>JAUPFN010000007.1:44854894-46083992 GCA_036924255.1 Apodemia mormo
AATTTCAGTGCTTGACGGATAACAGTTTATTAATTAATTAGGAAATGGATTTATGGACTTAATTATATGTATATAGATTTTCATCATCGGTATTTAAAGGAATCCCATTGCCTTTAGACACTATTGTTATTATACCTATACCTCACAATTGGCTAATATTGCTATGTTTATTTTTCACAGGAATAAGTAATGGCTTTGCATTATCAAATGCCAAAAGCATGTTGGCTAAATAGCTTATTAACTAACAAGGAATAGATTTATGTGCGTTAATTGTTTATACTATACTTTTACCATATGCATTTGAACTATCATTATTGCAGCTTTACCTTACAAATGGCCGATATTGCTATGTTTGTTTATTTTTCATAGGAGTAAGAAATGGCTTTGCATTACCAAATTGAAAGACATGTTGGCTAAATAGCTTATTAATTAGGAATAGATTTAAGTGCTTTAACTACTTTATACTATACTTTCATCATCGTCATTTGGAGGAATTCCATTGTTATTAGTTACTAATACTACTGCACCTGAATTAATATTATCAACTAGTTTCAACGTACAATTCGCAACATTATAGAAGCGAATCCCGCTGGATCACTAGATTTTCCCGGGATAATAAATAGCCTATGTACTAATCCAAGTCATCAACTACCTGTGTTTAAAATTTCATTCAAATCCGTTTCGTAGTTTTGCGTGCGTTTTTATCTTTTAAAATCTACTAACTGGTGATAGTTACCACAGATCTTTATAGATGAGAACCGGCTAAGGAAGTTCTTAGAATAATTTCATAGTACAGTTGATCCTGCTTGTTATTTAAACTTTAGGGATCGAGAGCTGATTCCTTTGGAGTCTTCGAGGCCGCGTGGGGGCGACTTCTTAGCTGTCGTCGGAGCTGAATGCAGAGTTACTGTAGGTTTGTTGCAGAGTTGGAGGTATGGCTAATACGATTTTATTTCTGCATTGTTATAATTTTGGGCAGTTATAATTTTTTTATGAAGGAACAATTAGGTGATAGGATAGGGCGTGTAGATATTAGGTGGAAGAACTGATGCTTTAATATATTGAGGAATTTAAGGAATACTTTGTTTATTATTGACTTTCAATTAAAACTAGGTGATTCAAGCTTAGGAAATATTTATTATAGAAACTTTCTCTAGTTAAAATGTTTACTTGAATTAATGCTTCAAATTGGATTAGGAGGAAATAGGAACTTTTAGAAATTGAAGGCAGAAGGTCTGTTACTGTAGGAATAATATATTACAACCAATAAGTGGGGGCATAAATCTACACAAAATTCACACGAAAACCTACCTTAATATGAATTATTAAAATTATGAATTGTTAATACGAATTATTATATCCTATTATAAAACTAAATATTAACTAATACGTAAATTGGTTGCATAGGCCAGTCTCTTAAAATCAAATCTTCATAAAACATTATTTTATTTACAATCAAATTTAAAACCGAGTACAAATATTAAACGAGATAATCACAAACTAATACAAATTACTCTCTTCGTGTCTAACAAAGGAATAATTAATATGAACTGAATTGTTGAATTGAATTTGGAGTGAGAATCTTAAATGGCTTTAATAAAGCTTCAGGGAGTTAGAGTACAAAAGAGGAATGAATGAACTTTAGTCCAAACGTATTATGTTTATTTAACCATATTTTGTATAAATTATTTACTTAATTTAATTAATTATTTATTTATTTTATTCTTATTTTATATTATTTATATAGGGATTTAGGAGGATAGGAATTATAATATTAAACTTCTTTATCAAATTAATTCTTTTGGATAATTGAAATATTATTGTTTATAGTGACAGTGCATAACAGATCTTTTAGTAAGATAGGAAGTTTACTAAATAAATCTGAAATTAAGGTTAATTACTAATTTTGGATTAGATATTTTTACCTTTTACCTTGGTAAATAGATCATGTCATCTTCATCTCACGGGAATATCGACTTTACGAAGGCAACAAGTTGTGCTGGGTGTATCTATATAAAGACATACATGTAATGTTGTCATTATGGTCATCTTCTCTTCACCAGTGCAGACACACGGTTCATATGCCCCTCTGTCGTGAGCAAGGTGTTTGGGGCGATAACCCAGATAAACACCCAACTATACCGCCAAGCAAAGTTGATCCATTTTCATATCTAATCATCTCAGACATGAACTATTTTACAGAACTAGAGTTATTTGTCTAAATTGTTTATCTGTATATATTCATATATTAACCTGGATTCCATGATTGAATCTATACATCATAAGGATTGTACAAATGAACTTTACTTATGATTATTCGGGTGGATAGATGTTTCATAATACTGTTCACTTAAAGCAACAATAGATCTAAAAGCGTTGATTTCTAAAAGTTCAGACCTTATTAAATTCTGAAATTTGATTAAAGAGAAATTGAAATAAGAGTAATAGAGCTCTAATAATCTGGAGAAGACATAAATAACTTAGTTTCATTAGAAAACGAGTATAAGACGAATTGTTTGGATTCTAAGATGTATTGAGTATTCAATCACAATATTAGTGAGTTCAAAGATCTTACTAAATTTCAACTATAACTTCAAATTCAATTAATAAGTAATATTTCATTGCTTGTGGTGACTATAAATTATTAGGGTTATAGGAGGAAATTTGACTATAATAACTTTAGAACAAAGGTTAATTTCTAGTTCAGTAATAATTTATTTTAATTATTTGGCTTTTTGATTGGACCATACCTTCGTCACAAGGTAGTGTCGGCTTTGCGAAGGCATCAGGGTTGTATGCATGTCGCATGCATTGTGTATATCTATATAAAGACACACATGTAATGTTGTCGTTATGGTTATCTCCTCGTTGCCAGTGCGTGGTATTCGGATAAGGCCTACCGCAAACAGTGTATTCAGAGGGTTAACCCAGATAAACACCAACTATCTATCGCCTAGCAAAGTTGAACTATTTACATAATTAATCAAATCGTCAACCAGGTATGAGCTACATCACAGAGCTGGATATATTAAATTGCTTGTTTTAATGTATTTTTATACATTAACCTGAGTTCATTTGACTTTCGTCATAAGGATTATCTTAATTGATTTTACTTATGAAATTTTTATGATTTGGATTATTTGAAGTTCATTGCGAGCAATGATTACTTTTATATATGTTTATTTATCGCGTACCGACTATTAATGTTTCGGTATTGTGATTGAAGACAACATATTATCTGTCTTAGTTTTGTCAAGTAATTATTAAAACAAACTTGCACAAACTTTAATTGTAAACTTGAGAATTATATTTATTATTTGGCTTTTGACTGCGCTCAATACAAATGATGCACCTTAGTCATGCCAATATTTATTATTACTGGCTGTTACTAAATAACAACAGTATATACTTTATCAACATTTAAGTACTCCAAGTCAATGCTATCGCAAACTTGAGTACTTTATATATTATTTTAATTATTTTACTTTGATCAAGTCAATGCTTAATCGTATACTTGAGAATTATATTTATTGTTTGGCCTTTTGACTGTGCTCAATACAAATGATGCACCTTTGTCATGCCAATATTTATTTATTATTTTGTTACTGTTTGTTACTAAAATAACAACAGTATATATTTTTATCAACATTTATTTACTTCAAGTCAATGCTTAATCGTATACTTGAGAATTATATTTATTGTTTGGCCTTTTGACTGTGCTCAATACAAATGATGCACCTTTGTCATGCCAATATTTATTTATTATTTTGTTACTGTTTGTTACTAAAATAACAACAGTATATATTTTTATCAACATTTATTTACTTCAAGTCAATGCTTAATTGTATACTTGAGAAACATATTTATTATTTGGCCTTTTGACTGTGCTCAATACAAATGATGCACCTTTGTCATGCCAATATTTATTTATTATTTTGTTACTGTTTGTTACTAAAGTAGCAACGGTATATATTTTTATCAACTTTATTTACTTCAAGTCAATGCTTAATTGTATAATTGAGAAACATATTTATTATTTGGCCTTTTGACTATGTTCAATACAAACGATGCACCTTTGTCATGCCAATATTTATTTATTATTTTGTTACTGTTTGTTACTAAGTAGCAACGGTATATATTTTTATCAACATTTACTTACTTCAAGTCCATGCTTAACTGTATACTTGAGAAACATATTTATTATTTGGCCTTTTGGCTGTGCTCAATATTAATGACGCACCTTGGTCATGCCTATACTCATCAACTTCCAAACAATGTATTCACATGTTTGGACATTAAACTATATGGCTATCACTTTGTGTCCCCACAATAGTAAAGCCTATCTGCCAATAATTTGGTTCTTCATAATATATTGATTTTCTCTTTGAGAAAAAGGACTTTAGTTCCTTTTAGTTTCAATATACTTCTGGGGGATACGCTAGGAAGGCCTTCAGCCGGCTTGGTATCCACACATGTGAGGCGTGGCGGCGCCTCTTACATATCCCACAATAATAAAATTGCGGCACTAAAGTGCTTTACAACTCCCAACCTAAATATTACAATAATTTTATCCATATATTCCATACTGCCGTACTTCTTTCCTTTAGATGAAGACAATATAATTATTAATATCATCATATTGCTTTCTTAAGCTATATATTTTATTATGTATTTTATGTATATATTTAATATATTATTCCCTTCCTTAAAGTCAAATATCTTTATTATGTACTTATGTATCTATGTAATGTATTACTCCTTTTCTTAATTCAAATATCTTTATTATGTATTTATGTATTTATGTAATATATTACTCCCTCCCTTCCAAATATATTCAATTTATTAAATTTTAGTCCTTTAAATCAATCTATAGTATACATTTCCTGATAAAGTATGGTTGTTTATAAGAGATGAAGTGTACCTTTGAAAAGAATGATTGGCTAAACTATATAACACAAAATGAGTCCTCAATTTAACACTAGATGAATCATTTGGCCAGATCATATTATTATAACTCTGTTGACTCCTTTATAAACGAAATATAACAGACAATTTTGTTATATTTAAAATGTGCGTTTAGAGGGTCTTCGGGAGAGTTTGTTACATTAGGACATTGCAAACTTTTAGAAAATAAACAAAAATATATATCCTTGTAACAAAAAAATATTACATGTATTTTACTATATGAAAATAGTATAAAAATTTTACTCACATGTTTGGTGACGCTGGTCTTACGGACCGGGTTTATGCTGATACTCGTGATATGCATCCGTGGCAAATTTATGAGTGGTACCAACTGTGTGGGACTTAAAATGAGGCAGTTACTCGAAATCGCAACTCGAATCGACGGCGGGTGAAAAATTTATTCGAATCTTTCGAATCACCCGGTCTTTCAGACATATACGTCACCGTATTAGTCCCAGGCTCCTTTGAAGAATAGGCCAACTGCCGTTCTGTCAGGCAGGTCGTAAAAGGCGACCGATAGGCTATCGAGTCACTACCATCATGACTACTAGGTGGTAGAGTTCTGCATCAGCTCGACCGGGTCTGGTACCACCGCCTTACTTATTCCTTCCGCAATAGCGTCAGTGCTTGTCACTGTCGTGTTCCGGTTTGGAGGGTAAGATAGCCGGTGAATTTATGTATGTGGCATTAGACCTCGCCACAAGATAACAACGCACCATTAACATCTTTGGTGTCTATAGGCGATGGTTGTCTCTTTCAATCAGGAGAACCATCTGCTTGTTTGCTATCTTATGATATGAAAAAAAAAACAATGACAGGTTAAGGAAACATATGTACGGATCTCTTGAACGTTAGTAGAGTGAGTCAAATGCTATTGGTCGTTCAGCTTTATCATGATTTTTTCTCCCGCATTGAGGCTATTAGGATTCCGTGTGAAACACAGACCATCTGCCGTTCTGCTAGGCAGCTTGTAAAAGGTGAACGATTAGATATTTGCTATTGGAATCAGTAACTAATATCGTGACTACTAGAAAGTACAGTTTTGCAAAGTCTCGCTCGGATATTTGGGGCCTTACTTTTAGGGTTCCATCCCTTGAAAGGAAAAACGGAACCCTTATAATTTTTTTGTCCCATCCATCCAGTTTCGTCCGTCATCCGTCTGTGAAGATCCTTTTTTTCAGGAGCGCGTGAAGGCATTAAGCTGAAATTTTTATGAATTACTTAAGTCAGTTGTGAAAAAATCAAACTTGTAAATCAACGCGTACAAAAAATATATCAATATTTATATACTCAAGTCTACTTTCCCCAATCAAATGATACAGCACAGACGCAAATTTCTAAAAAAATTAAAACGTTCAAGGGAATCAAAACCTACAGGGTATTTCTCTCTATACTGAACTGAAAATATGTCTTGAAATTTGGTACGAAGGACTTATAGGACAGAAAAAAGAAAAATAATAAAAATATTTTGCTTATTTTGCGGTTCATATTTTTTGCTATCACGTATACAGGTTTGCACGGAACCCTCGGTGCGGGAGTCCAACTCGCAATTGGCCAGTTTTTTTTGCCCCAATAGTTTCAATGTTTGACATTGTCATGTGCCAGTTTGGTAGATAAGGTATCCTTCTGCAAGTTACTTAATAGATAGTAACGCATTAACATATATATATATATATATATATATATATATATATATATATATATATATATATATATATATATATATATATATATATATATATATATATATATATATATATATATATATAGATATATATCAATATTTTATCACTCCATTTTGCTTAATGTTAATAAAAAGGCCTAGATTTTACGACTTATACAGAATATACTAGTTATTAGACCAAAAAGAAGTAAATAAATAAATAAATATTCACGAGACAAATTACACTTACTGATCTAACCCCAAAGTAAACAAATTATTTGCTTGTGTTTTGGGTGTTAGTCAACGATACTAATACATAGAAATACATATATGAATACAAGAATATATTTAATAAACACCCAAACCCGGAAATACAAACATTTACGCTCATCACACAAATGTTTGTCCCCGTCGGGGATCGAACCCAAGCCTCGTTGATTGCGTAGTAGGGTCTCTAACTACTCGACCAATAAATAGTTTAATTGTTTATAGTATGAAACAATAAAAGCCCTCTTCTTAGTCCGCATTATTGCGATGTACAATATTTCGTTGAAATATATTTACTGAGATTCCATTGTGTCTTATATTTAAAAAATAACAATAATTGAATACGTCATTTCCAAGAACTTTGACTTAATTTAACTTTATGATCTAGATGTAACAAGCAAAACGTTAAATTACAAATGTTAGAAACAAATTGGAATAAAAGAAATAAAAATGAAATTGTTCTTTCATTTTCATTTTTGTTTCTAACTTTCGTAATGACACAATTCATACAAGTTCGTCACAAATCACATAATATATATACTTTGACTACTTTTATAAGCAATACGGCTAACAACGCGTTAGAAGTAACGTAGAACTAACATTCATTGAAGACTGACGATGTGACAAATATATGTGTGTTATGGGGAAAAGATTTGGTGTTATGACAGAAAAGATTTGTAATGGTGACCACGTAATAACAAAAACAATCCCAGGCATTTACCAATGGATGGAAGTTGGTGAGAAGTTGGAGGCTGCAGATAACGGAGGACTGAAAGCAGTGATGCAACTAAATAAAGACCTTAATTTGCTGCGATAATTTTTTTTTTTTACTAATTCCATAAAATTTGTGCATTTAAGTAATTCTGTTACGTCTCGCAACAAAGCATATTCATTTAATATCCATCTTAGTGATGTGATGATCACTGTTATTTTCTTTTAGAGCATCACGCCTTAATTAAAATAAAAATGATCACGCATGAAATGTAAAAGTCTATTTTATATTTAAACTAGCTGACCCGGCAAACTTTGTTCCGCCTTAATGGCAATAAATAAGCAGATTTATTTTTTAATTGGAAAAAAAAGTATCCTATGTCCTTCTCCTGGCTCTAAATTACCTCCCTGCCAATTTTCAGCTAAATTGGTTCAGGCTTTCTTGAGTTATAAGTGGAGTAACTAACACGACTTTTTTTTATATATATAAGATTAAGGCATGGATTTAGTATGTAATATTTTTTACAAATAGACATAGAATTGTCTAATTGGAAAAGAATGTGTTTTTAATTTAAGTTGATTTGAAGAAGAATAATTCATAATTTAAATAAATTATTTACGTAATACTATTAATTATTATTTATATTAATTACAATAAATTATTAACTTAATTACTATTATTAATTTAAATAAATTATTTATGTACTTTTTTGCAATAAACCCTTTTTGACTTGTTTTGAAATGTCCAAGAGTTTTAGAACGTATTTTATCGAAACTCATAACAACGAGCTCTATTTTGGATGCGAGCAATAAAAATAATTCCTAATTTTGGAGCCAGTCAGACGTCCTTTGAAATATAAAGGGGTGGGAGAGCCGGCATTTCTGTCGTGTCAAAGATATTTCATTTTGCCCGCACTATACCGGGCCCAGCGTTTTTATTAGATTCTCATTGTGTTCCCATTGCTTGTACGTTTTACAGTTTCAAATTGGCTGCTTAAAATTTCATTTTGGCTCTAGACTGTTTCCTCGTAATGGCCTCTGTAATTCTAGTTGTTTCCTGTTTCCTTGTAGTAATACTGATTGTATATCTTAAGATGAGATATTGATATTTTTATGAACATCTCCAATTGATAGTAATAAATAATACCTAAATAAATATAGCTAAACAAATTACATAAATCAATCTGACCCCAAAGTAAGTAAATTAGTTGCCTGCATTGTGTATGTTGTCAATGATACTTAAATAGAACATGTATGAAAACTGAAATACGTTTAATAAACACCTATACCCAGAAATACAAACTTCAATCTTGTCACACAAACGTTTAACCCTGTCGGGAACCACAAGAGCCGAATAAACTGAGCTAACTGAAAAACAGAAAAGTAGTTTCTATGTGTCATGTAACACTCGTATTCCCATTATATATGGCATAACAAAAGTTAAACGTCTCGTCAATTTTTGATTTTTGCGATAGACCGTATTTGCATACTTTATTTAAAATATTTTACTCTAGTTTTTAGATTTAGTCATTATGACTCCTTCTACAAAATTTATGAAATACTACGGAAAACAAAACTATATTACTGGGATAAAACAAAAACAAAATAAATAATTGACAATGTTAGATTCTCTGTGCTAGTTTACAAGAGAATCTTTGTATGGGGAGAGCTTAGAAATCAAATATAGAATCTTGTATATATGAGCCAATTCCATTACCGTTAGAACGATGAAAAAAACGAGTTTATTATACAAAATAAAAGAGTTCGAACAAGTGCCGATGAAACCGTGCATGTTTTCAGCTACAATCATTTCTTATTCATACAAAGCAGTTAATATAATTTTACATCGTCGTAACATGATAAAATCTAGTTATCTAAATTCATACAAATTCAGCTAGAACAGAGATGAAATAATTATAATTTACATTTTAAATGAGCTTGTTCCAAAAATTAGGGCTCGATGCTGAATATAAAACTGGTGGAATACTTTGTTCTGTTACTCATGAGAGAAGTTCGTTTTAGCATGGTTTAGTTTCTTAAGACTGTTGTCATATTTTTCATCGAATTATGATGAAATTATAAAAGTGATGAAATACTTTGTTTACTCATTAAAAAAGTTTGTTTTAATGTGGTTTAGTTTATTTTTCTGCGGCTCTTGTCATATTTTTCAGCGACTTACCACAAAAATATAAAAGTGGTGCAATACGTTGTTTATTCATTCAAAATTTATTTTAACAGGTGTTCTAATCCGGTGGTAGCTATAAAATTGTCAAAAGTACATATTAAGGTTAATTGGAATAAAACAGTTTGACTTTCAAATTGAACAGTGTTTACCTTATTAACGGCCGGTTTCCGAAACGCAAATTAATTATAACAGACAATTAATCTGTGTTTAACATATTTTTACAAGCAAATGATCTGTTAAACCAGATACATTGCTTGTTACAATTAATTTGAGCTTCGGAGCTTCTACTAGTCATATTTTTTATCGATTTACCACAAAAATATAAAAGTTGTGAAATACTTTGTTTACTTATTAGAGAAGTTTGTTTTAACATGGTTTAGTTTATTAAGACTGTTGTCATTCAGTGGTAAAATATTTTTTTTACTCATCAAAGAAATAAGGTTTAACGTAGTTTAGTTTATCTGTTGTCATATTTTTCATCGACTTATCACGAAATACTTTTTAATCCACTTTTTCATCATTACATTTCACTAATTTTTAAATTATTCCCGTGTTGGTCCTTTGAAAAACGTACTAACTGCCGTTCTGCCAGGCTTATACGATGCCCTAAAAGTGATTTTTTATACGTGTGATTACTAGGTAGTAGAGTTTTGCAACGTCTCAACTGGGTATTAGGTACCACCGCCATAGCTGTTTAATTGTTTCAGAATATATCTGTATATACATATATTAAAATCGTAAGAAAGTCAAAACTGTACATTGAATATTTTTTAAAAGAATATTTGGGACGTGATCTACAATCGATATCGAAGCCAAAAATATAGTTTTTAGATATTTTGTCTGTTTGTCTGTATGTATGTCCGGGGTAAACACAAAAAGTACTGCATGGATTTTCTTCAAATTTTGCAT
Source organism: Apodemia mormo (assembly GCA_036924255.1). NCBI lineage: Eukaryota > Metazoa > Arthropoda > Insecta > Lepidoptera > Riodinidae > Apodemia > Apodemia mormo. The sequence goes on from JAUPFN010000007.1 coordinate 44,865,595, forward strand.
GAATATTACTAACAGGTTGGGTCAACATATTATAAGCTACATATTATCACGCTATCACCTACGGGGGAGGAGCTGTGCGGAGTAAACGAAGTCTGCGTGGACGAAGTCGTGGGCAACAGCTAGTATCTAATATTCTATTCTGAACTATATTTCACAAGTACTCAACCCAAGCTTAATTTCCTGAATTGAGTTCAGTTCCTGTCGCAAAATGCTTTCTATTGAATGAAAACGGGTGCCGCGAAGTGGCAATTTGAGTTAAGTATAAAAAAACAGTAAAGTGCAATCACATCTGGTGAATGAGGTGGCGGCTCAAAGAATATTTTCATTTACTGTTTCATCCTCTAGCAATAATTCTAAGTGCTCGACACCGCGGTAGTCAAACAAAACAGTCACATATTGACTTGTGATCGACTTTAGCGTGGTTCTTTCGATTTCGGTTTAGTTGGAAGGCGCCACTCTGTAGCTTGTTGATTAGTTTACGTATCAAAGTCGTAAAGTCACGTGTCATCACCAGAAACAATACGTTCCATGAATGCTGGGTCGGAATTACTCGTTCTAGCATGTCCTAAGCGATTCTTATGCGACTGAGTTTTTCGAGAAAATGGAACTTTGGAACTAGCCGAGCGCCAACATGTTTAATACTCAAGTAATTATTTAAAATTTTTGACCGCCCCGTTGGTCGAGTGGTTAGCGACTCTGACTACGCTTTTTATTTGCTTGTGTAATGGGTGTTAGTCAGCGATATTAATATATAGAAATACATATATAAATACTTTTACATACATAATAAAGACCCAAACCCGGAAAAACAAAAATTTATGCTCATCACACAAATGCTTGTCCCCGTCGGGGATCGAACCCGAGCCCCGTCGATTTCGTAGTCATGGTCGCTAACTACTCGACCAACGCGCGGGGCGGTCATTTTCAGTCACTATATCCTTCACTTTTTAATGTAAACTTCAGTTCAAGACGTTAATGGCCTACCAAAGCGAGACAAATCTTCCATTACATATCGGTCAACTTTAGACGTTTTATAGTACTCATAAGTACGAGTTTTGGATAAATTTATTTCCTCGTAAGCCTTTTGTAACATTTTTAGGGACTTTGACCACGAAATTCTATTGGCGATGCCAAATTTAAGACAAACTATTTCTTTATTGTTTTTGTCTGTTATTAGATTCGCAATACACTCTAGATATCAGTACAAATACACAACAATACAATTCAAATCCCTCACCAAAATGGAAAACAGTTATACTAATACAATAGCAAAGAAAAGATTGAATTTGGATCCATAAACAAATTATCTATTATTTTACTTAATTGACTGAATGTTTTTATTATATTAAACTTTATATAACACTAGCTGTAGCATGCAGACCACTGCGTTTTAAAACTTTTTGGCAAATCTCGCGGGGTCAACTTATTTTTCCGAGATAAACAGTAGCCTATGTGCTATTGCAGGTCATCATTTACCTGTGTGCCAAATTTCATTCAAATCTGTTCAGTAGTTTTGTCGTGATTGAATAACAAACATGCAACCATCCAAAAGTTCAAATTTCCGCATTAATAATATTAATATAGATTAATATAGATTTTAAATAACGATAATGTCGCAGAAACGAACGAAATGGAACGAACGAGAGCAAAACCTGATTATTACATATAAAGCATTACTGCAGAATTGAGATTTTATTCCGGTATACGCTATACATTCCTAAGACAAATATGAACCCATTAAATACGAGAGAGAAAAAAATAATTGTCATACCACCCCAAGCTCTACCGGATATAAAAAGTGAGTCCCGAGTAATTTTTCTACACCCCTTACACATGGCGTCCATAAAAACAGAGTTGAGGACAACCCATATATCATTTCTAACACCCTTTATTTCAGGCGGCTGTCGCTGACACTTGGAATGAAAGTTTAAACGTTGAAAATTATGGGGATCGCGTTGATGGAAACGTTTTTTGGGACGTCTTGAGTTGGTCTTGAGAAATGGTTTCTGGAATTACAGGTTTAAATGTAGAGTATTTTAACACTTTTTACAAAAGTACGTCGCAACGGTGTAAATTATGTACCTCGGTTTTTTCGTCTATTGCGATTACTTCCGCGTGTTGCTCCTTACGTCGGCTCCTTTGAAGAATAAACCATCTGCTATTCTGTCAGGCAGGTCGTAAAATACTAGGGTTTATGCAATTTACGACCATTGTGTGTGTGCAATTTACAACATGTATTTTTTGAAAGACCTTTTACCAAAAAGGTGTTTCAAAAAACACCTTTTACCACTTCAAAAGCAAATATCTCAACTCGACTCTGGACAACCAAGGAAATGCACCGCCTACCATCCCGCAGTGCTATAGTTCTATGACGGAATTAAAATTCTTGCAGTCTTCCGTACGTAAAGCACTTTTTTCCTTGGACGTCCATAAGTCGAGTGGTCCGGATGGCATCCCTCCGATTGTACTTAAATCATGTGCTCCAGAGCTGGCGCCAGTACTAACACGCCTATTCCAGCTCTCCTACTCACTCGGCGTAGTACCGATTTCATGGAAGACAGCTTTAGTGCATCCCATCCCTAAAAAAGGAGATCGCTTTAATCCATCTAACTATCGGCCGATAGCCATAACCTCCTTATTCTCCAAAATTATGGAGACAATCATCAACTCGCAGCTCCTCAAGTATTTAGAAGAGCACCAGCTGATTAGCGACCGCCAGTACGTTTTCCGTCGCGGCCGTTCAGCTGGTGATCTTCTAGTATACTTAACACATCGGTGGGCGGAAGCAGTTGAGTCCAAGGGGGAGGCATTGGCAGTTAGTTTAGATATAGCGAAGGCCTTTGATAGGGTATGGCACAAAGCGCTTCTGGCGAAACTGCCTTCCTATGGGCTTCCCGAGCAATTATCCAAGTGGATCACCAGTTTTTTGGCTGATCGGAGCATTAAGGTCGTAGTTGACGGTGCGTGCTCTGACCATAAATCTATCAATGCTGGTGTTCCACAAGGCTGCGTGCTATCACCGACACAGTTCCTTCTGCATATCAATGACATGATGCGAATTCGCAACATACATTGCTATGCAGATGACAGTACTGGTGATGCTACATACTCCGGCCGAAGCGGTATTTCTCGGGAACACGTCGAAGAGAGCCGTAACAAGCTTGTGTCCGAAGTTGAGAATCGACTAACCGATGTCTCGGAATGGGGTCGTCAAAACCTGGTCACTTTTAACTCCAACAAGACACAGCTTTGCGTGTTTTCCGCTAAAAATACACCCTTTGTCGTGTCACCTCGATTTGGGGATACTCTCCTGACAGCCTCAGCTAGTATCAGGATTCTGGGAGTCGACATATCGAATTACGTTCAGTTTCGCGGTCATTTGGAAGGTAAGGCTAAACTAGCCTCCAAAAAGCTTGGTGTGCTCAGCAGAGCGAGACGGTACTTCTTGCCGGCCCATCGCCTTCAACTTTATAAGGCTCCAATTCGGCCCCACATGGAGTACTGTTCTCATCTCTAGGCCGGAGCTCCTCAGTACCAGCTCCTTCCTCTTGATCGCATTCAGCGTAGAGTGGTTCGAATCGTTGACGACCTGGCTATTTCGAAACGGCTCAACTCTTTGGCATTTGGTTCACTCTGTGTCTTTTATCGTATCTTTCATGGGGAGTGTTCCGATGAGTTATTTGGATTAATTCCTGCCGCCGAATTCCATCATCGGACATCGCGTCAAAATTTGAAATTCCATCCTCACCATCTCGATGTCTGAAAATCCGCAACTGTGCGTTTCTCTCGACACTTTTTGCCTCGCACTACTTCGTTGTGGAACCAATTACCGGCAGGGGTGTTTCCAAACGGATACGACTTGGGGGCCTTCAAGAAAAGAGCTTACTCATTCTTAAAGGGCCGGCAACGCAACTGCAAGACCTTTGGTATTGTGGATGTCCATGGGCGGCGGTGATCACATACCATCAGGTGCACCTCCTGCTCGTTTGCCCTCTCTTCTATAAAAAAAAAAAATTTTGCTAATAAGCAAAATCAAAAATCTTTTTTTAAATTCTTCATATCAGTTACTTATAAAATGATACACTAAACCTCTCTAACTACATACATATAAACAGCTACACTTAATAATTTTATTTTTCAAATTCGTACTGCATCATTTTGTAGTAATTTATAAAATATATCTGTTTTCAAATTTCAATTATTATACAGTACCTAAATTCTTCGAGTAAAATGTCTGTGAGATACGGACGGACAGACAGGAAGAAGGACAAGACAAAATTATAAGGGTTTCGTTTTTTGTCATTTCGTAGTTGGAACCTTAAATACGGTAAGCTGTAGAGGCTGATTAGCACTCTATTACTTGGCATTTTGTTTGGTATCTATCTATTGCAATCGTTAGACTACGACAGATAGGCGGCTTGTTTACCTAGCGAGTAGCGTAGTAAAACGAACGTTTTAGAATATTTGCGATCAGCCGCACTGCGCGCTTGACGCTAAGCAAGCCGCCTGTATATGCGGACATAGCCTTAAAGAACCGTAAATCGTAAGCACGTTATTTACGGGATATTGGTCCTAATTTTAGGTCCCAGATCCATCACCCGTAGACACCAAAGATGTTAGTGATCACATCCATAAAGCAGAATGGTAATGCCTCATACGTTACCTTACGCTCCAAACCGTACCACGACAATGACAAGAATTGAAGCTATTGCGGCAAGAATAGGTAAGCCGGTGGTGCCAAAACCCGGGCGTAACGTTGAAAAACTTTACTACCACCTTCTACCGGTGAGAGGGATGCGCGCGGTGTGCCGCGCTCCCGGCTGCATGGGTACCACCATCTTACTTATTTCTCCCGCGAAACAACTTTGCTGTATTTCGGAGAGAAGGGCAGTGTAATTACTGGTACCGAAACTTATCATCTTATGTCTCAGGATAGGTAACACACGAACGGAATACCTGGGCTAGTTCCAGCCCAGGTATCCCATTTTTGTTCATTGCAGATTATTTATTATTCAAAGATGACAATAGATATTGTGACTTGGTGGCAGAGTTTCGCAACGTCTCACTCGGGTTTTAGTGTCAACGCTTCACCTGAGTGCTAAGTGTGAGTTTTTCTTTTCGCATTCGATCGTGAGCGCGTTTGGAGTTTACTAGGAATTTGTATGTAATTTGTACAGCGCCACCTAGTGGTAAATGTGAGAAACCAGTTTGCCACTAGGTGGCGCTGTACAAATCACATACAAATTCCTAGTAAACTCGAAACGCGCTCACGATCGAATGCGAAGAGAAAAACTCACACTTAGCACTCTGTTCCTGTAGAAATAGTATCAATGCTTGTCACTGTCGCGTTCCAGTTTGGAGAATTCAATAGACGGCAAATTATCACTGAGACATTACTATCCTGCCACACGAAAAGCCACGCACTATTAACATCTTAGAAGTATACAAGCAAAAAATTGTCTCCATCAGAAGAGCCATCTGCTTGTTTGCTATCTAATGTCAGGTTCTTATTGCAGTGTCAATTATTTACAATTTTAAGTCCCAGTCGACGTTCTTCTTCTAGGTTTCACTAACTAAAAGCAAAGTTAATAAGTTACATAATATTTTTACAATCCGTAGACTATTTCGAGCTATATTATAGTAATACTATAAAATATACGGCGTTATAACTAATAGAGAATAAAATGACGTTAGCGGAACTTTATACTCTTTCTAGTAACATTAATAATCGAAATTCGACCACATAGATATTAATATTAACAATAAACACAAAATTTCTTTTAACAACAAAAGTCATGAGTATATATATATTTTCATGACATACAGAAATGAAGTGTGTGTAAGATTTATTTTTATTAAAATTAATATATATAAAATACGTGTCATGTTGTCTGTCCGCTATGGATTAGTATTTGGATTATCTAACTAACCCTCCCCCGCCCCCTTCTTATAGTTTATATGGCAAAACAGAGTTTGGCGGTTTTCTAATGCATATTGCATTAGAAATACATTAAACTAGCTGATCCGATAAATATATTACATATTAATCTTTTTTATATCATAAGATAGTAAACAAGCAGATGGGTCTCCTAATGGAAAGAGTCAACCATCAAACTCTACCACCTAGTAGCCACGATGGTAGTGACTCACATAGCCATTCGGTCACCTTTTAAGACCTGCCTGGCAGAAAGGCAGAGCCCGGGACCAACACGAGGAAGTTAACCTTGAACTATGTCTAATTTTATACTCTACCGTTGGCGTAATAAGGGTGCAAAGTCTTTATGTCACGCATTAATATATATATATATATATATATATATATATATATATATATATATATATATATATATATATATATATATATATATATATATATATATATATATATATATATATATATATATATATATATATATATATATATATATATATATATATATATATATATATATTAGTTTCCTGCATTTTTCTATATGTGAATTTTAATTATGTCAAATTTCACACTCCACAGTTTGCGTAATTTTCGCATAAAGGGGATTTCACTTCAGGTATTCATATTATCCTTACTGTTTAATTCATGTTTTAAACCATATTCTTAATATATCTTATATCAACATGATTATCACAAGACCAAAGAGAGTTTATGAAACCAAATATTTAATATTAAAATCATTTTACCTTTATAACACTTTAATAAAAATGATAAGGAAAAATTCCCAGTCACGCTCCTTATTACCCGTTCAAAGAAATTTCCTCCTAATAGCATTATAACCCGGGAAATAATCATATCGTTTTAGATACAAAAATTGAAAAGGCGGTCTCAATAACTGTTAGGCAATCTATTTATAATTGGATTACGTAAAATTAGCATAAAAAACACATTGTTTAAGAGCTCTATAACGTCTGGACTGGGCTCGGTACCATCACGTTAGCTTTGCCTGTCTGTTGTCACTGACGTGTTCCGATTTGAAAAGTATGTAACACTTTTCGGACTTTCGCACATGACATTGCCTTCCCGCTCCAATCTTTTGTTTTTTTATAATTTACTAAAGTAGCAAACATGCTAATGGTTTGTGGTATTGTGACAGTATATAAACACATCAGTTTAACAGCTATATAATCCACTTAATTGGAATATGACAATGACGTTATTGCGGCAGGAATAGGTAAGACAATGGTACCAAACCTGCTCGAGACTTTGCCGAACTCTACCACCTGATAATTACGCATCATTATATATCAGATATTTTTAGGCGCTGATGTCACTTTCCATCAGAAGAACCATCTAATATTTGCTTTCTTATGATAAAAAATGTCATTTGATTACGATTAGTTATGTTACATCTAGCGCAATCCATCACTATATTTGCTATTCTCAAAAACCACAACAACAACATATCTTCACACCAAATCTCTTACGGGGCAGGCAACGAGAATTAAGTGCCATATGTCACGGTCCAGACAGACTTGCCTCGCTTTCTGCACATTCACAACTCTCTTCATACAAACACGCTCGTTTCGAAGACTCTTAACACCACCTTCAGACAGCATCCGACTGATTTGATCATGGTACGTCAGTCTTGTACCTACATCCATTCACATTGGCATTGTATATCTGTTTTGTTAACCGCTCATCTGTCATTCTTTTAACATATCCGAACCAATGGAGCATGCCCTTTTTTAACGATTAAGATATTTGCGAGGAGATGGATAACTGTAATTTCATAATGATATGCTGATATTATATGACAGTATACTTCAAGACACATAATAGTGTCAGTGCTTGTCGCTACCGTGTTCCGGTTCCGATGGAAAAATAGCCGGTAAACTTATGCATATGGCAAGAAGACCCAGCTGCAAAGATAATAACCGTGAATTAACGTCTTTTATGCCTATAGGCGTCTATATATATGATATAAAAATCATATAATTAAGGGCATGATCACAGATGCTATATTATCGACAAATCATATTATATGAACATACAATCAAACATCTCGAGTAAGACGTGTTTAAAAAAAACTAAAAAATAATCTGTTCAGAATAATTGACTGGACCCGAAGCCGAACCTACACTAAGGCAAATTAGAATCAATAATGATCTGAATTACTTATATACACATATATATTAACGCTAGATCGCTTAAGAATTATTAATCAGAGAGTACCGAGCGCCACATTTCACAGTCCTGCATTATTTAAAACATGCTAGTACTTTCCTCACTTTTCCCATTCCTCACGGGTCGTACTTGCACGCTAAGGATAAAAAATTACGAAAAAACTGCTACTAAGAAAATAACCATAATATTAACTATCCGACATAAGTGAGCGCAATTTCCTCTGACATTCACGTATATTGTGGCTAAATTGGCCATAAATGTAGTTAATTCAACTTGATGTGGGCCGTTTCGTTACTTATTCTACATCTACATAGCTGCACTTATGGATATGAAATGGAACAATATTTTATAGACTGTGTTCGCCATTTTAACACACTTTATCTATTTATAATTTTCCTTGTTTTTCGGTGTTGATTCTTCATTGATCTATGATTTTTTTTGATTACACATATTGATCTAACCCTAAAGTAAGCAAATTATTTGCTTGTACTATGGGTGTTAGTCAACGATACTAATACATAGAAATACACATATAAATAATTTTACATACATAATAAACACCCAAACCCGGAAATACAAACATTTATGCTCTTCACACAAATGCTTGTCCCCGTCGGGGATCGAACCCAAGCCCCGTTGATTGCGTAGTCAGGGTCGCTAATCGTTCGACCAACGGGGTGGTTATTTTTGAAGAACAGATGAATTAACTTACTGCTAAGCTTCTCGCAAAAGGCGAAAGAAGGCTGAAACGTATCCCTAATATCTTGACTACTACCTAGGTTCTGGAACCTTTTTATTTTTGTGTCAGCTCGGTCTCTCTTTGAAGGATAGAACGTTTGCCGTTCTGCCAGGCAGTTTGTAAGAGACGAACAATTGGCTATATGAATAACTCACGTCTTGCCTGCTAGGTGGTAGAGTTTTTGTCTCGTCCGGTTCTGGTACCGCCGCCTTACTATTTCCGCTACAACAGCGTCTGTGTTTATCACTGTCATGTTCCGGTTTGGACAATAAGGTAGCCGGTAAACTTATGCAACTAAAATTTAGACCCCGCCACAAGGATTAACATATGTATTTGTTGTCAATTATAGTCGATGATTGTTTATTTCCACCAGGAGAGCGACCTGCTTGCTTGTTGTCTCATATAATAAAATAGTCAAGCATATTTTGCGATCACAGCTTTACCTATACCTACTGGAATAGTGTTGGTACTTGCTGCTGTGGTGTTTTTTTTATGTCATAAGATAGCAAACAAGCAGATGGTTCTCCTGATGGAAAGAGTCAACCATCGCCTATAGACACCGAAGATGTTAATGGTGCGTTGCTATCTTGTGGCGAGGTCTAATGCCACATGCATAAGTTTACCGGCTACCTTACCCTCCTTAACCGGAACACGACAGCGACAAGCACTTCCGCTATTGCGGCAGGAATAGGTAAAACGGTGGTGCCAGACCTGGGCGAGACAATGCAGAACCACCTAGTAGCCACGATGGTAGTGACTCCATAGCCTATCGGTCGCCTTTTACGACCTGTCTGGCAGAAAGGCAGTTGGCCTATTCTTTAAAGGAGGCCGGGACCAACACGCCGTAAAGTGTTCCAGTTTAAAGAGTAAAGTAAATGGTTAACTTATGCACGTAGCATTCGAAGCTTGGCACACGGATAGCAACGCACCATTTACATTTTTGGTAGGCTATGGTGATCTTTTTTCATTAAGAAATCCATCTGCTTGCTTGCTATCTTATGAAATGAAAAACAAAACTTGACCGACTATAAGTATTTCTAGCACAGACCACATGAATACTTATAGCGACGCTGTTCGGAAGGAAACGTGTCGCCGCGCATATGAGCAAACGCTCCTACTACTGTCAAAAATGTCATACATTTGTAGGTTATATTTTATTGTGAAAAAATATAAATAAACCATGTTGTACTGTTTTATCGTAGGCAGCGAATGAGATAACAATGTTTAAAAATAACCCTTGAAATGATTTTATTTCGTTCTTAAGTAGTATAATTCTGTATTTCTGTATGTACGCTATGCTGCCAGACTGAGAAATTGTCTTGAAATGCGTATCCATTTAATCCGTAATTTCTAGTATGGGTCTAGAATGGTCTCTTTGAAATATCTATCGCAATAGTTTTATTCCAGTTCGGGGCAAACAAAAAGATTAATGAGTTACCAGTGTAGATATTTATCGTCATTCTTAGCTCTAAAATCACTAGTCTGATATGCTTGTGCTGTCTGCAATTACTTTTTTATTGTGGGATGATTATTGATTTTATTTGAAAGAAGGTTTATGATTATGATTTTTCGTAGTTGGGATTAAACTTTTAATTTCACTTCTTCAATGTTATGTCATATTTCAATGAACTTTATAGTAGTACCAGCTATGTCTGAGACTTCGTCCACGTACAATTGAATCTGGGTTTTCATTTTTCGTATGAAACCCAAATCTTTGTCTAAAAATAAAAGTAGCCTAAAGTGCTCCTAATAAGCTCAGCAATCTGTCAATGAAAATCCCGTCAAAATAAGTTTGAGAGATTAACTAAAACAAAGAGGTATACAGACAAACAGATTTCTTTTTTAAGTTGGCTTTCTAGTAAATGTCAACACTACATGCTAACGTCAATTTACACTTAGCAAAAAATATTATTTTGATATTAAAAATACTTCAATTGTATTAGTATGTAAAGATTAAATGTAAATATAAATAAAACAGAAGAAAAATTAAAATTCAAAGAGTTTCAAATAACTCCCGCTATTTAGCAAATAGTCTAATTCCGCAATAATTTGCAAACAATAAGCGTCTGAAGTCAATTTGTGACGACGATGGCCTCTCCATTAGCAATGAACTGGGCACAAAGACTCCTTAAGTAAGCCTCAAACGATTCATCAGATGCCGCGACTATGGACAAGACAAAGAGCGAGGTGTGTGCTTTAAGTTATGAGAGACAGGGGTTTCTATATTTTCCTCATGTATAAAGACCTCTATTTCAGCTAGTGCCCCTGGAAAATTTATATACGCATCTTTATCTCACCTGCACTATGACATCTCCTTCTATAATGGGATTAATGCAATCCCTTTCAGTAAATTGAAATGTATTAAATAAAACAAAAACTTTTTTTAATTTTTTTCTCAATTTTTGACCTGGGATTGAATTTCAAGGACAGTTTTTAGGGATGTCATGGAAAAAAAAATACTGATACAGTTTAGTCTTTTTAAAAACTAATTATTTCTCAATAGTGGTGAAAAAATCCATGAAACAATCCCAAACTTAGTATATTAATTACTTTTAGTAATTTCTGATTATGAAATTATCGGCTGGTAGTTTAAGTAAATATTCTTATATTTAATATGAAAAAACTTTTAACATTTTTAAGACATTAATAAAAATAATGCATAATATGCCATTGAATCTATATTAATATTATAATTATAAATTAATCTATATTATCTATATTCTATATTAATATTATAAATGCGAAAGTTTGGATGTTTGGATGCATGTTTGTTACTAAATCACGCAAAAACTATTGAACGGATTTAAATGAAACTTGGCACACAGGTAGATAATAATCTAGAATAGCACATAGGCTACTTTTTATCCCGGAAAAATTAGGCAATCCCGCGGGATTCATCAATAAAATGTATAATGCAGCGGGCTGCACGCAGCAGCTAGTACTAAATATAGAATGTAACCGCCTCGTTAAGTAGCTATCGTTTTTATATGTCACTAGCTGTGCCCGCGACTTCGTCCGTATGGAAAAATTTCTAAAATAAAAGTAGCCTAAGTTACTCCTTATTAACGTGGTTTAAATGATAGACAATCCCGGGGTTTTACCTGCGTAGTTCCCGTTCTCATGAGATTTCCTGAATAAAAACTATCTTATGTCATTTCTTGGGTCTCAAACTATCTTTGCGTCAAATTTCATTCCAATCGGTGCAGTGGTTTAGGCGTGAAAAAGAGACACACAGACAGACATATATCCAGGTGGTAGAGTTCTGCATTGTCTCGCCCGGGTCTGGTACCACCGCCTTACTTATTCCTGCCGCAATAGCGTCAGGGCTTGTCGCTGCCGCGTTCCGGTTTGGAGGGTAAGGTAGCCGGTAAACTTATGCATGTGGCATTAGACCTCGCCACAAGATAGCAACGCACCATTACCATCTTTGGTGTCTATAGGCGATGGTTGACTCTTTCCATCAGGAGACCCATCTGCTTGTTTGCTATCTTATGATATAAAAAAAAATCCAGCTGAAAATTTGACTTGGCTAGTTTTCACAAACATTATAAGTACAGTATGAACAGACAACATACTAACCGGCGTATGACTTGCAATAATTGTCTGTCTAAAGGTGAACTAGCTAAATCAAATTTTGAGCTAAATATATAATCTAAATGAAATAAATGAATTGTGTAAATACTTATCTATTAAAATTTAAGAACTTATATTTCCTTTAAGTAACAAAACACTATGGTAGTACCAATAATTAAGAATTCGTTATATGTATAAATTAATAATTAAATTAAACTAAAATTATTTTAGAATGTTTTATGTTTTTGTAACTAAAATTTTAGGAATTTATTTACAAAACTTTGCACCCAAATATATTTCAATTCTATTATTTGCGAGGTCTATAGAGATGTTTATTTTTATTTTACATTTGTATTTTGATGATTATACTTTCCGCATATTATTCCAAGATTTTTTTTAAATTATTATCGATAGGTAAGCGCTTGACCTCGATCTCGCCTGATGGTAAGCTAAGATGAGGCCTAAGATGGAACGCGCTTCCCTAGAAGGTACCTGTTCTCTCTTCTCTTGAAGATCTCCAGATTGTACTCGTCCGGGAACACAGACTCAGGAAGCATGTTCCAGTCCTTTGCGGTTCGAATGAAGAATGTTGAGTCGAACCGCTTTGTCCGGGTACGTGGAACGTCCACCATATAACGATGCCTAGATTCTGTGTACCTCGACAATCGATAGAAAAACGGGGATGGCGGAATTAAGTCGTGCAATTCCGCAGCGCACCCTCCAAAGTGTATTCGATAAAAAACCGATAAACTAACCACTCTGTGGCGATGAGCGAGGCTCTGGAGTATTTTGCCTACCAGATCATCGTCGTTTATGAGCCTCTTGGCACGCCTCTCGATGGCCTCAAGTGTCTCCAGCTGGTATTTAGCGGATCCATCCCAGAGGTGAGAGCAGTATTCCATGCACGAACGGACGGCTTTATAAAGGTTGAGCAACTGTCCCGGACTGAAATACTGTCTCACCTTCGCCAGAATACCAAGCTTTTTTGAGGCAACTTGGGCTTTAGATTCGATGTACGAACCAAAGTTGAGAGTAGGCGTTAACGTGATACCAAGGATCTCGAGGTGGTCATTCATCGGCACGGCCACACCCTGGAAAGACGGAGATAGATGGAGCGGACTCCGTTTAGCGGAGAATAGACACGACACAATGGGTCTTAGTTGCATTAAACCTGACCAGATTAGCATCGCCCCAATCGGAGACTGCCTGTAAGGACAGGTTCATACGATCGACCATTGCCTCTCTGAGAGACCGGATCTGTGCCGTACTGGCCCGCGCATTGGATACGTAACTCTCCACAACAGTGCTATCATCTGCGTACCCATAGATACCGGGCTTCAGCAGATTGTTAATGTGTAGCAGGAATAGAGTTGCGGAGAGAACCAAATGGCTATAAATGCCGGAGTCCCTCAACTCGGGCATTTATAGCCATTTGGTCGGATGAGCAGCCGTCGACGACTACTCTGATCGACCGGCCACTCAGAAAATCTGAGATCCAGGCGCAGAGACCAGTAGGCAGACCATACGATGGAAGCTTACCAATAAGATAATCATGCCATACCCTGTCAAAAGCCTTCGAGATATCAAGGGAGACAGCTAGTGCCTCACCATGCTTCTCGATGGCCGAGCTCAAAATGTAAGTGGCATACGCTAGAAGATCCCCAGTAGACCGATTTCGGCGAAACCCGTATTGGCGGTCACTCAGTAGTTCGTTCGCTTCTAGGTGCGCCATTAGCCTGCTGTTCAGTACACGCTCCATAGTCTTGCAGAGTATGGACGTGACTGAAATTGGTCTATAGTTGGAGGGGTCGGCACGACTGCGTTTTTTGGGCACAGGCTGCACGTTGGCAAGCTTCCATGATTTAGACACTTTTCCAGTAGCCATCGAAAGGGACAGAGGCGTGTCAAAACAGGAGCGAGTTCAGGCGCACAGGTTTTCAGTACTATGGCTGGAATCCCATCAGGGCCACTGGCTTTGTTCCCGTCCCATCCGGTTTCAGTAGTGGAGGGAGTGAGGGGCGGCAGAAATTCGATTCAACCGACTTTGCCAGGGACCAAAAGGATTTACTACCTGAGGGGTATGAAGCCAGTTTGTTCCCAATACGGCTGACGTGGCCAAACCGAGCTTTCAGTAGAGCCTTTTTGTAGGACTTGGCGGCCCGGTTGAAGGCTTTCTTCTTCTCCGACACGTCCTTGACCTTGCGGTGTCGAGCATCTACACAATCCAGATATGCCTCTCGCTTTAGCGCCTCAGCGTGTCTACAATTGGCTCTGAACCAGGGATGAGCTTTACTGGACATGGCTACGTCGGAGAAAGGAATAAAATACTCCATTCCTTGCCGCAGCACATCTGTCACAGCATCCGCGCAGGCCGAGGAGTCTTCAGAAGAAAAGCAGACAGGCCGCCAGGGATAAGACGCAAAGAAGGAACGCATCTCGTCCCAGTCTGCTGACTTGTATCGCCACACGCGCCGAGAGCCCCTGGGACTGGGATCGGGCGGTGAGTAGACGGATACAGATTTCACCAGACAGTGATCGGAGCTGCCAAGGGGCGAGGAAATCACCACCGAGTAACGGTCTGGATACGTAGTCAGCAGAAGATCCAAGCAATTGGCAAAAAAAGAGCCATACGCTCTCAACGCCAGGAACCCGCGTCGCTCCTTGAATCAGCTGGGTAAGATTTAATGCTACAGCGAGTTTACGCATCTCTCTCCCAGCGAGGTCAGTGCACTGGTATGGGTATAGCCACTCCTGATGGTGGGCATTGAAATCCTCCAGAAGCATTAGCTGAGCGGAAGGGTATTTGTGTTGAGCAGCATCCGCCGCCTCACTTAGGTACTCTGTAAGACCGATCGTCCCCTGGTCTCCGCTGTGCGCTCGGTAGACACAGGCATAGAGAAGCTTCTCTAGGCCTGTGTTCACCAGTGTCCATAGTACGGAGTAGCGGGGGTCTTCTAGATAACGGAAACGCCGAAACGACGCAGATGTCGTTACGGATGTACGCGCACACACCTGACCGAGCTTTAAAATTATGCTCCAGGGTGTAGCCGGGATAGGTTAAGTACGCCAAATCAGACGGGCACCTTATCTGCGTCTCCGTGAGGAACAAGATACATGGTTTATAAGTCTCCAGGTGGAAATAGACTGCAGTGAGATTAGAATGTAAACCTCTGGTGTTGGTGAGGTCTACTTTCATCGAGAGGGAGTGCTAAATTAAAATTTTAAGAGTGCTAAATTAAAATTAAAATTAAAAGTATAAGATTCGTTTTAAAATTACACCATACGGTAGAGGCGAACAAACGAATGCATTACTAATATTTTTAAACTATGACTTTTTTATTCCTGCAGCACTAGTGGCCATTCTTATAGCTGTTGTATGTCACCATACATCTTTAGTACTTAAAATTATAGCATTTTTTCAATATCTAATGAGATATTCGAGTATTTGCTTTTCGATGATATAAAAAGTAAATAACTAAAAGCCTGATATATATGTTTAATTCATTGATTAACCCATTGATATCAAGGGATTAACCGAAGAATTCCATTATATCTTCATATTCCGTGGTAGTTAGTGTCATTACCAATTAAAGAAGCAGAGTATTCTGCTATATCGCCCATTCACCTAATCTGGCCGGTCTCTGAAATGACACATACTATTTGACATAACAACGCTCAGGCTAAACCCTTGGACCAAGAACGCTGAAATTTTTCACAGGAGTTGTTTTTACGACGTAAACGAGACGTATGTAAGTGTTTTTTTTTTTATTTCATCCCCTAAGATATAGGTGATATAGGGGTTAAAACATTGTATGAAATTTGGTTTAAAAACTGACGATATATCAATGTACGCGTGAGCAAAGCTGCGCGGGTTCCAGTTGATAAATAATATGTACATTATATGTACATAATATGTACGAATTTCCATCAAAAAACATTGTAGCGACATGTATGTACAAGTTGTATGACTGATATATTGGCAATAACTTCACATTAAAAATTATTAGATTCAATAAACAAAAACTAATCACTTTGCAAAATATAAAATTAATAAAACCCTCTTAAGTATAAACATGTATCCCAACATGTATCCCATTCCCAGCATATTTTTATTGGGCCTTATGTAAAATAAATCTCCTATTATCACGTCTAAAGCGACTGGTTTATTTTGGTACAATATTATATCTATTCATGCCGTCAAAACGTGGGTGCTTGTCACCGTTTTAATTCAATTTGGTGAATAGGTGAATCTACGTGTGTGCACTTACATCCCTGGCTCTACTACACTAATATATTTGATGTTTAAAGCCGATAGTTTTCTCTTTTCCCTTAATACCCATTGGACGATGATGAGCAACCCTAAAACTACGTATTTATGAGGCTCAAGTTCAGTTCTCGAAAGGCATTAGCGCTTTTGCGTGAGAAGCAGAAATGTTTGTATTTCTGAGTTGGCTTACTTTGGAATTAGATCAATTTGTGTTGACTGGCCAGCGATGTATTTATAATAGTATATAATAGTTTTTTTTAGTATTGGGGCCATCTGTTTGTATACAATTCTATATAATAAAACATGAATATTTAGCGCAGCGCTTGCGCTTGTGACTTACAAACAAACAATCTCCATCGGAAGCCGGCCCCACTTCGTGCACAGAAACTCGATTTATCCGAAGATCAAATTCAATTGTGTCAAACGAGAAATTGACTAAAAATTCCACTGTTAGCTTTCGATATTACGTTTTCATGCCTTTAAATCATCGTGACTGCTGGCGACGTCAGAATTGGTAAATTTATTCGTTTCAATTTCTTGCCATTTATCTGATGGACTCCAGAGTTATCTTTATCATTTTTTATTTTACTTGGGGCTCATTTTCGGTAAAACCAAGTTACGATTACGGGATTGACTACTTCCTTATTTTACGAAACGAAATGTCTTAGAATTTCCCGATATTCAATCAAATAGATTGATTAAGGAATCAATGTTTTAAAATGAACTTATTAGAGATCATTGATAGAAAGAAATACAAAACATTACTATAGAATATTTGTAATAAAAACCAATAACTAGATCTTCACGTATATTGCAATTATCATAATACAATTGCGAAGATTTTGAGAATTTTGTAAATAACTTTAGTAGCATCTTTTTGTTGGGGGCGAACACTGACGTTATTGCGGCAGGAATAGGCAAGGTGGTAGTACCAGACCCGGGCCAGGCCATAGCCAATCGGTCGCCTTGTACGACCTGCCTGGCAGAACGGCAGAACAATGTAGTACAATATTATTGTAGGTTTATGGGCCGCCCACTTGCAAATCGATTGATTATAATTATAGCTTGACAAAAAAGGGTGCGCTGCGGTGACGGATTGAACTAAAACACACTAGTTCTGGTAACACTAAAGGTATCGAGATTCGAGTCATAAACGTCAATTATTTCTTGTTTACAATAGTTTCACATTTTTATTATAAATCTAGTGTAGTAGTTTTGGAGCCTATTCAATGAAACAAACAAACAATCAAATATTGTGTGTTGTAGCTAAACTTCGAAGTATCAAAAACAATTATGCAGTATATGTGATACCATATAAATGATAGTGGCGGCCTCAGTTATTTTTAGCTAATTATTTTTGAGGCGACTAAGAACTTATTAGGCGAGTAACTACTTGGTTACAAAAAATACTTTGGTAACGATTAAATATTTTAGCAACAATTACATTATAATGTGCTACAAAACGTAAGATCTATAAAAACTAAAAGATGGCTACTACTTTAAGATAGTAAATATATTAAACAGGAAAAATGAAATATTAGGTGAGGTATTTAAAATAATGACTTGGCAGCTAATATTGTGGGATATCAAACATTGTGTTATATTAGTAACTATTGGCTTCCATATAAAAATACACTTTCGGGCAGTGATTTGCAAGTAGTTGTAAAACTTAAAACGGGTCCAATAATTAAGCATTAGGATATCAGAATATTTGTTTGTAGAATCGTAAAGTAGTGAAAAAGCGATAGATGCGTGGGTTGCATAAAATCAAGTGAGATGGTTACGCAGTGGTCAAACTGCCAAAAAAAAGAAAAAAGCTTTGCATTTGGGAAAACCAAATTACCTACCGCAGGATGGAAGCAAGGCACATGCACTTGTCCTCAATTCTTTAAAATATACACATGTAAATATTGGGTCTAGCTATTCGGCTGAAACTAACCACTCCACTTTTGGACGCAAAATTGATTCCAATTGGACTCAAAACAAAGCGTGGGTGCCCTACCAAATCAAAGTCTGCACTAATAATGCAATAGCATTTTTATTTTTTAAATGTTAATTTAAGTAACTATTCCATTTTCTACTCCGATATAACAACTTGCGTTTATAACGTTACATAAATAAATAAAGATAATTGTTCTGCTATTATACCTTTTGCTGTTTAACCATTAAAAAATATTTAAGTTAAGAAATAATATTATAAACCATTAATTTTTTTTTTACATGCCATAATTTGCTTAATTTAGCTCTCATAAAATGTCGCACATAGTATGTTTTTATAACCATGCGCATTTTTTCTTCTCATCTCCTTTAATTTTATAAACGATCTCATTGTGTAATTTATAAAAGCCTATTTTCTACATTTTATCCGCGGTCAAGTTGTACGGTTTATTTAAAGGTTTGATTTCCACTTAATCTGTTTATTGCAATGCTTCTTTAGTGTCATTATGCTGCCCATGTAATTAATTAAAATAAAGACTCATTTGCTTTTGCTTCAATTGAAAACATCTCCGCATTTACTGAGTTGGTTTTGATAAAAAAAGTTTTAAAACCGTTTGATGCCGTTACTGTGATATGCGAATGCAAAGACAAAATGAACATTAAATAAAAAAAGATTATATTTACAGTTTACAAATTGAGCATTCAAAATTTAAAAAAAAATAACTTCCATGTGTTTTTGTTCACAAAAATGCAAAAATAGCAAAAAGATTAACTTGAAAATTGTTCACAACATAAGTTCAGCGTTAGTTAGTTCGAAGTTAGCGAACAAGAGAGTGTTTATTGTATGTATGTGTATGTATGTTTATTGTTGTACTTTCTATTCAGAAGTTCCAACGGAAATTTTGGATGGAGTTATAAGACAATAACTGAGACAATTGATGATTGAGAGAAAATTGATGGATATTTTATACACAAATTTATAAAGGTAGCGTAAAAGAGAATGAAGTATTTTACGTTACCTTATTTTCGATCCTACATTAAAGCTACAAATTACAAATGAGTGTGCAAATTTGAAATACATTTGCAACAAGAATTATTTTGAATCATAGAATCGTAGTCCATTTATCACACCACAAAAGGTTGAAAGTCCTGTGGCCGTTTTCATAGGCGTCGACCGCGCAGTACTTCTTAAAATACCAAATGCGCGTGAAAATTATTCCAGAATGAACATGATTTTATAAACTCTTAAATGAGAGCAAGAAACTGAAGACGGTTTTATTTCGTTCATTACGTTGAAAACTTCATTTCAAAAGAAACGAAAAGAGAAAATTAATGAAATTATCATACTTACTTCTTTTTACATCCCACTGTTTTTTTCCCGTGTTGGTCCTGGGCTACTTTGGAGCCGTCCATTAATTACGTAATGTTTTTGGCATTTTTAACCCCCCCCCCTCCCCCTTGTTGATGTTTAAGACTACCCCCACCCCTCACCCCCTATATCACGTGTATTTTTTAGTTCCTACAAAGAATATTAAATTTTTTTAAACATTTAGGAAATACAATGTAAGTATCATCTAATTATATTATAGAAAATTAAAGACTACAATAATAACATCTAGAGGTAGACAGAAAGGTTGCAGGTTATTTTTGGCTGACATAAGAATACAAGGAATGTGAAAAAGGGTTTGTTGTACTTATACCTACTATTAAAGCCCCGTTTTCATTTTGATTAGTGCGAGTGCGAGTGTTCGCGTGCGAGTGATTAGTATTCAGCCGTGTTGGTCCCGGACTCCTTTGAAGAATAGGCCAACTGCCGTTCTGCCGGGCAGGTCGTAAAAGGCGACCGATTGGCTATCGAGTCACTACCATCGTGGCTACTAGGTGGTAGAGTTCTGCATTGTCTCGCCCGGGTCTGGTACCACCGCCTTACCTATTCCTGCCGCAATAGCGTCAGCGCTTGTCGCTGTCGTGTTCCGGTTTGGAGGGTAAGGTAGCCGGTAAACTTATGCATGTGGCATTAGACCTCGCCACAATATAGCAACGCATCATTAACATCTTTGGTGTCTATAGGCGATGGTTGACTCTTTCCATCGGGAGACCGATCTGCTTATTTGCTATCTTATGATATAAAAAAATATATATATTTTTGATATGGAAACTTTTTGGCTGCAAAATGAAATTAAGAATTTGCAACTTTCAATGAAATCTTATATGGGAAATAAAAAGTAGTGTATGAATGAAACATAATTAATCGAAAGTGTGGAAAATAATGAAAACGAATCTATTAAATTTATTAACGAAGTGATTTTAGGTAAGGACAAACCGGTCCGGTCCGGTTATGTATCCGGTTTGGAGAGTAAAGTAGCTGATAGACTTAAGCAGGTGGCATTGCCATTCTGCCACATCTTTGGTATCTATAGGCGTTTGCTATCTAATCTAAATATATATGTCGCAGTGAAATTGTCAATACCGTTAGATTATAATCTACCTAAGATATATATATATATATATATATATATATATATATATATATATATATATATATATATATATATATATATATATATATATATATATATATATATATAATGTTTGAGTCTGCACTTGTAGCTATACTTATTCAATCATCGTGGAATTTTGCACACACGTTGTTCTTATTCTTATTATTATTTACTGCATATTGTATAGCATTGTGTTATTAATAAAATAGTTCTTATTCCTATTCATTGTCAAAAGTACGGGAAAGGATTCAAAGTACCTTTCTTCTAGTAAAAAGTTACTGTTTCTGACGGAAAAATCTTTTAATGCAAGCAAAGTAATGGGAAAAAGCTTGTATAAACAAATATAATTACACCAGTTCTCACGATGAGGAGGTAAAGTAACTTGGACGTCAGTTGAAGATACAGTTCATCTCGAGTCACCAGTTGCTTACAAAGATGAGTGAATAATAATGACCGTCATCACCAAATTTTACCGTTCTGTAACATTATCATTCGTTTGTTGAGGTAACCAGCACCGTCAGCTTTATGAAGAAGTTCACTTACATTTCAACTCGGAGATTAATCTACAGATCTGATGATTTGAGTTAAATAGATTTTTAAAATATGAGTCCCAAAATATAGACTGCATCACATAGCAAGGGCCCATCGAGTCGAATAGACTATTAGACCACAGAGCAGTCAAGCGTTCAACACACAACATGACGCACTTTAAACAAGTTTATCAAGTCAAACATTAATTAAGCCGTGTAATAGATAATAGCTAAATCGGGAACATTACCAGCAGCCTGCGTTCCCTAACAGCCTGTTAATACATTGCACTCCCGTGTGAATTATCGCTAACTAAATAGTGTGTATTCGAGCTCGGAGCAAACGGTGAGAGTTAAATCAATAGTTAAAACATACATGGAACATACGAATTCACCTAAATAATCCCTTAATATATGTACAGTTAGTACATATATTAGTACCTTACCTAATTATTCCTTCAGTTAAGTATCAGTGCGTGAAGCACCGTTTTCCTTAGACATCCATAAGTCGACTGTGCTGGGTGGTATCTCTACGGTTGCTCTAAAAATATATGCTCCAGAGTATTTTGCGTTCCTTTTTAATCACTTGACGTGATAATAAAGTCATGGATGATAGTTCAAGTGCATTTTGGACCTAAAAATGACACATCTTCACGGCAGATCCCTTAAGAGGTAGGCAGAGAGAACCGAGTTCCATACATCACGATCCTTGCAGGCTTGTCTCGCTTCCTCCAGATTCATCACTCTCTTCATACATACAATCTAAAAATGAGTTCGCTCTAATCCTTTAAACTAGCGGCCTATAGTCACAACGCCTCCGTTTTCCCCAAAACTTATAAAGATGATCATTAACTGCCAACTCCTGAACTCCTATTATTAATATACTCCTCTAATGAGGGGTACCGGTTGATTAATGATTGCCAGTATGGGCCTGGACGGAAATGCTCGAATCAAAGAGGGAGGCATTGGCTGTTAGTTTAAACATAGCGATGACCTTAGATAAACTATGGCACAAACCGCTTCTCTCGAAGCTTTCTTTCCATGGGCTTCTCGAGAAATTATACAAATGGCTTTCTGCCTGATCTGAGCATGAAGGTGGTAGTCGAAGTTGTGTCCTCTGACCTTAAACCTATCCAAGCTGATATTCTTCAATAATGCATGCTATCATCGACACTGGTTCTTGTACATATTAATGACATGTTGCGCATTAGTAATATTCATTGGTATGCAGAAAATAGTACTGGTGATGTTTATACTTCAGCCGTAGCAGTATTTCTTGAAAATATGTTGAATATGTCGAAACTAGCTTGTGTCTAAAATCGAGGATCGGCTTACCAAAGTATCGGAATGGGGTCTACTTCTGGTATTCCTGATGTGGATGGGCGGTGACTATCATTTACCATCAGGTGAACCTTCTATTCTTTTTCCCCCTCTTCTATAAAAAACCTATCTAACCCAAAATATGCATCAGTGGGTTAATAACATTATCAGAAAATATAGTGAAATGCTTAAATTTTAAAAATAAATATAGTATTGTATTTGTAATTGCTCGTATTTATCCTTTAACTTCCCTAAAATTAAGCGTATTTTAAACTAGAAAACACCATGTTCCATCAGCGGCAGCATTGACTTTGATGCCTCTATATCGGCTTTTTTAAAAGGCTAGATATGTATTTTTTTTTAATTATCGATAGGATAGTGCTTGACCACAATCTCACCTAATGGTAAGATAAGATTCGGCCTAAGATAGAACGTGCTTCCCTAGAAAGAACCTGTTCACTCTTCTCTTGAAGATCCCTATATTGTACTCGTCGGGGAACACAGACTCAGGAAGAATGTTCCAGTCCCTTGCATTTTGAATGAAAAATGTGGAGTCGAACCTCTTTGTCCGGGTACATGGAACGTCCACTTTTATAATTCTTTGTGTCCCTTTTTACGACAATTACGAAACCGGAGGAGTATGATTTATCACATTTGCGAATGAATGCTTAAATCTAATATTTTTATATAATATGCATTGAAAACATATTAAATTTTATAAAAATAAATACTACGTACACTACATTAATTTGATATAATCATAATATACACAAATATATACTATTATTTTTATGCCTAATGTATTTTGTCAAACTTAGAAGACCTTTTTTCTAATTTAAATGAGGAATTTCTGGTCGAAATCCAACCATAGACTAAACAAAATATATGGTTGAATTTCGACCAAAGGACAATCGCTAGTAGATATGTAATTATTCTGTATGCGTGAGAGTCACTAACCTTCTCTTAAATCGATGAACCGATTTCTATGAATTTTCGTATGAGAAGTCCTTGGTTGACTTTAGTTAAAAAATGTATTTTGGATCTACAAGTTGAAAATAAGAAAATTATGCAATCTTAAACAAAAACGGAGTTCGAGGTCAAAAATGTAAGCATCTAAATATCACTTCCATTTGCCGCCAAATTAATCATTCAGGTATACTCAACATTTTTCTAGGCAGTTTAACCATCATGTTTGATTCACAATAAAAATAAAAAAAGTGGTTGATTATCATTTTATATTTGACCGCCCCGTTGGTCGAGTGGTTAGCGATCCTGACTACGCGATCGACGGGGCTCGGGTTCGATCCCCGACGGGGACAAGCATTTGTGTGATGAACATAAATGTTTGTATTTCCGGGTTTGGGTGTATGTATATTAAATATATTCTAGTATTTATATATGTATTTCTATGTATTAGTATCGTTGACTAACACCCATAACACAAGCAAATAATTTGCTTACTTTGGGGTTAGATCAGTTAGTGTAATTTGTCCCTTGAATATTTATTTATTTATTTATTTATTTATATGGGGTCTGGAAAATACACCAAATATATTAAATATAATCAGAGTGGAAAAGCAAATTCAATCATGATTATTGTCAAAAAACGAAGAACCAAACAAAATAGCGACTAGTCGCTGCACCCGTAACTTCGTCCGCGTGAAAATAATTCAAGAAAAAGTAGCCATAGTTACTCCCTGTCACATTAGCTATCTGCTAGTGAAAGTCCCGTCAAAATCGGTCCAGCCGTTCGAGAGATTAGCTGGAACAAACAGACAGACAAAAATTGTAAAAAACGTTATTTTGGTATATGTACCGTGTATACATCTATATGCATTTAGTAAAAAGCGGTTATTTTAATATTACAAACAGACACTCCAATTTTATTTATTTGTAATAGATAATATATAGATGTCGAATATCGAATTATAATTCAATTAACAGTTTTTATATAATAATGTTTATACTTTTAAAAGGAGAGATTAATGTTTAGAGCTATATGGTGTTGTTTTATCCCGTGTTGGTCTCGGGTTCCTTTGAAGAATAGGCCAACTGCCGTTCTGCCAGGCAATTCGTAAAAGGCGACCGACTGGATATTCGAGTCACTACCATCGCGGCTATTAGGCGGTAGAGTTCTGCATTGTCTCGCCCGGGCTTGATACCATCGCCTTACCGATTCCTGCCGTTACGCACCATTAACACCAAAGATGTTAATGGTGCGTTGCTATTTTGTGGCGAGGTCTAATGCCACATGCATAAGTTTACCGGCTACCTTATTCTCCAAACCGGAATACGACAGTGACAAGCACTGACGCCATTGCGGCAGGAATAGGTAAGACGGTCATACCAGACCAGGGCGAGACAATTTAGAACTCTACCACCTATAAGTAGCCACGATGGTGGTAACTTGTATAGCCATTCGGTCGCCTTTTACGACCTGCCTAGCAGAACGGCAGATGCTGAATTCTTCAAAGGAGCCCGGGTCCAACACGGGAAAAATACACAAACTGAGATATACAAACTTTATGCTCATCACATAAATGTTTGTCCCTGAGGGGAATCGAACCCCGACACCGACTATTGGGCGGTCAAACTGATGATGGCGTTATATAGATACTAGACCACCAGTTTTCAGAGCTTGAAGTATTTTCTCTACTTAGAGAAACACTTTTAATTGTTTATTGTCTAAAACCGGAGTTAAAATTCTCAATCCGTTCCTAATGCACTATAATAATATGGTATATATTGTATTATTACAATTACACATTGTGTTATTAATTGTTACAGATGCTAGATTTCCGAGACGGAGACTGACTAATGGACACTTTGTGTGGATGCTGATCATCCAAATGACACCATGAGCATCAGACGGGGGCCCTTCAGGAGTTTTGCCATAAGCATCATACAGATTATCACCATTATATGTCAAGGTACAGCCATTTCATTTGATACTAGTGGACCCAGTAGAAACACATTGTCTTACATATTTACGTTTATGAATAAAGAAAACAAAGCTACCTACTGTCTATATCTAATACCTTTAAACGAGAAATTCTTGCATATATATATATATATATATATATATATATATATATATATATATATATATATATATATATATATATATATATATATATATATATATATATATATATATTAATTGGAATCTCGGAATCGGCTCCAACGATTGTCATGAAAACCACAAATTAGAGGTTTTTCGGGTCAAGGAATCGATTTATCAAGGTTCCAGGTCCAAGAAAAGCTCGGTTCTCAAGATATGGGTATGGGAAAAATCGATCAAAGCTCAGTCAACCAGATATTTATTATTATTAGGAAATTAATGATAATAGATTTATTGTGTAACGGTACAAGAGTATAAGTGATAAAATGTTACATTAAAATGGAGTTTCACCAAGTGCCGACGATGAAAAGTGTACAACTTTATTATATTTATCATTTTAAATTTTATTTTTCATAATAATTAGCTTTTTGCATAACCTTTTCAAGTGACAGTTAAACAAAGGTAGCCCGGAAAAACAGCTGTAAGGTTGATAATACTCCTCATCCTATGTATTTGTTGAGTGGCTTACCATTTTACGATCATGCTGCTATACATAAACATTATTAAATTATATGTTCTTTTTTCATGCATGTAAATATGCTGTATAAATTGTAATTATCAACATATTTTAATGTGTATGTGTATGTATTTTTTTTTCTTCGTTTACTGTATTTGTTGTCTTTTTGTTATTTTCTTGTCTTATTTGTACGACTGTTCTTGTTATTTACTGCATATGCGTAGTATTGCGTGGAGCAAATCCAAAAGCTATAGATGCATAGAAGTTTACTGGTTTGTACCATCTTGGACGCCAAGATGTGATAGATACATATACTGTGCGATAGACAACTGCTTTTTTATAGCTATGTAGCTCTTACCCCAATTAATGTACTTACATTTGAGATATTTCGAAAATGCTGTCTAAAATTCATACACTAAATGTGAAATTGATTGACACCAAAACTAATATGAGGAGTCACAAAGACCCCGTAAGATATGAGTGGCGAGATTTAATTACAGAAGTTGAGAGGCTTCAAAATATTGTCTTCATTAAGACGCCGCAAACCCTTTGAGTTCGTTTTATTCGAAAAGTTTTCGTGTAATTCCAACGAAGTTAGTTGTCGAGTTAACAGTTTCGTTTTATGATCTTAACGATGGTGTGACGTTATTTTCTTTGTGATTGCTCAAAACTCATGCCTAGTTTCGTTCTTGATCTTTATTGGGCAGTAATGGAAGTTAATAAAAGACGTATAACAGTAAATATATGATGTGATATTTACATTATTTAGATGTTTGGCTATTTGTTTTTCAATCTCGCTACAAACAACTAAAATCTGAACGTCGAAACAACAATTTGGATTGATAAGCAGCCCGTTTTAGACACAAATATGTAGGTTTAAAAAAGTTTAAAAATGTGGTACAATAGTGCTAAAACTGACTTCCAATATCCTGAATCTTGAACCCAGAATCATGAACCCTGATGAAATAAGAAGTTATACCCTTCCAAACATAAACACAATTTTCAAATTGCCGTGTTCTGAGGTAACGAAAAAAAAGAAAAGCCGAATTCGATGTAAATCCTCTACTGATGTTTGGGAAGTCAGTTGAAAATAACCCAAGTTGAAACAATTTTATGGACGGCGATATCCATTGATGGCGATGTTTTTTTCTTTGGTCTAGCGGTTAGCCTATTCGGTTCAGATGAGGCGCTAGATTCAATTCCATGATCGGAAAAAATATTGTTGGATATTTTATATCTAAAAGAAAATAAAAATATTGCAGTAAATACTCGGAGTCTGTTATTGGTAACTTAAGGCTGGCATGCATTGAAACCACGCGAAAACGTCAGTCTCCGTTGTCGCCAAAAAATAATAATAATTGTTGAATTTGACAATATGAACTTAGATCACCACCAGTTTGGCCAATAAATAAACTAGTCAATCGTGGTGGACTTGAGTATCTAGCACGCTCTTTTCGCTCCGTAAGCCCTCGAAGTGATTCAACGTTAACGCGGGCGACAATTTTTTATACCATTGCGTTACCTTTTCTTGTTACAATAGCGTCAGTACGTGTCACCATCGTGTTCCAGACGGTAAACTTATTTACATTGTATTTTATTCCCGTCACACGAATGGTAACTTACAGTTCACATTGACACCTTATTCAGCATACTAAGTATATGCATAGATACATTTTGATTTATATATTCTACACTTTCCATCGTCAGCCCTTGGTGAAATTCCATTGTTACTAGATACTTTTATAATTGCACTTGTACATAAATTTCACTTTTACACTTATATTTTTAATATATTAATCGACCGGTTTCACTTTTAAAGCATCTTCAGGATGTACTTAACTGATTATTACTGACAGTCAGTAATAATCAGTTAAGTATATTACATCCTGAAGATGCTTTAAAAGTGAAACCCTCTTTTACAAAATTGCCCAATCAGGAAAAGTACCAAACAGTAGAAATAGATTTAAAAAAAAATTAAATTAACATAAAACGTGGTGAGTCTTTCATCTTAAAATTCAAATATTATGTAAGCTTAAATTAAAATACCAAATAACCCGTTTATATCATGAAAATACAGAATTATGGTTAAATTAAAAGATGAAATTGCTAATCGCGTTCATCCCGACACAAAGCATCGCCGACCGCTCGTAATTGCAAAAACTGACAAACATTTTTAATCAGATATGGATCCGAAATTCCAATTTCTATCCCACCGCGACAGGCGAGACATTCTTTATGAACTCCCAAAGGTTAATGGCAGCCAAGAAATATCATTAATGATCTAGCAATTTTCCCGAGGAAATTAAACAATAAGGTTATATTATAAAGGCCTGCTCTTGAATGGTTAACTTCGAAACGGTTAACTAATGATCCTATAAATGGTAGATTAAAGTGGTTCTCTCTAAGTATCTGTTTATGTCTTCTTTCTTTGTGGGTAATTTTATCTCAGTGAAATATTTTCGATGAGATGGATTTATGAATAACTTTTTTATATGTTTTGGGGCATATTAAATATTTGGACTAAAATTTTGAAAAACATAGATTGTGATTGACAGTGTATGTGTGTGTGTGTGTATATATATATATATATATATGTATGTATGTATGTATGTATGTATATATTAATACGTGAAGAAAAACTTTAGATCTAAGACAATTGCGTGAACGGTGGAGTATGATATTTGGCACAGTTAAAATTTACATTACGGAGGCATGCAGAAAATTAATATTTTTAAATAAAATGCATTAAATATACATTACGACTGAAGTCAGTTGCCAAAATTAAAAGAGATTCTATTGTTTAGTCTGTGGTCGAATTTCCCTCACAGGCGATCGCTAGTATTAATAACTAGCAAAAAGCAGAGCTTTGTAAGGGCTCGCACTAGATACCTAGTAATATTGTTCGGAAAGTATTTTTATGAGAATTAGATCTCTTAATGTATGGAATTCATTTATAATTATCTAACCTAAAAAAAGCCAGCGTATTTTTACCCAAACATTATATTCCCATCAAAGGCGTCGTCAGGCTTTGGCCTAGAAGGGCACAGGAAAATAAAAAAACATGTTTCTAAGACAATTTTTTTAGTACTTTTTTATTATAAAGGTAAAGGATAATTTCAAATGGTTAATTTCAAATGGCATTCAACTCAATTTGACTATTGTTTTAGCTAAATAATCGGTAGGTTCAAGAATTTCGAAGCAATGTCAAAAAACATTTTTTTTTGAAAATTTTCGTCATTGATAGATCCCAAACAAAGTGACTGATTTTTATCCAATTAACGGTACTTGACGCAGTTTTTAAAGAAGAAAAGCTGATAAGATTTTGAAGTCAATCGGTATATTAGCCTGAAAGTTATTTCAAAATGATTAAGTAAGTTTGCTAAAAACAATGTAATTTTAATATTTGAAAAGCTGTAACTTTTGATAGCCTTAATTTTTTTTTTAAGAATATAGCTGATTAGTTTTAGTACTCAATCAGTACATTATTCTGGACGTTATATTAAAAAAAATCTGTTTCACCAAAATTTCTTTTTGGGTTTTTCAAAATTTTATCAAAATCCCTTTGGGCCCATTTGGTTCAAATTTTCAGCAAGTCTAAGTTGAGTGGAATCCAATCGAATGCCATCAACCGCGTTTTGATCGGTCCAGAAGGTTCAAAAGTTATGAGATGTTTATACACACACACACACACATACATACATACAGACACACTGACGTCATCGCAAAAATAGTCGACAAATGTTCCTAGGACCTCAAAACGCGGACGTCTGATGCAAATTCGATTTTTAAAAATCGGAGCATCCTTATCCACATATGTAGCAGGAAGTTAAAAAATACAAGTGTATTAATAGATTAATATTGTATTAAAATGGAGTGAATGAAAATAAATTAAATCTACCACGCCAAAGTAGCATTTTAACTTGTTAGCATTTTAACTCGTTAGTTTCATAATGGATGGCGTCAGTAGTAATAAAATTCTAATACAACATGTATTTTCTATTTTCTTAATATTTATAAAATGGTATTTTAATGGTAGATCATATCTAGACATGAATTTAAACTACCATGTCAAAGCTCAAACCTCAAAGTGCAACATTTTTTCAGTAACAGATACCACAAAAGTGCATAGAAAGTGGCCTAGTGTAGGGCTCGCTTCGCTCGCCCTGATTAAGTAATTTAGTCACTGCGTGAAGTTATTGGTCAGATGTAGCTATTTTGTATAAATTCAGTAGTTATCAAAAATATATTAAAGTTATTTTAAAAAAATATTGTAACTTTGTTGCTGTATGGAGCGGAGCTTTGCTGTACTTGTTTGTTTTGTGTAATAATTGTCGGCACTCAAATTTTTTAGTGCTAGATTAGTTTTCCGATATCATTCTTAGCGAAAGATATTTATTATTAACTGAGGTTTTAAGTTTACAAGAAACAAAAATAGCAAAGTTTCATGATGTAAAACAGCCGTGACATTTTAGGTTTAGGCCGGTTTTGGGAATGCTTCTTTTAACTTAAAATTTAAAGAAGTAAATTTACAACAACCGATTTAAATTTGCTTATATTATTTAAAAACTTTCTTGACTTTTTCAAAACTTGGTTTAATGACATTGAAGTAACCTGATCGAAAAACATATCCAAATTTGTCCTGGTACAATCTGGGACTACGTATATAAATATAAAATCGGCCTGTTTCGAAGAATAGATCAAATGTTTTACTACTAGGCATCTCGTAAAGGGCGAGAAAAGGCACATATTACTAATATTGTGTCTACTAAGAAGTAGAGTTATCGTAGACTACATATAAAGAAGTTAGTAATTATGAATATGTACCTAACGGAAACAACTGGCTGAATATTATACTTTTAAGGAGAAGAGACTACCATATATACCATCAGTGAATACTCTACAGTAGTAAAAGTGTCAAAATCTAGGAATCAAGTATTTTTGCAAATTTTGCAAAAAACCAAGCGCAAAGAGACTACCATATATACCATCAGTAACTGTACAGTAGTAAAAGTGGTAAAATCAAGAAATAAGTACCAAGCGCATTTTGCAATGTCCAGTTTTTAAAAAATGTTGAACTTATGGAATGCTTGTGTACTCAGGTTGCGTGTGTGATTTGCGAGACAATTTAAAACAAGGAAAGTTATGCTCTGGTGGTTAAGATGTTTAGAAACAATGTATATTATATATGGACAAAACAGTCAATCAATGCGAAAGTCAATAGATATAAGTACTGGAAGAGACCAAGACTGGAGAACCGTGATCAAACTGCCCCCGATTCAAAAACAAAAATCGTAGCGATTTAGTTATTGGTCCCAAGCGCATTGTGCAAGGTGCAGTTCTTAAGGACTGTTGGCCTTGCGTAATGCATTATTGCTCGCAGTGATTTTTAATGCAAATTGAAATAAGTAACGTGCAATTAGGCCATGTAGATGATAGATTGAAAAACAAATATACAGTGCGAATTTGGATGGATAATAGTACTACTCCCATAGGAGACCAAGACTGAAAACGAGAGATCGAACTGCTTCTCGATTCAATTCGAAAACAAGAATCGTATTAATGTCGTATCGATTTAGTCGTTGAAACAGATTTAGTATTCTCATCCGTCGATAGAGCTTAAACGGCATCGGTTTAAAGTCACTCCATTGGAATTCCATTTAAGGATATTATTCGGCTCACTATGATGCTACATATTGCTACATTTTTTGTTGTATGAATTAGATGGCTGATAAGATGCTTTCCAAGAGCGGCGTCAAAAGTCTCCAACACCGGCGAAAACAATAATTGATACAAGCAGAGTTATTAATGTGGGTTAAGGAAAGCAAGTCTGGCAGACTCATGATTCATGGCTCTAGTTCAGCTGTTATTTTGACATCACAGATACTTCCATTTCATTTACACGTATAGATGTGTTACTTGTATCATAAATTTCACGCGTAATAGTCACTTTTATGTTTTGTTTTTGTTACCAGTGTTAACGGAAGAGCCACGTTTCGCCGAGCCAATACCGAATGTGACGGTGGCCTTGGGCCGAGATGCAAGTCTGCCCTGTGTGGTCGAACATCTGGGCACTTATAAGGTAAGTCAATTTATTATAAACTTGATTACTAAAGCTATAAATACAAATAACGAATTAATCCACTTAATATTATAAATGCGAAAGTAAATCTGTCTGTCTGTCTGTCTCTTACGCTTTCACGGCCAAACTGCTAAACCGATTTGGATAAAATTTGGTACAAATATAGTTTAAGACCCAAGAAAGGGCATAGAATAGTTCTTATTCCGGAAATCCCACGGGAACGGGAACTATGTTGGTTTTTTATTTTAGAATTTTTTCCACGCGAATGAAGTCGCGGGTACAGCTAGTTAATTAATATCTGTGTTGGTCAAACTCATTCTTTAAGAAAATTGTTTATTTACTCACGCTATATTATTGTTGCCAGTTACACCCATTCTTGTAGCGGTTCTGGCTACCTTACCTTTCATGGCCATTTATTTAACCGGTGAGTTCATTTGAGAGTGCAACGCATCTTTCCATTAGAGATCACAGACTACACAAATACTAAAAGACGCTTTGTTGAACGGGGAACGTATAGCCACTCATATGAGCAAATGGTTGCAAGTGTCAAACGCTACTTACATCGTCAACTAGTAGAAATATGCCATGTTATGCTATTTTATCACACCGAGTAAGAAGCTTAAGCTTAAAAAATGGAGAGACGCTATTTAATCGGTAAGTTCTATTGTATATATTATATATTTCTGAGTGTAATGCAATCTACACTGACTACCTAAGGAATTGCCTCGAAAGGCGTAATTAGCTTAATCCATGGAAGTGATCGCAACTACTGTATGTGTATTAGAAGGGCCATAGTTTTTTAATAATGTGTTTCGAAAATATTGTCACAAATAAATCGAAGCGACATTTTTTCACTGTAATAAGCGCATTACCAAATCTGCCGTATAGCGCTTTCGCTAAGACTATGAAAAGATAGACGCAAAATGCAAACACACAACCAGAATAATTGTAGGCACTCAAAAATTTTAGTGCTATCTATGACACATTTGGTCTACTACGACCAGCACGACAAGAAGATATTATTATATTTTTTATGGTAGAGAGGGCAAACGAGCAGAGGGTGCAACCTGATAGTAAGTGACTACCACCGCCCATGAACATTTGCAATACCAGGGGTCTTGCAATTGTGTTGCCAGCCTTTTAAAAATGAGTAAGCTTTTTTCTTGAAAGTCCCCAAGTCATATTCGTTCGGAAACACCCGCACCTATAATTAATTCTAAAAAGGAGTAGTGCGAGGCAGAAAAAGCCGAATAATACTTATTAGTTTACGTATTTATGTGTAGGTAAAACATGGAGAAATAAATTTGTAACAGAATTGTTACCTAATGTAAAGATTTAATGAACAAGCACTCCTGTAAAATGATCCGCTATATTGCATGGCTCCACAAAGCTAGGCAGCACTCAACTCTAAACAAGTCAAGGTAAAATATTTTTATAGAGACTGTATCTATTGTATTCATATTCTACGAACAAAATAAAATGAGCAATCAGACACAAATAATGACCCTTTTATAAACACATCTAATTATTCAAACATATTTTATCGAGTAAGTTCGTTGAGTCCAGAGTGCTAAGTGTGAGTTTTTCTTTTCGCATTCGATCGTGAGCGCGTTTCGAGTTTACTAGGAATTTGTATGTGATTTGTACAACGCCACCTAGTGGTAAACTGGTTTCTTACGTTTACCACTAGGTGGCGCTGTACAAATCACATACAAATTTCTAGTAAACTCCGAACGCGCTCACGATCGAATGCGAAAAGAAAAACTAACACTTAGCACTCAGATGTTTGTATGCGTAGATGTGCCACGGTTATTCCCAATATCAGTACATTTTTTAACAGTTTCAGTGGTAACACGGGATCGTTTCTTATTGAAAATTTCTATTGATTCGGTGTCGTTTAATTGTAATTATAAAATATTAAGAATAATTATAAAGCATAAATGATAGAATACAATGTATCTAGGTACCCACTTGTTGTGGATACCTAGATACATATTAATGAAAAAAAAAAAGAAAAATGAAAAAATATTTATTTGCAAGAATATAAGCCTCTATATTCTTTATATTATCAATTCTGTGGTCTAGTGGTCCAGCGTTGGCGTTGACCACATGAGGTCCCGGGTTCGATTCCCGAATCGGGCACATAAAAAAAGTGTCTTCAGTTTTCTGAGAAACACAAAGTTGCTCGGGACTGGAAAGTGCCCGGTTGGCGATAGGCTTGCCACCTATCAGATTGTGGGACCAAGTATCTTCGGCTAATCCTGGGTGCACTTGTTGTACCTTTGCCTACCCTTCCGGGGATATATATGGGCGTGAAGAAGATACTTTATATAAGAATCTTTTATCATTATTTTTATTTGTTTATTTAATTAAAAAATAGCAATGAAATGATTAACCTGTATAACATTAATTCGTCAATAAATTATTAAATTATTTTTTAAGCTTAACGAGCATTAATAATACATATGTATTCGTAGATGAGCGCATTATTTGAGAGCAGAGACTGTTATGGCTATTTAATTTTAAATTTTTCATTAGTTCTTACAAGGTTTTCAGAAAAAGTTTGATATAGTTTATTCTACATAATCTACATGCGCTTGAAAGGTAATCCTCACTAAGCGATATTGAGTAAACTTTACGGGAAAGCGATTTAAAGTTTAAATATAAAATAAAAAAAATTATAAAAAAATCACCTAGTTTAATTGTAATTAAATTTATTATTTTAATTTAATTTATTATGATTTTTGTTTAATTATATACTTGTATATTTGAACTTATATCACTCTCCTGTAAAATTTACTCAATGTCGCTTAGTGTGGTGTGCCTTTCAAGCGTCGATACACTCTATAGTCACCTTAGGTGACTCACCTTAATTGTTTAGCAATATATATGATTCAGTACTGTCGTATGAGGTCTTGACTTCAAATATCGGGTCAGGCAACTCGTTTTAAATAGATTGAGTTTTTCTCAAAAGCATAACTTGCCTGAAACTGGATGTTTATGTTTATTCGTAGATGCACAAACTGGACTTTTTCCAATTTTCTCGGTGATGTGCGTATGATTTTATTTTCTATATATTCTATGTAAATTATTTGATTTTTAATTAAAGTAAGTTAATAGGACCATAAATCGTAGAGCAGTGACCACATACGCGAAACAAAAACAAGTCAACATTGACAGCGTTTTCTTACCCGTGCGCCGGTTATCACACATCATGTATCGTAGGTTAAATAGGAAAGATAGTCACTCTCAATTTAATATGCAAAATACCTAACCCCAGAATAGAGGTCTTTTTATTGAACCCAATAAATAGCACTTAAATATTCATCCT
The DNA here is from genome assembly GCA_036924255.1 of Apodemia mormo. Classification (NCBI taxonomy): domain Eukaryota; kingdom Metazoa; phylum Arthropoda; class Insecta; order Lepidoptera; family Riodinidae; genus Apodemia; species Apodemia mormo. Next base: position 44,901,567 of record JAUPFN010000007.1, read on the forward strand.
GTGATCGCATAAACCTATCCAAGCGTCCTACTATTTTCAGATCAGTCGTAACTCAGTGTGATATCGTAGGAGATATACCTACCGACGCTGTATTTGTGGGAGAATTTTTCATGCCTTTTATGTAACAGGTACGAAAATAGTTATCGTTTCGTATTTTCTGGTGAGGTGAAATATTTTATAAGTTTTCTAAGTCGAATCTTAAAAAGCATATATTAGCAAACAAATATAATGATATTCTAGGATATTAGCCGTTACTCGTGACTTCGTTTACGCGACCCAAATCATTACTTTCATTTCCCCAATAGAGTAAAAAAGTAAACCTTGTCGCTCATGGATAGTGTAACTTTCTAATGGTTCATTAATTTTTGAGCTCAGTATAGTAGTCTCCGTGTTTATTCGTTACAAATATACAAACACGAAAATATTTTATTTTTATAATATTTGTGTAAGATAACCACCTATTTATTATTAGACCGCCCCATTGGTTGAGTGGTTAGCGACCCTGACTACGCAATCGACGGGGCTCGGGTTCGATCCCCGACGGGGAGAAGCATTTGTGTGATGAGCATAAATGTTTGTATTTCCGGGTTTGAGTGTTTATTAAATATATTCCAGTATTTATATATGTATTAGTATCGTTGGCTAACACCCATAACACAAGCAAATATTTGCTTACTTTGGGGTTAGATCAGTAAGTGTAATTTGTCCGGTGAATATATTACTCGCGACTTTGTTCGCGTGATTCAAAATCATTACTTCCTTTAGCTCACTTGGTTAAATCGGCTCCTCTATATTTCTGTGAGAGTTCCATTAAAATCGGTCCAACCGTTTCAGAGATTACCCTGTACGAACAAAATGATATACAAGCAGACAGAAATTTTAAAAAGTTTTTTTTAGGTAATAGTATCGTAAAAATAAAAATATTCAAGTGCAGTACACTTAAAAAACATAGTTATTTTGACATCATAGACAGATACAATTTTATTTATATGTATAGTTTATATGTATAGATAAGTATAGATTGTAAGAGATTTATTGGCATCACAATATGAAAACGTTTAAATACAAACTGGATGACCAAAATTTTATGTGTAAACAGATTACCTAAAACAATTCTAATAGTTAAAGAATCTAACACTACAAAGTTTTGTCAAAATCGGTAGAGAAGTTTCGGAGAATACAATTACATACAAAATATATACAAGAATTGCTCGTTTAAAGTATAGGATGTAATATAATACCGTTTGTGGTTGGGATATATAAAGGTAATTCACAACATGAGTTTGCGTGTCTGCAAATATATATATCAGCCAACTTGACGTACCAATTAAAGCAAAACTTGCCGAGTTGTTGCAGACGTAAATGTCAAGAAGTGGTTTGTAACATGAAGCTGTATTATATCTGGAGGCAGCACTTCTAAATACCTACTTGAAACCAAATTTTAAATACTGCTGACATCTTCTAAGGTCTTACTCTCTCTTTCTAACACAACTGTATAAAAAGAGATGGGGAGACCTCCTAGACAGAGATATAATATAAATATTTGTTTCATCTCGCCTCTGTGGTCTAGTGGTCCAGCGTTGGCGTTGACTACATGAGGTCCCGGGTTCGATTCCCGGGTCGGGCACTTTAAAAAAATAGTGTTTTTTCAGTTTTCTGAGAAACACAAAGTTGCCCGGGATTGGAAAGTGCCCAGTTGGCGATAGGCTTGCCACCTATCACATTTGTGGGACCAAGTATCTTCGTCTAATCTTGGGTGCACTTGTTGTACCTCTGCCTACGCCTTCGGGGATATGGGCGTGAAGATACTTTTTTTGTTTCAATTAATTAATACGAGTGCTAACTCCACCTATACTTAATATTTCATGGTTTGTACCACTTAGCAATACGTTTGCCATTTTCTTGTTTATTATAGGATGCTTATCCAGTATAGGCAAACTTTTTAGGAAAAGTGGTAATTAAACTTTTGAAACGATAAAACTATTCATATTTGCTCCGCACCATGAAAATTAAATAAATTTTAAACGTTGAACTACACGAAAGTAATTTTTGCGCCGTCTCGCTTTTCGTAGGAAAACGGCACGGGTGATTTCCCCAGAGTCTCGGTACCTCACGGCGATTGGCAGCTCCCGTAAAATGTCGTCACGTGTTAGAAACACCGGTGTGGAATTAAAATAAGATCTTTTGTACCAAATTTGAACTGTATCTAAGAAAATGGATACTAAGATTGATAAAACATTAAAAGGTTGTGAGTACAATGTTAGCGAGGCTAGTCTGCTGTGTTATAAACTCTATTCGCCCTCAGTTTTGCTCTATTAGGATATGTTATTTTCTGATTTCATGGAACAATGTATACAGATTTACAGGAGACGTGGTCTCGTCTATTTTATAGACTATACCGATTTATAAAAAGTATTCTAAAGACTTAAGATATATACCAGTAAACTGACACTTTTGCATTAGGAAAAAGTAGCGTAGTCATTCTAAATATGTGAACTCTATCAACTAGTAGTCACGATTAAAGTAATATATCTGGATCAGCATCCACCAATTACTAACTTAATGGCTGAAAGACAGAGGGTCTATTTTTTAGTTAAGATGTAGCTCTTTATGAAGAAACTTTACGTGTTTCGATGTTATTACTCATTGATACAAAAATGTCTAAAAAATTTTATAAGATTTAGTACAATTACAGTTTTTGAACTGAATATATTCATAACAGTTTTTGTCCCAGAAAATGCATATCCTGTGATATTCACAAAAGCTCCAATCGTGCAACAAACTATAAATTGTAAAAGCCAGTGTAGACTTAAGCTTACAATTAGTTAAGAGATTAATTCAAGCCTGACTTCTTGCGAAATCACATTCAGATTTTCCAGGAGCTTTCTTTCGTAGGTTGTATTTATTTAAAATATATAAAGTGTAAAAAAACATAGCCGATCCACAAATACATTATTTGGTAGCCTAAATATATAATCACGTTTACGCTATTATTTTGCGGATATAAAAAAATATTCGCCACTAAAAATTATAATTTTAAAATTCCATTTTGAATATTAAGTATGACAACATAAAATTTTAGACAAAAATGGCGACAAACATAGACGCGACTACAATGCTATACTCGCTTACTCGACTAATTGTTGTACAGTTTGAAATATTTGGTAAATTTTAGCGAAATTGAGGGTTAAATACAAGAATTTCAAAACAAAAAAAAAAAAAATTATATAGTTTTATAAATAAAATCATGTTATAACTTTTATTTCATAATGTCATCGATGCACTTATATGTGCCTTTGATATCGAACAGGGTTTTTTACACGTTGTATAAACAAATGATAATAAATGAATATCCTCATTCTGTACCATATCGATATCTGGAAATCTACAACTGTACGGTTTTCGAGGCATTTTTTCCAGTACTATTAGTCTATGAAAACTATTATCAGCGGGGGATTTTCCGAATGGCAACGACTTAGACCTTCAAGAAATGAGCTTACTCATTCTGAAAAGGCCAGCAACGTATCTGTATACATTTAATAGTGTAGTTATCGTTGCACGGCGTTGATCACATATCATCCTATAGCACGTTTGCCTTCTCTTCTAAAAAGTAGAAATTCCTGATAAATATTCATCTCCATAATAAAATTAATATAAAAATTGAATGTACACATGAATACTACTAGACACGGCTTTGGGAAGTGAACGTGTCACCGCAAATATGAGTAAACGTTCCTATCACCGTCAAAACTGTCATACACTTGCAGATATATTATTTCGTGAGAAAATAGAAATAAGCCATGTTATACTATTTTAATGTAGTGAATGAGATGACAAGGTTTAATAATTGGAGTGATTTTCTTTCATTGGTAAGTATTACAACTCTTATTTCTTTATGAAAATGCAAGAGACACTGACAAACTAAGAAATTGCCTTTAAAAGTGTATCCATTTAATCAGTGATAGACATTAAATAACTTGTTATGCTTTGGGCGAATATACTCACATAAAATCTAATATATGTATATCAACGCATGTATCAATTTCAAGATAAGCCTAAAATTTAATCTTGTGAAGAAAACCGATTTTTTGTTGATCTTTAGTATCTTTTTAAAACATAAAATAACTGAATAAGCTGGTGGTTCTCCGAATGAAAGAGTTGAGAGATGAAAAAGGCAACCATTGCCTATAAACCACAGATTCTAATGGTGCGTTGCTATCTGAGCCTAGGTCATGAATTGTGCTGCAGCTGGACTTATTGGCGACTGGAAACGTCCCCCCCACACTCATAACTTTTCATCGTGTAAACTAGCTTACCGCCAAGCTAACTCCAAGATCCGTCAGCTCATTGCGTCGTCGGCTTCAAGCGTTTCTAGATTCCTCAATTTTTTTTCTATTCCATTTTAACCTCCATTTATTACATCATTTTATTCATAAAAGTGCTGCTTTTTCCTTTTTTATATATCATAAGATAGCAAACAAGTAGATGGGTCTCCTGATGGACAGAGTCAACCATCACCTATAGACACCAAAGGTGTTAATGGTGCGTCGCTATCTTGTGGCGAGGTCTTATACCACATGCATAAGTTTACCGGCTACCTTACCCTGCAAACCGGAACAGTGACAAGCACTGACGCTATTGCGGCAGGATAAGGTAAGGCGGTGGTACCTGACCCGGGCGAGAAAATGCAGAACTCTACCACCTAGTAGTCACGATGGTAGTGACTCGTGTAGCCAATAGGTAACCTTTTACGACCTGCCTAGCAGAACAGCAGTTAGCCTATTCTTCAAAGGAGCCTGGGACCAACACGGGGAGAGACACCACACCACATCATTCCTATTGCTAAAACACCCGTGACAAAGACTTTGGGGAGAAAAATTATATGTCACACAGCTATAAATAAATAGTTACTGTGATCCGTGCGAGTCGGAGTCGGTCGCTACTTTTATGTGAACTAGATCCTGATATATGGTACCCGTAAATTACACACTCTGTTGTAATGTATACATTACAGTGTCATTTTTACACCGTAAAACACATTTCTATACCGTAAAAGGCAGTGAAAAATTTTTTATTAGTTTTTGGATTAGTATATGTTTTGGCATTGAAATTTGATAATGGACCGCCTCGTTGGTCGAGTGGTTAGCGAACTTAACTGTGCATCAATGGGGTCATGTTTGATACCCGACAGAAACAAACATTTGTGCCATGAGAATAGATGTGTATGATTAGGGCACACTTGGAGACCGCAATGGATTTTTTTTTTCTCTAATGCTGCGATTTTGAGAACACAAAAACTAAATTCGTTGGTTATTACGGCAGAATCATCACTGAAGCAATATGTAATCAAATATGACAAAGATTTAAATTTTCTTTTATTGGTTTTAAAGATATTTTAAATGATTTTAAAACATTGGAACTTAAAACAATCACAGATTCATGGGGACATTTCGTTAAAATCATCGCTTCAGTAATAAATTTACCGCATGTTACTTAGCTGTAATATTTAACTATTGTTATGTACACATGGTGTATTTCCTGATTTGATTAAACTTAGCAAAGTTATTCTAATTTTTATGTCCGGTTTTAAATGTGATCCCTGGCCTATCTCGGTTTTGCAAACCCTAAGTGAAATATTTGAAAAAATATTCTAGATTAAAAGCTAACACATTTTGATAAATTGAAATTATTCGATAATAAACGATCTGGTTTTAAAAAGAGTCGCTCAACTGTGTAGATGATGGTGTTGAACTATTTAATGGAGCCTGGGAGGATTCACAAAATACACATTCTGTGACTTGTCTAAGGCACTCGGCTTTGTCGATCATAACATTTTAATTAGGAAGTTACATCATAATGAAGTTCGAAACAAAGCTCTAGATCTTCTGAATTCTTTCTGGATTCGTCTCTGGGGAAATTCGACTGAAATAAATATAGCTATACTATATTTTTACTTAAAATCCATTTACAATATTAGCCCGAGAGTTTCTTACTTAATACACTTACTTAATACAAAGAATAATAACAATCTTGTTGTGCATGCATCACGTCGCCATAGAATAAGTAACTCTATCATGGAACAATGTAGATACTTTTACAATAAACTTCCCCATGCTATAAGAGATCTACCAATAAATAAATTTATAAAATGTGTTAAAACAAAATTGTATAATCCCCGATTATTTAGCAGACTAAAAAGCCTGGGATTGATTGCTCTTCGTATATGTCTTCATACCAATCTCTTATACTATATTTATTTTTTGTAATATGAAATAATTCTTTTATTAATGTAACGCATAAATTATAAAAAATATAACAAAAACGACAAGCCCGCTAAGCTTCTTCCGCCGGATCCTCTCAGTGTGTGGCCGAATTCCTATCCAGTAGTAATTTAAAAAAAAATGTTAACTCGTCAAAAGTGCCTGTAATGATCTACTTGAATAAATATTTTTTTATTTTGATTTGATTTTACATGTCACTATTATTGGTGGCTACGATGTGGTAGAATTTCGCAACGATTCACCCGGGTATTTGGTACCATCGCCTAACCTATTCCTGTCGCAATAGTATGAATGCTTGTCACTGTCGTGTTCCGATTTTTTTCGGTTAATATTTTTGGTGTCTATAGGCGATGGTTTCTCTTTCCATCAGTAAATCCATCTGCTACATATATATATATATATATATATAAATACTTCAACCTTCTGGAAAATAAGCGTGTGATGCCGAAAGTGCTCCACCCGCGTTAACCTCTATTTGGATTGCAGCGAACCAATTAAATTATTCATGAGAGCCGGCCGAATGCTATGTATTTTTTAAAGTGTTATTCAAAAGAAACTATCGTCTTCGATTAGAGGTAGTAAATAATAGAGCTGTTCTCAGGAGAAGATTTCCGAAAAAGTAGAGACATATAAAATAGTGAGATTTTTATGACAAGGTTTGTTAATGCTTGAATGTATAAAAAGCTTTAAAAGACTATTTAAAAATTCTGACGTTTGTATTGCTTATTTTACAAACTACAAGTCGATAGGATAGAATAATAATTTAGTAATCTAACTTTTATTTTCTACGAATTAGACCATCCGGTTGTTGAATCGGATATTTTTTATGTTAGTTGGATATGCAAACTAGTAGACGTGCCAACTGATGATAAGTGATCGACGTCGCCAATGAAGATAAACTTGTTTACCAGTGTTGCCTATCTGAGACATAAGATGTTAAGTCTCAGTCCCAGTAATTACATTGCCTGTCTTGCCCTTCTCTCCGAAACACAGCAAAGCTATTTCACGGGAGATACAAGCGTGATGATGTTATACATGTAGTCGGGAGCGCGGTACAGCGCATCCCTCCCACCGGTAAAATACTATGAACACACTGAGCAATCCATATCAATTGTTTGAATTGACAAACATTTTGTTTGTAATAGTAGATCTGATGTCTATTAAAATATTTAACTATTGACTTAAGAATTCGCATATTATGAAAATTTTTGACCTGTGTTAGAGGCATATCATCTAGTTTTCGTTTGACCCTATAAGGCAAAGGGTTAGTTCAATTCGCGTGATATGTCCAACGATAGTAAATAATTCGTACGTAAATTAAGTAATGCAATAGTTTATTCATTCAAATAAGTACTTTTAGGTCCTGCAAATTCATTCTATGATGTTGAAATGAGATTCCATTTGATTGAAGCCAACCAATTGCGGTAGTTATTAGGGTATATTAGTGACAGGCAATCTAAACAACACTTTAAAACCGTGACGTCTGGATTTTTCTAATTTTGATTTAAGTATCGATAGGGAAGCGTATGATTACGATCTTGCCTGATGATAAACTAAGATGCGGCCTAATTATGATTTTTTCATATAGCTATTTTTACAAAACTATCAATATAGGGTAACTTTAGTTCGCAATAGACCATCTGTTTTTCTGTCAAGGACTTTTAAAAGGCAAAAGATTAGGCAAATTTATCACTAACATCGTGCCCACTATGTGGTAGACTTTTATAATGTCTTGAGTGGGGTTTGTCGCACTTTCTTTTTTTTATGTGGTATTCATATTAGTTTTTTGTAAGATAAAATAATCTTATGCATTTGGCAATACAATATACTATACACTTGAATGGCACCTCACCAATAACATAATTCGTTTTACAGAAGATGTATAGAAAAGAACAGATTTCTTTCCACCAAAGCAACCATCTCCTTATGATTTACAAAATCTTTTATTCCAAACCTAAATGTTCAGATGTCATGAAAATTGCAAGTCTTTTTAAGGAATATTAAAATAGAGAGTTTTTATATTTACACTGTTTCACCGTAAAGTCTGAACTGCAGTAAAATTGAGCATCATATAAACAAGTAAAGTAACACTACAGTTTATTCAAGCAAGTGCCTCAGGCTCCTGGAAAACGAGCGTGTGATGTCGAAAGTGCTCCACCCGCGTTAACCTCCATTTGGACTGCAGCGAACCAATTAAATTATTCATGAGAGCCGGCCGAGCGCCGTGTGTTGTCGTTTAGATAATAATTAGAGATTCTGGGCTTATCTCGCCGTTATAATTTTGCTCTGACTTCTATTTTATATTTATTACTAATGACTAGCCGTAGGCGCGCTTTTGTTGAGTATACAACAGTGCTTTGCTCACAAGTTATACTATATTATAAGCTTATAGTAAATTTAGTTCTAATTCTTAAAGAAGACTAATAGAACCACAATAATGTATGTTGTTAAAGGATGCGTGATATACATTGTACTCAACTATAAGAAACCGTGCCAGTTTTCGACAACCAAGAGTAATGATATGCGTTAGATAATAGTTCCATGTACGCGAGCGCGAGAACCACCAAATACCTTTAAAGGAAGTTCTTTTCACATCTTTTAGACACGCAAAGTGCATATATTGGCGTTATCTGCGCCTAGGAGTGGAACTACGGAGTAGTATTTATGTGGTCTGTGAGTGAAACCCACAGATGAATATATAATTAAATTTAGTTGTTTCAACAGTCTTTTTTATATTTATACATACATATATAGATATTTTCAAATTCCAAAACCATTAATTTTTACAAATCTATGGAAAGTAAAAAAAATCTAAATACATTGTTTAGAAGTATAGTAGAATAGGCCATTTTGTACCCAACTAAGCAAATGCAAATAGTGTTTTGGGTCACGTGAACGAAGTCGCGGGCAACAACTACTTATAAAAAAAGATGAAATCCATCCAGGTATGAATTCAATCCATCAAAATCCATCACAGCTCTTGGTGGGCAGAGATGTAACCAGTTCATCCTCAGTAGTCAATGGTCTCGTTAACCTGGTGTGAGATTTGGCAGCTTATATGTATAACTGAACAATATCATAATTATTTAACGAAAGAAATTACTTATTATAAGTGTAACTAAATGCAAATATAAAATCTTATAGAACAATTGCGTGGACGTCGTGGAACCCGCGGTTGGCACAAAGTTTTTATTTTCCCTATTTCTTTATTTTCTTCCCCCCTCTTCCACCCCTTTTCCCCCTATTCCAGTTAGTCTTTTCCCCTTTACCTCCTCTTTCCTTCCCTTTCCTTTCTTTTCCCCCCTCTACCGGACTGCTCCCCTTCCTTCTCTCTCCCACGCACTTTTTATTTACCCACTCTATTTTGCTTTCTCCCCTTGCCCCACTCTCTACCTCCCCTTTATCCTTTCTCACCCTATTTCATCTACTCTCTTCAGATGATGGCCCTTTTTTAACGACTAATTTTTCTTCAATATTTTTGTAACGATTTTTCACGAGTATTTTTCAATCGCTTACATTGAAAAAGGACTCGTGACGAAAACTCGTGGCAAGAAATTCCAATTTTTTTGCATACCCGTCCGACCCGTACCGTCCGATAAGGAACATCGTTCCTAAACTTAGTACGAAGATGCACTACTTTTTGTCAACGGTAAGTGCTGCAACTTTATTTATGTAGTGTTAAAATGCATATTTACAATTCCACAAAACTTTTTTTATTTAGTTATGATACTAAATAAAAAATGTTTAGCGTGGCGGTTGGTGATATAAATTAAATAAACAGTGTCTTGTGAAAAAGTACCAGTGCATTTTAACATTATTGTACATATTCACTAATTGAGGCGTACATCCTAAATAAAAAAGAACTCTGAGGTATTATTTTCTACCCGCTTCTACTACTTTGTTTCGGCAACTCGTAAATGTATGTTATACATAAATATGTTTTATTAATGTTCTCTCGGCCTACTAACGTACAAGCGATCCCTTTTTTGAACAATGTTCATGTATCACTTTAAATATAACTCGACTATGTGCGCTCACAAATGAGTGGGGCTCGCCAATAATAAAGAGAATTCATTTTACCCTCAACGAGTGGCGACCACACAAAAGGTACAAATTGGAACTCAATTTACGCTCTGTTCTTTGGTACTGTCTTTGATTATACTTTTAACTAGACCTCTTAATTAAAGGCTCAATAAGAGAAAAAGGATTAATATAATTTGGTTATTGTATGGTAATGTATTTTACGCTTAATATTCTGTTTGATACTTAATTTTGTTTTTTATAACACATTTTAGTAATTTATAATTTTAAACATAAAATAATATATTTCTGTAACTTATATAAATACTTGTATTCGAACGGTTTACATTATAATTAAATAAATTTATATAGTTTAACTAGCTGTTTACCGCGACTTAGTTCGCGTGACACAAATATATTACTTACATTTGCTTAGTCGGGTAAAAAGCTAGCCTATAGCCTTCCTCGTGAATGTAGCTATCAACAACAAAAATATATTTATTTAAATCTGACTGGTACATCCAGAAATTAGTGCGTTTAACCAAACAAACAAACAAACTCTACAGCTTTATAATATTATGAGTATAGATGTGATCACTTGACGAATAATTAGATGAATAACTAATAATTATCAATAGTGTTGTATGCTAATTTATTTTAGTGTAAGTGGTCTGACATAAATAAATCAACTGGCTTTCTGCCAGACAGGTCGTAAACGAGTGTAGTAATATTTAATAAGTGTTGTCACTGCGCGGGTATCAAACGACGCGCTAACGAGTCTATTCGCGGGTTAGATAAGTCCCTGTTTGTAAGCAATGAACTTTGATATCGATGCGCGAGTATCCATACATAAATATTTCTTTTTTTTTTAAATTTTAATTACAAAACACTTGCACTAGTTTCTTTATGTATATTTTATCAAATATAAAGTGAAACTAGTACAAGTGTTTTGCAATTAAAATAAAAATGCAGTTTCATCAAGAACTGGCAATTAACAGAACAGAACAAATATTTCTACTGAATAATTAAGTCAAAATTTAAGTACTTATTTTTTGCATATTCTGTATTAGAATTGAGAACTGAATACCCTCTTTCAATATGTATAGCCTTACACTAGCCAAATTGTACATTACATGTATTATATAACAAAAGTTTGAATCGCACTTAACTGTTTTTTTATGACGGTTTTAACAAAATAATGGCTGATTATATAATATACAGTTTATTAGTGATAAATATAACGTGACGAAAGCTAATTGGGAGCCCGTGAGCACATTATATCAACGAGGAATAGCGTATCTTCCCCCGGGCAAAAAGCTATATACACCTCGTCGTGTTTAATTACCGTAAGGGTAAATTTTGACACCCAGCTAGTTCATGCTCACCGTAATTATGTAGTATATAGCTTTGGGAAATAATTTATACATGGATTCTCAAATTTTGTGAGAATTTTAATAAAATTTACACTAGCTAACCTGCGCAGTATTGTCCACGACTAGAGTAACATATCGTCAAAATATTTCATACAAACGTTCACGACCTGTTTCAGCCACTTAGAGGTTGATTTAAAAAATGGCCTATGTTCAACTCCAGATCTTAAACTATCTTTTTGTGAAATTCGGTTAAACGATTTAACTGCGAAAGCGTAAAAGATTTCCGAAAAAAGCTTGTACCTGAAGTTACGAATCTACTTACCGATGTCTCGGAATGGGGTCGTCAAAACCTGGTCTTTTTGAAGTGAAAACTTCTTTAGGCGCGTTGAGCGTTTTGGTAGAGGGTAAAATCCTCGGTTCGCGTCACCGACATGCTAATGATAATAGTATATCTATAGCTATGTTTTGCATATAGTTTTAATTACTCTCAACTTAATAGTTCCGTTTTCACTTCTATCGGCAGTCCCACGACTGCTACTGTTTTTTTAACCCCAAGAAGACACAGTTTTGCGTGACACTCGATGACAAGACACCCTTTTTCGTATCACTTTGATTTGGGGATACACAAATTCGGCCCCACATGGAGTCTGAGCCGGAGCTCCTCAATATCAGCTTCGTTTTCTTGATCACATTCAGCGTACAGCGGTTCGAATCGTTGACGACCAGGCTATTTCAAAACGGCTTGAATTTTTGGCATTGCATACATATGTAGGGACACAGTAATATTGTAAGGTGTGAAGTTAGTGAGCGTCTATAGCCAGGCAGTTAGTCGCAACCAATCGTTTGTAACACCGAACTGTAGACGCATGTAGGGTGATGCATATTATATACCTACAGTGCAATAATTTATTTCCCTATCATCTCAGTTAATAAATCTGAACATTAATTATATGAGTAGTGATATTCCCGGAGTCAGATATTATCTACATGTTACCTGTATGGTTCACACTCCATATTCTGTCGTATTTATCATGGGCAGTGTTTTGACGGGTTATTTCGATTAATTTCTGCCGCCGAATTTTATCATCGGTCATAGCGTCAAAATTTGAAGTTCCACCCTCACCATCCCAATGTCTGAAAATCCGCAACAGCGTATATCTCTCGACACAGAAACGTAATATTTTTAAATAATATGTATTAGAATACATTAATAATCTCGCCGTGTTGGTCCCGGCCTCCTTTGTAGAATAGGCCAACTGCCGTTCTGCCAGGCAGGTCGTAAAAGGCGACTGATTGGATATTGAGTCACAACCATCGTGGCTACTAGGTGGTAGAGTTCTGCATTGTCTCGCCCGGGTCTGGTACCACCGCCTTACCTATTCCTGCCGCAATAGCGTCAGTGCTTGTCGCTGTCGTGTTCCGGTTTGGAGGGTAAGGTAGCCGGTAAACTTATGCATGTGGCATTAGACCTCGCCACAAGATAGCATCGCACCATTAACATCTTTGGTGTCTATAGGCGATGGTTAACTCTTTCCATCAGGAGACCCATCTGCTTGTTTGCTATCTTATGATATAAAAAAAATAATTAAATTAACATAAATAAACGTTACACAATATATTCATTCATTCATACATATTGTACCCTGTCTTATTTACGGCTAAAGTCTGTTCTAAAACTTGATAACATGGTGTCCTCTAATAATATTTTTTTATTTCATGAAAATAAAATGGCCACATAAATAGCTTTCAAAGGCATTTGTCGTCATACACTCAGCTTTATAGCGTGCTACCGAATTTTAGATTAATGAGATGGCCACAACCGAGACATGCTCCTATTCATAAATTCTCTAACTGAGCAGTCGGTAAACATGTATAGTAGCTGAAAGTGCCAATTACTTTATAAAGCTCGCATTTTATGTAAAGACTAAACTAAAATAGAAATCATTTGATATAAATGAGAAAGCACATACTCATATACTAAATCAGAGTTGTTTTCGTTTGTTTGCGCATCTGTATAAATGCTAACGCATTTGACTCTCTAGTTAAACCAATAAGATTTGATTTTTCTTTTGTATATAATTGGAACCTCTTGCTAAGATTAGGTGTAATAAAATAAGGCGAAAGATTTGCTAAATTGTCATTACTGGCGTGATTGGTAGGTGGTAGAGCTCCGCGACGTCTCGTTATAACAACGATGTGATCATGTAATGTCAGTAACATGTCGTTGTCAGTAACAACGATGTGACCATGAAATGAAATCGAATTACAATTAAATACTTCAACTGTACACTATTAGAATACTGATATACTGATGATCTCATATTTCACTTTTACTATTACGAAGTTTTTTTAAGCTTTGCTATACGATTTAATTTTTTTAACTTCCCGCTACGTATGTAGATAAGGAAGTTACTGATTTTGCCCCGATTTTCGAAAATCGAGTTTTCACCAGATGTCCACGTTTTGAGGTCCTAGGAACCCTTTCCGACTATTTTCTCGATGACATCAGTATGTATGTGTGTGTATGTTTGTGTGTATGTAAACATCTCATAACTTTTGAACGGCTGGACCGATCGAAACGTCGTTGATGGCATTCGATTGGATTCCGTTCAACTTTTAAGAAATTTGAAATAACCCCAAAAAAAAATTGATAAAATACTATTTTTTAACATAGCTTCCAGATTAATGTACCGATTGAGTACAAAAAGTAATCAACTCTATTTCCTCATAAAACTATGTCTAATGCATAAATTGCATCAAAATTGGTTTATCCGTTTGAAAGTAATCGTTGATAAAAAAAATTGAAAAAAATGTTTTTCGACATAACTTCGAAATTTTTCAACCAATAATTTTTTGGTATTCCACGATATTTTAGTACTAAAAAACTACGTCAAATGTCGTTTCAAAAATCAAAATTGAATTTAATTTTCAAAAGTTACAGCTCTCCAAATATTAAAATTACGTTGTTTTAGCAAACTTACTTAATATTTTTGAAATAACTTTCAGGCTAATACACCTATTGACTTAAAAATCGTATCAAATATTCTCCTTAAAACGGCGTTAAATATCGTTAATTGGATAAAAATGGATCAATTTGTTTGGGATTTAGGAACGACGAAAAATTTTGAAAAAACACTGTTTCGAAATTTTTCAACCTATCGGTTATTTTGCTAAAGCAATATTTTAGATCTCTAAATTAGAGTTGAATGTCGTTTCCAAATATTTGAAAACGACATTCAATTCGACATTTGTTTGTATATACAGCTTTTCAAAAATTAATTTACTGACATTTTTAACAAAATAGATGTTTGAACTAAAAAAATCTGTGATTATAGTTTTTACTCATTTTAGTTTAAAATACCTCAATTTAGCGGGAAGTTTCAGGGATGGCTCGCAGGGTCAACCGTCAATACAACAAAAAGTAACTATCAAATTTAGTGCATTTATTTTTAATTTTCTCGATTAAATTTTATTTATATAGATGTAAAGTGTTGAATATTGAACGGTGGCATGGTCCCATTTGAGTGCTAAAATGATTTGCACTTAAACGGCTTTTTGCCAGCGATTGTACACCATTTTTAAATCAAAAACAGCAAGCGTATTTTACGATAATATAAAATTCTCTCACAATGGCTTACCTTGGTGAAAGAGCTATTCGTAAAATTTTATCAGAGTTATAATTTATTTTATTTTACGCCTGTTTTACAGGACGCTGCCTCTTCATAAATACTTAACGAAACAACTTAATATTTTTATTAATTGAGAGCGTTTGAGCCTTAATTAATAACAATTACTTAAGGTATTACTGCTTTAATTATACGAAATAATTTATTACCTAATGTTTTTTATGTAGCCCAGTATTTTTCGCTTATGTTTACATTAAAATTATTAAAACTTTCGTGAGATATTATAAACTAAAGAATTAAAAACGGCTACACTCGCGTTTTTATCGAAGTAGGTTCTGACTAGTTTCTGACCTATATGAGATCCTTCTTCAGGGTTAGTTTGATGTCGTCCCGAACTGCGGATCGACGCTCGAATTGCACGACTTGATGGCATTGGGTGTGTGAACAGTGAGGTCGAGGTGATTGGCGCGTTCATATCATTAGTCGAATTTTCTCACATCTCATTTCTGTGCACACTTAATTTTTTTTAAAACGACGATTTTTTGCGATTTTGAAAGGGAATCAAAACCTATAGGGTACTTACTTCTCGTTGACGTCGAATTATGAAATTTGGGAAGAAGCTATGTCTTATAACCAGGCGTGAATCCGGCCATCAAAAAAGGTTGTGGATAATGCCACCCAAAAATAGGCCAAGTGGGAGTTGGTGTATTAACTAGTTCATAATCGATATAGTACATCCTGATTTTTATATAGTACAAATATGACATTCTGAGCAAGATTTTATACACTGTACCTATTAATTTATGTAGTATTTAATGTAGGAAAAGTTGTAGGGCAAGCACCAGTCAGGTAATTAACGTGTAAAATGTTAGTTTGTTCGCTCACAAAAACTACAAAAGTAAGAGTTTCGCAAAGAATCAGTTACGAAAAATCAGTTATCAAATCGCAAAACTTTGTTATACTAAAGTAGTCTGTAAGTTTAGCAGGAGAAGGTTGAAAACCAAATGGGAATACGACGCTTAAGCGTCGTGTGGGTGCCAACTGAATTTCACCGGGAATCGGTGCGGCCCTTAAGTCTCGCGCTGGGTGTTGATGGATATAAAGATCTATATTATTGATATTTTATATTATTATTGATATCTTATGTAGATATGTAATTGCAATATCTCGTAAAAGTGTGACGTTAGTAGTCTGTTGGGTTTGTAGGAATGTCCATCGTGCCCACAAAGGTGGATTCGCGCCTGCTTTATATATGCTATATATAAAGGAAAAAAACCGAAAATTTTTAGTCACATTGTGAAAAAAATTGCAATCATAAAATATGACTGTTTATTTTGCATATTTTGCACTTTTACAAAGGAGTCAAAACCTAAAGAGAACTTCCGGTTGACCTAGAATCATGAGATTTACTCCCAAGTTTGTACAGAACCCTCGGTATGCGAGTTCAATTCGCACGTAACTGCTTTTTTCATACTCCTATTATTTAGTTTCATATTTTATTCCCCGAAAATTGACTGATTTTTAACGTTTAAATAATCATTTCTGTGTGCCATTTTGGCGCGTTTTTGTCGTGAAATCAGAACCTCACATGTAGCGAAAGAAACTCCGTTCCAACCAAGTGTCCATTATGCACCTCTCATTTTTTACGTCAATATTATAATCAATTCCCAATAAAATCATGAACATCTTAGGAAATAAATAATTTGCAAATGCAATAAATGTGTATTGTATATCAACAACGTATCCTGTTGATATATAATACACATTCATTGAGACGTTGTTATATTTATGCCGTAATAGCGTCAGTGCTTGCCACCCTCATGTTCCAATTTGGAGAGTAAGCTAGCTAAACTTATCATGAAACATTACTATCCCACCACTTTTTATACTATAAGGTAGCCAACAAGCAAATGACACTTCTGATTGAAGGAAACAATCATCGTCTATAGAAATAAAGTATGTTAATGGTGTGTTACAATATTATATTCAATTCCCAAATAAATCATGAACATCTTAAGGATAATTCGCACGTAACGATTTCCGCTCTCACTCAGAACTAATTTTTTATTTCTCTATATTCTATCATAAAATGAATCGGTCCAGTCCTACATTGCAATACTCTTATAGGGTGTATATGTTCATCACTTTTTAATATAATAACACCAGATGTAATAATTGTAACATATTAAGCAATAATTTTGACCGCCCCGTTGGTCGAGTGGTTAGCGGCCCTGACTACGCAATCGACGGGGCTCGGGTTCGATCCCCGACGGGGACAAGCATTTGCGTGATGAGCATAAATGTTTGTATTTCCGGGTTTTGGTGTTTATTAAATATATTCCAGTATTTATATATGTATTTCTATGTATTAGTATCGTTAACTAACACCCATTACACAAGCAAATAATTTACTTACTTTGGGGTTAGATCAGTAAGTGTAATTTGTCCCGTGAATATTATATTATATTATATTATTAAAATAGAAAAATATTAAGCAATAAATTATTGAGTATTGAGTATTGAAATATTTACTTCACCTATTAATATATAGATTACAAACTTTTATATTATACTATGACGTCTATGAAAAAAGATAAGCTTGTATTGTTTGAGAGCAGAAAGTTGTATCACATATAACTTTCTGCCTTAAGGGCTAAATTACTTATGGTCTCATTATTGAAAATAATATGTAGTTTAAAATAAAATATGAAATGAAATGAAACTATTTTTTGTCAGAATATGGGAGTTACATATATCATGGTAGAATATGTTGGTCACATATTCCACCATGATATGGTGTGCAAATATTTTAAAATTGTAATTATATACTATGAAATTAAAAATGCTGTGAGTCTAGCAATACACAATATATCTATATTGAGATGTTTTCGTACACAATACAAATTACACTTTTACAATGCACATCTTTTTTATGAAAGAGGTGGCAAACGAGAAGGAGGTGCATCTGATGTCAAGTGATACACACAGACACCACACCCACCGCCGCCCATGGACATCCGCAATACCAGAGGTCTTGCAGTTACGTAGACGGCCTTTTGAAAATGAGTAAGCTCTTTTCTTGAAGCTCCCCATGTCCTATCTGTTCAGAAAAACACTGACGGTATTTGATTCCACAAAAGAGTGTGAGGCAAAAAGTGCCGGGAGAAACGCACTGTTGTGGATTTCCAGACATTGAGATGTTGAGGGTGGAACTTGAAATTTTGACGCAATGTCCGATTATGGAATTCTGTATCAGGAATTAATCCGAAAAATTTTTCGAGATGTTTTTTTATAAAAATATCATTTTGTATTCAGTAAAAATTTATTGAAAATGGCTGTCGTATCTTTTATATTGACGTCATAATCAAGGATAGGCTGATATCAATTTCTATATCAGGGATAAGTTTAGTTCTTGTGGGCTTGTTTTATTTATACATAGCCGCCAACCCTGGCTTTGAATGGGTTAAGTTTTAGTAATTTTCTTAACATTTTCTTTTATACAAATCTTGTTCTGAAAATGACAAACATAGGTAAAAAAAATAATTATCATATATTAGCAATTATTCCAAAGTTATGTACCTACAAACATTTTGGCGATTTATTTTTAATCATATATATATTTCTAAATTAACTATATTTGCAATAACTTTTTAAGCCTATTCAACTTAGATTATGAGATTTTAGTTCGATTCCTGAGCCGGACAAAAGGGGGATTTATTAAAGAAGGATTGGCTATTGAGGGTTTTCAAAGTTTTACTCACAAACAGAAATTTCCAATGGTACATCACCTCTGGTGGTAAGCCCCCTTTGTTGCGGATGACCATGTAAAGCTTTTGGTTTGAGGTATCGCAAGAAACAAGCAATAAAATAACCACTTATAATTACGTTTAAATGCGCTTGGTATATTTCACAAAACACTTTTTATTTGTTTATATCGCCAACTGGTTTTAACTTTTATGGCATTTTCAGGGCTACGGTATATAAATTTAATAAAGTGTTTTGTGAAACAGTAGGTATAAGTACATTTTAAATATATACCTACCCCTATTTAACATATAACTTCCCATTGTTAGTTGTGGGCTCCTTTGAAGAATAGGCCAGCTGCTGTTCTGCCAGGCAAGACGTAAAAGGCTAACGATTGACTATGCGAGTCACTATCAACGTGGCTATTAGTTCTGCATTATCTCGACCGGGTCTTGTTCCACCGCCTCACCTGTTCTTGCCGCAATAGCGTCAGTGTTTATTGTTGTCGTGTTTCAGTTTGGAGGGTGAGGTAGCCGGTAAACTACTGCACGTGGCATTAGGCCTCGCTACAAGATTTTTGCGAATGCTTTGTCATCTTTTATTCTCTTTTTAAAAAATATATACAAATGAAGTGTTACCAAGTACCGATGACAAGAAGTTTAAAGCATAGAATCACTCGTCTAACCAATCTGGAACATCGGTGATTCGCGGTGAAGCAGAATACCCATTGTCGTGCGGTTCACTCTATCTACCCGCATGGGAACTGGCATTATGACAATTTGACTGTTTCTTAATTGAACGCTAAGAGTTGAGATGAGATCCGTAAGCCTTTCATTACTTACTCTACAAAATATATAAATCCAACGTTTTAACTTCTGTACAGATTTCCAAAAAGAAAAAGTTCTTAATTTGTGTTTTTATAAAGGAAACGTTTTATCTCCGCCGATCAGTAAGGGCTCTGATATCTCTACATCAATGTGACCCAAATATCGATGGGACAAAAAATTTGTCCAAGTGTTAGTCCGAGCTCCCTTTGTGGAATAGATTCTGTCACGCTGCCATGCAGTTCATAAGAAACAAATGATGTTGGTTGAGTTCCGCAACGTTTCCTATTCGACTTCGTTACGTTTTCGTTTGGTACCACCGCCTCAACTATACCTAATTCAATAGCTTTAGTGCTTGTCACTGATATTTTCCAAACTAAAGAGTAATAATAATAATTATATCTCTGGACAAATTACACGAATTGATCTAATCCCAAAGTAAGCAAATTATTTGCTTGTGCTATAATTATTAGTCAATGATACTAATACATAGAAATACATATATAAATACTGTTACATAGATAATACACACCCAGACCCAGAAATACAAACATTTATGCTCAGAACACAAATGTTTGTCCTTGTCGGGAATCGAATCCGAGCCTCATCGATTCGTAGTTAGGTTCACTAACCGCTCGATCAACGGGGTGGTCGAAGTAAAGTACCTGTTAAAATTATACATGTAACATTACCGTCCCATCGCTTGGATATCAACGTACATTCACCTTTGATGTTTATAAGCAATGGTTTTCTCTTTTTATTAGGAGAGCCATTTGCTTTTTTGCTATTTTATGATATAAAAAACTATGTTGTGAAGATAATCAACCATATTTGCAGCTTTAACGGCTGCTCTACCCTCACCCACGTCTACTGCACGACAGTAATAAATCACTTTTACCTTAATCTACACACATACATATCTTCATATAATTTTTTCGTCGTGTTGGTCCTGACCTCCTTTGCAGAATAGGCCAACTGCCGTTCTGCCAGGCAGGTCGTAAAAGGCGACCGATTGGCTATCGTGTCACTACCATCGTGGCTAGTAAGTGGTATTTTTCTGCATTGTCTCGCCCGGGTCTGTTACCACCGCCTTACCTATTCCTGCCGCAATAGCGTCAGTGCTTGTCGCTGTCGTGTTCCGATTTGGAGGGTAAGGTAGCCGGTAAACTTATGCATGTGGCATTAGACCTCGACACAAGATAGCAACGCACCATTAACATCTTTGGTGTCTATAGGCGATGGTTGACTCTTTCCATCAGGAGACCCATCTGCTTGTTTACTATCTTATGATATAAAAAAATGCCAGATCCCTTACGGGGCATGCAGAAAGAACCGAGTGACATACATTACGATCCTTGCAGGCTTGTCTCGCTTCCTCCACATTCATCACTCTCTTCATGCACACACGCCGGTTGCGAAGACTCTTGACCCCACCTTCGGACAGTACTCGATCAATCTGATCATGGTATGTCAGTTCTGGTCTTCCCCGGTACCTACATCCTTCCACATTCGCATTGCATATCTGTTTTGTTAACCCTTTATCTACTATTCTTTCTACATGTCCGAACCAACGGAGCATACCCTTTCTCATCCTTACACCGTCACTTTCTTTCAAACCTAACCTCTTTCTCACCTCCACATTTCATTTAACTGAAAAAAAAATCATAAATCAAAATGTCATAACATCTAATCGCTTCTAAAACTTCCTGAAACAAATAAGAATCCTGCGAAATAAGACGCAACTTGTCTCTCGCAGTTTCGTAAAGCCACTAAGCCGCTTTACCAACTCCCCCTTCATATTGTAACCAATTTTAAGCAGTGTTATCTTGTCGAGAACATGAACTTTGGGCGTATGAACGTTATTTTGACTTCAGGCCTCATATTTGTACTTAAGAAATTGTAGAAAATAAACATGTTTAAACCTTCGAGAATTACTTATTATAAGTACATAAGAAAAACGAGATAATTGTGTTTAGTGGTTTTTATTTTTGATCCTCGAAATAGTCCTGGAAACGAATGGCAGAGTTCCGCAACGTCAAAATGGGTGAACGTTTGGTTCATGAACATTACCATCGTGGCTACTAGGTGATAGAGTTGTGCATTGTCTCGCTCGGGTCTGGTACCACTGCTTTGTCCATTTTTGTCGTATTAGCGTCAGTGCTTGTTACTGTCGTTTTCCGATTCAGAGGATAAAATAGATAAACTTATGCATGTGCACTAACCCGCAATGCGAATAGCAATGCATTATAATATCTTTGGAGTTTTTTTATTGATTCAGACGTTACTTTGCGGAAGTCCATTATTAAAACGGTGAAATCAATTAAATTTGCTATTATCTGCGAACTATTTTATGTATCCTCCTCGATGGTACCGAAAAGTGAGAAGTCAGTTTAATAACTGGATAAAACTCACCGATGGTCTGGACAAAAGAAAGACCCCAGCGACACAATCATTCACCCACATCCACCACACTTTTACACCCACTTCTCACGCCGGTACCAATCACAAAAGCACACAATTTATGTACGCACTCAACGCACGTTTCACTTCAAAACCGAAGCATCTTCAGAAGAAACGATTGCTTCGGTTTCAAAGTGTCGGTCGGTTCCATCGGTGAGTCTTATCCATTTATTAAACCGTCGTCTTTCTCTTCGGTACCATCGTGGAGGATACATAGAACAGTTCGCGGATAATAGCAAATTTAATTGATTTCACCTTTTTATCTAGAGTCTATAAGCGATGTTTGTCTTTTTCTAATAGGAATCCCATTTATTTGTTTCCTACTCTATGTTATTAACAAATAGCATCATTAGCATCTTTGATATTTATAGGCGACATTTATCTATTTTTGTCAGCAGAATCATCTGCTTGTTCTGTAAAAGCAGTAATCCTGGTGATCTGGAATGCCTACTCTGTTTACCCTGCAAGAAAACCAGCGTAGTGATATATATTTTTAAGATAAAACATATTTTACTGCAGTTCCTTTTATCGTTTAAAAGCATTTTAAAACTGTATATTTGAGAGATGTTTTGTCTTTTCACACTTTAACTTCAGAAAAGAAGTAATTAACTTTCGTTCGCGCTGAAAATCTCCTTTTTCAATATTTTGCAACACTTAAGTTGTTAAGCTATAAGGCCTTTTCACATGCAAATTAAAAATAATACATAAAATAAATAAATATCACTGGACAAATTAGACGAATTGATCTGACCCCAAAGTAAGCAAATTATATGCTTGTAGTATGGGTGTCAGTCAACGAAACTAATACATAGAAACACATATATAAATACTAGGATCTATTTAATAGACACCCAAACCCAGGAATACAAACATCTGTGCTCATCACACAAATGCTTATCCCTGCCGGGAATCGAACCCGGACCCCATTGATTGCGTAGTCAGAGTCGCTAACCACTCGACCAACGGGGCGGTCAAGAAATAAATAAATCTTAGAATTATTAGCGGGAATCCACATCTATATCTATATTAATATTATAAATGCGAAAGTTTGGATGTGTGGATGGATGTTTGTTACTCAATCACGCAAAAACTACTAAATGGATTTGAATGAAATTTGGCACACAGGTAGACGGTGACCTAGAATAGCACAAAGGCTACTTTTTATCCCGGAAAAATTAAGTGGTCCCGCGGGATTCGCCAATAACTTTTATAATGCAGCGGGCTGCACGCTGCAGCTAGTATTTAATAAATACAATATTTTGATCATAAAAGAAGTTAGTTTGGAAACTCTAAAAGTACACATTTAAAAAAAATAGTTTCCGTAATCTATACTAATATTATAAATGCGAAAATTTGGATGTTTGGATATAAATATATTTGTTACTCAATCACTTAAAAATGGTTTAAACTGATTTGGATGACATTTGGCACATATATCCATGGTGATCTGGAAAAGCCACTTATAATACTTTTTACCCCGGAAAATGAGTTGTCCCGGTGGGATTCACGAAAAACTGTTACAGCTATTACAGCTGTAGGTTGCAGCTAGTTATCTTTGTGTATGGGACATAATTGTTTTAAAAAATTTATAACTGTCGTACAGTCCTGAATTAAACCAAAACAGCTTAGAATCCAGATTAAAATGATTTGCGTTTATATATGAAATTAAAGGCAGTATGGCCGTCGATCATAGCTTGTACACTGGGGACAAAAGAATTATTGATATTGAAGTTTATTTTGACATATTATTATGAAATATGAAGTCTTTGTGAGAATATATATATAAATCAATTGCTGTTCGTTAGTCTCGCTACAACTCGAGAACGGCTGAACCGATTTAGTCAAAAAGGCAGAACAACGTTTGCCGGGTTAGCTAGTTGAACAATAAAAAATACCAGAAAATATATGATTTTTATTAATTATAATTAAATATCACCGAATTACACACCCATTTATCGGCCAGCGGTCATGAACGTGTCAAAATATGACATACAGACTTTATTTTTGTCAAGCTTGAACTTTTTTAAATAGTTTTTTTTTTTTACTTTAAATACAAAAAAATATCTTAAAAACATCAAATACGTTAAAGGTTTTTTTTAATGTGTATTCTTATTAAGTATTCCAAAAGTGCAATATAAACAAAATAGAGACATTCTTACTTATGAAAGTCGCATAATTTCTGTAAAGCGAGAGTAAAGAACTACCTAAAGCTATGTTTTGAAGCGTGCAATAAGTTAACACTACTATTTTCATGTATTTAATTTAGTTTAATGTTGTGATAATGACAGTAATTATTTAAACACGGTTAAACAGCAGCAATCGTCGTCCAAAATTATGTTTGTCTGTTACCCTCAACAGATCTTTACCAAAATATGCGACTAAATGCAATTCTAAAATAAAACACACTTTTTAAAGTGTATTGTCAAATATTTTACACGTGTAGTGTATGGGTGATTTATATTCGAAAGGTTTGTAATACGCGATAGTGTTACAGTATACTTTAATCATTTTATCATATTAGACACTTTTACTATTCCACTTGTACATAAATTTCACTTTTACACATATTTTTTAATATAATACTCGACCGGTTTCACTTTTTGAAGCATATTTAGGATGTAATATACTTAACTGATTATTATTAATCAATAATAATCAGTTAAGTATATTACATCCTTTTATTATTATTGATCAATAATAATCAGTTAAGTATTTTATCATCCTGAAAATGAAAATCATCCTGAAGATGCTTTAAAAAGTGAAACCGGACGAGTAATATATTAAAAAATATGTGTAAAAGTGAAATTTATGTACAAGTGGAACAGTAAAAGTGTCTAATAACAATGGAATTTCACCAAGTGCCGACGATGGAAAGTATAGAATACATTATATTATAATTTTAAGACTGAATTATAAATTAACAATAAAAATTAAAAAAAAATCTAAGATAAATCTTAAGCTTTACCAAATGAGGCTGCTATTATAATTTAATAATTATATATCTGAATATGTGATTGACACTTTACAAAAAAGAGAAGTTTTTCAATTTAATTGTATTTTTGTATGTTTCTTACCTAAGAAATTAGATTTATGATTTTTTTTGCAATGCTTTCTGTGAGGTTAAAACCTCGTTAAATAAATAAAATAAAAGTTGATGCAATGTTTTAAAAGTTACAGGAAATTAGAAGCAGATTGTTGCAATTTTGTTGCGTTTAGATTATCTGTAAAATAGGAAGATTTTATTAAATATAAATTATCTTTTTTATATCATAATATAATATATCAAGCATATGGCCCTCCTAATGGAAAAATCCGAACATCGCCTATAAACACAAAAGATGTTAATGCTGCGTTGCTATTCTTATGGCGGAGTCTTAATTCCTTATGTATAACTTTAACGGATACCTTACCCTCTAAACCGGAACACGACATGGACAAGCACTGACGCTTTTGCAACAGGAATAGGTAAGGCAGTAGTACCAAATATGGGCATGATAATGCAAAACTCTAACACCCAGTAATAGTTATTACGACCTAAGATTATTAATTGATGCATGGTTGTCTTCATAAGTTTCTAACATGAGGGAAATAAACATATTGCAAGTTGAACCTAACGTGGGTATGAGCCCGAACGTCGTCAAGCTAAAGCAATTACGGAAACTCGTTCCACGGTACACGAAGCAAACGCAGACATGTTTACTTTAATACTAACGTGTTTCAAATTGATTTGTCTTTGTGAACGCTTATAATATTATGCTACAACTTACGAATCTTACATATAGTAATAAAATTGCTGCTTAATTAAATTAAAAATATTACATACAGTTTTTCCCCGTGTTGGTTCCGGACTCCTTTGAAGAATAGGCCAACTGCCGTTTAAACAGCCAACCAGGCAGGTCGTAAAAGGCGACCGATTGGCTATGTAAGTCACTACCATCGTGACTATTAGGTGGTAGAGTTCTGCATTGTCTCGCCCGAGTACAGTACCACCACCTTACCTATTCTTGCCGCAATAGCATCAGAGCTTATCACTGTCGTGTTTCGGTTTGGATGGTAAGGTAACCTTATGCATGAGGCATTAGATCTCGCCACAAGATAGCAACGCACCGTTAACATCGGTGTCTATAGGCGATGGTTGACTCTTTCCATCAGGAGACCCATCTGCTCGTTTGCTATCTTATGATATAAAAAAAAAGTCATAAAATCACTTCTTAATTGAGACAGTTAACTGATGTTGATACTGCAAATATTGTGTATCCTCATAAAATTTACATTACCTTAACTTTAAGTGTATGTACATTTTATTTAAACAAACAGACTTTGTGTAAGTAAACAGATCAATCTCAGAAAATAATTTATTATATTAGGTAGGTAATCAAATAGCAAAGCAACTAGATTTATAATTGGTTCTTACAATCCGGACATGTAGGAGACTAGTATGTCTTGTACGTTTTTAAGGTACGTGGAAACTTAAAATGAAGCCGGTTAGTTGTTGGCAATTAATTTTCCCAGAACACAGTTTATAGGGAAAAATTAATCCCATATGATAAATTTTATGTAATAATATGTGAAACTTCAACCTTTTCACAAGTCTTTTGAACTAAATTACAAATCGAACGAGACCTTAGTCAAAATTTGTTGAGAAAGCGAAGCGGAATTTTATAATATGGCACACGTGAACTAGGCTCGTATGTCATTATTAACATTTAGTATTTTTTAACTTTCGGCTACGTATGTAGATAAGGGAGTTACTGATTTTGCCCCGATTTTCAAAAATCGACTTTTCACCAAATCTCCACGTTTTGAGGTCCTAGGAACCTTTTCCGACTATTTTCATAATGACGTCAGTATGTCTGTATGTATGTGTGTGTATATGTGTGTGACTGTGTGTGTGTGAGTGTGTGTGTGTGTGTGTAAATTTTGTACGGCTAGACCGATCGAAACGCAGTCGGTCGGATCGAAAATCGTATTTGATTTGATTCTACTCAACTTAGACTTCCTCAAAATTTGAACCAAATTGGCTCAGGAGATTTTGAGTAATTTTAAAAAAACCTCAAAAAATTTTTGTCGAAACGAAAAAATTTTTTTCAATATAACTTCCAGATTTATGTACATCTAATGCATAAACTGCATTAAAATCGGTTTATCCGTTTGGGAGTAATCGTTGACGAAAAAAAAGTATCTTCACACCCGTACCCCCGAAAAGGTAGGCAGATGTACAACAAGTGCACCCACGATTAGCTGAAGATACTTGGTCCCACAATGTGATAGGTGGCCAGCCTATCGCCAACCGGGCACTTTCCAATCTCGGGCAATGTTGTTTTTATCAGAAAACTGATAAAAACACATTTTTGACCGACCCAACCCGGCTCAGGAATCGAACCCGGGACCTCATGTGGTCAAGTCCGACAAAGGACCGCTAGACCACAGATGTTTTTTAAGGAATGTAGCTAAAAATTGCTTAAAAAACTACCTCTAATGCATATACTGCATTAAAATCGGTTTATCCGTTTGAGAGTAATCGTTGACGAAATTTTAAAAAAAGTGTTTTTTCCACATAACTTTACCTTTACAAAATTACAAAAATCAAAATCAAATCTAATTTTCAAAGGCTACATAAAGCTTTTCAAATATTAAAATTATGTTGTTTTTAGCAAACTTACATAATATTTTTGAAATAATAATCAGCTTTTTGACTTCCAACTACGTCTTTACTAATACGTAAGGAAGTTACTGATTTTACCCCGATTTCCGGAAATCGAGTTTTTGCCAGATGTCCACGTTTTGAGGTCCTAGGAACATTATCCGACTATTTTCACGATAACGTCATCGTATGTCTGTATGTATGTATGTGTGTGTGTGTGTGGGTGTATGTGTGTATGTTAACATCTCATAACTTTTGAACGCCTGGGCCGATCGAAACGCGGTTAATGGCATTCGATTGGATTCCGCTCAACTTGGATTTCCTAAAAATTTGAACCGATTCGGTTTAGGAAGTTTTGAGAAATTTTGAAAAAACATCAAAAAAGATTTTGGCGAAACAGATTTTTTTTAATATAAGTTTTAGATTTATGTACCGATTGAGTACAAAAACTAATCAGATCTATTCCTCAAAAAATACGTCTGATGCGTAAATTGCATCAAAATCGGTTTATCCGTTTGAGAGTAATCGTTGACGAAAAATTTTGAAAAAAGTGTTTTTTCTGACATAGCTTCGAAATTTTTCAAGCGATCATTTTTTGGTATTCTACGATATTTCAGTACCAAAAAAACTACGTGAAATACCGATTCAAAAATCAAAATCAAATCTGATACTCAAAACTTCTAGCTTTTCAAATATTAAAATTACGTTGTTTTTAGTAAACTTACTTATTTTTTTTAAATAAATTTCAGGTTAATTCACCGATTGATTAAATAATCTTATCAACTTTTCTCCTTTAAAAACTGCGTTATGTACCATTAATTTAATCAAAATCGGTAATTTTGATTGGGATTTATCAATGAAGAAATTTAAAAATAAAATGTTTTTTAAAAATGCATCGAAATTTTTCAACCTATCGATTATTTAGCTAAAAAATATTTTAGATCTCAAAATTGAGTTGAACGCCATCATGGTTTTCGAAAAAAACCTATCGATTATTTAGCTAAAAAATATTTTAGATCTCAAAATTGAGTTGAACGCCATCATGGTTTTCGAAAAATACAGCTTTTCAAAAATTAATATAATGCCATTTTTAACAAAATAAATGTTTGAACTGAAAAACCTATGCTTATATTTTGTAATCTTTTGAGCTTAAAATACTTTAATTTAGTAAGAAGTTTCAGAGACGGCCCGTAGGGTCTACCGTTTACACATTCTTTTTAAAAAACTGCTTCAAATACCGTTAATTACATCAAAATCGGTCTATTTGTTTGGGATTTATCAATGACGGAAATTAAAAAAAAAATATTTAAAAAGTAATGTTCTCTTCATATTATATTTTTATTGGTTACGTATGACAATTTACTATCGTGTCTTACAATACTTATGTACAGTTTTTTTAAGTCAACCTGTATATTTCAGTATTTAAATATATATTTCAATGAATTAGTATCCTTTTCTAGCATAAATATTGTATATCACGAGCGTTGTTTTCTTTTCTGCGGGATTGAATAAATTCGTGTAGTTTTTCAAATATTCATTAATCTATATTATTTCATACTAGTTAGCCCGCGACTTCGTCTGCGTGGAAAAATTTCTAAAATAAAATTAGCCTAAGTTACTCCCTATTATATCAGCTATCTGCTAATGAAAGTCCTGTCAAAATTAGTCCAGCCGTTTCAACAACAACAAACAACAACAAACAGACAGACACAAAAATTGTAAAAAACGTGTACAGAGTATACATCCATATGCATTTGGTAAAAAGTGGTTATTTTTAATGCAACAAACACACAGTCCAATTTTATACATCTGTGTGGAAGCGGTTATTTTAATATTATAAACAGACACTCCAATTTTATATATTATTTGTATCTAGATGTATATATTGATTTGTTTAAAATGTTCAATTATTACTATAATAAATGAGTTCTACTAGCTATATAGTTTGAAGTAATTCCCGAATGTGTACATAAAGGTTGATTAACTGTTTATGATGTTTGATAATAGTCTATCAGCCAGTCAATCTATGAGAGATTTATAAACGATAGGCTAAGGCCGAGAGCACACGGCGCGTTGCGGCGCCGCATCGCAAAGATTTCGTCGGAAATGCGGGCAGACGATAAGAGCGGCGTCGCTACCTTGTTATGCTGCAGCAACGCCGCCGCGGCGCCTAAATAGCGTTGGGCAGTCTGTTAATAAAAATGAATGATATGGAAAAGAACACGTCGAGATCTAGAGAAAACTATATAAGAAACGAAACGAAGAAGCGTGTGCCTTTGTGATACATAAAAAACTGAGCGGTGCCGCTCCGACGTCGCAACGCATTCACCCCTCCCCGTCTTGTCTCGACAGTTGCAATCCCGGTGCGGCGTCATAGCGTATTGTGATCCCGCTACAAATGTTTGTATGTAAAATGACGCAGTGACGCCGCTTCGGCGCCGCGCCGCCGTCGCAACGCGTCGTGTGCTCTCGCTCTAAGAGTCAGTCCACACGGCGCGTTGCGTCTGCGTTGTGTTGACGCAGCGCTGCCACTGCGTCGTTTTATATACTAATAGTGTACATACGGTGCGCTGCGTCAACCCTATTCACACACGACGGAATTGCAACCCTCGAGACGAAGCGGACGGGAGTATACTAATTGCGACACCGTAATGGCAGAACTCAGTTGCTTGTGCGTTGATAAGGAGGACACAGCATCAAGGTCGTTGTCGACGGTGCGTGCTCCGACCTTAAATCTGTCAATGCTGGTGTTCCCCAAGGCTGCGTGCTATCACCGACACTGTTCCTTCTGCATATCAATGACATGATGCGAATTCGCAACATACATTGCTATGCGGATGACAGTACTGGTGATGCTACATACTCCAGCCGAAGCGGCATTTCTCGGGAACACGTCGAAGAGTGCCGAAATAAGCTTGTGTCTGAAGTCGAGCATCGACTTACCAATGTCTCGGAATGGGGTCGTCAAAACCTGGTCAATTTTAACCCCAAGAAGACACAGCTTTGCGTGTTTGCCGCTAAAAAGACGCCCTTTGTCGTATCACTTCGATTTGAGGATACTCTCCTGCAAGTCTCAGCTAGTGCCGAAATCTTGGTAGTCGAAATATCGAATTACGTTCAGCTGCGCGGTCATTTGGAAGGCAAGGCTAAACTAGCCTCCAAAAAGCTCGGTGTGCTCAGCAGAGCGAAACAGTACTTTTTGCTGGCCCATCGCCTTCAACTTTATAAGGCACAGGGTCGGCCTTACATGAAGTACTGTTCGCATCTCTGGGCCGGAGCTCCCCAGTACCAGCTTCTTCTTCTTAATCGCATTCGGCGTAGAGCGGTTTGAATCCTTGACGACCAGGCTATTTGGAAACAGATTGACTCTTTGGCATTGTGGAGAGATGTAGGTTCTCTCTGCGTCTTCTATCGTATTTATCATGGGGAGTGTTCCGACTGCCGAATTCCTGCTGCCGAGTTCCACCATCAGACATTGCGTCAAAATTTGAAGTTCCATCCTCACACTCTCAATGTCTGGAAATCCACAACTATTCGATTCTCTCGTCACTTTTTACTTCATACTACTCTGTTGTGGAACCAACTATCGGCAGGAGTATTTCCGAACGGATACCACATTCAGGGACCTTTAAGAAAAGAACTTACTCATACTTAAAAGGCCAAAACGCAACTACAAGACCTCTGGTATTGCGGATGTCCATAGGTGGCGGTGATCACTTACCATCAGGTGCACCTCTTGCTCGTTTGCCCCCTCTTCTATAAAAAAACACAAACAAGCTCATCTAATTTTTTAGCAATAGGACGGAGTAATAGGAGCAATGCCAGACGTCTTTTCCGATCCATGCTTTCGATAGTCTTATGCGGTGTTTTTACAAAATGCTTGCTATAAATGTGTATCGCCGTTGCGATGACGGAACGTTACGACTGCGTTGTAGTAATGCTGCTGTCAAAATATTTGCGTTGCGTCGACGCAACGCGCCGTGTGGACCGACCCTAAGCGTGTTACCACTATTATAAGTTGTGACCACAGACCATACAAATACTAATAGATACGGCATTGGGAAGGAAATGTATTACTGTCGAAGTGTCGTACATTTGTTTATGTATTAGATTGTCAAAAAATAGCAATAAACCATGTTGTACTGCTTTATCGTACCGAATGAGATGACAAGGTTTAAAAATTACCCGTGGAATGATTTTATTTCATCGTTAAGTGGTATAATTCCATATTTAAATAAATAAATAAATAAATAATATCACTGGACAAATTACACTAATTGATCTGACCCCCAAAGTAAGCAAATTATATACTTGTAGTATGGGTGTCAGTCAACGATACTAATACATAGAAATACAAATATAAATGCTCTAATATATTCAATAAACACCCAAACCCAGAAATACAAACATCTGTGCTCATCACACAAATGCCTGTCCCTGCTGGAAATCGAACCTGGACCGCATTGATTGCGTAGTCAGGGTCGCTAACCACTTGACCAACGGGCGGGACGGGCGGTCGGGAAACTGTATGTATGTATTTATGGGTGTAAATACAAGCTACTCTGACAGACTAAACAAATTCACTTGAAGGGCATATCTTAGTAAGAAAAAACTCCAAAACTTGCCAAAGGCAATCATCAGCAGTAACTACATAAGTGCAATTTATTTACCTAGGATAACTAAATAATAACATACCTATCGAATTTTAATTTCAGAAATAGAAGTTATCTCTATATATTTTTAATATAAAAATAGATATGTTATATTGACCGCCCCATTGGTCGAGTGGTTGGTAGTTGGTGAACCTAGCTACGAATCGATGGGGCCCGGGTTCAATCTCCAGCGGGGACAAACATTTTTATGATGCGCATAAATGTTTCTATTTCTGGGTTTGGGTGTTTATTACGTATCTAACAATATTTGTTATATAATATGTATTTCTATGTATTAGTATCATTGACTAACAATCATAACACAAAAAATAAAATTATGAAAACCTACGCCGATTAAACGTCAGTGTAGCCGATTTTAATTAATAATAATTAATAATCATAGCACAAACAAATAATTTGCGTACTTGAGGGTTAGATCAATTGTCCTGTGTCCTGTGTAATTTGTCCGGCGATATTATATTATTATTATTAATATAATATTATTAATTTACTATTTGATTAATTACTATTTATTCCCTGTTTAATATATTTTTATTATTAACTAAAGACCTAATGGTCGTATCCTTCAATATGTACAACCTGCGTATGGTGGTAGCATCTATCTTGTTTGCCACATGCCTGATTGCTTTCTTGTGGTATGAAAAACCCTTGTCTTAAGTTTGTAGATAGATGTGAGCGCTATATAACATAGATAGTTGTGAAACTATTCAGTTGTTTTAATCGTTTTCAACCAAAAATAAACTATCCACTTTTGACAACGGTAATATATCAAGCAACGTACAGCGGGTGGGACGATCGCGACGTACCGCTGTATCGCAACGATTAGTTCAGTAGTTATAGCTAACGTAGTTTAATTAGATAGTAACTCTCGGCTTTTGCCATAAACCTATTAACTGTCGTTCAAAAAGTAGATAGTTATTAAAAATAGATAGTTTTCATATTGTTAACTGAAATCACATAATGTGTGTGATCTTTCGTTATTTCAAAAACGCAAAACGACACATTTCTAGGCATAGAGTAATTGTATATAGAAAATAATTTTATTAAAACTTGCTTATCGGTTTTAGAGTTATGAGGTAATAAACGATCAAAAAACAAATTTTTACATTGATAACATCAAAGTGATCATACTTATCATTACATAGTATAAAACAACGTCGCTTTCTCTGTCTGTCCCTATGTCCTTATGTCCCTATGTATGCTTAAATCTTTAAAACTACGCAACGGATTTTGATGCGGTTTAATAGATAGGTTAATAGATAGTATGATTCTTGCGGAAGGTTTTAGTGTATAAACCTTTCCGATATTCCCACGGGAACAAAAGCGAGCAAAGCCGCTAGTATAATATAAATTATAACTAGTAGAATAGCTTCATATGTAGGTCTTTGATCAAAAATAGTAAAATTTACCAATGGCAATAATTTATATAACCACCACTATAAAACCCATAATTAAATTTAACAAATAGTTAAATTTTTTTGCGTAAATTTTACCTTAAAAATGAGTGAAAATTGCCAATTTCAATGTCGTAACGCTAGAGCTCAATATTCGCAAAATTCAGGTGTCGACAATGGCCGGATAATCGTCGAGGTGAAGCCATTTACACAGCCCACTTCCTGGGGCTATAAGTCATTGGTCACGCTGCTGCCTCTGTAATATTTCAACCAACTTTTAACAAGACAGCTATGTAATTTCTTCCTAGTAATTGCGTTTTTATAATAGACGTCAATCTTAATATAGAAATTATATATATATCGGCCATCTGCTTCTCTGCCAGGCAGTTTATAAGAGGCAAACAATTGGCTAGACGAATCTATACCATCATGGCTGTAGGGGGTAGAGTTCGGCATAGTCTCGTCCGGGCCTGATACCACCACCTTACTCATTCCTGCTGCAATAGCATCTGTACTTGCCTAGGCGGTAAACTTATGCATGTGGAATTAAGACTCTACCACAAAGATAGCAATGAAAAAATTACATTTTTGGTGTCTATAGCCGATGGTTTCTCTTTCCATCACAAGAACCATCAAAAGTGCCTGTACAGGATAATTCGAATAAAAATGTTTTGACTTTTGACTTTTTTTTGACTTGAAAGCAAACAAGCAGATGGGTGACATGATGGAAAGAGTCAACCATCACCTATAGACATCAAAGATGTTAATGGTGCGTTGCTATCTTGTGGCGAGGTGTTATGCCACATGCATAAGTTTACCGGCTACCTAACCCCTTCAAACCGGAACACGACAGTGACAAGCACAGAAAAACCTTTTTTAAAAAAAAATTGCATCGTTGATAAATCTCCAACGAATAAACCGATTTTAATCTGATTGAGTTACTTGATGCAGGTTTTTAAGTAGAAAAGCTGACAAGATTTTCAAATAAATCGGTATATTAGCCTGTAAGTTATATGTTAAGTTAGATATTGAAGTTCGCTGTAAACTACGTAATTTTAATATTTCAAAAGCTGTAATTTGAAAATTCGGTTTTAATTTCGAAACGGCATTCGACCTAATTTTTATAGTACTAAAATAGTGTAGAAGATCGAAAAGTGATACGTTAAAAAATTTCGAAGTTAGGTCGAAAAACACTTTTTTTTTTAAACTTTTCATCAACGATAACTCCCGAATGGATAAACTGATTTTAATTCAATTTATGTATTGGACGCAGTTTTTTAGGAATTGAGCTGATTAGATGTAGTACTCAAAAATTATTTTTGAGGTTTTTAAAAATTTCTCATAATCTCCGCGTTGGTTCAAATTTTCTGCTATTAAACGTAATTCGATCTGTCAAGCCATTTAAAATTTTTGATATGTTTATATACACACATACACACTCGCATGTGTACATACATGTAGACATAGTGGCGTTATCCCAGGGTCACAATAGGCATTACACCTTCACCCCACGAATAACAACGCATTATTAACGGCGATGAAGTCTATTGGCGAATGTTATTTCCATCAGAATGAGCCATTTATTTGCACGCTATCCTGGGGCAAATGAAATAAACTTTGATACGTATAAACTGCCTTAAAGGAAGATGGATATTCTTTATTATATCATAAAATAGTGAACAAGTGATGCCTCTCCTGATGAAAAGAAAAAAACAACGCACCCAAAATATGTTGGTGCGTTGTTTTCCTTGTAGCGAGGTCTTAGGCACATGCATAGTTTATCGGCTACCTTACCCTCCAAACCAGAACACAATAGTGATAAGCACTGACGTTATTTCGACAAAATCAGGTAAGGTAGGCCCATGTGAGACAATGTAGAACTCTACCACATAACAGCCACGATGATAGTGACCTATATAATTAACCGTTTACCTTTTATGAAATTCCCGGCAGAACATACAATACAAGACCAATACTATATTGCTTCCATATATACAATATTATATACTTCCTTATATACTTCCATATATACAATATATACTTCCATATATACAATATTATATATACATATACAATATTATATTGCTTCCATAAAGAGCAACATACTATAAACAGCTTCGGTATGTAGGTTATATTCTCATTTTTCTTTTACAAGAAGCAATATCCAGTTGTTCAGTTGTGATATATTGTAATTATTAGAAAAAATTTAAAATGCAGCCGCCTAATTGGTTTATCGTCGCAGAAGCACGACGGTTTAAATGTTAAGTTGGCCTAATTTTCTATAATGTGCCCAATTTGTTAAAAGCTAGGTAACTGTGGGTGCACTAGTTACACAACCATCTTACCATAATCATTATATCAATGACTATAATATATTATTATAATATACCATTAGGTAACTAGCTCCATTCCTATCGTGTATTCATAAAAAATCTCTCAAATGTTATTTTACATAACACCTAAAATAAATGTTAAATCGAAATGACTGCTCGAAATATAGAAAATATTCTAGCATTTATTAACACTCTGGACTCTGATTCACTCTATGTTACTTACTTAAATTAAATAAAACTGTCAATGACTCATTGGATATAAATAAGTTTAGCTTCATCAGATCAACGAGCATCGAACAAAATTAAAGTCAAGTTGAAATCTTATAAAATATGCAGCGTATTG
Source organism: Apodemia mormo (assembly GCA_036924255.1). Taxonomy (NCBI): domain Eukaryota; kingdom Metazoa; phylum Arthropoda; class Insecta; order Lepidoptera; family Riodinidae; genus Apodemia; species Apodemia mormo. The sequence continues at coordinate 44,938,282 of JAUPFN010000007.1, forward strand.
ACTTCCGCGCAATGCGACAGACCCGTCTGTGAGCACTTCTACATGGAAACGATAGACATATCATACAAACCCATCGGAAAACACGCCGAATTAAATTTGTGAATAATAAAACGTTTTAAACGTAAGTTTTAACGTCCTAATTCTTTTGAAAACTATAAATTACAATTTTGACAATATGAAATTGCTTATATTATTATAAATATTTGCACGTTTTTAATAGCATAACAGAACATTGTACTGATTTGGACCATAATTCTGAAACAGAAACCATAAAAAATTTGTGTTAGATTTTTTTGATATTTTTTTTAAATTAAACTTTGTATAATTTGATTTTTTTATTAGGTCGGGACAAAAGTATTTTCGTATTGTTCATAGAAAGGAAAATATGTTTTTAGGTATAATTTTTTATTTATTTATAATATGTATGTGCCGTTTTTATCGATGATTTGTTGCCATCTTGTGGGTAGTGCCATGATCCCATTCCTGTAGAAATTTTGAGATTTTTCATTACAAAAATCTAACAGGTAGTGTTCAATGTTATTTTGAGGTTAGCTTTATGCTTCCTAAAAGAGTTCTGCAATGACCAAAACAGGTGGAAATCTGATGGAGCAAGGTCAGGGCTATACGGAGGATGCATCAACACATCCCAGCCAAGCTCTCTCAATTTTTACTGCGTGGCTATAGATGAGTGCGGTCTGGCATTGCCATGGTGGAACACAACGCTCTTCCTATTCACCAGCTCCAGCCGGTTTTTGTCAATAGCTTTTTTAACCTCATTATATGCTGACAGTTGAGGTCAGAATCGATAGTTTTACCCGGTGGCAAAAGCTCATAGTGGACGATTCCTTTACAATCCCACCATACACATAGCATCACTTTGTTCCGAGTCAGGCCGTGCTTTGCCACGGTCTGTAGGACTTGTCCATGTTTAGACCATGATCTTTTTCGCACATTCTTATCGTAAGTCACGTATTTTTCATAACCCGTAATCAACTGTTTAAATAATGGTTCGGAATTGTTACGTTTCAACAAAGAATCGCAAATTCTCTCAGTGTGATCATGTGGTACCCAAATGTCAAGTTTTTTCTTGTACCCAGACTTTCATAAATGACGTAAGACTATTTTATGATCAACATCCAGTTTTTCAGCAATGTCGGAGCTACTAATATACCGATCTTGCTCCACTTTCTCAAAGATGACTTGATTTTATCTGTGACGGGATGTCCAAAGCGAACCTCATCTTTCACACTAAAATTTCCAGACTTGAAACGCTAGAACCACATTTGTGCTACTTTACTGATACCGCATTAGGTCGTAAACCGCACAAAATTTATTCGTTCGTTGCATTTTTACCTTTTTTGTAATAAAACTTTAAAATGTACCAAATTTCTACGTCACATGCGTTCATTTTGCTTTCTTAAAAAAATTGAAAAATGGCGAAAACTAGTTTTTTTTATTATTTATTGCATCTTCAGAATGTTACATTTAATGGTATTAAAACCAGCCAATCACATTCAGTACAGCCAAAGAGGTTTGCCATCATTACTGATAATACTTTCAAAATACGAAAATACTTTTGCCCCGACCGATAGTAAGCAAGCAGATGGAGTGGCAAGAGTCAACCATCGCCTATAGACACCAAAGATTTTAATGGTGCGTTGCTATCTTGTGGCGAGGTTTAAAGCCACATACCTAAGTTTAACGGCTACCTTACCCTCTGAATCGGAACACGACAGTGACAAGGACTGATGCTTATATTAATTATTAGTATTAGTATTATTAGTATTTATTATAATAATACTCTGTAGTGGCTATTAAATAAAGTAAAATTTAAGGAAATGCACCAATAAGGAACGTATAATGTGCTACATATCACACAAAATAAACGGCTGGTTCGAGAGTTTCGCAGGCGCTACGAGTCCGAGCATTGTACACTGTACCAAATTATAAAACGCAAATTTTGCATTTTATGGTGTTTTTGTTAATTTTACGCTATACCACCGCTTACACATTGTATATGTTCTGGAGGCTTGACAATGTAATATCGCATCGTATTGAAATTATATCTTAATACGTCATAGTCTCCATCTCCATAGCGCGGCTTGTTTTCTGTTTTCGTTATCCTTTTTATGTTGTTACTATTAAAGAATTCTTTTTGACGTAGGTTCCATACAAAGCATTCTTAGTAGAATGACATCGGACTAAGCATTTGATGTGTATAAGTTAATTAAAAGAAGCCTAGAACAGCGATGCCTCCCACTCTCTTTTTAGCATAAGATTAGCTTAATCCGATGGGACTGACGTAATCACCATAGCGACATAAGTTCCTAATAAAAAAGAATAAAAAACTATTAAAGAAAAGTTACGGCAATGAAGCTTTGTGTACGATTAAATTTGTGGAACAACAAAATGGGTGTTGGTAATACCCATAAAATATGACCAAATTTGCTGTCAATTGCTTGTTATTTATTAATAATTTAAGAATTGCAGTGAATCGCATCGAAAAACAGTCAATTCATACTGTCTACTCCCAAGAAAACAAGTGTCACGTATTTTTTTTATATACCATGTCTACATTGTGAAAAGTCCTTTCGTCTGTGGTTTCGGGGTGAATTTAACGGTGCTGTGACTTTCGAAGTAAACATCGATGCGTGCTTGTGTTCCAGTTAGTTTTAGAGCTTAATGTAAACTTGTTTGTCTTTCGGTTTCGATATTTTGTGCGCCAATGTTTGTTTGATACAAATTTGACATCGTGCTTTGTAAGCCTTGATTGCAAATATTCGTTGATCAGATGTTATTTGTTTTGTTGTGTCGCTTTTATTCTGTCCTGACTCATGCCGCAGCCTGATTTATAATTAAAGTTTAGTGAATCCAACAGTAAGAGTTTAATATTTTCCCGAGATAGTAGTAGCCTATGTGTTTTAATATCTTGACATATCCCACATGTGTTCGAAATGTAATGCAATTGCGTTCAGCCGTTGAGGCTCAACGAGTATTACTATTAAGGACATTTTTAATTTCATGTTTATACATTTATATATCATTAATATTTGTATATATTGCAACTGTTGTCAATATTTTACACAAAAATACATAAAATGAGTATATGAGGCCATCAATTTCTAAATTATTGTGTCAAAATAAAGCTGAAGTATTAATTCTTTACTTCTTATAAAAATATCTCGTATATCTTATGGAATCTTTAGAATTGTTAATTATTTAACATATTTTCAACTATTTCATTAAGGTAATAATTAGACGGTAGTCGACTAAAATAAAATATTATAAAAAAAGGTTTGTCAGATATGTTTTCCTGGCATTCGTGTTTGTGAAATTGAGAAGTGAAGTTTTGTTATATACAATAAAGTGTAATCAGTTTTGTATTTAATATAATTCGATATTCCGTTTTTGATTTTTAAATTAATAAACCTTAATCCTTATATATATTATACCCTTTACAAAGTGGAGCGAACACAACATATACAACATACACATATACATATATATTTTTAATAGGTTTGCGAAAAAGCAAATAATTCTCCTGAAGGAAAGGAATAAGCATATCTTTATAAATTTCTTATTCCTTTCATCAATATTAAAAGAGCTGATGATCGTGAAACGGCTGACTAGATTCTGTTGAATTATGGAAGAACGCACGAAACTAGGGCTTTCAATCAAAAAAAGAACAAAAATTAAATCGGACCATCCGCCTGGATATTACGATTCTATGGACAGATACACAGATACATACTTGAAACTTATAACACATCTCGTTTTTGCATCAGGAGTTTAAAAACAAACCTCTCGTCTTTTGTGGCGATTCTGATCCGACAGTAGTTTTTTAGCGTTTTGATATATCAAAGTGATTTGGAAAGATTACTTATAAAAATAAAAACTCTCATTTTTATTAAGTGGAATTATGAAAAATTTTTTCAGCTTACGCAAATAAATGCTTTATATTTCATTAATTTCATTTACGATACAGTCTCAGTATTGAATTCTTAACAATAAAAATAGTAAACAATTTTCGATATTTAGTCAACTAAACAGTAAAATCCCGAAAGGGTTTAAAATTTTCATTCCATAATCAACCATCGTAACTTGCATAAAGTTTGTTAAATTTGTGTAACATGTGAACAATTTCTATCTCCAGAGGACTGATATTTATATAATGTTCCCTCAGTTTGTTTAAGGAATGAAGTAAGCCACAGTAAATTCAGTTCTAACTCGATAGGAAATTGAATTCTACCACACACTGTCGTCCCATTATGTGTTTTACATATTGATTTTACATCTCTAGTGTTCCTTAGATCTACACTCGCTTGGTTGTTAAGTTATAACAGTTATTAGTTTAATTGTGTGAATAATTCTGTGCTGATATTGTAAAACGTTATTGTATTTTTTTAGAATGCGATTGTTTGAAAAGTGAATTAGAAAATCGCAGAAAGGTAACAACAGTATGATTTAACCGGTTGATTAAAATTGTTAAAAGAAATATGTGAAGTGGCCCCTTTTATTGGATTCGTGATATGTAGAAGGAGAAAAAAGCTGGATTGGAAGAAATTACTAATTAAATATTCACTGAATAAACTACAAAAATTGCGCTAATGCCAAAGTAAGCAAGTTATTATCTGTAATATGGATGGTAATCAACGACAATAATGCATAGAAATGTATTAATATAAGGTATTGTGTAAAAAAGTAGCCTATGTAGGACCACGGGTCTTTATTGATCTTACTAAAATTCTATCTGTCAAGCATAAATAAAGAAAAAATACTATAATTTAGCAACATATTATAATATTTAATACTATCTGTTGCCTGCGACTTCGTCCGCATCGACTTCCTTTAGTAATAGCGGGATAGTAATTAATTGGTAGCCTATATGTTGACTGGACCTGTTAGTAATATTCATGCAAAATTTGAAGTAAATTCATGTAGTACTTTTTTAGTTTAGCCCGGACATACATACAGACAAAAAGACGAAAATTCTAAAAGCTATATTTTTGGCTTCGAAATCGATTGTAGATCACGCTCCAAGTATTCTTTTTAAAAATATATAATGTACAGTTTTGAATTTCCTATAACATAGAAATAACAGTTCTAAAAGAAATTGCATAGATACCACCTACTAAGCTACAAGTAATAAGATCCACAGACTAGGTATAAGTTATTACGTATAAGAAACAACTTGTGTATTGTCACGTTGATTGTATTATTTTATTGTAGGGTAGTGTTAGAAGTAATGTTATGTATTTATTGTTGTCGGTGATAATGTCTACGATTTTTGTTTGTGTAAAGTGTTTTTAAAACGTTTATGTGAGAATCTATTTAGTTTAAAAAGTTGAAGTGTATTTTATAGATAATGTGTATGTATATTGTGATTTACCACACGTAAGCACCGCACGACAATTTTGTATTTCTCTTTTAAGCGAATGTTTTAATATTCTTTAGAGAAATAAATGACTTAAATCGTAAAATTCATCGAAAACAATTATGCTGTGAAAGCGTTATACCAGGGCTCGCTTCAATGTCGAAATTTAGAAATTGGAACCCAAAAAATTGATAATTAAAAAAAAATTGTTTTTGTCACGCAAAACATTCTGTAAACTCAAGGGCTTTATTGTTTTCTACTGATAGTGGAGTAGTATCATTTTGAATCAAAACTAAACTAAATTATTTGGGTTTTCATCAACTCAAAACTTTCCTTTCTTTTGAATTAAATTTCATGGAATATTTTGAAGGGTGTTTTACTAATTAAAAGTCTAAAATGTTGCGAATTTTTATTTTATTATCCAAAAAAAACATCATGCTTGGTTAATATTTAAAAGAGCTACATAATACGGAAAATATATTAATAAACTAATTAGTAACGAAAACAGCGATAACCTCAATTCAGAGAACGGACGATAAAATGTATTTATAATGCGCAAAATAAATTGTTTTTTTCCTGTTAATCATTAACTAACGCAGTCGAGTAGTCGACCATAATTTACATGAGTTATATTGCTACAGTTGAACAGTTTTAGGAATTATAATTAGGTTTTCTGTTTGTTATTTCATAATTTTGTACAATAATACCATTTACCCTAACTAAGAATCGAACCCGAGCCGCGCGCTTGCCAGACTGATACCTAACGTCCTACGCCGTACGACCGATAGATGATTCAACATCTTATTATTCTTATAAGCTAATCCTATGGGGTGATTGAGCATAACGGCTTATTATTTATAATTTACATTATTTGTATTATTTTATGCTGTTTATTGATGAAAAGTCTAACATATACTCATTCAAATATATTGATTTCGAAATGATCGTTTGAGCATAATATTAAAATTTATAAAAGATAAATTATGCCTCTAATTTATTTTTACAAATAAATAACCATAGACTAAAAATAAGTAAAAATACTCCATGGAGTAGTTTGAGGTAGGGATGCACGATTCAAAACCGATTCTTACTAGAATCGATCTTTTCCTGTTGTCGATTCGATTATTTAGATCGATTCTTCAGAGCAAGTTGAATCGACAGATCGATTCTTCAGAGTACAAAGTATAAGTTTCCTTACGACTAATTATACAATATTTTGCTATCTAATATAGTATCTTAATTTATAATTCAATAGATCTAATCCACTTCCCAAAATTCTTGCTTAATAAGTTCTTTTTGCATTCAAGAGCTTTTAGATTATTGGGAATTAGATTGAAATATTTTATTGCCACAAAAAACGCATTTTTGGTACTTAAAGTTTTACTAATTTTTGGTAAAGTTATCTGTCTATTACGTGTATTTATAAACCTCTCAGAGTGCATTAATTTACAATCTGTAAAATAATAAGTAAGCGCATTCACAACAAAATACTGGTTAATTTTTAAAGGTACTAACATTTCATTTTCTATTTTCATTTTACTTATCAATTTATTCTGCAAATTTATAATAGGTTTAATCGTATTATCATATGCACCACCCCAAGCAATGATTTCATAGTTTATAACACTTTCGAATAGACCATGATATATTGTTTTCAGTATAGATGGGTGTAGCCAATTACTTAATTTATAGAATAAAAAAGTGAAATACTTGACTTTTTTAATCAGCTCAGTTACATGCTTGTTCCTAGTTATATGTTATTAAATCTAACGAATCTTGTCCGAAAAGAGCATTTGACTGTAATTCGTCAGCCTATAAAGTATCTACGCATTAAAATATTTCCACAAAATTACGATGAAAAATCTGAACAATAGTGGAATCAATGTACACAATATATAAAGATATGCAGTCTTTTGGGTTTTTTATTTTATTAATTGCAATTATTAATCGCAAGCGCGCAACTAATTGTTAGTATAGAATTATATATATTTTCATGCTTATGATATATTTGACCAATCACGTTACAAATATTTTATATTTTTCATCTAAATTATACTTATGGATTTTTTTAATTCAAAGAACCAGATTTCTTTTTTAATGTTTATTATTATATTTTTATCTCTTAGCATACAAAATATATTTGTTCAAAATTTTAATTCTAATTTTAAAAAGCTATATACTTCAAAATCTATTCATCAATCCTTCTACAACAATACATTTGTAATAAACCATCTGTTTACTATCTAAATTCACTCTTATCAGAACCACACAACCCCCATGAAAAAAAAATATATAAAAAATATATTTTAAAATATAAAAATTATATATTTTAAATATATGAAAAATACATGAAAAATATATAAATTATATATCAAAATATAAAGTCCATAAATTTCCAGATCGCTACTATTACTGTATAGACAGACATACTTACGCATTTATAATATTATTATAGATATTTAATAAGAACTATATGACGGTAATTTGAGTTGACAAATCCACCAGTATGAACTCAAAAAGATTTTTAGTTTTGTCTGAAATAAGTAAAAACCTTAGGCTGGAAATGTGCCCGACAGCCCTGTTGGTCGAGTGATAAGGGAACCTAACTACGAATCGATGGGACTCGGGTATTGTTCCCGACTGAGAAACATATTTTGTGTGATGAGTATAGATGTTTGTATTTCTGTGTTTTTTTTATTTCATAAGAAGATAGCAAACAAGCAGATGGGTCTCATGATGGAAAGAGTCAACCATCGCCTATAGATACCAAAGGTGTTAATGGTGCGTTGCTATCTTGTGGCGAGGTCTAATGCCACTTGCATAAATTTATCGGCTACCTTACCCTCCAAACCGGAACATGACAGTGACGAACACTGACGCTATTGCGGCAGGATAGGTAAGACGGTGGTACCAGACCTGGGCGAGACAATGCAGAACTCTACCACCTAGTAGCCACGATGTTAGTGACTTGCATAGCCAATCGGTCGCCTTTTACGACCTGCCTGGCAGAACGGCAGTTGGCCTATTCTTCAAAAGAGCCCGGGATCAACACGGGGGAAAAAGTTTGTTTGAGTGTGTATTATGTATGTAACAGTATTTCTATGTATTTGTATTGTTGATTAACACCCATAACACAAGTAAAGAACTCACTTGCTTTGGAGTTAGATCAATTGGTGTAATTTATACAGCGATAATATTATATTTATCTTATGAATTATAGGATGTCATGTTGTAGGGCTTAATTATGGAACAAGTCGCACATATGCCTATCTCTGCAGGATATAAACGTGATGAAATATAAATATCACCACTAAAACATATAGTGTATATATATATATTGTTTACAGGTGGCCTGGATACACATTGATCGGCAGATGATCTTGACCATTCACCGTCACGTGATCACACGGCTGGCGAGATTCAGCGTGTCCCACGATAACGCCATGACATGGCTCCTCCACGTCAGCCAGGTGCAGCAGGAAGACCGCGGCTACTACATGTGTCAAGTGAACACCAATCCTATGATAAGTCAAGTTGGATATTTACAAGTTGTTGGTAAGTTGATCAGACACATAAGACATATTTCAGAAATCGGCCGATAGTGACTTAGCATAACAAAATAGGCTTATGAAATAGTGGGTATCCTCTTTTATAAATCATAAGATAGCAAACAAGCGATGGGTGTCCTGATGGAAAGAGTCAACCATCGCCTACAGACACCAAAGATGTGTATTTTGCGTTGCTATCTTGTAGCAAGATCTAATTCCACATACATAAGTTTACCGGCTACCTTACCTTCGAAATCGGAACACAACAGTAACAAGCACTGACGCTATTGTAGCACCTAGTAGCCACGATTGTAGTGACTCGTATAACCAATCGATTGCGTCTTACAAACTGCCTGGCAGAACTGCAGATGGTCTATTCTTCAAAGGAGCCCGGATCAATACGGAGTAAAATACATTATTGAAAAAAAAACTTACACCTCTCGTGCGAATTTTGATTCGATAGTTCTCTCTTGGGATAGTCCTTTCCTCTACATTAAATGGCTATTTAGCTGTATTAAATATTTAGGTATTTAAAACCTTGACACTTCATCCTGTTAATTACAACTTGAAACTTTTTCCACGTAATTCAAACATTACAAAACTCATCAAAAATCCATTTATTAAACCTGACCAAGTAAAAGCTGAACCGAACCCGCCGTGGTCTCCAGCCGACGATTTAAACACTCAGACTTTTTCGCAGCCACAATTCTAAAAACTTTTAAGTGGAAATAAAAAGAGTTTTCGTATCTCAACCTTCGCACGATGTCGTTTTTATACCCGTTTGATTGCTCCTCTGTCGACTGGCAAATAACCGGAGAGATTGGAGACCTTTTTTAATGCTGCTATTTTCTTATATGTATGAAAATAAATATTTATTCAGTCGGTCGTTTATCTTATGTTGTGAAGTGAAAAATAAAGGAAAAGACGAAGAATGAACTATGTAACTAGAGGTGAAACTTTTTGTGCCATCGTCAATTTTAACAAATATACAGTGTGTAAATAAAACCCTGTCCAATCCAAAAGAGGCATATGGGATGGTTAAAGGCATTACTGAAAAAAAAATATGTAAAAATGACTATTTCAGAAAATAAAAAAGATATAGTTTTTTTAATATTCGTATTTTACTTATATTTCCCTAGAGTTAAGCAAATATTTTAAAAATGACAACACCTTGTCGCTGTTTGTTTCATTGTTTCGCTTTGGCAGCATTCGCACAAATACCACTCGAAGACGCCCTTTTTATTTTTCGGTTTTTTACAAAGGAATTTAAACACCCCTTACACGCACCGATTGTCCTTCGGTAGCATCCGATTTGCGCGGCATTCTGCTTTTGTAGGTGTTGTCAAACTTAATGTATGAAAATAACATTTAAGGTTATTTTTTATTGGGAAAACTAATGAATTAATATCCATAAAATAATTAAACATATGTAACCGTATTACGGTACTAAATAACATCTTTAATTATTATCCGACAGGGAATCTTTACACACTGTATATAAATAGGCAGAGTAAACAGAATGTCAATTGACGTTTCAGTTACAATGATTCACCTCATTGTCGGTTGATGAGTTGCGATAATAGGTACCTATCGGCACATTTTACTGACTTGATAATGACTGTCGTTTGTTTCTTGGAGTAATTGTTAGCACATCATCACAGAAGTCAGAGTGGCTGCTAAGATTTTGATTTTCATCAAAATACAAAAATATCATTTTTGTTCGATACGAGGATTTAACTTAAACCTTATTATCAGACAGCTTCTACGAGAATCACACAGTTAACATATTCTTAAAAAACCGGCCATAATAATCTTTAAAAAATACGAAAAAAACTCGTTTCTTGTATGGGGAACCTCCTTAATATTATTATTTTTTTGATTATATAATCAAAAATAAGGAAACATATAATTTGTGAAAATTTTAGGTTTCTAGCTATCACGGTTTATGAGATACAGCCTGCTTAATTATTTTTGTGTTACAGCACTCACCCCGTGCTTGGGGAAAATTATAAACACGAAAGTACTGCTCAAAATTATAAATGTGAATTTCATCTGTAACGATGAACTCATTTAACTAGTTGTACGTATGTATAGATAGCGATCAGTACAATCGACGTAATCGATCACATAGCAAAGGAGAATTTCGCCACGTCGACTCTGTCGACACTAGCTCAGTGATAGAGCGTCCCGGATTTAGGGAGACAGTCGCAGGTTCAAATCCCGCGTGTCGATATTTATCTTTGTTGTTTTTGAAGTTTATCATAAATCTAGTTTACTCCTGAACTTATTATAGTCTGTATTATTTAAGTAGTGTGTATTGTTACCTACTTAGTACATTTGACTACTACTGATGGTTACATAAAGTTTACGAGCTCTCGCGCTACAACGTTAAGGTGCTTGGAGCTCGCTTTTCGCCGTTTTATCACCCAAGTTTATTAATTTGTCGAGTTCTTATAGGATTGGCTGTCTGCAATATTGCATTGCTTTCGTGTATATTTTATTTTAACTCGATGATATTGTTCCACAGGTTCTGATTTGGTGTTTAATTTTATTTTATAAGTAGAGTTCTTTCGCACTTTATCAAATTATAATTTTCAGCGCATCATTACTTAAGTATTAGTCTCTGTGTTACTAATGGACTTATTCATTCTATATTTAAAAACTTGATGTATGGTTCTGTAAAAAATTACGAGTTTTATAAAGAAATATATTTGTGAAAATATAATTTGAAACAATAGCTTTCATATTATTTCTCATTATAGGTTGGTTATTAATTCGTATTTAATTATCTTTTTTAACTTTCCGCTACGTAGTACGTAGTGTACGTAGATAGGAATCTACTGAATTTGCCCCGATTTTCAAAAATCGAGTTTTCACCGGATCTCCACGTTTTGAGGTCCTAGGAACCTTTTCCGGCTTTTTTCGTGATGACGTCAGTATGCTGTGTGTGTTTGTATGTGTGTGTGTGTGTGTGTGTGTGTGTGTGTGTGTGTGTGTGTGTGTATGTGTGTACTTCTGTAACTTCTCATAACTTTTGAACGGCTGGACCTATCGAAACGCGGTTGACGGCATTCGATTGGATTCTGCTCAACTTAGACTTCCTGAAGACTTTAACCAAATCGGTTCAGCAGATTTTGAGTAATTTTGAAAAACCTCAAAAAAATTTTGGTGAAACAGAATTTTTTAACATAACTTCCAGATTAATGTACCGATTGAGTACAAAAACTAATCAGCTCTATTCCTCAAAAAACTACATCTATAGCATTAACTGCACCAAAATCGGTTTGACCGTTTGGGAGAAATCGCTGGCGAAAAATTAAAAAAAAAACTGTTTTTCGACATAACTTCGAAACTTTTTAACCAATCATATTTTGGTATTCTATGATATTTTAGTACTAAAAAAATTACGTCAGATGGCATTTCAAAAATCAAAATCGAATCAAGTTTTTAAAAGTTACAGCTTTTCAAATATTAAAATTACGTAGTTTTTAGCAAATTTACTTTATATTTTTAAAATAATTTTCTGGCTAATACACCGAAGGACTTAAAAATCTTATCAGCTTTTCTCCTTTAAAAAATGCGTCAAATACCGTTAATTGGGTCAAAATCGGTCAATATGTTTAGGATTTATTAATGTTGAAAATATTAAAAAAAATGTTTTTTGACATTGCTACGAAATTTTCCAACCTATCCATTATTTAGATAGATAAAGCAATATTTTAGATCTCCAAAATTAAGTTGAATGTCATTCAAACGATCAAATTCAATCAGCGCTCCTAAAATATACAACTTTTCAAGAAACAATATTCTGGCATTTTAACGAAATAGATGTTATAACTGAAAAAATCCATGTTTATAGTATTTACTCTTTTGAGCTTAAAATAACTTAATTTAGCGGGAAGTTTCAGGGCTGGCTTGTAGGGTCAACCGCTTACACATTTTTTTTATTAAATTTATTTTTATGATATGTTCTCGTATCTGTCTGGATCCTTTTTGAAAAATATTCCGTCTGCCTAAAGGCAGCCATATAAATATAAACCCATTCTTAAAGGATAATTACCAAAACATGTCACTATTATGATGAATACTTAGCTTGCTACATACAAATTCAATATGTGCTTTTACTTTCCAATAAGCTAAACTTATTGGAAATTAAAAGCACATATTGAATTTGTATGTAGCAAAATTGATAGATTTGTCAATGTCTTAAAAAGATTAAGAGAGATAGAAAACATAAAAGCCTCCGTATTTACATACAATGGATATGTTTCATTCAATTTACAAAACGAAATTTCTATTTAGAGAAGTTCGGTCGAATCGTACGAATATTTAAAGTACAAAAGAAATATATTCGAATAATCGGTGTCAATCAGTTACGCTCCTGTAAACTAATCAAGATTCTTAAGGTAGGGTACACCTACCGTCTTTTTTTATTATTCATAAAATCGGACCAAAATTTGTTTAAAACAAATGCTGAAGTCACTGATAACTCATATTTTAGGAATAGTAAGAAACTATAATATGTGCCCCACCAAAAACTTATTTTTTATACAAAATGTATAAGATATGTTAATTTATATATATATAGGTACATTTATATTCCTGAAAGTCTAAAATTTTTATTTGTCAATAAATTTCCTTAAAATTATTTGACTTGCTATTGATGAAACATTTTTATGAGACATATTTGAAAAACTTAAATATTCGCATAACTTATTGTGGTAGAATATGTTGGTAGCTTTCAATTATTTTAATGATCTTTAAAACCCGTAAAATGGTAGATGAAAGGTTAACAAAGCAGATATACAATACGAATGTGGAAGGATGTAGGTACCGGGGAAGACCAAGACTGATATATCACGATCAGATTGATCGAGTACTGTCAGAAGGTGGTGTCAAGAGTCTTCGCAACCGGCGTGTGTCTATGAAGAGAGTGATGAATGTGGAGGAAGCGAGACAAGCCTGCAAGGATCATGATGTATGGCACTCGGTTCCCTCTGCCGACCCCGTAAGGAATCTGGCGTGAAGATATGTATGTAAGCCCGTATTCCTACAAATTAAGACTATTGCTATTTTTATTTCTATCTACTCAAGATTCGCGCCCAGAATGTCATGTGTCAACCCAAATATTATTAACCATTCCCACAAAATGAATGTAATAAAATATTACATACTGCTACGACAACTATGTATGATAAAAGTAATCAAAATACTAAAAGTCTTTAAACGAGCCAGATCCAACAAGAGGAAGACTTATTCTTAAATTTTCTGTAGAGAAATTGTGATCTCAAGCGTACAGTAGTCATAATATTCACATTTGAATATATGAAGATATTTGGTGGGTGATTCTTTTAAACTCCCGGCACCGAAACGATTGCGGTGCTGAAATATCACGTCCCGTCGGAATTTAAACTTCTTATATCACCCGTAAAAGTTTAACCAACGGTGTAGAAGGGAATAAAAGAGGAAAATCAACTCTAAATTCTTTATAAGCTATCGAGAAAATATAAAAATATGGGTTGCAAATATTTCATGGCTGATGTGTATAAGAAAATACAATATTCGAGTTTCTAACACCAAACTTCGTTTACATGGAAATCAGATATAAATTTGAGTTCGCGCGCGTGTGTATGAATGTGTGTGTATGTGTGGACAAAACCACGGCGATTCCCTTATGGTTAGGTAGAGTAAACCAAACGCTTATAGATATTATAACACTTTACCAAGATTTATCGGTTAGTCGGTTGACGAGATGGGTAGTAATTCCCACAGCTGTTGTTTATTTCTAGAGATAATTGTCATTACTGACTGATTGATGTGCTCATATTCTGAAGCACAGCTAAGTTAACGTACTAACACCACTCGATGAAACCACCTACCTACCTCACACGGTTTTCCAGAGTAGTTTCGATATTGGAATTCTTAAGAGGAGAGTCAATAAATTTTTTAGAAGCCGGCATCGCATTAGCAACTAACTCTTTTTGTTGTAAATGTACATGAGAAGTGGAGACCGTTTTACATTAGGTAACCCACTTACTCGTATGCCTGCAAATTCAAGTACTAAGTAAAAAAGAAAAGTACTGAGTTTCTCCCGCTGGATCTTCTCAGTATGTAGCCGCATTCCTTTCGGGCAGTAATTCTGAAAATTTCGACTCATCAAAAATGAAAAATGTTCCTTTGAATCAAACAACTCTGATTTAGAGAAAATGTGTTAAGTTTTGCGATATTGAACTAGAAATCAGAAATCAGAAGTACTTTATTCAATAAAACTTTTTACAAGTGAATATTTATTTTTGTCCAATTTTTTTATCCGTTACAAGTCAAATGTATTTAAAAAATAATAATATATAAATATAGTTTTAATAAACAGGTAGAAACTTGAATAGGGATGGTACGGAACCCTTCGTGCGCGAGTCCAACTCACACTTGGCCGGTTTTTAATTACTTGTCCGATTAACTGTTCGACCCCACCCCTTAATTTATTTATTATTTAAAAATGCAAGTTCACATGTCTTTTACTAACTTTCAAGTTATAAATACACTAAATAGACTTCTTAGTTTCAAAGTTTCGAAAAAAATATTTGATTTGCTACTAAATGAAACATACATATTATGGTATCAGAGATTTTTCTGCCAAATGAATTATATGAACTTGATTTATATCGGCAGAATGAACATTACTTTATTATAAAATAATTATAACACTATTATTTAATATAGCATTTAAGTTTATAAATTACTAAAAAATTTCACCTAATGAAAGTTAGTAGATAGCGAAAAAAAATCTGTAAATGGCAAACATTTGAAAATCTTATGTAGGCACGAATATTTGCAAAAATTTGCAAATAAAGACTACTTTTACTTTTAAAAAAATATAATTCAGTAAGTTACATCTGAGCATGTATTTTTTTTAGTCCAAGGTCTTTTTGAAAGATAGTTCATCTGCCTTCTGTCAGGCATTTTATAAAAGCCGTATACATTAAAAATAATAGTTGGCTACATATTTCACTTACATCCTGACTGTGGTTGTAGGTTTTCTAGTCCGGACTTAGTACTGACTTATCTTTTTCTGCCGCTATTATAGCGTCAGTGCTTGTCATAATCGTCTTTTGATTTGGAGAGTAAGATAACCAATAAAATTGTGCATGATGTGTTATATTCCTGCGATATCTACTAAGGATATTTTTTATGTTAGTTGGATAGGTAAATTGGCAGACGTGCTTCCTGATGGTAAGTGGTCGACGTCGCCAATGAACATAAACTAGTTTACCTGGAACTGGTCCATGTAACTCGTTTATGCGTTGCCTATCCTGAGACATTAGATGTTAATTCTCGGTGGCAGTAATTACACTGCCTGTCTTGCCTTTCTCTCGGAAACACAGCGAAGCTGTTCCACGGCAGACACAAGCAAGGTGGTGGTACCCATGCGGCCGCATGGGTACCACCATCTTACTTGTTTCTCCCTTACCATATTAGTTTCTCCATAACGCAATAAGTTTTTGGTGTGTAGCTGCGATCAGTACATATTTCCATCAAGAGAGACTGTTTGCTGTTTTGTTTGCTGAGTTGAGTTCAGACTTTTAAAATTTATTAAGAATAGATTACTTTCATATTATAATCATCCATATTTTTTAGCACTTATAAGACGTTTACCCTTGAGTTTTTCCAAATGTTCATGTAGACCTCTTTTGAAGAATAAATCAACAACATTACTGTTAGGTATCTCATAAAAAGTGATAAAATACTACCACCTGATACTAATATTTACTACTTCCTGGGTGATAGAGTTCTGCAACGTCTCTATCGTATTGTGGTACTATCGTCTTTTCTACCAAGATATCGTTGGTTCACTTTAGTATCGTGTTTCGGTTAGGAGGGAAATATAGCCGGTAAACTACATACCTTCTTTGTTGTCTAAAGGCAGTGTTTTCGATTTTTCATTAGAACAGACATCTGCTTTTTTGTTATTCTATGATAAAAATCAACCTGCTTTTTCTATTTACCATATTTCTTTAGCATTTAATTGAAACCTATCCCTGAGCTTGATACTCCTGAAACACGGATTAAACTGAAAGCGCCTTTCAAGGCAATTTCTTAGGTGTCAACGTCGTTTGCATTTGCAGAGAAATAGAGTTATAATACTTACCGATGAAATAAAATCTTTCCGGAGATACTGTGTTGCGAAATCTTATAGCTAGTATTGCTCTTTTTTTACTATCGACAGGGAAGCGCTTGACCACGATCTCGCCTGATGGTAAGCTAAGATGCGGCCTAAGATGGAACGCGCTTCCCTAGAAGATACCTGTTCACTCTTCTCTT
Source organism: Apodemia mormo (assembly GCA_036924255.1). Taxonomy (NCBI): domain Eukaryota; kingdom Metazoa; phylum Arthropoda; class Insecta; order Lepidoptera; family Riodinidae; genus Apodemia; species Apodemia mormo. Next base: position 44,955,523 of record JAUPFN010000007.1, read on the forward strand.
GAAGATCCTCAGGTTGTACCCGTCGGGGAACACAAACTCTGGAAGCATATTCCAGTCCCTTACGGTTCGGATCAAGAATGTTGAGTCGAACCGCTTTGTCTGGGTACGTAGAACGTCCACCATATAGAAATGCCTAGTATCTGCTCGTCATTATACCGATAAGTTAACCTGATGATTAATGATTTTCTGTTTCCGCAGTACCTCCAAATATTTTGGATGAAGAAAGTACACAGTCAGCGGTGGCGGTGCGGGAGAACCAGAACATTAGTCTGGTATGCAAAGCTGATGGGTTCCCCACACCTAAGATTATGTGGCGACGAGAAGATGGCCAACCAATTTCCGTGGATAGGAGAAAGAAAGGTAATTATTATTTTAGCTTAATGTAATGTCCCATGTTATTTCAGGACTCTTTTGTAGTATAGACCTTTGTCATTCTATCAGGTATTTCAAAAAAGGTAAGAAATTGGCTATACATGTGTCAGTTACTACCAAGAAGAGTTCTGCACTATCTCACTAAAGTTTGTTACCATCTCTTTAGCCGCAATAACATCAGCGCTTATCACTGTCGTATTTCGGTTTAGTGTTTAAAGTAGCCGGTAAAATTATGCAGTTACATTTTTATAACATCTCCATTAGCATAGAGAGATATTTTCTTGTTTGCTATACCACGGTATAAAAAGAAATTTCCCTTTTTGTTGCATTTAATACAATAGTTTGCATAAAATTTTACATGTTACCAATCTGATATTTTCTAACTTGTTTGTTTGATCATAATTAAAGTGCTAATTTTATGGCAGAAAAGAAAAATATTTGCTTGATTTAGGAATAAGAAAAAACGTATAGATTAGATTAGTTTCATTACTTTCCAAGTGTGTTCTCTTTTAAAATGTACTTGTTATTAAAAGTAATAGGCCCATATTAGAATTCAACCGACACTGTTGAATAATTCTAATACGGGCTTATTGTAAATTAAATTAATTTGATAATTTGGCTTGCGGTTTCTTGTAGGACTTTTAAGCCGATCTCATTGATCTTCTTTGATCGTGTGCTTTAGTCAACTCTCATTCTGTCTTGTTTATTATCACGTATTGCTAAGTCGTAGTTGATGCGATAGAATGAGCGCTAATCTACACACAATAGAATACGAATAGGTATTAAAATCATTAGTGTGTTCTACACTCTTTGTCGTCGGCAATTGGTGAAACTCCACTTTCATTCGATATTTTACATTAAAACACTTGTACTGTTTCACAATAAATTACTACATATATTTTCCAACTGTTTTAAAATGTTAAATTGTGACGGCAAGATATTGTTTTGTTTTTAGTTGTAGGTTGTAATTGCTCTGATGATGCTTATTTAGAAGCGAAACCGGTTGGATAATATATGTAGTGATTTATTGTGAAACAATACAAGTGTTTTAATATAAAATATTGAATGATTATTAGTATCCCCCGTTTTGGTCCAGGCTCCTTTGAAAAATAGACCAACTACATACAGAACTACATACAGATAAATAATTATAATTTTAAAATATTTGTACACCATATCATGGTAGAATATGTTGGTAACTTAATCAAATTTTAATAACTTGTAACTCCCATATTCTGGCAAATAAATGATTTCTTTCTTTCTTTCTTGTGAAAGATGATCGATTAGCTATACATATCGGTACCATCATGACTACTAGGTGGTAGAGTTCCGAATTGTCTCGTCTGCATCTGGTACCACCCCCTCACCTATTCCTGCCGCAACAGCGTCAGGTCTGACATATTCCTGTTAGGAGGGTAAGATAGCTGGCAAACTTATGTATGTAGGATTAGACCTCGCCATAAGATAGCAACGCACCATTAACATATTTGGTGTTACAGGCGATGGTTTCTTTTTTCATTAGGAGAGCCATCTCCTTGTTTGGTATTACAGTACCACCAACTTATCGATTCAGTAAACAAGATCGGTACTACAGCCGCTATCTCTTAAAATGTCATTCCGCTGACAGTGTTTTGCAGTAAAATTCCTTAATAGTAACTCTAAATGTCACACTAGCGCTGCCTGTCTTTTAAACAGACAAGCTGATGGCACTATACATGGATTTAAGATACTTCTATAAACGTTTGAACGCAAATAGAATGTCAGAAATTATTTATTAATTGACGTTCATTATTTAATCAAAACTGATAGAACTGTTCGATATTTAGTTACGCGTAGTGAATATATTTAATTTAGCGCTAATGTGAACTGCTTACATAGAGGTTTAACCTATATTTCAGGCGTAGCACTTAACGTGTAATGAGTCCAATTGAATTCCAGAACGCTCCAAATGCGTGCTAAATAAAGTACAAAATGGTGCTGCACATTTCATAAATGTGGGTTAATTATAAAAACGCGCAAACCTTTTTTTTCTAAATGAATGAATAAGTACAGTTTAAATTGAAGGTTATGGAAGAAATGCGACGTTTTCGCTAACAAGCGTTTTATAAAAAATGAACAAAAAATACTTAAATTGAATACTGCATCAAATAAATTACTATTGTGTCATTCATATACAAGTACTGACGCTATAGATACAACGTCAGTACTTGTAAATTAAGTAAAATAAGTAAATAAAATGCTTGTTAGCAAAAACGTTGCATCTTTTACTACTGTTTATTCTTAGTACCTACTGACGCTATTGTGACAATTCCTGTCACAATAGCGTCAGTCGAAGACGGTGGTACTAGACCCGGGTGAAACAATGCAAAACTCTACCACCTAAAAGCCACGATGGAAGTGACTTGTATAGTCAATCATTCGCCTCTTACTAACTGCCTGGCAGAACGGCAGATAATCTGATCTTCAAAGGGGGCTCAGACCAACACGGGGTTACTTCTTTCCATTTTGAAAGCTATCTTTTGGCTATCATATTATCATATAAATAAAAATACTTATTTATAAGAGTAGATGTTTTAACGTTAATGACGAGTCAAATATTTCAGCAATGGACGTATTGTAAGCTCAGCTATTACGAGAAAACCAATTCAGTACACAAAACCCTCAAACTCGGGCTAAAGAAAACCGAGGCGTAACGTAATTATCGCGGACGATTCATGAAAAAGCTGAGCTAACCAACAAATTAAGCCTTTCAATTCACACAAACCAAAAATTGAGTTTAATTTAAAAAGTGATTTCTTTGTACAGGTAAATTGATGTATAGCGGAGTGGTGCTTGATGCTAATTGTGTGTGACCCTCCGCTCGCGCCGTAATCATTTTCAAGAGTCGTTTTAATTATGGCATGTCCAAGTCTCGTCCTCAATTGGAGAATTTGTTTGACATAAAGTGTTTTATTGGTTTAATGGAAAGAGTTCGTGTATTTGAAAGCGGGTTAGGGAGTGAATGGAACATTTAAATTCCAATTCTGTTCAACGGCGTAACAAGAGTCACTTCATAAGCTGGGTTTTCGTTTTCTCTTTTGATACCTTTGTTGTATTCGTTATATGGTTTTGTCAGGTAAATATTTTGAAGTATTTACATCAAACGATTTTGTGAGGTAAATACTCCATTGATTAAAATGTTAATGTGTAAAATTTTCCGTGACTTTGTTCGCGTCAATTTTCCTTTCCTTTGTCAGTATTTCCTAATTCTGCATTTCAAGGACGTCCTAGTCAATTGTATTAGGTTTTATCAAAGGTTTTTCATGTATGGATTTAAGCAAGTTATGATTTTATTTTCATTGTGGGAAAGGGTGCTTTCTTTTAAATCTTAAGATAGCAAACAAAAGATGACACTCCCGGGGATAGAGACCAAAGATGTTAAAGTTACCTTGCCATCTATACAGTGAGTCAGTGTTGGTCCGAGCACACTTTAAAGAAAATACTACCTAAATTTGATTGTTTCCTTCGTCGACACTTGGTAAAACTGTATTTTAAATTATGTATTACAAATAAACTCACTTGTACTTCCAGTTCACGTATATTTTTAATTTTTTACTATTCACATCCAACCGGTTTCGCTTATTAAAGCTTCATCAGGGATGTTTTACACATATTTTATAATATCTTAACATATTTTTTACATTTCAAGTTATATTATTACTACTCTTTATAGGTGGGTATTAAACAAATATTTCAATTTGACACAAACTTCTGGCTGTCTGGGTTACCAACATGGTATTTTTTCCCCAAAAAGCGGAGACTATATTATTTTGCATATTAAAACTATGTATTTATCGCACTAACGTACAATACACCACAATACATACTGACAAACACTAATAACATCGTTACTGTATTCCACTAGAACTAACTGATTAAACTAAATCACTAAACCAAAGCACTTTTCAAATAGCTCTATCACTTTTATCGCACTTAATATATCGCTTCACACTGATCTTCCAAACTATCGCTTCTGAATCACTTTATAAAACTGATTCGCTATTCGCCAACACGTCCTTATTTATACAATCTTGGAAGACAGTTTTAGTGCACCCAATCCCTAAGAAAGGCGATCGCTCAAATCCGTCCAACTATCGACCTATAGCGATAACCCCTTTGTTTTCCAAAATAATGGAATCCATTATTAACACCCAGCTTTTGGGATATCTAGAAGAGCACCAGCTGATTAGTGATCGTCAGTACGGTTTTTGTCGCGGTCGCTCAGCTGGTGATCTTTTAGTTTATCTAACCCACCGATGGGCGGAGGCTGTGGCGAACAGGGGGGAGGCTTTGGCAGTTAGTTTGGACGTAGCGAAAGCCTTTGATCGGGTATGACACAAAGCACTTCTTCCCAAGCTCTCTTTTTATGGGCTTCCTGTGAAATTCTGCAAGTGAATCATCAGTTTTTTGGCAGATCGAAGCATCAAGGACGTTGTTGACGGGGCATGCTCTGACCTTAAACCCGTCAATGCTGGTGTCCCTCAGGGCTGTGTGCTATCACCTACACTGTTTCTTCTGCATATTAATGACATGTTGCAATCAAGCAACATTCATTGTTATGCGGACGACAGTACGGGTGATGCTTTGTACTCTGCCCGCAGCGGGGTTTCTCAACAACTTGTCAACTTATGATCAAACTTGTGTCGGAAATCGAAGAACAACTTTCCGCAGCCTCAAAGTGGGGTTGACTAAACTTAGTCCAATTTAACTCCAAGAAGACACAAGTTTGCACGTTTTCCACTAAGAAATCTCCCTTTGTCGTATTTCCTCGCTTCGAAAATACTTCCCTAACAGCCACAGCCAGTCTTGAAAGTCTTGAAGTTGACATATTGAGCAACGTTCAGTTTCGTGGTCACTTGGAAGGCAAGGTCAAATTAGCCTCAAAAAAGCTGGTTGTTCTCAGCAGGGCCAGGCAGTACTTCACGCCGACCCATCGTTTATAACTTTATAAGGCGCAAATTCGGCCTCATATGAAGTACCGCTCTCACTTGTGGGCGGGGGCTCCTCAGTACCAGCTCCTTCCTTTTAACCGCATTCAACGTAGAGCGACTCAAATCGTCAATAACAGGACTATTTTTGATCGGCTTGATTCTTTGGCATTACGTATAAATGTGGCTTTGCTCTGCATCTTCTACCGAATCTACCATGGTAAGTGTTCGGAAAACCTGTTTGTATTAATTCCTGCCGTAGAATTTTACCATCGGACATCGCGACCAAATTCAAAATTTTATCCTCACCATCTCGATTCTCGAGGCACTTTTTTCCCCGCACTATTTCTCTTTGGAACGAATTACCAGCGGGGGTTTTTCCAAACGGACAAGACTTAGGGACCTTCAAGAAAAGTGTCTACTCTTTCTTAAAAGGGCGGCAATGCAACTGCAAATCTTCTGATAATGTGGTTGTCCATGGGCGGTGGTAATCACTTACCATCCTACCAGGTGAGCCTCTTGTCCGTTTGTCCCTTTTCCATTAAAAAAAAATACACAAGGGAAAGTTCGATCATGTTCTTAAAAGTTCCGGAAATGACCCGTAGCAACTTCGATGGAAACAATTAGTGGTAGTACACTCTATTTTCATTTTTATGTAAGAATTAAAGAATGTTAGTTATGGTATAGCTGTTAGGATTAAGGCAGCTATTGTTTATTGATAGAAGCAGCTAACTCTTTCTTTTATTTCTAGATATTTCTAGTGTTCTCACTCTTCACTTTTCTAAATTATTCACAACAATATGATACTGTATAAAGGTGAAAAATTAATTTAATAATATAATAGCCCTTCACTCTTAAAGGTGAAATATTAATTTATTAATATAATAGCACTTTATAAATAATGTAACATTAATTTATTAATGTAACAGCACTTCACTCTATACACTGTGAAGCATTAATTCATTATTTCCTCACTATTAATAGTGTAAAGTTCTATTCGACTATAAAAAATGCTTCGGTTACGAAGTGCATGCGTTGAGTACATAATTTGTGTATTTTTTCCTTTGCTACTCATACTAACATCGGTGAAAGTGTGGTGGGCGGTGGACTATTGTGTCGCTAAGATCTTTAATTTCAGAACTTGGATAAATTTACCTCATTCGATTTATTACCTTTTATTTAATTTGCATCACAGATTTTACATATTAGAACTTGGCAAAAATTTGCAATTAAAATACCTTAATTTTGTCTTTGAACACAAACTTATACCAATTTTTCAGGAATTTCTTGAGGTATACTGGGAGATACGACAGATAAGAGCAAATCCTATATCCAATCATTTGAATATACACGTGCCCTCATAGTATACCAATTATAATTAAGATTAATCAGTTTTGAGTTAAACGGCACATACAAACAGATAAAAATTTACGAAACGGTATAATTGTTGTTGATGAGTCGAATACTTTTTATCACTTAATGGATATTTATCACTAAATTTCACAAAAATAAATGAATATACAGCTAGGCTACTTTTTCCAATTGAACTTAATCAGTTTTTCCAAATTACCGTTTCCGATGCGGTAGTAGTTTAAAAAAAAATTGACGCGTCAAAATAACTTGTAAATAGTTTTATTGAATAATGTACTTCTGATGTCTGTGAAACTGGATTTTAACGACCGAACAAAGTACTCAGCCTGAGTTAAAATTAAGCGGGTTTAAAACCCGCCTTGCGGGTGTGTCCTGTGAAACCGAACCTCGATTTAGGGGAGTATCTTGACGATAAGTATGAGAGTAAGTGGAATCAGGATTTCGACACGCTTATAATTCTTGTTATGGTCGCGATTTTTTTTTATAGAAGAGGGGGCAAACGAGCAGGAGGTGCACCTGATGGTAAGTGATCACCGCCGCCCATGGACATCCACAATACCAGAGGTCTTGCAGTTGCGTTGCCGGTCTTTTAAGAATGAGTTGATGGTTGTTGGTTGAAAAAAAAAACACAGCGATTGCTGGCGAGTTGAAACAGTGGGCCGAGTTGATGCCAACGGCGACTTCGGCGTACGCTAGCCCCAGCTTAAACTTCACAATTTACACTTGTGAACTGTAGACTGTGATAAGATCTTTAGAATTGAATAGGAAGAAGCTGCTGATTTACATAGTAGATGATAATGTTTCAACATTAACAACACTAAACCATAAGTAGTGCTCGTTAACAAAATTTACCGTTTCTGCTTACATTTGTAGATATAAAATAACCCAAAACGATAATTTGATGACAATTTAAATATTCACACTCGAACGTTTCACCAAAATTGTCGACGAAATAGCTTCTAATGGCAACTTTCGCTTGCACGTATAAGCGACGTCTACTAGAGCGTTAGTTAATAGCTGTACATATAAACGTCTTAGAGCATACGCAAGACCCTGCGCAGTTAAAAATAAATATTATTCGCATTAGTCGTATATACAATATTTTGGTCGCCTCTGTGGTCTAGTGGTACGTTGTCGGAATTGAACACATGAGGTTTCGGGTTCGATTGCTAGGCCAGGCAATTCAAAAATGTGTTTTTTTAATTTTCTGATAAAAACAACATTACCCGGGATTGGAAAGTGCTCGGTTGGCGATAGGCTTAGACTATCAAATCAATAGGAATATCAAACTTAAGATTCAGTAAATTATTTGCGATTGCGATACTGGTCTACGCGCAGATGCATAATCATTAAACTTTCTTGACACATTGTTAACTAAACTTATATCCGTAATTTCAATTGTCGTAAGAGACATACGTACAGGACACTTAGTTTTGCACACAGTTAATCTAGGTTATTTTGAATAAAATCATTGGAGACCTTAATATCTTGAAAATTCTTTTACAACGATCAGAAACTAAACAAGGAAAACTATAATATTTCTTAAAGATAATAGATTTTCCCTTACGACAATTGAAATAACGTGTACAGAAATGATTAAAACAGCAAAGTCACATTGAATCAGTGCAGGTTTCGGCAGGTTTTAAAAACTGTATTAGGTCCTTTATTAATCTTGCCTTTAGATCTTGTCCCATCTGGTACTACAAGCCTACCGCGAGTTTGCATACCGCAGTATGCGTCTTGCCAAATCTGGGGGTGCGAATTATGCTAGCATTGATGACGTACATAGCGTAACCGATGCGTTTACATCAGCTTTGGTTTTTGAGGCTACAAGAATTAAGCACATTTTGTGAAATGTACACAGGATGTCAATTTCACAATTGTCACCATCATCGTTCTTATTCCATATCGCCTGCAACAACACAAGCTTCTGAAGCAGGGCCTTTTACTTCAATTAAATTAGGACTACGGTCAATTTCAATGGAACCAACAAACTTGCGTAACAACAAGTTTTTTACGCGTATCAACACTTTCACCTTATTGAATCTACTATATATATGAGGGGTGCAAGTTGAGGATATATGCTCTTCCACCACCGAGGTATCGTTATCCAGTTTTCGCAAACTGCGTATCTGTGACGAATTTATAATTGGTGGTACTTTGCAATCGCATGGAATTTCCTAGACGCTCAGGCTATCTAGAAGATTCAAACCTTTAGGGTATCGTGGAAACCTTTAAATCTGTGTCATGGGATGAAAAACTGTCTTGATGCTCCATCTAAAGTAATTATGCCTATGCCAACACATTAAAATAGTCAATTATATTCAGGTCTATGTTAATTACTTACTATGTTAGAGTTCGTTAAATACGAAATTAATTTTTGAATCGTTTTAATTCTTTTTCTGGAGAACATAACTTGCCCAAGGTAATGTATATGTGTAAATGTATATACTCGAATTGTAGACAGATGTTGGTCCCGGGCTTCTTTGAAGAATAGACCAACTGCCGTTCTGCCAGGCAGGTCGTAAAAGGCGACCGATTGGCTATACGAATCACTAACATCGTGGCTACTAGGTGGTAGAGTTCTGCATTGTCTCGCCCGGGTCTCTCGGGTACCACCGCCTTACCTATTCCTGCCGCAATAGCGTCAGTGCTTGTCACTGTCATTTTCCGGTTTGGAGGGTAAGGTAGCCGGTAAACTTATGCATGTGGCATAAGACCTCGCCACAAGATGGCAACGCACCATTAATACCTTTGGTGTCTATAGGCGATGGTTGACTCTTTCTATCAGGAGACCCATCTGTTAGTTTGCTATCTTATAATATTAAAAAAAAAGATTTGCACTTTAAGTACGGGCAAGGTGATTTATTTTCAACAGACAAAAAAAACGGAGGTTATCAGTTTGACATGTATCTATATAACATTTATTTATTTAACTTTATTGTACACCTTAAATAAATTTGTACAATAAGGCGGTCATAATGCCTATTGGCATTCTCCTCCAGTCAACCTTTGGGCAAACCTTTGGCCTCTTGGCATTCTCCACCGGTCAACCTTTGGGCAAACCGAAAGTATGTAAACGGCGCCTCAGAAAATATAGAAATCAGTTCTTAATCAATTAAATATATACTACTTATACAAATTATTAACATTGTTTAAATTGGATAATATTTCAGTATAATTATCTATTTAGACGTCTAATTAAGTGTACTAAATTTTGTAAATGTATGTTTGTATTTTCGTATATTTAAATTTTTTACGTTAGTTTACGAATTTCTTCAGAACTACAAGCCACATGGAGGTAATTTTTATGATTTAAATCAGGTTTATTTCAACTTCAGGAATAGTTTAGATTTCAATAAAATCGGTTCAGTAGTTTGTGAGATGTGAGTATACTTGATATTTAAAGTCGGTTTAAGTTTTTAAATTTCTATTTTTATTGAACAAAATCGTATGCGTGAACTCTATACTAAATTATATTCCTATCACGCAACGCATGGACGTTTGCAGTAATCAGAACGTCTCTTGTAATTTTGCAGACTAACACTCTAACTGTGGGTGTCTTTGTACTTTTAAATGTGAGCAGCCAGGAATATAACTAAAATGTATGAATTGAGATTGTGCAAAAAAAAGGGATAGTGTATAGAATGCTAATTGATATAGCCATGTATAGACAAGACTGAAAAGCCCTTTTTGGAGTGAGACAAAAAAGAAAACGATTTATGTCAGAAATATTCTGTGTATAGGCGATAAACCTTTGGTGCAGATATATATTTGTCATTGACGTTGAACTGCTTAAATGTTCATTATATGAAAATATAAATGTCTTTTCCTTAGTCCGCATTATTGAGATGGACAATTTTGGAACCTTACATTGCACGTGGCGCGGCACGCACTTGCCAAGTTTTAATATTCGATTGCACTTTATTTATTGCCTATTTTTTATATTATTCTATATATATATATATATATATATATATATATATATATATATATATATATATATATATATATATATATATATATATATATATATATATAGAATAATATATATATATATATATATATATATATATATATATATATATACTAGCTGACCCGGCAAACGTTGTTCTGCCTTCTTAACTACTCCCATTTTTTTTTCTATATTTTCTTACGTTGTAAACCTTCCCAGGACTTCAGCAATTAATTCAAAACCAAAATTAGCCAAATCGGTTCAGCCGTTCTCGAGTTTTAGCGAGACTAACGAACAGCAATTGATTTTTATATATATAGATTATACAGATTAATATTACATCAGGTGTCAAATTTAACTTGTTAATATCCGCGGTGAAACCAATCCAATATCCAGTCGTGTATCTGCACTATCTCTGTCGAATGTCGATCAGTAATAGATAACGAAGTAATTAGTAAATGAATATTAATGGTGGCCCGGTAATTACCACGGGCTCATGGCAAATATTGTCGATGAAATACATAACGAGTAATAAACGTGCTAGCGGTACGTAAATTTTGCAAATTTGTAACTGTTTTGGTAATTACTTTCAAATGCAACGTGATTTATAAACTAACTGTACTCGTATCACTAAATCATTACTTCCTTTTACTCCTCGTTGATTGCCTCGTGGTCTAGAGGTGAGCCTACTCAGTTCAGACCATGGTTCGATTTCCGGGTCAGGCAAAAGTGTTATTACGGTTTTTTCGAGATTTTTCTCGAAAAAACCAATTTCTCAGTAGTTGCTCAGTCTGGCAGTGACGTTTTACAATTTCCTGCTTTGAATGAACACTTAAAACCGTTGGTCCCAGTTATCGCAAGAAATCGGCGATAATCGTTATCAGGTCGATAAAATGCGATGATGGGGATGACCACTCCTCTCAGTAACCGACAAACCGGTGAATCATGATAAACCGAAAAGTCTAGAGAATGTTAAGACGTTCTGTTTATTCTGCCTACCCCGCAAAGGATCCTACCGTAACGATACTTTACTTTCCTGTAATTTTCGGGTAAAAAAGTAGCTTATTTCACTCCTGGATAGCGTAGCTTTCTAAAGGTAAAATATTTTTTTAAGATCGTACCACTAGTTTTTGAGTTTATTCGTTACAAACATACAAGAATACAAATGCTTTTTATGGCTCCAAAGTTAACTTGCAACTCTTATAGTTTCCCTATTTTCCTTGGTCACGACATCACGCCTGAATGGCTGGACCAATTTCGGTAATTATTTTTGTTGTGTATGTAATTGTAAGGAGAAGGTTCTAATAAAAGAAAATATTAAGAAAATTGCGCGAAAAAAATAGAAAATTTAAGAATACTTAACCACCATATAAAGTTTAATGCCATTTTGGCTGCGTGGAAGGACAATCCCGTAGACTTATATAAATTACGTGTCACGTTGTTTGTCCGCTAAGGATTCCTAATATGAATGGCAAAACAACGTTTGCCGGGTCAGCTAGTTTATCATAAATATACATATTAGTCGCGGCAACAAAGTGGTAACATAAAATATTGAATAATATTTTGTTAGGATAGCTCTTCTATATGAAAAGTAGGGATTTTTTCTCGCGTATTCCACAGTGTGGGAAATTGTTGGACAGGTTTTAAAAAAAATATTGTAGGTTTGCGAAAACGAGTTTTCGATTAAGAAACTCGTTTGTTCAAAAACAGTTAATATAATGAATTTATAAGGAAAATTGTCACGGTTAAGTAGGTTTTAGAAGTTTACAAGTAATAGTCGTCTAACTCATAAAATGTTGTCTTTCAAATTATTTTAAATTGTATGCACAATAGTTCGTTATGCTGCTTATAGAAAGTGCTGCACAACAATTTGATCATGCTATTATAGTCGCCATTTTATTTGATAATATCTAGAATTTTAGTATCGAAAATCTGTTAGTTCGGGAACTTTGACTTAGTTTTTAATTCCCCTCTCCCTTGGTAAAACGTGCTTGAAGAAGTTTTTATAGGCGGTGAACCAGTGTTGCGGATTAGTCTTTTTCTTGCTCGTTCATTTGAAAGAGCACTCAGTATCTACTATTCGATCTTTAGTTTCAGTTGTAAGAAACATTCATCATTCATGTCCGTACCAAAGTGTCGCTATGAAATGCAAAAAGTAGAGTAATTCTAAAATAAAAAAACACTAGGTGGTAGAGTTCTGCATTATCTCGCCCGAATCTGGTACCACCGCCTTACCTATTTCAGCTGCAATAGCGTCAGTGCTTATCGCTGTCGTGTTCCGGTTTGGACGGTAAGGTAGCCGGTAAACTTATGCATGTGGCATTAGACCTAGCCACTAGCTAGCAACGCATCATTAACATCTTTAGGCGATGGTTGACTCTTTCCATCAGGAAACCCATCTGCTAGTTTGCTATCTTATGGTATAAAAAAATAACAAAATATGTTTTTTTAAGAAATGTCATATATGTATACGTAGAAAACAAGTGTGTTTTATTTTTATTTATTTCAGTGTCTTATATCTAAAAAATAAAGAATATCATCCTTAATTTTAATATTGGTGTTATATAGGTACCTGCGTAACGTTATAATTTATTGTTTATACCAATTTGGAAACCACATTTCGATTTTGGCAGCCGGACGACCGATTGGTAAAATTGGGAATGTTAGGTACATTATCACCCAGTGAGTTCAAACCCACACACCTAAACCTCGTGGTTACCGAATAGCATCTAAATTGAAAAAAGAACAATTACTCGTGTTTAAAAAAGTTAAACTTACAAAAATCTCGCCACAATTGAATGATTAAAATTTCCGTTTTAATAAATAAAAATAATCAAGTTCCTTAACTTAAAAAAATAGAAAATAAATATCTGGATTGGGACACATCTGAAGAAATGCACTTTATTCGAACTCTTAGACAAATATTCAGAACTTTCTTGGGCAGCAGGGGTGCTTATTCATTCTTAAAAGGCCAGCAACGCAACCACAAGACCTTTGGTATTGCGGATGTCCATGGGCGGCGATGATCATTTACCATCAGGTGCACCTCCTGCTCGTTTACCCCCTCTTCTATAAAAAAACATTTTCAGTCTTCAGAGTCTGAATCTTCATAGATGGTCAAGATGAAATTTCATATTTTCGTGTGATGTTTGATGGTGGAATTCTACGGCTTAGTTATATAAATATAGAATTGTTTTTCTAACTTCATTAACTGAACTATTTCTCACAACACAAATGATAAATGCGGTAGACGCTGCAGAAAGAACCAATATTATTTTAACAATGCCAAGTTTTCCCAATTTTTTTACCATATTATAAATCTCGACATGTAACAACAAACGTAATGTTTTATTAATTATCTAATTAAATTATATAAATATCTAATTAAAATTATCTAAATAAACAATTCGACTCAGCCGATCTAGACGAAAAGTGATATACGATGAAATCAGGTGGTTACATAAATTATTAGACCCTTAATAAAAACTGGTTGTTATATATGTTAATTATTTCAGTGACCGTGTATGAAGGAGACACCCTAAGCCTGCAGCGGATAAGTCGAACGGAGATGGGGGCCTACTTGTGCATCGCTACTAACGCAGTGCCACCGTCTGTCTCCAAGAGAATAATCGTTGATGTTGAATGTAAGACTCAAACATTCTTGAACTAGAGTCGTATACACACACACACACACATATATATATATATATATATATATATATATATATATATATATATATATATATATATATATATATATATATATATATATATATATATATATATATATATATATATATATATATATATATATATATATATACTTTATTCAATGAAACTTTTTACAAGTTATTTTGACGCTAAATTTGATCATTTTTTTTGGACCGGATCGGAAACGCGGCCACACACTGAGAAGATCCAGCGGAAGAAACTCATATAATATAATATAAGATTGCAAACAAGCAGATGGATCTCTTGATTGAAAGAGGCAACCATCGCCTATAGGCACCAAAGATGTTAATGGTGTGTTGCTTTCTCGTGGCGAGGTCTAATGCCACATGCATAAGTTTGCCGGCTACCTTTATATATGGTGATGTTTAGTTTTAAATACAAAAAAGATAGTGCTAAAATTTGGTTTTCAGCTGAAGGCCTATATTTATTTATGCGAAAAGTAAACCATTTCCCAGCGGTTTCAGAACATACCGCGCCGCCCACTTTCTATAGTATTAGCGCGCGCCAAAATATATACTTCAACTTAAATATTTTAACGCATTTTTAAAATCTAAATCCCTTTGATTAATAATACAATTTATTGGAAAAATTCTAACATTAATTTTCATTCCAAAAATCTTTAACTTGTTTAAGACATTGCAAAATTTCAGGCATTTGCGTGTATGACAACCCACCATTGTTCTTTGCTTAGGCCGTAACCGACCGTAAATCAGTTCTTATTACTTTTAAAGTAAAGCTCTGCCCTGGCATGGGATAAAAAAAAACAAAGAAATAAGTTTAAAGTTCATACACGTTCTTAATTTTATTCTTTTTTCAATTTTTTCGTTCATTATCACCGTTTTAACCTTTACTTGGCGCTCGTTAGAGCTTATGCTTTTTAACAAAATGTCTAGACAATTTATCTCAATAACACCTACGAACGACGCCCTCATATATAATATCAAAGCTTCTTCTCAGAACAAAACACAATATGTTTGAACTAAATTATAATTATATTCTGAGAAGTATTTACAAGGGAAAATCTATACTAATAATATTTATATCTATGTATATTAATATTATAAATGCGAAAGTTTAGATGTTTGGATGGATGGATGTTTATTACTCAATCACGCAAAAACTAGAAGACGGATTTGAATGAAATTTGGCACACAGATAGATAATGACCTGAAAAGGCGCATAGCTCACTTTTTATCCGGGAAAAATTAGATTCACCAAAAACTTTTATAATGCAGCGGGTTGTACGTTGCAGCTAGTATATTTTTTATATCATGAGATAGCAAACAAACAGATGGGTCTCCTGATAGACAGAGTTAACCATCCCTTACAGACATCAAAGATGTTAATGGTGCATTGCTATCTTGTGGCGAGGTCTAACACCACACGCATAAGTTTACCGGCTACCTGACCCTTCAAACCAGAACACGACAGCGACAAGCACTGACGCTATTGCGGCAGGAATAAGTAAGGCGGTGGTACCAGACCCGGGCGGGACAATGCAGAACTTTACCACCTAGTAGCCACGTCGGTCACCTGATTATTTAATAAATTTCTATGAATTAAATTAAATTTAATTTATCGCCTCTGTGGTCAAGTGGTCCGGTGTCGGTGACGACCATTATGCGGTTCCGAGTTTGATTCTCGGTTGGGCAATTCAAATAACGTGTTTTATATTCGGGGGCCCCGTTAAATCTTCGGGGATATAGACGTGAAGATATTTTTTTTTCTTATTTAAAATTAAAATATATAATAATATACGGGTATAAATAAAATAATCTTACGATTAACTGGCTGTCACGGAAGGTACATAGCCAAAAACTCTCATAATGGCGTAAGGCCTTATTGTCTTGGTGTTTACTTCACCAATTAGTCGTAAACCCTACTTCTAGTGACAAAGTCGGGATATTTCAATCGGTGACAAAAATACATGTATGTGGTTTTACTTGTTCGTTTGTTTTATGATGAGCATTTTAGCTTACATCTGAAATTTCAGGTTCAATTTCTGATAGGATAAAAAGCATTATTAAGGTTTTTTCAAGTAATTATTGTAAAACCGAATGTTCTAAAAAACACGTGTAGACATTGATTCTGGTTGCCATTAATTAGATTTATCATTAAGATTGGCCAATATAAAGAAAAGGATCATCACTAATATCGCCAGCTGGTGAATCATGATGAATCAACGCCTGTTGATGTTCATTTCGTTTACTTTGCATTTCTCATAAGGATTTTGCATAATATTTTTCATGTTATTAGATAGCCCTCAAGTAGACCCTAATGGAAAGAAAAACCATCGCCTATAGACACCAAAGATGTGAATATTTCGTTACAATCCGTGTGGCGGGATGACAATGCCACATGGTTTAGTCTACCGCTATCTTACCCCTAAAATTTGAACACCACAGTGACAAGCACTAAAGCTATTGTGGCAGAAATAGTTAAGTAGGATTTTTCCCTGTGTTGGTCCCGGGCTCCTTTGAAGAATAGGCCAACTGCTGTTCTGCCAGGCAGGTCGTAAAAGGCGACTGAGTGGCTATTTGCGTCACTACCATCGTGACTACTAGGTGGTAGAGTTTGCATCGGCTCGACCGGGTCTGGTACCACCGCCTTACCTATTTCTGCCGCAATAGCGTCAGTGCTTGTCGCTGTCGTGTTCCGGTTTGGAGGGTAAGGTAGCCGGTAAACTTATGCATGTGGCATTAGACCTCGCCACAAGATAGCAACGCACCATTAACATCTTTGGTGTCTATAGGCGATGGTTGACTCTTTCCATCAGGAGACCAATCTGCTTGTTTGCTATCTTATGATATAAAAAAAAATAGGAATTACAATACTCGGGCGATATGTTGCAGAATTTTACTACTTAGTATTTATGGTAGAAGTGACATGTATCGTTCGAATTTTACGAAATGCCCAGTCTTGTTCTGAAAATTGCTTGCCCGTGTTAGATCAACTTAATTGTGCTCAGCCGATATTATCGTAGTCGGCTCAGCCGATAGCTGGAAATGGAAATCATCTAATTGAGACTGCACCAGGAATAAATTTGAGGGATCGTACAGAAAAAAATTAACCAGAGGAACTTAATGGCTTAGATATATAATATATTTTTTTTAAATTATCGGATGGCAAAAAGTCAAATGGCTCTACTGACGGAAGGAGAAACAATTGCCTATATACGCCAAAGATGTTAATGGTGCTGTGCTATCCGAGTAGCGGGATAGCAATGCGACTTTACTAAACGTTGCCATCTCGTTGTAATTATTTCATTTCCAATCTAGTACTACGACGGGTATTTAGTAAGATTGTAATTTTTTGCACCCAAAATGGCACTTAAACTTAAGTGTTTAGTAAACAAATATTGCAAAAGGTGAAGGTCGTAAAAGGCGGCCGATAGGCTACAAAGTGTAAAACTCTGTAAACCTCTGTAACTGTTAGGTGGTAGAGTTTCGCAACGTCTCGTCCGGATAAATGGTACCAACACTTTGGCTATTCCTGCCGTAATAGCTTCATTGCTTGTCGTTGTTGTGTTCCGGTTTTTAAGGCAAGGTAGCCGGTAGACTAATGCATGTGTAATGACCATCCCGCTACACCATTAACATCCTTGATGTCTATAAGGCGATGGTCTATCTTTCCATCAGGAGAACCATCTGCGAGTAACTTTAGGTAGCAAATTTAATGATATAAAAAAAGTTATTGTCTGTGGTCCCAGAAACAAACTTTTTTCGATTAATAACTAGCTGAATCTTTGCAAAAAGCTCCGTTTTGACGAGACAACCATTTTTTCTATCTTCGACAAATCTTGAATCGGGTAACTAATTACGTTATATGAAATGAAATGAAATGAAATTTGAAATGAAATGAAATTTTGAAATGAAATTTATTTATTGCTCAGAATACGGTACAGTTTTATAGGTTTACTTTAGTTATAATACATCCCCGTATTCTACCAAATTGGCATGTAAATTTTTTTAAACGAATATAATTATAAATTAAAACTACTAATTTAATATTACTTCGGCACAAAAATTTAAGTATTTGAACCAACAATAAATTAGAATAATTATACAATCGTCATATGCCTGTCATGGTTAATATTTCCAAACTTTTTAATAACATTATTATTTAGTAATCTAATAATAAACTTAATCTACTCTATAAATATAAACAAATGTTACGAAATATCTATAGCCTGAAAAGTTAAAACGTAGCAAAATATCTATCAAATTTCGTGCAACTAATTTAGCATCCATTTAAATAATAATAATAAAAAAGACTACAACAATTTGATGGAATGAACTTAGAAATGATAATAGGCCATGGTTCTAATATTAATCTTTATAATTTACGAAAAATTCTTGTACTGTATAATAAACTTTGTTAATTAATAAAGATTGCAAAGCTGCTTTAAACTTATTTATTGGCAACATTCTCATATCCTTGGTAATTTGTTATAAATTTTAATACACATAACATAGCAGTTTTTTGCTACAATGGAACTAGTTAAAACTGGCATAGTAATTTTATCCTTATCCCCAATATTGAAGTTAGCTAAGTCTCCTAATCTAAGAAAAATATTCGGATGCCTTCTCACAAACATTGCAGATCATAGATGTACATACAAGGTAAGGTCATCAATTTTAGTTTTTTGAAATATGGTTTACAAGAAATGAAAGGGTCTATGCCACATATTGCACGCACACATTTTTTCTGAACGATCAACACTTTTTGAACATTTGTAGAATTTCCCCAAAGAATAAGTCCATACCTTAGCTTGGATGCTACTAATCCGTGATAAGAAGTTAAAGCTATATCTTCACCACAAATTTGTTTCAATCTAAAAAGGGCATATACTTGTGAATTAATATTATTACATAGTTTCTCTATATGTGCCTTCCAATTACAATTTTTATCAAGTACAACTCCAAGAAATTTAAATGTATTTGTTTCTTGTATTGAGGTATTATTATAAGACATAGTAAGATTAATGGGACTAGTTTTATAGCTTTGAAAATGAATATATGTTGTTTTATTGAAATTAACTTTTAAATTGTTGGCATTAAGCCATTCTACTATCAGTTTCAATATATCATTCAATTTGAATTTGCGATATTTTGCTTGTAATCACAACAGATATATCATCAGCGTATAGATAACATTGGTGATCTGTGACCTTGGGCAAATCATTAATTCCTAGAATAAATAATGTTGGTCCCAAAATACTTCCTTGTGGAACTCCATACTGAATTTCCTCACATTTAGACCTATACGTTTTCAGTTCTAATGATTTATCTACTTTTTCTATTTCTACGTACTGTTTTCTTAACGTGATGTAGCTGGGCTTTGAACATTTTAATCCGATGAAGGAAAAATATTGATTATTAACAATAATTTTTTTTTGTTACTTTAGACGCTTGACTATTTTATGAAATATACAAAAAAAATTGGTTTTCACATATCCGATGTTTTTTTTTGATGAGTCCTCCACTCTTAAAATTATGAGATTTTTAAATTAATATTAATCAATTTAACAACAACCTGATTTTCTCACAACAGCGTGTTGATTATTATAATTTAAGGATTACTTTGTCCTAAAAGTAGTGAAAATTTTTCTTAGTCCAACACTAAAGATTTTTTTATCTACTTTTATTTGTTACCGGATCCGAGATTTTCCTAAGATAGAAAATACGGATGCGCCTCGTTAAACAAAGCTATTCACAAACATTTAGCTTGTTATTAATCAAAAAAAAGTTAGTTCCTGAGACCACTCTCGACTTCTTTCGCGTGACCAAAAATCACTACCCTAAAAAGGGAACCTATTTATAATTCATGCTATGCCAAATGTTTTAGACTCCATCAAAATCAATTAAATGTAAAAAAAATCATTTAAGTCTCGTCAAAGCATTTAAAATACCTTTTAACGCAGTTCCCCTTTATTTTCATCTTATTACAACGCGCAGCTGACTAAATAAGATGGCGGAACGACGTAATTGAAAGATAATATTTTTTCAAGGTGCACGCCGCGATGAAGAAATAGAAATTGATCTCCATTCCTTAGCAAGTTTCTTGCGTCTCTTAAATTAAAATGGGGTAGACTTGCCACTTGTTTGAGTTTAATTTTATGAAATAATTAGCAATACCTACCATAATTTCATTCATGATAAAAACGTATAGATGGCCTATCATTTGCGCAATAATTTGTTTATATCTTATGATAGCAAATAAGCAGATGGCTCTTCTAATGGAAAGAGACGACAATCGCCTATAGACATCAAAGACGTCGATGCGGCATTACACACAGATGTTTGTAAGATAGTAACCACGTTATGCATGTATAATATAAATATAATATAAATATAAATATTCACGGGACAAATTACACCTATTGATCTAACCCCAAAGTAAGCAAATTATTTGCTTGTATTATAGGTGTTATTCAACGATGCTAATACATAGAAATACATATATAAATACCTTTACATACATAATAAACATCCAAACCCGGAAATACAAACATTCATGCTCATCACACAAATGCTTGTCCCCGTCGGGGATCGAACCCGCGCCCCGTTGATTGCGTAGTCAGAGTCACTAACCACTTGTCCAACGGGGCGGTGTATAATCCTAGCAGGGTCACCATGCGAAGGCTAGTTATCGTAACGGGAGACAAGTGAAACGATTCAACGCTGGAACAGGACTCATTTAATTTAAATTATTAATAAATTTATAAACATTTTCTTGGCATATGATAAATGTAAATATTACATATTAACAAAAAGTAAATGTTATTATTTACTTATTTGTTAATATGTAATATTTACATTAATCATATGCCAAGAAAATTTTGTTGCATCTCTGGACAATTTTATACGACTTGATCTAATCCCAAAGTAAGCAAATTATTTGCTTGTTATATGGGTGTTAGTCAACGATATTAATACACAGATTTTAACATTTTGCTGTCCATGCATTACATGTAATGCACTGAAGACCTTGCTTGATACGTCAGTACATTGCGGCGGTTATCATCTTGTAAACAATACCTCAACGAGATAAATAGATGTAGTAAGAAACTAAATTAAGACGTGTAGACGGTTTAAAATGGTAAAAAGGATAAAATATTTTCGTGACCTCGTAATAACTTAAAAGGTGTTTTAAAGTGATTTTCCCCGTATTGGTCCCGGGCTCCTTTGAAGGATAGGCCAACTGCCGTTCTACCAGGCAGGTCGTAAAAAGCGACCGATTGGCTATGTAAGGCTACAATCTTGACTACTCCGGTTTGGTACCACCGCCTTAACTATTCCTGCCGCAATAGCGTTAGTGCTTATCATGTCGTGTTCCGGTTTGGAGGGTAAGGTAGCAGGTAAACGCATGCATGTGGCATTAGACCTCGCCACAAGATTGCAACGCACCATTAACATCTTTGGTGTCTATATGCGGTGGTTGTCTCTTTCCATCAGGAAACCCATTTGCTTGTTTGCTATCTTATGATAAAAAAAAATTTAATATAATTATTGGACATTTTGGTGATGGGGACGGAAATATGCTTGGAACAGTTAAAGTGTTTATACTCAAATATATTTTATAAACACCCAAACCTAGAAATACAAACATCTATGCTCATCACATAAATGTCTTACCCCTGTCGGGAATCAAATTGCCCCGAGCCCCATTGAATGTCAGGTTCACTAATCACTCGACCAAGTGGATGGTTAAATTAATGGTTATATTAATGGAGTCCTAATGCCACATATATAAGTTTACCGACTACCTTTACCTCCAAACCCTAACACGACAGTGACAAGCACTGACGCTATTGCGGCAGGAATAGATAACGCGATGGTATTAATCCAGACGAGATAATGGTAATATCTACCAATCATTAGCCACGATGGTAGTAAGTCGTATAGCCAACCACTCTCCTTTTACAAACTGCCTGGCAGAACGGCAGATGGTCTATTCATCAAAGGGGGCCCAACACGGGTCAAAATGTAGAAGTGAAAGGTCGATATAACGAATATTCTTTCCGAGAAATATGAGTTAAAGTAAAATCTATATTTATTTTAAACACTTTTTTGTTTCTCATGCCGATCTTGCGATTTTCACAATTTAATGTTCATGTCTCTTGAACTGAAAGTTGTGGCAGCTAAAAGGGAAAATCGTTCCATGTCCTCAAAGCGTGCAAAGTAAATATATTTGACATCCAATTTGAGTGACGCAGACAAATAGATATCGTCGATGTATCGATGCGATGGTTCGAGGGTTACAATTTGATCACTTTTAAATTCAGTAAAAAATAAAACAATAAATCAAAACTGTTTTTATCTTTTTACTCCAGTAAAATAAAGTTTTAAGTAAAAATCGTACCTAATTCTTCTTTACGTTTTCTATATCATGTAGTCTTTATGTTATAAAAACGATGTATAAAGATTTATTAGTCCATTTTCAAACAAATTATATCATTAGGTGACTAGTGTCTTAAAATAAGAAATAATAATGAAATACAGAATCTATTTGTGAGCAATGATAAACAAGGATTTCCTTTGGTGATATTTAGATTTTTAATAATTTTGATTTTATATGTCTTAAAGGTTGCTTATATGACGGTAGTAAGCAATAATATGAGAACTTCAGTACTTAGCTCCAAAACAGGGTATTTGTGGATAATATTGAGAAACGGCAGAGATTTCATAGCATGTTATGAGGTTAATCTTGTGGTAGTTAGCCCCTTTACCCCCGGGGCCACATATGATAAGAGGGTTCGTGCGTAGAAACAAAGAGAACAAAGTGAATGAACACAATTTTATTCTGGTAAATGTCAATAAAACACAGATTACACTGATCAATGACTAAATTATAACGCACGTGGGTATGGAAATTTGCATGTGATAGCTAGCGCATGCGCGGCTCATTACACGACCTTCTATATCTACAGCGGGACGCGGACTCTCGGTCTGTCGCCCGGTGCGCGGGCGCGGCGGGATAATAATATCCGACGCGCATGCGCGACCTTATTGGTACCGCGTTGGTATAATTACGTGCATATAATTGGTATTTCAAGACGCTTCAGAAAATAAAGCAAAAGTTTGCCGACATTCTTAGTAATTATTAAACTAAATGTATTTTTAACAAGAAAACAAGAAATATAATTTATACTAGGGGCGATAAAACATAAATGCGATTTAAATGACCGAGTTTCAGACTCTTAACGTGCTTTCATTGCAAATGATGATGAATGAAACGCATAATGAGATGAAGGAAAGAATATTACCGAATAAACGGTATTTACTTCTATAAATTGCATTGAGAATGAAATCAATGCGGTGAGCTCCACTCGATAGTTGAATACCTCTGATTTACTATTCAGTACCTCAACTACCCATCGATTGGGCTATTATCTCTGCACTCCTAGGGCCTGCCACTTATTTGAATATATATTTTCACAACTTTCTTTAGATTTAGATTCTACTCTTAGATTAAAGAAAATATGTCTTGGTTTAAACCGTCCACTATTATTATTTTATATCATAATATAGCAGAAACGTAAATGGCTCTCAGTAATTAATGTAACTAAACCATTACAATTAGTTAAATTTTAGATCAACGTACAGTAACAAAATAAAATTAAAATCACAAATACAGTTTTAAGAATTTTTCTTTTGGATCAATTACACCCCCAAGGTAAACAATTTATTTTCTTTATCTTTATTAATGTATGGGTGTCAGTCAACGATACTAATACATAAATACACATATCTAAATACTCATATATTTGATAAACACCCAAACCCAGAAATACAAACATTCTATGCTCACCACATAAATGTTTAGCTCTAATTAATTTAGGTTCGCTAACCAGCCAACCAATGGTGTGGTTAAGCCTCTATACCTCCTAATATGAGTATAATACAGAAATCATAGATTATACTTGCTGTTTGGAAATAGTTATTGACAAATATTTTAATTGGAAATCTTATGTTTCAAAATTAAATTTTTATTATTTCTCCACAATCATTAAGTACAATTAGTTTTGTTATACTAGTATAATCTATAAAATAAATATTCACTGGACAAATTACACTTACTGATCTAACCCCAAAGTAAGCAGATTATTTGCTTGTGTTATGGGTGTTATTCAACGATACTAATGTAGGGGTTTTCCACAATTTATTAAATGCAAATAATGATTTTAATGTTTATTATCAGATTATAATGATATTATTAAAATGCAAAATGAGTACTGTTGCGTATGATGTTTGTTTTGTACTGCCTCAACTTGCCGCGATGCGCGTGAGAACCCATCGTTTGAACAAGTTAAGGTGTTCGGTGTCATATTATAGTATAATATGGCCCGAACAACTAATACATAGAAATACATATATAAATACTGGAATATATTTAATAAATTCAACACTCTTTATCGTCGGCACTTGATGAAACTCCATTTTCATACAATATTTTATATCGATAACACTTGTACTGTTTCACAATAAACCATTATACAATTACCCAACCGGTTTTGCTTCTATAAGCATCATCAGTGCAATTACAAATCAAAACTAAAAACAAAACATCATCTAACCGTCATGATTTAACATTTTTATATTCAATAAACACCGAAACCCGGAAATACAAACATTTATGCTCATCACACAAATTCTTGTCCCCGTCGGGCATCGAACCCGAGCCCCGTCTATTGCATAGTCAGGGTCTACTGGATACCTTAACTTCAAAACTGGAACATAAGAGTGACCAATATTTACGTTATTGCAGCAGGAATAGGTAAGGCAGTGGTACCAGACCAGCCACAATTGTAGAGACCCGCATAGCCAATCTGCCAGGCAGAACGCAGATAGTCTAATTTTTAAAGGGATTCTTCAAAGGGGGCCCCCTTTGCCGTGCCAACACAAGATAAACGGGAAGAATATAGAGTACACCTCTATGTAAACTAACTTTGTATATATCCATGATTTTGAACACGTTACATTTTTGTTTGACCCAAGAATCAAACAACAAGATAAAACAACAAAGCGGTTGATGTTTTTTCTACTATAATGAGTGATTCTATGTAGATGAGATACCAACAAAACCTGTACAACTCTTTCAAACTTTTCCAATAAAAATACTTTTCTATGATAATGAAGTAATCCTCAGGGCGCACATAAACTGCGGCAGTTTTGATAAATATTTTAAAACGTCGTAGAATATTAAAGAATATCACGCGGCTGAAGTAATATTCGTCCTGAAAATTGCCATCATAAACTCTGGGAATGTGAATTACGTTCTCAAAGTGTGGATTTTATTATCCTTGTGTTATGTGAAAAATCGCCTTTACTCGGCCGTACTCGGCAAACTCCGCCGCTATCTATCATTATTGAGAGTTTATAAATTGCTTTGGAGTTTCCAATAGTTTACGTATTGCCTCGCATGTAGCTGTTTCATTTTAGAATGATTAATATACTCTAAGTTTGTGTATTAGGGAGTTATACGTCCTTTTGATCTATATGCCGAGATCACCTGCTAATGTGAGGACTATGTTTAGATTGAATTAATGCTATTTATAACAGCTTTAATGAAGGTAATGGCTTCCATCCGCAACTACGCAACTGATTTTGCTAAAGTTATCTTGACAAGAGACTAGACAAACACAAAGATTATTTAGAAGATAAAAAAGCCTGGGATTAATTGCTCCTCATATAAATCTCATATATATTTTTGTAATCTTGTATTATTATGAAAAAAAATAAAATGATATGAAAAAAGACAAGCCCGCTCAGTTTCTTCGGCCGGATCTTCTTATTGTGTTGCCGCGTTTCTGATCAGGTAGTAGTTTTAAAAAAATGTTGACGCGTCAAAATAACTTTTAAAAAGTTTTATTGAATAAAGTACTTCTGATTTCTGATTTCCGGAAGGAACTTTAGCTTATTGAGTTGTTAACAAATACTCATCTGTATATATAAAAAGGAATGTCCTAACTCACTGTCTGACAACTATTGCCTAGCTTAATCTCTTGGACCTATAAGGCATAAAAGCTGAAATTTTTACAAGCTCTTACAAAGAATAAAAGTGGGTTTTTCGAAATTCATCCCCTGATATCGTGAAATAAGGGGGTGAAATTATGAATGAAATCTTTTAAATGTCGTTAAACAGTTAAAAGATTTTATTCATTGTTAAACTTAAATGAAATTTAATTGTTATGTCTATGGTCGAATTTTGAGCAGAGGGTGATCGTTAGTCTTAATAATAAGTTGATAAAATGTGTGCGCCGATAAAACTTAAAAAGGAGTTCCGGCACGATAAAGGGACTTATATAGTGTGATAGCCCTTTACCCCCCTCGAACAAAAAAGTTCCCATGTTAACTTAAAAGGCGTGCTTTTAAAGATATAAGGTGTTTTCGTGTAGTGGCGTCATCTGTTTATCGAGTATTTGAACTTCATTCAGAACAACGATTATTTGGGTTGCATTTCGAAAGGCGCTGAGAGCAATTGCAGTATGTGTAGTAATGGCGTTAAATTTAAAATTCCAATTTCAATAAAGTCTTAAATTACATTTGTTATATTTCAACTACCACGTAATCTCATATCAACTCCCGAGCGAAGCCGGGTATCATAACTAGTTATGATATAAATAATAATAATAATAATAATAATAATAATAATAATATTTTTTATTTGCCAGAATAAGGTATACAAGGTTGTCAGATAGGTACATTTCAATATAGCTCTACTTATTCTACCATTTAAAGGTGTGCAAATCTTAATTTCTTATCACTAAAATACTACATAACATTGCTATTAATTATTAGTTTAATTTTAATTTATATTTCATTATTTATTTTTAAATTAATAATATGTCATTTGATTTTGTTGATTTTGCTTATTTGATTTTAATTATTAATATATTATTCAATTTAACTAACAATTTAATTATAAATTTCATCATCATATAAATATGTCTTCATCTAAATATTTATTAATCTAATCTATTATACATTCCATTTATATTATATCATTAGAGATAATCATATCACGCATAATAACTAACAAACACTAAATCTGTATACATTAACATTCTTATTAACTATTTTAGGATCTGACTAGATATTAATTGCATTATCTTTACAATTTAAATATTCTTCCACAGAGTAGAAGCATTTTGTAATTAGCCATTTATGGAGTTGTATTTTATACCTGTTTATCGGCAGCGATTTTATTATGTTTGGTAATTTATTGAACACAGTAATACACATATGGAAAGAATTTTTTTTTACCATTGCTAGTCTACACTGTGGCACATAAAGTTTGCTTGCATGTCTATTATTTGTGCCAAGTTGTTCTACATTTGTTTTAAAATATTTAGGGTGTTTTCTAACAAATAAACAAGCTGCCATAATGTACATGCAAGGAAGTGTTAGTATTTTCAGGTTTTTAAAAAGAGGTTTACAACTTTGCATTTGTGTGATGTTACATATGGCCCTAATGCATTTTTTTTGTGTTCTAAAAGCACGTATCATAATATAGTATACATATATCACTATATTATAATTATGAAAGGTATTTGGAGCAATTAAAATTATAACTTACGAGATATATTACGCTTTGTGATCTCATATCACTGTCTCGCCATTTTCACCCATTTCACCTTCTGGTACAACTAGTGAATTTTGGTGAAGTAATTCTATTAACATTCTGATATTTCGCAAGGAAACTGGCATATTGAGAATTAATTATAAACTAGCTGCGCCCTGCAGCCGGCTGTGACGTAAGAGTTTTTGGGAATATCACGGGAAAAACTTATTTTTCTGAAATTAAAAGTATTCTATGTGCCATTCCAGGTCATTATCTACCTGCGCGTTAAATTTCATCTAAGTCGCAATCCGTTTTTGCGTGATTAAGTAACAAACATCCATCCTGGATGAATGGATGGATGGAGATCCATACATCCAAACTTTTGCATTGCAGTGCAGCCCGCTGCGTTTTTGGTGAATGCCACAGTTACCAATTATTTTTCCAGGGTAGTAAGTAGCCTATGTGCTATTCCAGGTAATCATCTACACGTATGCCAAATTTCACCCTAATCGATTTAGCCGTTTTTGCGTGATTGAGTAAATCATCTATTCATCCATCCAAACATCCAAACTTTCGCATTTATATTATTAATATCGATATAGATTAATAACACAGAATACTAGAGAGTAACAGAAGTCAATATACAATGTGTAATATTCGAGTATAGCACACATAGACACCTCTGACGGACATAATATCTCGGACTGGTGCGGAACAAGCTGTCCCGAACCATTCCGAGACATCGCATCCGTGAGAGGTGTATATGTGTGCGTTGCTCGAATATAACTTGTATGTACCATGACTTCTGTTAGTCTCCAGTATTCTGTGGTAATAATATATGTTGATGTGAGAAGTCTGAAGGTGGGAATATATTTTATTAGCTTTCATTTTTACATTA
Source organism: Apodemia mormo (assembly GCA_036924255.1). NCBI lineage: Eukaryota > Metazoa > Arthropoda > Insecta > Lepidoptera > Riodinidae > Apodemia > Apodemia mormo. The sequence goes on from JAUPFN010000007.1 coordinate 44,984,384, forward strand.
ATTTACACGAAAAAAGGTTGATATTTTGAGGAACTTAATACTAAAAGGAACCTTTCGGCATAATTTAATGAAAATTAAAAGGTGAGATAATCTTCAAAAAGCCACCTACGCATCTGTGAAATGATTTTTATATTAGATTTTTTTCTCTTAATTTAATACTAAAGTTAAGACATCTTTGAAGAATAAACTATTCTGTCTGGCAGTTCGTAAAAGGCGATGGGCCAAATGTGTCATGTGACCCCCATCGTGACTGCTAAGTGTTAGAGTTCCGCAAAGCCTCACCTGGGTCTGATACCACCGCCTTATTTATTGTTATCGCTATAGCGTCAGTGCTTGCCACATTCGTGAACGGGCTTGGAGGGTGAAGGGTCGTTAAACTAATGCATGTGGTATTACCATCTCGCCACACAGATAGCAATGCACTACTAACATCTTTGGTGTATATACGTGATGGTTTCTTTTTTCACTAGGAGAGCCATTTAATTGTTTGTGATCATGTGATATAAAAAAAAAAACAAATTTTAAACTAGTTAAGTAGATGTCAAATTAAGGTAATTTTATAATCTTGCTTATGCTCGAAGTTTCATTTTAGCGAAATTTTATAGAAGAAGAACACCAGATAATTAGCGACCGTCAGTACGGTTTCCCTCGTGGTCGCTCAGCTAGTGATCTTGTATACCTTACACATCAGTGGGCGGAAGCAGTTGAATCCAAGGGGAAGGTATTGGCAGTTAGTTTAGACATAGCGTAGGCCTTTGATCGGGTATGGCACAAAGCGCTTCTCGCGAAGCTGCCTTCTAATGGGTTTTCGGGTCGGAGCAGATTTAGTCTCGGAGCAACAGTGCGTGCTCCGACACTAAATCTGTCAATGCTGGTGTTCCCCAAGGCTGCGTGCTATTACCGACACCATTCCTTCTGCATATCAATGACATGATACGAATCCGAAACATACATTGCTGTGCAGAAAATAGTACTAGTGATGCTACATACTCCAACCATAGCGGTGTTTCTCGGGAACGTCGAAGAGTGCCGAGAAAACGTTTTTGTCTGAAGTCGAGATTCGACTTACCGATGTTTCGGAATGGGTTCATCAAAATCTATTCACCTTTAAGCACAAGAAGACATAGATTTGCGTGTTCACCGCTAAAAAAAATACCCTTCATCATATCACCCCGCTTTGGGGATACTTTCCTGGCCGCCTCAGCTAGTGTGGGAATTCTGGGAGTCAACATATTATTGAATTACGTTCATTTTCGCGCTCATTTGGGAGGTAAGACTAAACTAGCCTCCAAAAAGCTCGGAGTACTCAGCAGATAGAGACAGTACTTCTTGCCGGCCTTTCGCCTTCAACTTTATAGGGCACAAATTTGACATCACATTTAGTACTCTTCTCATCCCTGGGCCGGAGCTCCTCAATTCTAGATTCCTCCTCTTTATCGTATTCAGCGTAGAGTGGTTCGAATCGTTGACGACCAGGCTATTTTGAAACGGCGAGACTCCTTAGCATTGCGCAGATATAGGTTGACTCTGCATCTTCTGTCGTATTTATCATGGAGAGTGTTCCGACAAGTTGTTTGGATTAATTCCTGCCGCCGAATTCCATCCTCGGACATTGCATCAAAATTTGAAGTTCCACGCTTACCATCTCGATTTCTGGAAACCTACAACTGTGTGTTTATCTCAACACTTTTTGCTTTTCACTACTGTGTTGTAGAATAAATTACCGGCAGAGGTGTTTCCGGACGGATACGACTTGGGGACCTTCAAGGTCGGCAATGCAACTGCAAGACCTTTAGTATTGCGGATGTCTAAGGGCGGTGGTGATCACTTATTATTAGGTGCAACTCCTGCTCTTTTGCCCCCTATTTAAAAAAATACTAATAATAATCCTTAACCTTTACCCTCCGAATCGGAACATGCCATGCAAAAAGAATCGACGTATTGAATAATGGCCACAGTGTGACACGTATTAATGTTTTTGGAAAAGAAGTTAATGTAAATTTAGCAGTGTTGCACTAAAATAATAATAATGTAATAATATTGCTGGACAAATTCCACGAATTGATCTAACTTCAAAGTCAGCAAATTATTTACTTGATGCTCATCACACAAATGGTTGTCCCTGTCGGAAATCGAACCCGATCCGCATCGATTCTTATTTAGGTTCGCTAACCACTCGACCAACTGGCGATCTATGTAATGATAATCATTTGTCTTGGATGCTTTCTCAAGGCAAATAAATGTCATTAAGTGGATGAAACTAATAATGAAAAGTGCAATTAAAATTAATTTTTAACTTTTTATATCTTGTCTAAAGAAATCAAAGAAGTTTTGATTCTAAAAGAGTTTATCCTAGTATATAATCTGAACTAGTCTTCACTCCCGGTATATATAAGACTCCAGCAGTATATGTAGCCTTCACCTTGTATATTATGCAATTATTTTGCAAGTGGGTGAATACGAATTTTAACCTGGGCTTGCCCGCTATTCCTTTTTCTGCCTCTATAACGTCAGTACATGTTAATGTAGTGGCTATAGGTAATGATTATCTATTGATACAGAAAAGTTATATGCTTGTTTATTTTCCTGTGATATTACTAAGTGTATTACGTACCTACATTACCTAACACTAAATTCTTTACTGGTAGCTCTAGAGTACTAGGCGTCATGCATCATGTTGTTTCTTCAGCTTTGGACGTGCCTTAATTCGTCACTCATAACTCTCTTCATACGTAAACACTGGTTTTATAGATTTTTGGTCATCACCCTCGGATAGCACCCGACTATTATGTCAAGCGGTTATGTTATATCAGATCATCTATTTATTCTGTATCTGGATATGCATTTTTATATTTTCCCGTTGTCGAGATCGACGAATATAACGATGATGTATGGGTTGAGCGACCAAACTGCCTGTTTTACACAGGAAGTGCTTTGGTTTTGGGTTCCACTCAATCAAAACTTTAATTAGTTATGTAAATTTAAAGAACATTACTTTACATAAATACATATTTACCCCGTATTGGTCCGGATTCTTTCAAATAGACCATCGGTCGTTCTAAGGGCAGTTTGTACGAGGCAAATAATTGGCTATGCGAGTCACTACCATCGTGGCTACTACGCGTTTGAGTGCTGCACTGTCTCATCTGAGTCTAGTATCACCACCTTAGTGATTAGATGTAAAAATATTATGTTATTATATATTACATTTTATAACAATATAGTAGGCCACCTAGTATACTATACTAGGTGGCATATTTCCGCCCGTGGATTTGATATCACCGCCTTACCTATTCCTGCCGCAGTAGCATCAATATTTGTCATTGTCGTGTTGTAAGTGGCATTACTATCTCTCCACCCACAGACAGTAAAGCAACATTAACGACTTTGGTATCTACAAGCGATGTTTTCTCTTTCCATCAGAAGTACCATCTGTTTGTTTATAATCTAATGTTTTATGTAAAAAGCGTGTATATGATTGAACAAAATAATGTATTTGCGGATCGGACAGGATTCTACTGGAAAGACAAAGTGATCATAACTAATTTAAACATTTGCTATTGTTAACTAGTTTGTCAATCGATGTAATAAACTTGAATGATGTTGAATTGAGACATGTGTTGTTTACACGCAATAACAATAATTATAATAATGGTCAAATGCTTGTACTTTTTTTTTCGTATGATATTCGAACACAAAGTATATAAGAGTGTTTACAAGACACAATGTGTTGAGGATTTTGCCACAGCTCCCCAATAACTGTCTCCCTGTGTAGAACCGGACCACCCAAAATAATTATTATATAGTACACTCTTGTTTCAGTTTCTCCAATGATATGGGTTCCAAACCAGCTGGTTGGTGCACCATCAGGGACAGACGTCACCGTCGACTGCCACACAGAAGCTCACCCCCGTGCTATCTCCTACTGGGTTTATGACAACGTTATGGTCCTACCTACCAAGAAATATGCCATTAACACTGAGGAAAATTCATACAGGTAACATTTATATTTTTCAGTTTTTAATTATTCTAACTACTGTCAAAATTGTGCCTCTTTTTTTCAAACAAAGTGATCTAGGAAAACCAGGCGCTTTACTTACGACAGCGTCTGTATTAATTACAAAAAAGTAGTGCGAAAGGAAATATAAACGGGGCTTTATTTAATGTAGTTTACGCAAATGAATATGTTATTTTTTTCCTGAATTTTACAGGACATAAAAAAGTTGACTATTCAGGCACCATTGATATGAATAAATACGCTCAATTTATATGTGCGATCCAACAAAATTACATGTTACTCTGTATTTGTTGAAAAAATTTCAAGATCCACGGTGCCGGTATCCACATTTTGTCATCACACTACACGCCATAGTGAACGATTCCACCCACAGCTTCATGATGATTGGTCATCTGTAATAACTGTTCGATTGGTTCATTCTTTATTTATATATACAGTCAAAATTCTGTAACAGCCGTCAGCCTTCCCTACAAGGATTTTCCGAATAGCTTTCATATTGAGACTTTCAACGAAAAGGAAGTTCAACAATTTTTATTGATTCAGGTATTACTTTGCGAAATTCCATTATTAAAAAGGTGAAATCAATTAAATTTGCTATTATCTGCGAACTGTTCTATGTATCCTCCGTGATGGTAACGAAAATAAAGATGTCGGTTTAATAAATGGATAAAACTCACCGATGGTCGGCACAATTATCCACCCACATCAACCACACTTTTACACCCACAATGTATTATTTACACTCGCGTAGAGAGAGGTAGTGTTCGTTTCTGAAGATGCTTCGGTTTCGAAGTGAAACGTGCGTTGAGTGCGTCCATAAATTGTGTGCTTTTGTGATTGGTGCGGGCGTGAGACGTGAAAAGTGCGTGAAAAGTGTGGTGGATGTGGGTGGATAATTGTGCCGCTGGGGTCTTCTTTTTGTCCGGCCCATCGGTGAGTCTTATCCATTTATTAAACCGTCGTCTTTCTTTTCGGCACCATCGTGGAGGATACATAGAACAGTTCGGGGATAATAGCCAATTTAATTAATTTCACCTTTTCAACAAATTTCTTAGTAGTTGACATCGTATTGGCTGTTACTATCTCTTTGTGTTTTAAATGTCTATGGGCAGGGCTGACTGCTTTCCATGAGGTCACTCACTTGCTTGTGTGCCTGCAAAATAAATAATAAAAAGAACTACCGTAAGTTTTAAATATTATAAAGTCAACATTTGTGTTTTTGATGTTATACTGCTTTTGGCGCGTTAGGAAAAAATTATAAGAATAGGTTTTTACGACGCGCGCGCACACCGTCACAAAAAACCGACGACATGAAATGAGTTAGTCAACATTTAAGTTTTTTAATATGTAAATAAAACTTATTTAACTATATAATGGGTTATAATAAAACTTTATTTCAATGTATTAAATACCTTTTTTCTATTATCAGTGTCGTTTTCTCTCCAAACATAGGATAACGCGAAGAAAAAAATTTTTAGAAAGATTTTTATCTTGTTACGTCAAAGAAGTATAACTTTTTACGTGCGTAAATAAGTATACACACACGTTTTTTATAAGATAGCGAACAACATCATATCTTTCCTAATGGAACAACATCATATCTTTCCTAAAAGAAAAACAATTGCCTATAGAGAAGATACCAAAGATTTTAATGGTGCATTGCTATCTGTGTGACAGGACAGCAATGCCACATGGATAAGTCTTCTAGTTATATACCTTATACTTCAAACTAAAATACAACAATGACAAGCATTGATGCATTGCAGCTGGAATAAGAAAGGCGGTCGTGGTGGTACCAACAATTTTGGTAGATCGTTTATTTTAAAACACTGAATTATACTTAACACTTTATTAAGACACAATTTTACACTTACTTTATAGTCACTGGCTTATACTAGTCTTAATTTAATATTCAACTGGGGCTTCAGAAATCGTTTGAAATTTGCGCCTCATAAAACGTTCTACTTAACACTAAAAGGTTCGCATCTGTCGTCGCCTAGTATTAAAATAAATAATAGCACCGTAAAGAGAAAGGAATCCGTAACATATTCAGGCTTAGTCTTAGAGAAAAACTACACATTTATAAATCATATTAACTATATCAGTGAAAAAGCTAAACGGAATTACTTGTCCTTTGCCGGCATATTTACGACAACGTGGGGTTTAACCTTTAATACTTAAGGGAGATAATATGGCCCTGACGGAAAAATACCGCAACTTTAAAGCATTTTGTTGACTAAACTATAAATGCAATTACCGTGTAAAAAATATTTGTCATAAAACAAATTTCCACGAATAAATTGTATTGCGTAATTTTTTTATAAACATCTCAACTTATGAGAAAAAAATTAAAACAAATATGTGTTTTAAAAATGAAAACAAAATTCTCGCCATAGTGGCTAATCAGACAGATATGAATCTTACACCAAAACATTCGTAAGAATTTCCTTAGTAATTTGTATTGTTTTTTTTTTACTTTTTTTAGTGCTGTTTATAATAATACATAAAAACCTAAAAAGCCGAGAGAGAGAGAGACCCCTGGCGAAGCACCCCCGCAACGCCTTTATTGTACATATTCTGAATATCATTCACTGCTTTGATGGCTTTTGCGACGAGTGGATCGTACACGGCCTATTTATTGCTAAATATTACAAAATTTGAACAACTTAGATTATTTTATGAATCAAATAATAATATGTACAATACGACTATTACAACTAAATAAATAATTTTAAGTTACCAACAATTTAAAAAGGTTTAAGTTAGTTTAAATTTTATGAGCTTATCATAGACTAAAGGTACAGCAATGTCTAAGTAGGTATAAAAGTAAGTATACGTAGTAGCAGGCTGTATAGGGGGCATGACATATAGTGAGTACTAGACATGACAAACGCGAAGTTAAAATCGCTATATTTACGATAAATCTAGCTGGGACCGAAATACGAAACTTCAATAGTACTTTCAATTATTTAGCAATTAATTTCGAAGAAACAATAAAAACGGCACGCAACGTAGGCAAAATTGTCAGTAGAATTCCCTGTTTACTTTCGGACTTACACCATAACTCTGCGTTTTGAGTAGAGGAGAACGAGGATGGTTGACTAGTTTAATTGCCGAAATCTTGCTGGTATCACGTGATTTAAAATTTTCAAATTTTCTAGTGGTCCAGCGTTGGCGTTGACCACATGAGGTCCCGGGTTCGATTCCCGGGTCGGGCACATTAAAAAGTGTTTTTTCAGTTTTCTGAGAAACACAAAGTTGTCCGGGATTGGAAAGTGCCCGGTTGGCGATAGGCTTGCCACCTATCACATTTGTGGGACAGAGTATCTTCGGCTAATCGTGGGTGCACTTGTTGTATCTCTGCCTACCCCTTCGGGGATATGGGCGTGAAGATAATTTACTTTACTTTTCACATTTGTCCGAAGTGTGACATCGCTGACAATTGTCGTACACGAAAAACGGCAGAACAATGATTTTCAACTTTTGTACCTAAGGAATTTTTTATCTATTAAATTTTTTGTAGCATAGTGATTATAAATATTGTCTACTAGCTGATCCGGCAAACTTTGTTCTGCTTTTTAACTTCTGACATTTTTTTCTATATTTTCTCACCTTTTAAACCTTCCCTGCAGGCTTAGGATAAGCAACACGATAAAATTTTATCGACCTCGTTTTCTCGACTTTTATGTCACTTTCTCGATTCGCTAACGCATTTGACACTTGATTCGACATGATACTTCAAAGGAAGAGAAAATGATCAATTTTACTCGACGGTAGTTATTTTCTCTATCGATCGAAACGTCTTGCTGTCATTTTATCGATTTGTCATTTGACACTTCGTTAAAATTTGGTTAAAATGTTGATAACCTTATCCACTATTTCATATTATTATACTTTAATTATACAATAATTACAAAACTTTTTGATTTCTATTCATTTTATTAAATTTAGATTTCGGTCCAGTGTTGGCAGTAGTATGTATGGCATGCAGGCAGGCAGGCAGGCAGTATGGCATATATGTATTTAATAGTGGTGGCAGTTCCATATTATACCTATTATGTGCTAAATATCTACGGTTAACGGCAAGCCTGCAAAATACAAAGAAGGCACATAGGAAATTTGTGTGATCTTTTTACACAACGGACGGAGCATTCCAATCACTATAGCGCTTCAATAAACCCAATAACCATGTCTCTCTAAATAATATAGACCCTTGTGAATTTTGAGGTTTAGAGCCACACACCGATCAAGGCATGCCTCTTTAGTTAAAGGTAAGTGAACATAAGAGACTTGTAATTCAGTTTCTAGTAGATATGACAGCCATCCAACTTCATTAACTGTAATAACATAATATCTTTGTAGTAAATACTAATTTGACTTAGGTGAACTCAATAAAGTTATATTTTTTCAAAAGTTATCTGTAGTTTTTCGAGTTTCTTTTTTAAACAGTTAATATGTTACATATACATGTCAAGTGTATGTTAAATTTCAGCTGGATACAAGTAATAATCCTTTTCTTGGTGGTCAACTTTTCACAGTACTTACAGCCACATACCAACAAACAACAACAATGCTTACATCATAGAATAATGATGCAAATGTGTTATTCCTCTAAGGCTTGCATTGATTATGTATTTAAGGAGTTTTTACTACCCATTCAAGTTATATTTAGTCAAAAAAAGTATTTGTTTTAATCAGTTGTTTTCAGACCAAGTTCCATGTATGATTAACATACTACTATGATGTATTATTTTCTGTAATATTCATAACTTAAAATATCCAATATGACACATGTAGTTCTCAATTACCTAGGTACCTACATGTGTAAACATTATTATTTTATATTTGTCTACATTTAAAGATAATTTACCATACAGGAAGGCAGTCAGTTCTTGTTATTATTGTTTATTACAATAATATATGTCAATAAAAATATAATTATTATTTGCAGATAAGACTTCAACTGCAGAATTTTTAATATTACTGACAAATATCCTAGAAGAACAAATGATGCCCTCATATGGCATAATTGAAATGGATGAAATGCGAAGACTACACAATAGAAGATATTGACGGATCCTATGTATACTGGTGCAACTTGCAAAACAACGGAAACCATTTTCTTGCCTCAAAAGCCTTAAAATTACCTTATATTTGTCCTAATGTAATAAAGTATTTGAAAATTTGTACAAATTTTCAAATACTTCTATTGATTTATGTCAAAACTAGCTGTTGTCCGTGACTTTGTTTGCGCAGACTTTGTTTACTCCGCACAGCTCCTCCCCCGTAGGTGATAACGTGATAATATGTAGCCTATATGTTGACCCGACCTGTTAGTAATATTCATGCAAAATTTGAAGTAAATCCATGCAGTACTTTTTGAGTTTACCCCGGACATACATTGACTTTCCTACGATTTTATTATATGAAGGTATAGATTACAAGCTACAGAACATTTAATCCGGCCTCCAGTAAAGTTGTGTCATTGCACTTGCACAAGTATACATAGGACCCTTCGATATGATAATTACAAGTATTTTCTTTTAGAAGTGTTAACTTTGTTACTTTTGTTGTTGTTTTTTAATCGAAGTGATTTTGGTAGTAACAATACTTAGTGGATTATTGGTATAATAAAATACTTTAGTGTTGTATAAGATTTATTTAAAAAAATATATACTCTAGGCAAACCTTCTATCTAAGTATTGAATAATTTTATATAATAAAAATGAAACTTATAGTCATCAATGTCTAATTTTAAGTATAAGTTTAATGACACACTATTCATAGTATTTAATGTTTTAATGCCAAACATAGATTTTACTATATGGAAAAGTCTTGAGAAATAATTTTTATTTTCTTTAATAAAGTTACAAAATGAATAAATCACACAAAATACAAAATGAATAATTATAAAAAGTGTGTAATATGAAGCAGTCTTGTAAAGAAAATTAAATTTGAGTTTTAAAAAATATACAAACACATCTACTTTACTAAACTAACAATTATTATTAATGTTTGTACTTCTCAGAATAGATAAATAATTTTCACAATTTATCACCTTATGACTTAAATTTATTAACATGTATCTTTGAATTTTCACTAATGTAACAAACTTATAGAAGATTACACGCACTATATTAAAGCTATTATATTTAAAATTTAAATGTTTTTTACAATTTAAATATCTCTTGTTATCTCGCATAATTAATCAGTAATGAAAATTCAATATCAAAAATTAGTTTACTATATAGTATGAGTAGTATGGAATTTCACTTGAAAATAAAAAATCAACAAGTAAAATATTTTTTCCTAAGGTAACATTAACTTTCTATTAATTTAAATTTTAAAAATTACACATATTAGGTACATTAAGACTATCATGTTATAAACTTAATTGTTTTCTACAAATTAAAATTTATTTTTCAATCTTGCACAACCATTAAAAACAGCAAGAAAAATATGATATTCAGCATTAACTTATAAATCTTCTTAATCAACAATTTCAAAAAATGTAATAAATAGAAAGGCTTCTTTATTCTATTTCCATTACTCGCTGTTTAGTCAACCTGTAAACAAATATATCTTATCAAAATGTTGTTATATATGTTTACTTAATATTTTTTTTTTGTCAGTTAACTCAGGACTTATGACTCCAGTCTTGCATGTTGCATTTTGCGTAGTGTTATATAGATTTGCATTGTAAATTATATAATGGGGTCGAAAAAACAATTGGTTACATTTATAAAATGGAGTGAAAGAAGCCTACACTATTCTCCAGAGAAAGCTTCTCATATTATTCAGGATTTTTTTACAAGAATCAAGTTTTTGATATAATCTTGAATTTATGATATTAATTTTGTAAAAAACCACAACTTTTACAATGAAAGAAATATATTAAAATATGTTTAAAATTTGATTCTTTCAGTCATTTCTGTAGACAAAGAATTCTCTTTAGCTGTCTTTATTTTTCTGTATTTTACCTTAGTTTATTTTATAACTATTGTATAACTTGTCATGTATAATTTTGCTTATAAATGACGTCGATAAGTGTTCCTATGTGTACCTACGTCGAATAAAATATTATTTGAAGTCTACCTTGTTAGATGATTTGTCATGGAGATATGTATGTAAATAAATACTTACACAGTGTTCCATTGTTTTCCTTTCTTCCTCTAGAAACTATAATGTATGAAGTATTTGTAGAATATATGGTGTTATATTATGCTTCCCCAATATTTAAGACTTTAATCTTTGGTGCTACAAGTCTAGTCCATGAATCCACCATGGTGACAAAGTTAATTTATGCTTATTACTTCTTATCCTGAAAAGAAAATCATAATTATTTTTAATAACCTATATAGGCTTTTAAAAAATATAAGTATAAAGAAGTACACTACTTACGTTTTATTTTGTGTTCCCATTTCACATACCTAACACAATTTAAATTTGTACTAGAATCGGAAGAATGATGATGATTTTAGAGATGTGAGAACCAAACAGTATAAATCAATAATTCCTTGTACGTAATGGTTAGATAATTAATTAATTTATAATTAATTACAAAATACAAATTAGTTAAAGTACAATACTTTTTGACGTAATGTAAATAAACTTTTTTATTTTTCGTATAGAGATTAGAGAAAATAATTCTACGAATTCTCGTGCTACTCAGTGTTACCAACTCTATTCAAAATTACAACTACTTACAAGGTTTTCTACAAAATTCAGTAGAAAACTAAATGTAAAATAAAAGGTTAATTTAAAACTGGTGTTTATTTTGTATTTAGCTTTTTCTCTCAGCATCAAGAAAGGTAAACTGTGAGAAAATGCTTAATAGCATTAAGTTACGCCTTTTGTACTATTTTTTGTGCAATAAAGTATTTAAATAAATAAATAAATATTATTTAATGTTACTATTAATAACATATACTCAGGAAAAATAATACATAAAAACATATTATAATAATCAAAATATTAATTAATCAATCAAAAATAACGAAAAAATCGAGTGTAGCTCACACTCGTTTTTTCGTTAGAAGTAAATGTAAGAAGACAAAATAAAATAAAATTTATATACTCTTTGAGTAAGTCTTTGAATCAAAGAGAGATAAACTGAAAAGTCGAAGAAAAATGTTTTTCGTTCTTGAGATGTAAATCACAGACCGTGGTCCCACAAACTAACTTTTTTTTAATTAACAACAAGCTGAATATTTGTGAAAAGCTTCATTTTGACGAGACAACCGTCTTTTCTATTTTCGAAAAATCTCGAATCGGGTAACTAATAAAGTTAATGCTGCGAAGATATTGGGTTCGGTAAATAATAAATATTTATTAATAACAATAATTATTTTTCGACTTTAATTTCGCTTAAAATTTAATCGCTTGATTATATTATGAAAACTACGATGAAACTTTTGTCCTACATATTTGATGATTTTTCTGAGACTCCCACTAATGAGATTTTTAAATTGATATTAATCAATTTAAAAATAACCTAATTTTCTCACAACAGCTTGTTAATTATTATTGTAATTCAACGGTAACTTTGTCATACACGTAAAGTGAAAACTTTTCTTAGTCTGACACTCTAAATTTTCCCTATTTTATCTATCTTTATTAGTTACCCGATTCGAGATTTTTCAAAGATAGAAAATATGGTTGTCTCGTCAAAACGAAGCTGTTCACAAAAATTCAGTTTGTTCTTGGAGACCACGGTCTAACAGTAAGTCTTAGGTTGGATTGCTTGCATCTGGCTGATTTTTGGAGCTATTAATAGATAACATTATTTGTAACATAAAATACTGTGAATTGTATTCTGTTCTATCTTATTTTCTAGTTGGCATAATACTATACATTTATGTTTGTTTATCGTAATGCATTTTCGTGTCATTGTCAAATCACAACAATTCTATGGAAGTTTCTCATCAAAAAAATTAATCAAAAATATTGATTGATTAGTCTAAAAGAAGATGTTAATTTACTCAATAATGTTAGAATTATAATTGAAAGGAATAATTATAGTGGAAAAAAATAGCTTGTTAATAATAATTGTTACGCACTTTTACGCATAATTAGTTACGCAGTTATACACCCAGAAATAAATACACGCTGGCATCTTAATTGCCCTTTACATTAAAACATCTTATGAATCATGATTCATTGTTTTAGAGAATAAAAAACTAGTTTTGATGGTCAAAACTAAAAAGAGAGAATAATTCAAAAACCTGTAAAATATCTTTAATTACAATTGTAAATAGGTACGGCTACACTAGACTTTGGTTATATTTCCTTCGACTCTGACAAAGAAGAGAAATGATGACAGGAAGTTATAAATGTAAACAAAAGCTCATAATGATTAACACAAATTAAATGCACCAAAGGTGTATCTTAAAAATCAGAATTAGTATAATATCTATGTCTTCTAGTGACAACATTTATTTTGTCTATTCGAGTAAACTTTTTGTTTAATTTATCTATGACGTTTTAAATGTTTATCGTGGCATGCTTAATAACGTCCATCGAGATATTAATAAATGTCAAGCAAACGTCACTTTCTCGATCGATATATATCTCGTGGTGCTTATCCTAAGCCTGCTGGACTTCAATAATTAATTCAAAACCAAAATTAGCTATATATATATATATATATATATATATATATATATATATATATATATATATATATATATATATATATATATATATATATATATATATATATATATTATATATATATATATATATATATATATATATATATATATATATAATTTCGCTTTTGCCCCAAACAGTTGTAAAAGAAAAACTCTTTACAGTACGTACGTAGGTTATCCACGTAGTTAAGTTTTGTAGAAACTGATAGACTAATTAAAGGACTATCAACTCTGAAGTGTCTGAATTGCGTAAAAAACGGTACAGTTTACTCGGTATTTTGGTAGTCATTGTTATGGTTATTTGTAAAATAATATTTGAAGCCGTGGACATGTTTCTTTTTATACATATATAAGCAATACAGCAGATGACTCTCTTGATGGAAAGACAAACCATTTTAATTCCGCGTTGCTACCGTGTAGCGGAATGGTAATGCGTCATGCATAACTTTACCGGCTACCTTACCCTCCAAACTAGAATACCACAATAACAAGATTAGGTAAGAAAGTGGTACCAGATGTGAGCGTGATGTAGCAGAACTCTACCACCTAGTAGTCACGATGGTAGCAACACATCAGTATTTTGTATTTTACCGACTGCCTTGCAGAATGGCAGATAATAATTTATTTACTTTGGGTCAGATCAATTTGTGTAAATTGTCTAGTTATAATACTATTATTATTCTCTGAGATCTCAGCCCGATGCTGATTGCATGGACTTATCACGGAACGGGCAAATTCAAGAAGGTTGGTTCGTTATGTGTAGTTGGTGTTTGTGATGTGAAGATTCGCCGGACAATAGAACAAGCGTCGTTGATCACTGATTTATGTAGTGGTATATTCTTGCGTCAGACCAGTTCTTTGAGTAATGTGTGCAAGGATTTTGAAATGAGTTTTGTGCATGAAAAAACGATTTAAAATGTACGCTGATGCCTGGCATGGCATATTTCTTCGGCGAGAGGTTATCTTTTGGATCTTATCAATGTATTTATTTTTTATTCACTGCAGCGTGCAGCCCGCTGCATTATAACATTTCGTTTGGTGAATCTCGTAGCATTACTTAATTTTTCCGGGATAAAAATTAATCTATGTGCTTTCCTAGGTTATCATCTACCTGTGTGCTAAATTTTATTCAAATCCATTTAGTAATTTTTGCGTGATTAAGTAACAAACATCTATCCATCCAAACGTCCAAACATTTATAATATTAATAATATCTGGTTAACCGAGCTTTGCTCGGTTTTTCACATTAGATAAACAATTGATTTTCTTAGTGTAACCTCAAAGCAAACATTCATTGATTTCATGTTACTTAAAAACGCCATCTGCTGGAATAACTTACAATACAAAAAATAGTATTATTATTCGCCAATAGATGTCAGGAAGAGTCATATTTTTCAGTTTTAATTGGGACTTTTATTATCGATAAAAACCGAATAAAGACATTTTCTAAAAATGATTCCTAGCTAGATCGATTTATCGCCCCCGAAACCCATAGGGGGTTTACTAAATTTCATGAAAATGTTTGGAGCCGATATATATATATATATATATATATATGATATATATATATATATATATATATATATATATATATATATATATATATATATATATATATATATATATATATATATATATATATATATATATATATATATATATATATATATATATATATATATATATATATATATGTCGGCGTCCGCGTCATCAAATGCAAGAATATTGTAAAGTGTAAACAACAAATGCACGGCCTGGGCCGGCAAGCGCATCGTTCGATATCCCTACTACTCAACTTGTTTTGCTACCTGTATAAAAGGCTCTGAGCGCCCGTCGATAGGGCAGTCTAGGCTCTGGCGTGGCTCGGTACACTTGTTGTATCTTGCTAGTAGCTTATCCTTGACTCTCGGATAATTAATTTGTGCAAACAAGTTAATTATTATTGTCAACTATAAATTAGTCGCAGTACAATTTATAATTGATTATCTATTGCTTAAATTATGACTTATTTGTAATAGGGAATAATTAAGTTACTTGGAATTGTTAAACCAGAACTAGTCATTAGTGATGGAAAGCTTTAATAGTGATCTAATGTTATTCTGATCTAAATATAAAGAGTTGTTATATTACCACATCCGCATTTTATTTATCATATCTGACCCACTTCCTACATCAGAAGTGGGATCGGATTCACTCCCACTTCAGCATCAAACTATTTCGGTTAATTATGTAGAACAGTAAAATGTCTCTCTTCGCTTGTGGTGTGGAAACTATTCTTTGAAAAATAGTAGAAAATATTAATTCACGTTCTATAACTCCCAATTAATTGATACACTTTTATTCTGATGAAGCAGACGATATGACTAACTGGTATCCTCCTCCTTGCTTCGTATTCTTCATTACTGTGGGTCGTAACCTCCTCATTAGATCGTTCTTGATAGCACAATATTACGCCATTGGACTCTATCTTCAGCGCCGTGCAGAGAATCGTAAAACTTTTTAGACATGAGATTGGTGCAAACCTAGTCTGACCATCGCATAGGAGTACGACCACGTGGTCTTTTGTCTTCTACTTTTCCGGTCACGATTAGCTTTTCGAGATTGTCTCCTTGCTTTCTAGAGATGTGGCCGAAGTATTATAGAATTCTTTGAAGGCACGTAGCAGACAGTCTGGTCTTTACTCCAAGTTGTTTTAGTATGAAGGCGTTGGTCCTGTGTGCTGTCCAAGGTATACGTAACATTTTCCTCCAGCACCACATTTCAAACGCATCAATGCGACGTCTGTCTGCAGCTCTTAGTGTCCATGACTCTGCGTCGTACGTAAATATGGAGAACACCAGCGTACGAACCAGCCTCTGATTGGTTTTTAATGAGATGCTTCTGTCGTTCCAAAGACACTTCATCTGTCTCATAGCATTTTTGTGGTGTACCTTACTAGATGGTGTGCCTTAAGTAAAATTATTATAGAAAGAAAAAACAATTAGACGGGGTAGATCAAATCATTGTACCTACTCACTCACTTAAGAGTCATGCCGTCAACTACTTCACAAACTGCTGTCTTGGCAAACTATATTCTTTTAGGCGTAGATATGAACCGATTTAAGAGCACCACTGTATTTCGAGGAAGTTGAAATTTTTGTGACAGAATTGAACATCGTTACAACGATTGTCGTGATAAACAGAAACTTATCTCAAATAATTTTTGCTTGCAGCGAAAGCAGGTCATCTACCACTATTTCTGGTGGCGTGTCCAGTGGCCGACCACCAGTGGTCTGCTATGTATGTTGTGACCCCGGCCCAGCCACAAGAAGAAAGAAGTTGCCACATCAAGTTCCGAAAACAGAAAACCAGTCAACATCTGTTCCAGAGCCTCACATGGTGTATTACACTAAGTGAAAATTAATTATTTTTTATATTTGACTCTGGTTCAGAAGGCCATATCTAACAAATATCTTGTGATTCCTTTGTAAGAGAACGGTTTTATGAACAAGAATCCAAGTAGTCGCTTGTCCTAATGTAATTTCCACTCAACAGATCAAATGTTTAACCACATGGCAAAATTTAAATTTGGAGGTCATATTTCACGTTTGACCTAATGAGTCTTAATAAAAATTTTTCGTTAGGTCGCAAAATTTTGGAGCAAGGTAGAATAGGAACTAAGCAACAACAGGTTAATGCTTAGCAATACCTAAACACTTAATCGTGCTCAATTTCAAAATCTGCTAGCGAGAGTATGGTAAACACTGACTTTGTAGGTAAAGATAGAGAGCGCTTAGTAGATATTTTTAAAAACAATTGACAACCAATTGAATTAAAACCGTCGGGCTTAAATTCGTCGAGCTGAAATCGAATTAGTTGACCCTTTGAAGATCATTAATAAGCAATCTTAAAGTTTATTACCAACTAAAACTCAAACTAATATTAAAAAAAAAGAAAACAATACAGATTTACATCTTCTTGCGACAGGCACATATGGAGCTAACAGTCGATCCGAATATGTGATGCAAATCTTGTAGGGTTTAATAATGATAGCGCAGTATAATTCTCTGACAAACCATGGCAAGAGCGGTTAGGTAATATTTAACACGTGCTCAGCAGCATTAGGTTTGACATTCGGCAACTAACAAAAAACTCGCAAAAGTATCTACAAGCTTTGAAGATCCAGTGTATCCAATAGAATCAAAAAATCAGCCCAATCGGACATTTTATGATTGAGTAGAGGTAATGAAAGGTTAAACCTTTTAGTGTAGGTGACTTTGTCTTTGTTAGGAATGAAGAACGACACTAAACGAAAATTGACTCAAAATATAAGGGCTCCTTAAAAGTTACCGCAATTTTAGAAAACAAGTGCGCCCATGATAGCCTCTGCGAAGTTTCCCATATTCCTGTAGGGTTTCTTGAGGTACCTATATGAAAATTATAACAAGGATGACGTGACGGCGTATACTCATGATAATGATCTTGTTCATAAAACTGGTCCAAACAATATTGATAGAAATGCAGTGTATATTGTGGATAGTTATAACAGTCAGAGTTTTCAATATCTTCGAACTACCTGCGAAGAAAATTCTCTAATCTTGTAATAACTAATGCCACTGTTCATGAGCCTGCATCATCGGCAAAAAAATACGATATAAAGTAAACGAAAAAAAAATGTAGTAAAATGATGATAAAAAAAATATCACTAAAAATGTAAGTAAAAAAAAAAAAGCAAAAAAAATAATTATTATAGGAAATGGAAGTTTTATAAAATTATGAAAAGAAATCAATTGAAAAATGAAAAAAATAATAAAGTAAATTACCAAAAAATGTAGGATTGACAAAAAATGTAGGAAGATGACTGCACACTCCAGTCTCCGGTTTTAAACTGACGAGAGGGAGCTTAGTACACTCCAGTCTCCGGTTTTAACTGATATGAGGGAGCTTAGTGCACTCCAGTCTCCGGTTTTTAACTGATGAGAGGGAGCTTAATACACTCCAGTCTCCGGTTTTTAACTGATGAGAGGGAGCTTAGTACAATCCAGTCTCCGGTTTTTTTAATTGATGAGGGATTCCTAGCTTAGTAGGATCCAGTCTCCGGTTTCAAAACTGACGAGAAAAGTTTAATAGTTGTAGTTGCTGAAGGGGTTACCGGACCAGCACAATATTGTAACATTTCGCTAAAAGATCACGCTAATTATAGAGTTGTAAAAAAAAGATTATGTTTAGTTTTCTAAAAGATATGTCAGGATGAACGAGGCGTTCATTGTCCTCAGATGTATAAAGATGCGCACACGAGGACGTGTGCATGTCAGTATGGCCGTGTCGGCGTCCGCGTCATCAAATGCAAGAATATTGTAAAGTGTAAACAACAAATGCACGGCCTGGGCCGGCAAGCGCATCGTTCGATATCCCTACTACTCAACTTGTTTTGCTACCTGTATAAAAGGCTCTGAGCGCCCGTCGATAGGGCAGTCTAGGCTCTGGCGTGGCTCGGTACACTTGTTGTATCTTGCTAGTAGCTTATCCTTGACTCTCGGATAATTAATTTGTGCAAACAAGTTAATTATTATTGTCAACTATAAATTAGTCGCAGTACAATTTATAATTGATTATCTATTGCTTAAATTATGACTTATTTGTAATAGGGAATAATTAAGTTACTTGGAATTGTTAAACCAGAACTAGTCATTAGTGATGGAAAGCTTTAATAGTGATCTAATGTTATTCTGATCTAAATATAAAGAGTTGTTATATTACCACATCCGCATTTTATTTATCATATCTGACCCACTTCCTACATATATATATATATATATATATATATATATATATATATATATATATATATATATACAAGAATTGCTCGTTTAAAGGTATTAGATATATATTTTCGGAATTAGACATGGCTATTTTTATTAATAAGTTGTTCTAATAAGTAGTAGTAGTAGTTAAAAAGTAAACTTCTTTAATGGTTAGTCTTTTATCGAGTCTGTTGTTTTATCGGTAATTATATTATAATATATTATTATTATTGAACAATCTAGCTAACGTAAAAAATGTCGCAGGCTTGACGTGTTGTGTTGATAAGCTCTTTAATACAATTGCCATATAACAATATGTTAAAAACAAGTTTTCCTTACAAATTTTTATTCGTCAACATGTTAATAAACATCTCAGCTAAAAAAGAAAAAATCCAAAGTGATATTTTTAAGACAAGTTATAATATAGAATTCTAGATATAACAGACCAATACTTTCATCTTCTATTTCAGCCCATTAAGGGTTCGACTTTGAAAAAAAATTTGTCCATGACCCTGAATTTTCATCAAAATCGCTTCAGGGTCTTAGCCGTGCAAGCGTAATAGGCAGATAGATGGACAGATTTTGGATTTATAATATTAAAAAGTATTGATACAGATGGTAAAAATATTATTATTAGTAAGTAATATAAATACATATTTTTCTAAGCCTTTAAGATAATTTATGACGCAACTTATTTAGATTGTATTACTTATACAAGTTCAGCATGGGCTGATAAAGTTACAAGTGCCGCGAACGGCGTAAATTACTTCAAAATCAATGTTTAGCTTTACTATTAAAGTATATCGCACTGTGACCTCCGAAGCTTTACCCGTTTTGTCAGGCGTCTGTCCATTAGATTTAGAAATTTAGCATCGGGCTTCAATGTACTATAATTCTAGGAACTTTACTAGCCCAGAACTTATTAATCCGCAAGCTCAAACAAGAATACGCCTTTTTAATCCCGTGATGGATGTTACTGATGAATCAATAAATGAATGGCAGTCGCGTTGGTGCGGCTCAATCAAAGGACGACGCTTATATAACTTTTTCCCCTGCGTCCGGAAACGATTAAGTAAAACGTGGATAGAAATAGATCATTGTGTTTCACAGTTCCTAGTCATGGTAATTTTAAAGCTAAATTATTATCACTCAAATTGGTTCCTTTTCTTTTTTGCGAATACTTCACCATAAGCTGTAAATATGAACAAACTGCACATCACATTCTTTGGCAGTGTAATCTCTGGTAACATGAATGCTTGATAATATAAGATGTATATCGGAGGTGATCTACTATTCTGACCTTGTGGCAACACGTGGGAATTTCCGTGCCTTCAAACGAATTTGTCATACATACTACTGAAGCAGAATTAAATAGATTATTTTGATAGGTCCTCAAATACCTAAACTACCGTAAAGCAATAACAATCAGGTTTAAGCTGATTGTAAATGTCTCATTTCCTAGCAGTTTTTTGCTTTATCTTTACGCTGTCTCCTGCTGTAAAGAGAGGGAAACTGGATGCATTTTCCTACTCCTTCTAAACATTTCTGATTAATTTCGTTGCGGATCCCAAGACAGCTTAGTTTTCCCCCAGGACACGCTGAGCTCGCAACTCAGTGGTCATCAGGAAGATTGCAGCTGTTGATTCTGATTTATAGTAGTTCTAGTTTATAGAAGTTTAGAAGTTAGTTGGTAGGAACGAGAGGGGAATGGGCCCAGCATAGCCCTTAAAAATAAATACTTTATGCAGTAGGCATCTATGTGCGGAGGTTGGAGAGAAAGAGAACACAAGATAATATCTGCGACTATACTTTAGGGACATGATGTACTTAATCGTTCCAAACAATAAGAATTTTTAGAAATTACTACATATCAACAGATAATTAACAATACGAGAAAGGAGGCTTTTTTACGTATAAGAGTTTTGTGTTCCTTTTTCAGTCCTGATATCGTTTCCTTTAGCTGAGGGTCGTGACTCGCTACACAAGTCTCTTACGCCTTAATATGAATTCAATAATTTTTTGTTCTATTTTGTTTCTTATATTTTATAATGAAATTGTTTTCATGTTGGCCGTAAAAATGTTAAAAATAGTTGCCTTTATTTTGGACCACAAAATTTGTTCAACGTTAATGAAATATTAAACACAACGCTATTAAGTCAATGAAAGCTGTTAGGGTCTAATGCAAGTGTGCACTTACGTAATTTTACAAACGACACGTTTGCGATGCAAATGAGAGTGAGCGACAAGTCGTTAAACTTGTACGGGAGTAAGCAACTTACGTGTAGAGTACAATTAATATTACACGCGTGCTTCTGTACTGGAAAAGCTCTGTGTTGCAGTCAAAGATTTTGATGAAAGGAGACATGCAGTGATATGTAAAAAAGTAAAGATACACTGCCCGCATCCCAAAATGACATGACAGCAGGGTAATTTTCCCGGTTTAAATTTAATTTTGCGCAGACTTGAGACGCAGTAATACACTTGACTGAAACCTTCTCTTTCTAACGACAAGTATAACGCATTGTAGTGTCCATTTATTTATCTCTTTCTAAACGTATAGTTAATGAAGAATCATCCTAGAATCAACGATCCGTCATTTGTAGCTATAAACTTTAGCAATCAATTTATTAAAAACGAGGCGTTCCATAAATTGTATGGATATTTGGTAATTAACATTTATAGGCATAGTTTTAGCTTACGCTTAGTAGAAAATAATACTCGTAACTATATAATATAATGAGTCATTTTACAGATGTAGGAACCAGAAAATATTTCTATATAGCTGTAGTAATATTTACGTTGTTTTAAATCGCTGTAATGTTGGCGTATGGTTTTTCTATCTGTCAAGTGTCATCGTAGACATGCGCTTTTTAAAATCATCGCTAAACATCAACGTATTATAATCATACGTTTTTTGGCATGCACTCTTTTGTAGCATTCGAGATTCACCAGATTTTTAACCAGCGTGTTACATGATACGCATCACTGCATTGTTCTCTAAGGTGGGAGGGACGTCCAGGCTTAAAGCTGCTGAAAAAATATTTCTACGTAAATAACTGCAATATATAAAACCAAACCATGTATCAAATACCGGTGTAGTTTATCACATACCAATAAGGCAGCCAAGGAAGCCTGCTGTTTATTATTCCACGCATTCAACATTCACAGTAAATAACCAGAAAGCTTTTGTAATATAATTTAATATATAAAATGTTAGATCTATTTTGTGTGTGTAGAAGTTTTTGGTAGCCGTGAACCCTGTAATCTCGGGATACATTGAGTGCGATGACGGAGCTTATATTACCATTAACAAATTATCTGTTATAATATGATAATTGAGGACGTAATCAGGCTCACGTTTCATGACGCAAGTTACGAGAAATGTATATTTATTTATTTAGAGTAGTGCAACACATTCAAAATATTTATATATTCATAGCGTTATATATTGTGCTAACTGCTAATCCACGCAGCATCGATTTATTTTTATACAAACTTTTATCCTCTAATTCAGAGCCTTAAGGGTCAAGTTTTAAAAAGTAAGCTTATAATACACCTCCGGTTTTTAACCAATTGCCAAGTTTTATCGTAATTGGTTTGTGAATTAGGCGTGAAAGCGGTGTATAAGATATTGCTAAAACCCTGTCGCAGCACAATCTAGCGTATGTAATTGTGAGTCTAAATAATTCTCAAATCCACTTGAACACACAAAAAAGAATCACTAACAGTGTGGACTCTAACATCACTGTTGCATTCTAAATAATAGGGTGTTCGATGGTTTACTATTACAAGAGGTCTTATTTTGAATAATTAAGCATTGGTAAGTGACCAGCACAACCGGTAGAAATGTTTATCAGAGATTTCACAGCTGCGTTGCCAACCTTTTAAGAACAAAAGAAATGCACCAAAAAATACATTAAAAAAAGCTTTTTAGTGCTATTAAAAAAATTTGAGTATGTGTGTAAATTTGGGTGAAGCTACGCCGTAGAATGCGGATACTACGGCGTAGCTTCTACTACGCCGTAGCAATACAGACTTAAACGAGACGGAATATGCGCTTATTTGTATACACGATTTAATTTGTTAAGATGGTGTATATAATTAAATAACAGAGGTGTTAGGCCAGGGCCTCTTTGAAGAAAAGAGCAGCTGTCGTACTATCAGGCAGATCGGAAAAAGAGACCGATTGGCTATACGTGCCACTATTATCGTTACTACTAGGTGGTAGAGTTCTACAACATATCGCCTTGCCACCTCCACCACCACCGTCTTACCTGTTCATGTCACAATAGCGTCAATGATTGTCATTGTTATGTTATCATTTGGAGTGGAGAGTGGTATAGCCGTCCCGCCAACGGATAGCAACGCATCACTAACAGCTTTGGTGTCTAAAGGTTTATCTTTCCATCAGAAGATCCACCTACTCTTTTGCTACCTAATGACTTAAAAAAGGTAAGATTAGAGGTTCATGCATCAAATTAGAACTGCTGGATAAACCTCTGACGATTTTTTCTATATTTTTTCAATACTTGGACTTTAAATTTAGTGTTACTAAAGCTTTGAAAAAGTATTTTTTTATATCATAAGATAGCAAACAAGCAGATGTATCTCCTGATGAAAAGAGTCAACCATCGCCTATAGACACAAACGGTGTTAATGGTGCGTTGCTATCTTGTGGCGAGGTCTAATGCCACGTGCGTAAGTTTACCGGCTACCTTACCCTCCAAACCAAAACATGACAGCGACAAGAATTGACGCTATTACGGGTGGAATAGGCAAGGCGGTGGTACCAGACCCGGGCGAGACAATTCAGAACTTTACCACCTAGTAACCACGATGGTAGTGACTTGCATAGCCAATCGGTCGCGTTTTACGACCTGCCTGGTAGTACGATTTTCATTTACAAGTTTACGGTTGATGTATTGTGTATATTCGAAAAGTATAATCACCGCGCTGGTGACCTTGAACCTAATCATGATTTGGGTAAAATTTATGTGCGGTTGTCCTTACATTAGTATTGGATAATTAGTTCAAAATTTAAGTACCTATTTTTTAAAATATTTTGAGTCGGAATCGAGTATTAAACACCCGCCTTCGGTAGGTACACTCTTTTTCCAATAAACCTATTTAAGCACTACGCATTTACTAAAAACTACTACTAGGTCTAATAAAAAAAAACACAGACTAACTTTAACTAGCTATGTTTATTCATACTAATATTATAAATGCGAAAGTAACTCTGTCTGTCTGTCTGTCTCTTCTTCACGCCTAAACAACTGAACCGATTTGAATAAAATTTGGTACAATGATAGTTTGATACTCGAGAAAGGGCATATAGGGCATAAGATAGTTTTAATCCCGAAAATCCCATGGGAACGGGAAGTCGCGGGCACATCTAGTTAAATACACTTGTATTTGTATAATACTTGCTGATCCGGCAAACGTTTTTCATACAAATTATTTGTATTGAATATTTTGCTTGGCTACTTGTGAGGTAGAAGGTGGTAAATTAAAATAAAAACTATCCTTTCTTTAAAGATGGACCAAACAGTAGATATCTACAAATTTTCATTTAAATCGGTTCAATAGTTTCGGAGTTTATCGCGAACAAACAACGTGACACGTAATCTATATATATAAAAATCAATTGCTGTTCGTTAGTCTTGCTAAAACTCGAGAACGGCTGAATCGATTTGGCTAATTTTGGTTTTGAATTAATTGTTGAAGTCCTAGGAAGGTTTAAAAGGGGAGAAAATAATGGGGGTCAGCTAGTTTATATATAATAAAATGCAATAGATTTAATTATGTAGCTTTGACTTTGTACCTCATTAAGAATGTTATACCTCTATAATTTATTAATTTTAATGTTTTTTTTAATCGAATACAAGAAAGAGGAGGTTATTAATTTGTCAGATTGTTACAAGTATATTCTTCAACTACTTAAATACGCCTACACCGATTTGGACAATATTTGTTTAAAGGGAATATTTCCTGCTTGGTGGCAAATAAATTTGGCGTAGTTCAAATTCAGGGTTCCAAAGATGCAGTCGGAATCGGAAGTTACATATATATGTCTATTAATCACCGTTACAAAAAAATGATTAATATGAATGCGTATGTGACTAGATAATAATAAAACTAGAAAAATCACATGTGTAATGAATGTTTTATGTACAAAATACAGCTAGTGCCTGCAATATGAACTATTTGTAGCCTTCTTCCTACTAGGCTAAAGATAAGTTGATATTTACCAAAATAATAATAATGAAACATTTGTTCCCAGAGCGCACATGAAGCTCACGGTCCGGAATCTACAAAGCGTTGATTTCGGAAACTACAGATGCATCTCTAAAAACTCACTGGGAGAGACTGAGGGCTCAATAAGACTTTACGGTAAGGAGAAGGTTTTTCTTCAGATCATAGAGTAGCAAACAAGCAGATGACTTTTCTGATAGAAAGAAATTATGCCGCCTATAATCACTAAAAGTCTTAAACTTTAAGTGTGAATAGACGACTTTATTTCTTCTAAATAAATGCCCATAAATTTTTAATATTGTAATGGTTGTTATCTATGTGGCAGCTTGAAATGCTAGATGCATAAATGGAGTGGCTTTGCTGAAATGGCATGCCAAAACACTGATGATATTACAGTAAGAATAGGTATTAGTTAAGGCGATGGTAACAAATTTACGGACTTCTTTAGTAATATAAAATATACCTTCACGACAATATCAAACAAATAACAATTGTTTTGCCTCGTTAGGATTCCCAGCAGTCTATTCAAGGTGGCGTCGAACGAATGGGCTATACAGAATCTTTAAAACTATTTTGTTTTAAATACATACAGTTATTCAAAATTAATCTTCAATTTCTGAATAACTTTATCCACTGCTGTTAATATTATGCGTACAAAACATTATCCTAAATGTACCTTTCATGCACGCCCAATTTCTAAGCACAATTACAGCGTGTAATTAACACGGTGTTTATTTTATAGTGATAATGCTGTGGGGCTATGGCCCATTACGCCACACTTAGCTTATTGGTGTGGTTCCACTCCGCAATCGAGACTTTCTGCAACTGCTACAAAAAATAACCCAAAGAAGTCAATTATTATTATCTTTAAGTATACTTGTTTCTACTGAAGATTTCCATTTGCAAATTTTTTATATAACAGAATAGGAAATAGGCAAATCTATCTTTT
The DNA here is from genome assembly GCA_036924255.1 of Apodemia mormo. Lineage (NCBI taxonomy): Eukaryota > Metazoa > Arthropoda > Insecta > Lepidoptera > Riodinidae > Apodemia > Apodemia mormo. The sequence continues at coordinate 45,011,042 of JAUPFN010000007.1, forward strand.
TTATGAAAGAAACAACCATTGCCTTTAGATACTATGTAAAAATGACAATATTATAATGATCCGTTTGACGTTAAAGTAATATCAGATGCATAATTTTGTCTGGGATATCTTATATGCTGCAAAGACGCACGGTTGCCCAGCTTTTCAGGTTTATATAGAAGATCTAATCATTAAAGAGACTGGAAATTACTTATGTTTCTAGTCTCTTCAGTCAATGTTTCGAATAATCTTTTATAACAGGTTTACTCATGTTTCAATTACGTGAGAAATATTTTAACCAGCTTAAAGATATAACCAGCTTATGCAATGTGAAAAAATATTGTAGAGCCTAATTCCATTCTAATTATTGCAACGACGTTATGTTTCTCACGGCTATGTTCCGCTTTAGAGGATAAGATAACTGAAAAACTCTTTTTTATATGATATAGATAGCAAACAAGTAGATGGCGCTCTACTCGCACTAAAGATGTTAATGGTTGCTATTCGTGTGGAAGGATGGTAATGCTACATGCATAAGTTATCCGGCTACCTTACCTCTTAAACCAGGCCACAACAGTAGCAAGCGTTGATTCTATTACGGCAGAAATAGGTAAAGCGGCACTAAACCCAGGACGTTGCACAATTCTACCATACTATGGTAGTGTTCGCCTTATACGAACTGCCACGGCATACTGTCACATTATCTATTCTTTAATGTGGGACCGGACAAACATTAACACACCAACTCATACATGTCCCACCTTAGAATGACATCTCTGTTAATAATTATTTCTACAACCTTTATTATGGTACAGGATCTTTTTATACAAGGTGCTTCTTACTTGATACAAAAGTCGAAAATAGTGTTACGTACTCGGGTTCGTAATTGTAAGAAAACACCACTTATATTAAATCCGTGTATTTACACAACACAACACAACGTAATACTAAAATATACTTTACACCCTAGTCACTCGCTGTACTATCATTGAACTTAGAACACTACACAATAAAACACTTCTCGCTTCGCACTGGTCACTTGATGTATCGCTCTCGATCGCTTGATAAAAACTGCCTTGTGTTTGTCAACACCTCTCTATTTATAGGCAGGGTAAAGTCCTAGCTGGATCCAGAAAAATCTAAATGTATCGGGAAACAATGAATCACTTCTTATCGTAAACATGTTATGAGTCATAAATCCTAGTACACGCTACTTTCAACCTTATGCCATACCCACAAAGTCCATTATGGCATAGCCCAGGTCAACTATTTGTTTGTCAATAGGAGTAGTTATCTCTTTCTTTTATTTCTAGATAGTTAGCGCACGCGCGCGCTCCAACTCTACACGTTTCTAGATTATTCGTAACAATAGTTTGTTGAAGCCGGCCGCGGCAGTGGAGTTGCTTGCAATATTTTTTACAGAAAGTTGTATTTTATCCCACAAAATATAAAATGTTGTTGATGTGGACACACACAATAAATACAAAAGGCGATGATACAAATTGACATTTACACATACATAGTTATGTGCCTCAGCGTTCAGGTTTATTGTCTCGTAGGGTGACAATAATTCCACGAAGTCATTGATACAACTAATGTCGGGTTTCGATAATCAACGATCCGTCATTCATAGCAACAAATTTTAACAATAACGAGGCGTTGTACAAGTTGTTTGGACATTTGGTATTTTGACATTTATATAACAGTTTTATCTTACGCCTCGTCGTACGTGTTACAATTCTTGACTAAAACAAGTCGTTTTACTGATATAGGAATCGGGCATTAGTCTACTCAAAGAGTGTTTATTTCTGATTTATTTTATGTTTTTGTAATAATACACTTAGAGTATTTAGACTTTTGTATCAAGTGAAGAGGACTTTGTTTGATTTTAAATATGAATCCGTAGATTTTTGTAAACAAAATTTCTCTTTTATACAGAGATTCCAATGCCATCAACATCGCCTAAAGCAACAGAAATGAAGAGCAATGCCAACAAAGAATGTAAGTAATACTTGTTGTTAAAAAAATCATCACGCTGGTTTCATTGTGTGGTATGTAGATTGTAGAGTGAATCGAACAACAATGGTCTTTCTGACTTACTACGATTTACCGATTTGTCTGTTGTTGAAATGTTGGCTACATGGCTGCTTTTTAGTGATTTAATAACAATTATGGCTTGTTTTTGCGATAACCGAGATTGACAGTTTTGTTTTAAATACTTATGTGAGGTTCGAGGATGTTAACATGCCATCACCTGACTCCGAGCTAGATTATAGGTTTAGAGGACACTCATAATAGAAAAACAATAATATAACAATTTTTCTAAACCAAAATCGAATTCTCTAAAACATGATCTAAGACGAATACGAATAGGTCAATTAGACATCATTTTTAACTCATTTATTTAAGCAATATTTTAATTCAAATATTTCATAAGACTTAGGGCGGCTTGCACCAAAATGCATTTAGTCCCTTAAACATTTTTAGCAAATTTCAAAACTCTTTAAATGCTGTCACGTTTAAACGTATATAATGACTTAAAATGATTTAAGTGTTTTGGGGCAAGCCACCCTTATTGTATACCATCATTCTTGTCATTATGAATCCGTCCAATTTTTTGTCAAAATTTGAGTTTATAAATCAAACCGGCGGCACAGAATACATATTAGTACAAGTCTTGGCGGCAGAAAGATTTTAATAGTGTGATTTCATTCTTACGGCAGGGACACAATTCCTTGTGAATATATTTTAAAAGATATCTTACGGAACGAAAATATGCTAGCAGCATACTTGAATCAATGTGGCAGATATAAGTGAAACAGTAACACCCCGAAAACATTTTGTGAAATTCTTACACCTAGGCAGGCAGGCAGGCATCACCATTACGGCTTGACACGGCTAAGGCCGGACTAAGTTGTATGGGATTTGTCAGCTCAGAGGGAAACCAGAGACCAATAGGTCATCCAGCCCCTGTGCTGGTTCAGGCGTAAGCCGAATCTCAACACGTTAGCATATGACAAAGCGTTTCGTGCTACATGTACTCATCAGATGGGCGACAGCCCATTACGCTGTGTATGTTATGCTTTTTCGCATAGGATACAAGTGAGAATGGACCCCCGTCAGGGGAGGACCATCCACTCTTGAGTCTATTGGAGCAACGCTCGCTAGACCAAGGGCCGCTTCAGCGGTAGGATTGGAACCCGTTCCATTCTACACAGCTACTCTACAAGAGAGAAGCAATTCACAAAATCTATAGATTAAAAAATATCGAAGAAACGTAAAAAAAACTTTTTGTCATATTAAATGTCAAAGATTTGGGTCGTTTACAATTCGTGTACTGTGTTTTTAATTTTTTTTTGTTTTGTTGTTTTTAATTTTAATTTTGTAATTCGTGTAATCAATCGATTTTAATTCGATTTACAGTATTTGACGTAGTTTTCATAGGAACAAAACCTGACTGGATTTTTAAATAAATCGGTATATTAACCTGAGTTTTTTTAAACATATGATATAAGTAAGGTTGCTGTAAACTATGTAATTTTCTATGTACTTGTTAAAAATTATGTAATTGTTAAAAATTTAAAAAGATTTTAATTTATGAAATGCCATTTAATATAGTTTTTAATTATTACTAAAATATTGTAGAAGAACAAAAAGTGATTGGTTGAAAAAACGTACTGTATCGCCAAAATTTTATTTGAGATTTTTTCAAAATTTTCCAAAATGTTCGCGACCGAATAATATGTTCAAATTTTCAGGAATTAGTTGAGCGGAATCTAACGAATACCATCAAACACGTTCCGATCAGTTCAAAAGTTATAGTTACATACATATATAAAAGTTATAGTTACACACAAACACACACACACACACACACACACACAAACAGATATGCTTTAAATAGTTGGAAAAAGTTTCTAGGACCTCAAAACGTGGAGATCTGGTGAAAACTCGATTTTCAATCAAGACTAAACGACTAACTTTCTTATCTACATACGTAGCAGGAAATTAATAATATCGTACTAATATTCCTATGTAACTTGTCCTAGGTTTACTAAAATTCTCCCGATTATCGGCCATGTACTATAAAATCTCTATACTGAAAGTCCCGATCCCACTACTGATGCAAACACACACAATATAACACAACACAATCATCATTCTGGTCGAGAAATTTGTTTACCCCAAAAATCCCGTGTTACAGTTTCAGACTAAAATATAAAATAGTCATGTCGAAAAAAATAATAAAATATTAATTTATGGATGGAAAAGTTAAATACTTAGAAAAAAACGAAGTAGGTAACATATTTTAGACAGTGCTTTCTCGTCCGTTTAAACTTCAACGATAAATTTCAAAGCTAACTTAGTTTTAAACGTTAAATTCCTTCTAAAAGCCAATTTTAAAATTTCCTAATATCAGAAGTTATGTTAAATTTCTAGGTAATTTTTAGAAAATATTCAATTGATATAAGTGCTACAGAATATTGTAAAATATTATAGCAGATTCCCACAGGTAGCATTATTAATATATACGCATAACATAGAAAATACCAAAATCCAAAAAATATATGTATACGTATAATAACAATAATAATAATAAATAAATGTAAATAAAGATATTTTTTCCCCGTGTTGGTACCGGGCTCCTTTGAAGAATAGGCCAACTGCCGTTCTGCTAGGCAGGTCGTAAAAGGCGACCGATTGGCTCTGCAAGTCACTACCATCGTGACTACTAGGTGGTAGAGTTCTGCATTGTCTCGCCCGGGTCTGGTACCACCGCCTTACCTATTCCTGCCGCAATAGCGTCAGTGCTTGTCACTGTCGTGTTCCACCGCCTTACCTATTCCTGCCACAATAGCGTCAGTGCTTGTCACTGTCGTGTTCTGGTTGGGAGGGTAAGGTAGCCGGCAAACTTATGCATGTGGCATTAGACCTCGCTACATGATAGCAACGCATCATTAACACCTTTAGTGTCTATAGGCGATGGTTGACACTTTCCATCACGAGACCCATCTGCTTGTTTGCTATCTTATGATATAAAAAAAGATAATAATAATCATATCGCTGAACAAATTTCACATATCGATCCAACTCAGAAGTAAACAAATTATTTGCTTGTGTTATGGGTGTTATTTAGCGATAGTAATACATAGAAATACATATATAAATACATTACATACATAATAACACCCAGACCCAGAAATATAAACATCTATACTCAACGCAAAAATGTTTGTTCCGTGTTCAAGCCCGAGCCCCATCGATTCGCAGTTAGGTTCATTAACCAGTCGACCAACTGGGCAGTCAAACATATTTGATTATTTGATTGTATATTTTATTGCTACAAAACTTCACAGGATTATCAATCAAACCAATGTGAAGATGCTTAAAATTTCATCGAAATCGCTCTAAATGTTTTGGAAACTATAGGAAACATACATACACACATTAATTTTTATATGATCAAAATAACCAAACAGCCAAAATATTGTTAATCCGATCACTACCAAACTTCACAAGACCCCTAAGGTCTATAGAGAGAATACATACGTAAATGGATTTTTATATTATATTAAAGGAAATAGCGGAGTAAACGAAGTTCGCGTGGACGAAGTCGCAGGCAACAGCTAGTTATAAATACAAATAACTTATATTTGTATCTAGATAAATAAAAAAGAGAAAGATGGTAAAAGCTAAATATAGACTTTACAAGGAAAGACAAATTTCAATAAAAACTCAACGATAAAAATATTTAGCCTAGTGCCTGTTTTTAGCAAACCATAAAAGCTTTGAAAATGAATCTATTGTTCTCTGACTTTAAGAAGGAAAAAACCTAGATGTAATTATTTATACTTGGTTGTTTGAGTATAAAAAATGACTACTTTCTATCATATTCCTGTGATTTCAGATTTAAATTTTATATCCAAAGGCAAGAGAATTAAACAAATAGTATACATTGTGTCCGTGAAAATTGAGTATAATTTATAGTTCAAACCTACGCTTAATCATGTTTAAAATATTACCCTACTGAAAAAAATGGCAAATATATACATGACGTCAGTATGACTGTATCAATGTGTGGGTGTATGTGTGTGTATGTGTGTGTGTGTGTGTGTGTGTGTTTCTGTGTATTTCATAACTTTCGAACGGCTGGATCGATCGAAACGCTGTAGATTGCAATCGACTGGATTCCGCTCAACTTAGACTTCATGAAAATTTAAGTTAATTCGGTCCAGCAGATTTTGAGAAATTTTAAAAAAACTCAAAAAATTTGAGCATAACAATTTTTTTATGTAGCTTCCAGATTTATGTACCGACTACGGTCTAAGTACATAAAATAATCAGCTCTATTCTTAAAAAACTAATTATAATTCATAAATTGCATCAAAATCGGTGTATTCGTTTGAGAGTAATCGTTGACGAAAAATTTTGAAAAAAGTGTTTTTTAACATAACTTCGAAAATTTTCAACCCATAATTTTTTAGTACTAAAGAAACTACGTTGAATACCGTTTCAAAAATCAAAATTGAATTTAATTTTCAAAAGTTACAGCTTTTCAAATATCAAAATTACGTTGTGTCTTCAAACTTACTTAATATTTTTGAAATAACTTTCAGGGTAAAATACCAATTGACTTAAAAATCTTATCAGCTTTTCTCCTTTAAAAACTGCGCTAAATACCGTTAATTAGATCAAAATCGATCAATTTGTTTAGTATATATCAATTGAACGAAATTTTCAAAAAAAATATTTTTGACATTGCTTCGAACTTGTTCAACATATTGACTATATTTAGCTAAAGCAATATTTTAGATGTCAAAAATTGATTTGCATGCAGAGTATATATAGCTTTTCAAAAATCGACATACTGCCATTTTTAACAAAATATATGTTTGAACTGAAAAATGTATATGTTTGCTTTAGTCTGCAGTATTATATTAAGATTTAAAAAAGAATGTATTCTATTGTCTGTGTGTGTTCAATAAGTAACTTTAAATTATGAGTTATACAAGGGCTGTGGATTTTATTAATAAATAAAATATACATTCAAAATCTTATAAAATCGATGAGTATTTTATTGTCCATATTTTTATTCGTTTTATGAGAATTTATGATTTTTTATAAAATCGATGAGTATTTTATTGTCTATATTGTTATTTGTTTTATGAGAATTTATGATTTTTTTAGTAAAATATTATTATTCGACACTAAAAAAAACTGCAAATAATATAGTTCTAAAATCATTTTGCTAAAAAGTGCTGCTGTAGAAAATTTTTCAACAACTCAAAACTACTATGGATCATATTTGAATTCACCGATGATAAAACTATCGATAGATCGAATACAATCAACGAGCATTATCCTTTGACTCTCATATTATCGAAACAGATAAAATATCTGCTATTGCCCTAAATCCGTACCCTCTGAAACTCATGCGGCTGTTTATTAGGCAATCCAAATACACATCGCGGTGTATTTGGTAACGTATACGCAGTAATCGTAAATTGGAAAAAGATCTAATTCATTATATCCCTAAAAAGGGATACAAGTAAGGTCCATTCAGTTATCTACCTTTAGTAATTCTTTATCTGTTTTCAAATTTACGAAGCACTTAGATATTCACTCGTAAGAGTATTAGCTATGATAAAATTCGTGACAAAAAATAACTGTAAAGATTAGATGTAGAAGTCTTATCTATCTACTAACTTAAATCTTTACATTTTGTTTTTTCAAATCATTTTTTTATTTCATGGTGAATTTATCTCAAAATGGCAATTAGAAAATGAAAGCTACAAATCTTTTAAGCCTAGAGGAATGGGTGCGATTTAGCTAATCAATTATAAAAAGCCTAAGAGAACGATGTAAGATAATCCTAGATATGATGAAAGCCGTTAATTGGTTTTGTCTTACGAGCTGCCTTAATAAAATTACCTAAGATAAAACCAATGAACATCTGGCTATGCGAGTCACTACTACCTTGACTACTCATAGGCAGTAGAGTTCTGCCCGGGTCTGATACCACCACCTTACCTATTCCTGCTGCAATAATTCCAGTGCTTGTTACTGTCGTGTTCTGGTTTGGAGAGTAAAGTAGCAGGTAAACCCTAAGACCCTACCACAAGGATAGCAACGCACCATTAACATCTATGGTATCTATAAGCGATGTTTGTCTCCTTCCTCTAGGAGACCCATCTAATTGTTTGCTATCACTACATCATTACATAGTATAAAACAAAGTCGCTTTCTCTGTCTGTCCTTATGTCCTTATGTCCCTATGTATGCTTAAATCTTTAAAATTACGAAAGGGATTTTGATGCGGTTTTTTTAATAAATAGATTGATTCTTGAGGAAGGTTTAAGTGCATAAACCTTTCCGATATTCCCACGGGAACAAAAGCTGCGCGGGTGAAACCGCGGGCAGGTCGCTAGTAATATTATAAAACAAAGTCGTTTTCCGCTATTTGTCCCTAATCCCTATGTATGCTTAGATCTTTAAAACTACGCAACGGATTTTGATGCGTTTTTTTTAATAGATAAAGTGATTTAAGGGGAAGGTTTATACATATAATAATATCTATTATGTAGTAGAGAAATACTGTTATAAATATATTAAGCAAAACAAGGTTTGCCGGGTCAACTAGTCTAATAAAATATACGTACCAGTGCTACTTAGCTCATTTCAGAAAGAAAAGGTTTTATTTGTTTTGACGCGACGGATGGATGTCCCATCTTCAAGCGTAGCAGTTTTGATTACACCCACGCCGATAACCGTAAAACGTGTGAGGGGCTAGCGCTTCTAAAAAGTAGAGCTCTTATTTTGGAGACAAAGGGACATTTAGGGATTCAATTTAGCATTTTAATTGCCGTAACAAAAAACCATTAGTCTCATGAAATATCGTGGCTTATTGTTTTTTCTTTGGAAATGAACTTTCTTTGAAATAACAATAGACTAGTTATTCCGGCCCAGATTTGCACGGATAGTGTTTTTAATGAACAAATTGTGGTAGAATCCTATATTGTCTCGCTCGGGTCTGATCTTACCTATTTCTGCCCCAATAGCGTCAGTGCTAGTCGCTGTCGTGTTCCGGTTTGGAGGGTAAAGCATTGCATGAGGCATTAGACCTCGTCACAAGATAGTAACGCACCATTAACATCGTTAGTATCTATAGGTGATAGTTGACTCCATCAGCAGAACCATTTGCATGTATGATATTTTATGATAAAAAAAAAACAAAATGAAACAAAATCTTCAGTTTACAGTACGATAATATTATAAAACATAAATAGAATTAAATAATTCGGCCATAATTTATTGTTGTGTATTCTTGATCTTCCATATTAGCCTCTATTTTACTCGTTTATATTTTATGTGATGAAATTTCAAGATCATTTCTGCGCGATTTTCAATTATTTTCTTTTACTGACAATTATAAACAAAAAAAAGTAGAATAATTATTCAATTTCGTTAATTTATTCCAGAGTTATGCGCGTACCTTCATATATTTCGGCGATTCATAATACTATTTTCAGTTTAGTTTATGTATTTATTTTTTTAAAGCCTACCGATTTTGCATAATAACCGTGTCTTGTAGCTAAACAAGACACTATTATTCATATTCATAATATTAGTTTTATTTTTGCATTTTATATATTAATTTGTATGTAACAGTCAATTTGTTTAGCTACAAGCAGTGATGTTACGTTGTGCACATTGAGTAAACAGACTAGGGACCAATTATTGTTCTATCAACACATCAGACTCATAGATCTTATAATAATCCAAAAGAATTAGTACCGACCAATTCAGTGAGCTGTAAACACGCGCGACAAAATACCAATTTTGAATTAGCCAATCAGGACACCGTGTTGCTTTTTTCCGCGCCTCAAATTCTTGACAGAATTAATTTGGTGCAAAAAATCAAACATGTTTAGTTTTAGCGCAGGTTGTCAACGGTCATAATGGTGACTCGTATACCGGCCAGCAACTTGATACTCTTACGTACTAATTGACAAATTTTGTCATGTGATGTAAATATTTTATTTTTAATTCATAATATTATTATTTTTTATTTGATTATTAATAATAATTATGTTATTTGTCAATTAGTATTTATCCGTCAAAGTTAGGCCTTTCAAGACAATTTCTTAGGTTGTCACTATAGATTGTATTGACACACAGAATTATATTACTTACCGGTGAAATAAAATTACCCCAAGGGTAATTTATAAATCTTGTCATCTCATTCGTGAAAGGTAGGTTTTAACCACAGACCACATAAATATTTATAAAAATGAGGTTAAGCTAAGAACATGTAGCCGCTCATGTGAGCAAAGGCTTGTAAGTGTCAAACGCTTGTAGGTGTATCGTGAGAAAATAGAAATATGATATGTCGTGCTATATTATCGTGCCGAATAAGAAGACAAGGTTTAACAAAATACATTTGGAGTTATTTTTTTTTTCATTTTAACCTCCAAACCAGAACGAAAGTGACAAGGACTGAAACTATTGCGGAAGGAATAGGTAAGGCGGTGATATCCGGCCCGGGCGAAACAATACAGAATTCTAGTAGCCACGATGGCAATGACTCGCATATCCAGTCGTTCGTCTTGTTACAAACTGCCTGGCATAACGATAGATGGTCTATACTTCAAAGGGGGTAAGGATAGTTCGTAAAAGTCTAAAAATTGACTAAACTACTAGGCCTACAAAGTCTCGCCCGGGTCTAGTATCCGGATTAGACTTTGCAGTATTTTACTGCTTTACCGTAATACGGCAGTATAATAAATATACGTCAAAATAGCGTCAGTTTCATATATCAGTTCGGTTGCCCAGGGCAAGGTGACTTATGTTGCTGGTATTACATTAAGTAAGCGGCGTGTTGTGAGACATAGATGTTAAAACCATTTACATCTTTGGTGTTTAAACGCGATGGTTATCTCTTTACATCAGAAGAACCATCTGTTGCTGCATCACCAAACAATCTTATTTATGCGGAATAATGATTTCATGTAATATTTTTTGCTGCAGAATTATGAAAAACGGGAAAAGTTAAGGTCTTTGAATAGAAAGTAATGTATAATATGCGTTATATACGCATAGCATAGGCATTAACGCTAAAATTCCGAATCAATTGAAATAGTTCACCAATTGCTTATGTAATGTATGTCTTTTTTAAATAAAAGGATATCAAATAAGCAGATGGCTTTCCTGATATAAAGAAATAAGCACCGCCTATAAACGCCAAAGATGTAAATAGTGCGTTGTTATCCGTAGCAAATCGTTTGCCTTTTACAAACTGCCTGACAGAACTGCATATTGCCTACTATTCCAAGGGGGCCCAGACCAACACGGGGCAATATATAAATTATTGTATATTAATATATAAATCGCGTTACAGTAGCCCGCCGCGTGAACGCCAGCCGCGCGGTTCATCCACCGGTTCACGCGGCCACGGAGCGGCCGAGCGTGGTGCGCGCGCAGCTCGACCGAGCGCCGGACCGCGCGCCCGTCTACCGCGCCCCCCACCCCCACCTCGCTTCAGGTACACTCAGGGTTGCCATCTGCTATTTTTGATTTAAGGAAACTCAACATCATGTACTCTCAAAGTGCGTAGAACAATACCTAAAGGCTTAGTTTCTCAGGGATAGGATGATATATGGAGGTTATTTAAGCACCCTTATAAAGTCCAAGCTTTAGGAAGCAGCTGAGTTAGCAGGATTAACCACCATACTACCCCCAGTGTGGCTAAGTGCGATATATCCTAATTTAATAAATAAATAGAAAGCTTATTCGCGCGCTGTACCGTGCGCCCAGGTGCCGCGCTTCCCCATCTCCGCAAGGCCTCAGGTTTACTCAGGGTTGCCATCTACTACAACTTGATTTAAAGATTACCAGCATTAATAATAAGAGTTTTACATTTTTAATACAAGTAAATTATAAAAACTTCCGGCTGACCTACTCCTGCCGCAATGTTGTCGGTCCTCGTTGTTGTCGTGTTACAATTTGGAAAGTACCAGAAACACCCCGTATTGGTCCGAACCCCCTTCGAAGAATCGGCTGTAATTCTGTCAGGAAGTTTGTAGGAGGTGACCGATTGGCTATACGTGTCATTACCATCGTGACTACTAGGTGGCAGAGTTCCGCAGCGTCTCGCCTGGGTTCCCGTACCATCGCGTCACCTATTCCACCTGCAATAACGTCCATTTTTGTCACTGTCGTAAACTTATGCATATGCATTCCACGACATGGATGCCATTAACATTGTGGTGACTACAGATATTTCTTTCCATTAAAAGAACCATCTGTTTTTTTGATATCTTATAATATAATTATAACTTATTTATTTACTTATTTAACCTTATTGTACACCTTAAATAAAGTTGTACAAAAGGCGTACATAATGCCTATTGGCATTCTCCTCCAGTCAACCTTTGGGCAAACAGAAAGTATGTAAACGGTGCCTCAGAAAATATATATCATATAAGAACATAGACCTTAATAAATTAAATATAAACTATAAAATAACTAATTGACTAATAAACAGTTCCAGATGTTTTTACAACCAATTTTCCAATAAGGTGATTTTTAATTCCGTTGTATTTTTTATGTTTGTCACCTCCATCATTTTTTTTATCATAGGTTAGCAAATAAACAAATGGCTTTCCTGGTGGAAGAGTCAATGATCACCAACATACGAACCAAAGATATTGATGGTCCATTGCTATCCGTGCGGTAAGATGTACTAATAACCTTATCCTCCAAACCGGAACACGACTGTGACAAGCACTGACGTACGAAAACCGAATTAAAATTATTTACGAAACTCGTCTGAGGCAAAAACCTATTTGAAATCTTTTTTGTTTAGGAAGGTATAGTTCCCGTTCAATCTCATAAATTTAGTGTAGCTATGATTGTGGGTTCCAAAGATAAGTACATGTTTTTTAATTATCGATAAGGAAGTGTGAAATCGGTTGGTGCATATTTAATGGGTTCGAATTTAGATAATTGCTATAAATATTTGAGTATTACCTCGAATTTAATTTTGCTTATAGGCTAGTTGAGTAAATTTGAAAAAAAAAAAAACTTTACCTTATTCGGTACACATATGAACCAAAAATAATATATATTTTTAAATGTCTTACATTAAGATTATATATATATATATATATATATATATATATATATATATATATATATATATATATATATATATATATATATATATATATATATATAATAATTATTTTTAAATATCGTACATTTATATTATATTATTACACTAGGCCACGATCTATACACTTTTGTGGTACATTTTACTGAAAAAGTATCGCATTTTTTTTTTATTTTTTTTTATTTTTTTATTTTTTTTTTAGGTTTGAGCTTCGACGTGGTAGTTTATATTCATGTCTAGATTTGTTATTTACCATAAGAATACCATTTTATAAAAATAAAAAAATAGAAGGTACAATTTGTATTAGAATCTTATTACTACTAACGCCATCTCTTATTAAATTAACGAGTTTAAAATGATAGAAGATACATTTTGCATTAGAATTTTTGAACTTATTAAGAGACTACCTACTTCATGAATTGTTTCTTCATGTTTGCCTGGCGGCGCGCGGTCATCGTGCCCTCGTATAAAGGCGAGGTTTAAGTATAAACTGCAATAGCTATAGGGCCATCAGTTTGATCAGTTTGGCATCGAAGGTGTATGATAAAATCATTGAAAGGAGAATGCAAGGGAAGTTCTAAGTAATGTTATGGGAGGCACAAGGGGAATTTAGGTCTAGAGCAGGGATGTTTGCTGGGAACAGAGTAAATAGAGCGTTAGAGAGTTTCACAATATGCTTATTGAGAAACAGTACAGATGTATTAATTGATTTATATTGTAATGAGATCAATTCTCAATCTTAGCCCGAGGGTAAAAAGCTAAAAAAGTATATTCACGCCTGTATCCTCGAAGAAGTATGCAGAGGTACAACGTGTGCATCCACGGTTAGCCAAAGATACTTAAGTCTCACAATGTGATAGGTGGCCAGCATATCGCCAGTAAGGCACTTTTCCGGGCAAAGTTGTTTTAATCAGAAAACTGAAAAAACACATTTTTCATTTGCCTGACTCTGGAATCGAACTCCGAGGGTTTTAATGAGAGAAAAATTCGAAAAATTTATTCGCTGAGTGTCTGCCGTCAATTCTTCGTACCTGCGTTAAGTCCAATATTAAGTCCAAAAATTTTGAAGGTTTATTTAAATAAAACATTTTTTGATTTTGATTTCGTAAATCGACGTAAAACCAGGAACTTCCTGATTTTAGAAATAAAAACATTATCAGCAAAATGTTAAAAATGTGTTTTTTATAAGATCAACCTTCATTTTTAATACCCATTTTTCCTTGAAAATACCTACAAACAAAAACATAATATTCCTAGTCCAAAGCCTGACGACGCGGGTCTTTGATGCGAATGTTTAGGTTTTTTATACGCTAAGTTTTTTAGATTAGATAATTATAAAAAAAGTCCATAAATTAAAAGATGTAATTCTCATAAAAATACATTTCTAACGATATTACTAGATAGTATAACTTTGCGAGCCCCTACAAAGCTCTGCTTTTTGCTAGTATATATTAATATGGATGTTTGGATGGATGTTTGTTACTCAATCACGCAAAAACTACTGAACAGATTTGTCATCACACATCATAGGTAGACGATGATCTGAAATAGCACATAGGCTACGTTTTATCCCGAAAAAATTAGGTGATCCCGCGGGATTCGCCAAAAACTTTTATAATGCAGCGGACTGAACGATGCAGCTAGCTGAAAATAAAAAATTCGCGTTATAAAATTAAAATTTACCGCGTGACCGCTCTAGACTATCATGGGATCTTGAATGACATCACGCCGTTATAATTCACATTATATACTCTAGTCACAGAATACGGTAACGTATTATGTACTTTAGTGTCTATGAAAATGTTGTAGCGGTTCAAGCAATCTACAAACGCTACAAGAAAAAAATAATAAAAAATAGAAAAAACTGAAATTAAAAATTAAATCCTGAATCGGGATATTACAATTATTATCATGTCCAATCTATATATACGTTTCAACGCTTCTCAAATGGACTTCGGTCCCCAGGCAGTACACCTTGCCTGGCTGGGAAGATCTTCCTTTTCCCCTTGTCCTTGTGTGACGTCATCAATTCCCACAGTTATGATGTTACTTGACAAAAAGTTGGCCCGCTGGTTTCATCACTATGACCCTTCGGCGGTACGTACCAGCGGCGCTACAATGTCAACATTAATATGGCCCATTACTACGGCGAGACGTAACATTTCCAGATTTGCGTTTATTGTCCCGCGACTTAATGACTATTTTTAGCGAATTTATATCACAAAAAATATTATTAGACCATATATGTTATAAGAGAAATTTTAGAATTATAAGTTATTTTTATAATAATAAGTAATAGTAGTTTCTAGTTATTTCTATAAGTATTTATTAAAACTACGATATATCCAATTGATTCTTAGTAGACAAAAAAAGTGTTCATCCCGGCCTCCTTTGAAGAATAGGCCAACTGCCGTTCTGCCAGGCAAGTCGTAAAAGGTGACCGATTGGCTATCGAGTCAGTACCATCGTGGCTTCTAGGTGGCAGAGTTCTGCATTGTCTCGCCCGGGTCTGGTACCACCGCCTTACCTATTCCTGCCGCAATAGCGTCAGTGCTTGTCGCTGTCGTGTTCCGGTTTGGAGGGTAAGTCAGCCGGTAAACTTATGCATGTGGCATTAGACCTCGCCACAAGATAGCAACGCACCATTAACATCTTTGGTGTCTATAGGCGATGGTTGACTTTTTCCATCAGGAGACCCATCTGCTTGTTTGCTATTTTATGATATAAAAAAAAGACAAAAATTACGGAATCCTAAATATTTGTAGTCTGAAAACAGAGTAATCCGTAAAATTCAGCTCACCTGACAAATCTATACACTCCACATCTTAAACAGAAAAGTTCTTTACGGTAAGCGATTTTTAGTAGGGACAAATCTTGTGGGTTCGCGTGACTACCACGCTAGTAACGTAAGCCAAATTTATAATAATAATAATAATAATAATCAATTTATTTCAGATTTAAATCCATATTGCTTTTGTAATCACTTATGCTAGTTAGTTTATGACGTTTACATTAAAAATTAACAAATATTATTTAAAAAAAAAATGCGGTTATATACAATTCAATTTAAAAATTCGGTAAAAACAAGAAGAAATAAAATAGAATTATTAAATGATGTCAGATTAAAAAATTAAAATTAGAATTTGTGATTTATTTTATCAATAAAAAAAAAAATTAACAGTAAATGCTTGTATATACACACGTTTTTTTTTCTTTTTTTTTTAATAGATAATTACAAAAAACCAGTGGCCATAGCTGCCCAAGAATGTTGTAAAGGACAATCTAGACGTGATGCGATCATATTGAGGATGCTATTGGAACTGCTTTGCAATCTGCGTAATATTGATGCAACTTTTTTTCGCCTTATGGCAAAAAAGTCATCCACGCGTGCACCTGCAAACATCCCGGATGCACTGCAGTGTCGCGGCAATCCCAACAGCATCCTAAAGATGTTATTATATTGGACTCGCAAAACGTTGTAGGTACGCTGCGTGTAGTTTACCCAGAGGCTGCTCGAGTAGAAGGATTGACAGTAAGCCCGGAACAGTGTGATTTTTACTTCCTTACTACATCGAGCGAACCTACGAGCTAGCATGTTACCTCTCACCGCCAACGCCCTGCGCTCCCGCTCCACGTCTAAATCATCCTTCATGTCAGATGATACAATGTGGCCCAGATATTTGAATGTATCTACCACTTTTAACACATGGCCCTCAAGTATTATAGGGGGCACGGGCGTCGTTCTGTGTTTGCCCGCTTTGAACACAACTATCTCGCTCTTTTTGGGATTATATTTTAAGCCATGTTCTTGCGCATAGGTACAGGTACGCGTATAGGTATAGGCATTTAAATTGTGTACGCAGACATGCTGACAATAAAATCAAAAAATAACTTAACATTTCACGAAAGTTTAAATTTGACTGTGCATTGTATCTCATTGGTGTATTTTTGCGGGTTTAGCATCCGATTGGCTATACAAGTCATTACCATCGTGGCTACTAGGTGGAAGAGTTCTGCATTGTCTCGTCTTACCTATTCCTGCCGCAATAGCGTCAGTGCTTGTCAGTGTCGTGTTCCGGTTTGAAGGGTAAGGTAGCCGGTAAAGTTATGCATGTGACATTAGATATCGCCACTAGACATCAACGCACCATTAACACCTGTGGTGTCTATAGGCGATGATTGACTCTTTCCATCAGGATACCCATCTGCTTGTTTGCTATCTTATAACATAAAAAAACGTAGAGTATATTTAATTTTTCATTTCTGTCCCCATAAGAGTCTACCAGGCTAACATTTTCAAACAATATATATTACGGCCAAAAATTCAAATTTTATTTACTCTTCAAATTAAAATGCTATAAAAGCGTTGTTTACATGTTTTAATGAAAAAATCTTTTGTACTTATTTACATTTATATAAAAGAATTTTTGTTTCATACTCAAATATGCCATTACTTTTTATATTTAAACTAGCTTTTGCCCGCGGCTTCGCTCGCGTGAGAAGTGGGTGGTTAGAAAGAGACAAATAGTAGCCTATGTCACTCTCAATCCTTTCAACTATCTCCACTTCAAAAATCACTTCAATTCGTCGCTCCGTCTTACCGTGAAAGACGGACAAACAAACACACACATACACTTTCCCATTTTATAATATTATTATATAATTATACATTTAAATAAGCAGTTATATTAGAAAGCCAATCGAAACACTCTAATCGGACTACGAAAAATTATTACCCTTATTTCGCGTTGCGTAATTTGTTCATCCAAGTCCCACAATGTGATAGATGGCAAGCCTATCGCCAATCGGAAACTTATGCAATTTCGGGCAACGTTGTTTTTGAAATAAATGAAATAAATTAAAATAATTCATTGCTCAGAATACGGTTAGAGCAAAAAATATGCAGTTATTAAAATTAAGAAGTAAGACGCATTCTACCAAACGGCATGCAATATTTACAAATTATATTCAATTTTTATTAGGTACATTGTTTATAAAAATTACTTGATCCTTACCACAAAACTGAAAAATAAACATAATTTTTTTTAATTGCCCGACTCGGTAATCAAACGCGGAATGTTGTCAACTGGACACTGACACTGGACCACTAGATCACAGAAGCGATTACTCATGCAATTACAAGTGTTTAAATGTATTACATACTTAAAGTTTTACTCTGAAATTTCGTTTATCGTTTACTGAGTCACACTCTGATAAATTTTCCTTCTACAAAAAACAAAACAAATAATATCAAGCATAGACACAAAAATATAATTAACACTACAAATATTTTACAAGAGAATCCCCACCGCCGATCATTTATTTAAGTCAATACCAGCCCCCAGTCAAGTTTTAAATAAAGGGAACCTTTTCTTTATGGCCTACAAAACGGCGAACCGTTTGGGACCCACTTCGTATTCTGTTACAATACACTGCATTATTAAGGATATTTACGTCACGAAACAACAGGGATGGAATTGAACAAATTTGAGGGGGTTGTCACTTGTTTTTATCAGGTAACTGATGCACAAATAGCATAATGCGTCATTTTTTCTTATAATATATTTATTACATTATATTATAGCTGTTATGTACTCGCAAGTTCGTTTGCGTGGCCATAAGGCCCCGTTTACACTTTGATTAGTGCGAGTGCGAGTGTTTAATGCAGATGCTTAGTATTAAGCATCTATTCACTTTACAACGCAGATTACTAATCACTCACAATAATCAACGGGTGTCTAAGCGTTATTTTGCTTAATCCACACTAATATTATAAATGCGAAAGTTTGTGTATGTGTATTATAAATGCAAATGTCTATCTGTCTGTTACGCTTTCACGGCTAAACCGCTGGACCGATTTTCATGAAATTTGGCATGGAAGTAGTTACAGAGCCGGGATGAAGAATACGCTATTTTTTTCCAAAAATCAACTCCTAAAGGGTTGAAATAGGGGATGAAATTTGTATAAAAAACTATCTCAACGACATGTTAATCTACTCGCGGGCGAAGCTGCGTGGGCCAGCTAGTAATAATATAAATATATAAGCTCCTTCCAAAACAGGTGATCATATTTCAACCCAGCGCTAAGTACGTCTAACAAAAGATATCTAGCTAAAAATAGTGTCGTTCAGGGAACTAAAACTTTTTGATTTTTACGAATAAAATAATTTTAAAAATAAATAATAACGCTTTACACCATCCCACAGATATAGCGCGAGGTAATTTACCTTACTACTTACTTTTACGTTAAAAGTGGATGATTTCATGCAGAAAGGAATAAAGCATTAGGAGACAAAATTGTTTTATTCGTAAAAATCAAAAAATTTTAGTCCCTTAAATCACATTCTTTTTTGACTAGATATCTTTAGTCAGACGAACTAAACGCTTTGTTAAAATATGATATTTATTTTTGAAGGACCTATATATCATATATAGGGTGTTTCAAACCACCCGTCCAGGCTGATTACTGGGAAATTTCAAAAAAAATGAAAACAAAAAAAACACGTGTTCAATATTTTTGAAACTCTATCCAACAATGCAGAAAACAACCCGCGACCCCAACCCCCTGTTAGTAGTAAGGGATGCAACTTTAAAAAATCAAATGACAAACATTTTGTCTAAAAAATTTTTATTGATTTTTAGTATATGGAGAAATTTCCAACTTACAAATCGAAATCTGCAATGAAAAATAGGGGTTTCCATTTGATTTTTTAAACCTGTACCCCTACCCCTAACAGAAGGTTAGGGGTGGGGGTTGTTTTTACCATGGTTGGATAGAGTTTCAAAAAATTATGAACACATGTTTTTTGTTTTCATTTTTTTAAAACTCTCCACAGTAATCAGCCTGGACGGGTGGTATGGAACACCTATATAAACTGGAAGAATCATATAAATAAAATTAAAACAAAAATTTTGAGCTTTAGATATGATTTAAGGAAACTTCGCAAGGCTAAATATCTTTACACCGCATTGTCTGCATATAACGCATATGCAAACTCATGGCTTACATATTATGGCATTCTACTATGGAGTGATAGTGTAAATGTACAAGATGTCAAAAGAAATGAATACATATAATCAAGAATATCAAAGACGCCGAAAGCTGCAAACCATATTTTAAAAACCTAAAAATATTAACGTTGACGTCAATGTACATTATGGAAGCAATTAAATTTATAAGAAATTATTCTCAATTTTTTTGAAATCAAACTGATATTCCACGACGCTTCGAAAGTAGATTTAAGTATAATTTAGAATTGCCACAACCACAATTAAAAATGCACAGTTCCGGACCAAATATTATGTCTGAAAATATATAAAAAATTACCAGATAAAATTAAATCAGAAGAAAATGACCGTATATTTATAAAACTTGCAAAAAATCTCCTGATAGAAATATTTTACTTTTTGGTTTTTTTTAACGATTTCCTTAATAACAATCACATAAATCTTTTATGAAATGGATCGGTCCCGTCCTACATTGCAATACCCTAATAGGGTGTATATGTTCACTACCTGCTAATTATTGTAACACCTAATATAGAAATGATTTGTAACATATAATGCAATAAAATAATTGAGTATTAATATTAAGCACCTGCATTAAATACTCGCACTCCCACTAATCAAAGTGTAAACGGGGCCTAATCAATATTACTTTTGCATCAAGTAAAAAAGTTGTCCGTGTTACTAGTGGATAATGTAGCATTATAATAATAAAATAATTTTTAAAATTGTTTCAATAGTTTTTGGATTTGTTCATATCTAACATACAAAAATCAAAATGTTTCTTTCTTTTAATATTGAAAAGGATCATCTCGCACGGCTGCCTTACGAAGTAAGCAGAGTAAATAAAACGTATAAAAAGTTTCCTGTTCATTATAATTCACCGGCTTGTCGGTTGGTGAGATGAGTGGAGATCCCCATTGCCGCAATTTACCGACCTGATAACGATTCTCAACTATTACTAGCTATGTACACTTTTAAACTTTTGCGGCTTTTTTCACATGACTTATAAAGAATGAACGGGATCTCACCGCGATTAGTTGATGGATAATTTTCCCGATAATTCTTCGCCGCGCTGTTGCAAGCACCATGCACGGGGAACTGAAGCTCGGAGCAATTTGTTCCGAACCATTCCGAGATATCACATCCGTGAGGGGTGTTTATGTATGCGTTACTTGAAAATTACTTGTGAAAAGTTGCGGGTAGTTGAACTTTTATGAGCAGACAAGCCTTTCCTAATTCGTTATCCGTACCGCTACAACTCGCACGAAAGTCACTTTGATAATACACACTAACCACATTAGTACGTTTATATGGGTGTATTGATTATATTTTGTTTTTTGTTACACTGGTCACTGGATTCCACGATCCCGACAATTTAAACCCGTCTTCCCGGTTTAAATTCGGATGTTTTTTTATGTCAATGGCTTCTTTCATTAGCCGTGGAATGTAACGGCGTTCTGTCGATAATACGCGTGGCTTATGTAATTCAATCCAGTGATTGGGGCCAGTAAATATTCAGCAAATGTTGACTTATTGACATCGTTATTCTTGACCGCTTTGATTATACTCTTTGACCCGACATGATATGTTTCTTTTTGTTTGACCGATGTATGCTCTCCCACAGCTACAATTACTATTTTATAGACACCTGGATATTCTAATGGGAAACTATTTTTTGGGCAACGTAAATTTTCGTGAATTTTCTTTAACGGCGTAAAAATGGTTTTATTGAAAATTTACTCAAGAATTTCCCCACTTTGTCCGTTACACCTATAACTAAAGGCAGAAACGCGGCTTGGCGTTCTACGCTGTGATAGTTTCTCCTGATTCGTTGCTGTCCGATTCTCACCTTATAACCATTCCTGTGTAGAAACTCTTGTACGTGTTTGAGTTCTTCGCATGGATCAAACGCGCGATTAGTGAGTGAGATACTTACGTAAAGATACCTGATAGTGTAAGTCGGTTCCCTGTATGCATAAGTGTACCGTCATTCGTTACCTTCACTTTCACGTCAAAGAATGCCAAAGATCTTTCTTTCTCCAATTCAGCTGCAAGTTACGTACTTTTGTGGATGCTACTGAATTTTACCAAAATCCTTTCCATATTCTCGTCTTGTTTCATGATACAGAATATGTTGCCAACAGGCAGGTCGTAAAAGGCGACCGATTGGCTATACAAGTCACTATCGTCGTGGCTACTAGGTAGTAGAAATCTGCATTGTCTCACCTGGGTCCGGTACCACCGCCTTACCTATTCTTGCCACAATAGCCTCAGTGCTTGTCACAGTTGTGTTCGGTTTAGAGGATAAGGTAGCCGGTAAACTTATGCATGGCATTAGACTTCGCCACAAGATAGCAACGCACCATTACCACCTTTGTTGTCTATACGCGATAGTTAACTCTTTCCATCAGGGGACGCATCTGATTGTTTGCTATCTTATGGTATAAAAAAACCCATCAGATTTCGTGCTGCTACTCAGATTTTGGATTTTTGAGAAAAATCTCAAAAAACCTCAATAGCTCTTTAGCCCAACCCATGGTTCGAACCCGGAACCTCATCATCTGAGCCGAATAGCCTATCCCCTAGACCATGTGGCAGTCATCTTTTAATATAAGTTTAGATTAATTCGTGGTTATACGAAAATACAAGCCCATTGATTTTATTGCATCTTAAACCTTTTTATCATCTCAGAATGAGTCAGTATTTTTGCCTACCAGATCATCGTCGCTTATGAGCCTCTTAGCATGTCTCGCTGTCGCCTCAAGTGTCTCCCACTGGTATTTGGCGAATCCATCGCAAAGGTTAGAGCAGTATTCCATGCACGACCGGACTTGTGCTTGATAAAGATTAAGCAACTTTCTCGGGCTGAAATACTGTCGCACCTTGGCCAGAATACCAAGCTTTTTTGAGGCAACTTGGGCTTTCGATTCGATGTACGAACCAAACTTGAGAGTAGGCGTTAAGAGAAGCTCGAGGTGGTCAGTTATCTACACGGACACACCCTGAAAAGACGGAGATAGGTGGAATGGACTCCGTTTAGTGAAGAATAGATACTCCTGGGTCTTAACCGCATTAAACTTGACCAGATTGGCATTGCCCCAATCGAAGACTGCCTATAAGGGCAGGTTCATACGATAGACCATCGCCTCTCTGAGAGACCAGATCTGTGCCATACTGGCTCACGCGCTGGATGTGTGTCTCTCCATAACAGTGCTATCGTCTGCGTACCCATAGATACCGGGCTTCAGCAGATCATATGTAGCAAGAATATAGTTGCAGAGAGAACTGATCCCTGAGGGACTCCGTCATTTATAGCCATTTGGTCGGACGAGCAGCCGTCGACGACTACTTTAATCGACCGGTCACTCAGAAAATCTGAGATCCAGGCGAAGAGATCAGTAGGTAGACCGTACGAAGGAAGCTTGCCAATAAGGCCTTCGAGATATTAAGGCGACAGCTAATACCTCGCCATGGTTCTCGATGGCTGCGCTCAAGATGTACGTGGCATACGCTAGAAGATCCCCAGTGGACCAATTTTGGCAAAACCCGTATTGGCGGTCACTGAGTAAATCATTTGCTTCTAGGTATGCCATTAGCCTTCTGTTCAGTACACGCTCCAAAGTCTTGCAGAGTATGGACGTATTTTTCGATCGTAGAGCACTTTCTAATGCTTTGCATCAAGAGTTGTGCTTCAATAAAAACTTAATGATTCTCCCATGTGGTAGTTACGAGGGTAATATTTTAACTTTACTTGTCTCTTTATGCATTACAAGCTGCCTGACAAAAATGCTAATGATTGAAATTGATAATTAGAAAAGGGGCCTGTATATGGGAACTCTGATGCTGAAGATACAATGTGCGCTGCAGTATTTAAAATTATTACATGAATTAATATTTTAATAATTTTTCATGTAATAATTATATATATATATATATATATTTTTTTTTTTTAATCTACAACTTTTTAATCTAATCCTGCTGCAATGGCGTCAATGAGTGTCACTGACGTATTCCCATTTGAAGGGCTTCCCTACCATGGCTGGTTCTTTGCATTAGGAGAGCTATCTGCGTTTTTAAATCGACTTCCCAAACGAAGGAGGTTACTAATTTGGGTGTATGTCTTTTATGTTTGTGTCTTCAGAACTCGGTCATTTATGGACCTATTCTGATTTTTTTTTATTTGGGAGGCTACACTTTCCGTTTGGTTTCGTGTTAACTTAGTAACGATCTAATATAAGGCTCTGGTGATATAGGAAATAAAAAATCGGTTGCTGCAGGTTTACTGCGTTAAAATAATATTAATAACTAGCTGTGCCCACGACTTCGTCCGCGTGGAAAAATTTCTAAAATAAAAACCTAAGGGATTTCCGGGATAAAAACTCTTCTATGTCCTTTCTCGAGTCTTAAACTATATTTGTATTAAATTTCATCTAAATCGGTTTAGTAGTTTAGGCGAGAAGAAAAAATCTAATTCTAATTCTAATTCTAATTTCAATTACGTTGACATGTTTTTATTACTTGGTTTAAAGTTGGTATTTAATGAACTAGTATTATAACTTATATATTACGATGTACAAATTGTCTTCATGTAATTTGAATGTTATCTATTATTTAATAACTGACGTTCTAAAAGAGGTTACCATTAATCCTATTTCAAATAAAAAAGTTTTGACTTTGACTTTGACTTTAGAAGAGACAGACACTCAGACAGACGGAGTTACTTTTGCATTTATAATATTAGTATAGATATAGTTTTATCATTTTAGGTGTTTTCGTCCAATCAAAGATATCGCTTATTTTTATTTAGCTACTGCTTACTTTTATTTATGTTATTGCTGTTGAGAAATGTGGATGCAATTCAGAATATTTTAAAATAAAAAAAAAAAAATTAATTTTAATACTTTTTAATAAGAAAATAGTTCTGACTAAAAAAAAGGCAAATTTATGCACATCTACAATACCTGGTTAAAAATAATCCTGAAAATAAAATAAATTTATTAATTAATATACCTTAAAAATAAATAATATTTAAATTTGAAAATTTTAAGATGACTTACCCACTTAGGTTTTTGTCGCCAATCATATTTATACTAAAATGTGAACGTACCGGGGTGTTTATAAAGACTCCAAAACTGTGTCTGTCATTATCTCATAATGCTATTAAATTATGGACGTAAACTGTAAGATATATTATCATTCTAAAACAGTAGATTTCTATTTGTTCTTGTCTATCCGGTTAAGAGCGGGTCGCTATCGTACCGCCAAATAGAGATTAAACATTCAGAGAGTTCGCATATACACTTAACCCTCATAAATATTCAGAGCAGACCGCGTACAATCAATTCTTGCAGTTCTCAAGCATAAAGAAAAAGCGTTTGAACGGGTAATATGATATCAAATAGAAGAGAAAACGTTTGAATAAAATATAAGGAGCGCTTCACTGAACACAAAACTACGAGTATAACGCTACAATTAACAGTTAGCCAAT
The DNA here is from genome assembly GCA_036924255.1 of Apodemia mormo. Taxonomy (NCBI): domain Eukaryota; kingdom Metazoa; phylum Arthropoda; class Insecta; order Lepidoptera; family Riodinidae; genus Apodemia; species Apodemia mormo. The sequence goes on from JAUPFN010000007.1 coordinate 45,036,688, forward strand.
TGTGTATAAATAAAATCCTACATTTCTCGGGATGTAATGTTGTGAAGAGCATTGCCTAAGTATAACAAAAATTAATACGTAGTAAATGCCACTAATGTATTGTCTTTAGTGGTATTTTGTACAATATTATGCCTCCTTTACTTAGATTCGAATCTAGGGTGAAGCAAGACATTTTTGAATAAGTGTTTCTGGACATACACAACTTTCATTAATGCTTCACCCTTCATAGAGTGAAATGCAATTTGACTCTCCTGAAGATGCTTCGGTTGCGAAGTGAAACGTGCGTTGAGTGCATAACTTGTGTGTTACTGGCTTTGCTTCTGACGTGGAAGAAAGTGTCGTGGAAGTGGGTGGACTATTGTGCCGCTGTGGTCTTCTATAATTTCAGACTTTGCATAAGTTTGCCCTATTCCTTACACTACCTTTCATTTCTGTTGCATCACAGCAGTTCCATATAACATTTCGCAGAAAATTCGCAAATTAAATACCATAATTTCATACACAACTTGTCTGATATAGAATAGGTACTCAATTAGTCAATAAGTTGACTAATGGTGGGTGAGATCAGTTTATGTAATTGGTACAGTGTCAAAGGTTTGGTCCGTGCGAAGTTTGCTGTTAAAAGACTAATACTAACATAGCATCTCCTTATCATACCGTAATTTTAAAATTGTGTACATTGTTCTAGGTACTTGGAGTCTGCAATGCTGGCGGCGATCGTTTTTGGCTGTTGTTATACTAGTGCAAATAGATTTGTTACCACACCTCGCTATATGTTTTTAATTTCTTTTGGTTAAGTAATTTTATGGCTGTTGCTAAAGTTACCAGCTAGTAGGGTGAATACAATTTTTATTCGTCCGGATAATATAATAATATAACTTTAAATGATGCTATGTACATAAAAATAATGTTATGTGACAATGTGAATGGATTAAGATAAAAATGAAACTATCATCAGTCTGAATAACTTCAAAAGATTTTAAACATAATGTTTAATAATTATTCCAAATTTTTAACACAGTCATATGAATGCACATATAATATACTCGTACTTAACACCCAAGAACATTTTTACAGTCAACCTCAAATATTACAGCAGAAACATAGGTAGAACTTTTTGTGCATTCGCTTAAGAACATTAGCCAAATAGATTCTCGATTTGCCGCTTATGTCTTTCGAATCTGTCCTCCTAATATCAGTGAGAAGTGCGTTCTAAAGTTATCCTATTTGCAGATGCTTATGTTAGAACTAGTTTTATTTTAATCTATGTTTATAAACAAGACATCCTCATCAAAATACCAGACGTATCAGCGGGATTACTTTGTTTTTGTTAGGCCAGTAATTACCGTAAATGAAGAAAAAACCACGCAAACATATTTGTGTAATAATCACTCTACACATTCCTTGGATTGACCTTAACTCTACGATTTTCGCATGAGGTGGCATACTAAAAATGTGCAGTAGCAGATGCATTTCTCTTATAGTTTTCTTTTTTTAACACTGTTTCTACAACAAATAAAGTTAACGTAAGAATGGAATAATCATGTTCCAACATCATGCATTCCCCATGCTCTATCGAATTTGTAGAGAGTCTATAGGTTTTTATATTTAATTTATTGTATTCGGACGATTAAAAATATATTTGGATGCATTTTCTGAAACTATAGAAAATTATACTATTAGTTTTTGTATACATAAAAAATATTTTTTATCAAAGAAATGGATTTGTATATTTAATTTAGAGTAAGTATTTTGTTTTCTAAATATAGTTATTTTAAAGAAAATTTTAGGTTTTCTGTATTCTATTTTGGTCAGTTATTAGAAAACAGATCTTTACGATTTGGATATAATCATTTGTTTCAGATTAGCCTAATTCACAAATTGTTTGAAGGTTGATCTTTTAGAAATACGAATATGTTAATAATGATTTTGATAAGAATTGAAATTGTATACTTTTAGTAAAATTTACAAGTAAGCTTGTAATTATGAATTAAAGTTAAGTTTAAATTTTTAAATTTATTTTGTCAAATATTAAAATAACATATCAACATAAAGTATCATATCTTTGTGAATATCAAGAGTGAGCATTGTATATTTGCGATGATTGTTTACCGGTCTACTGCAGTAAACTATGATTAGTGATAAGACCTTATATAAATTTATACCTACTTCCTATTTGTATCTTCCTTCATTTGATTTATTATGACACGGACGCTGATTCTTAAATGATCATCTCGCCAATCGAGGCGCGATCATGATAATTTAATCAATTGGGTTAGGGTACGATTCCCGACAGGAATTAACGCTGATGTGATTAACATAAACGTTTGTATTTATAGGTGTGGGTATTTTAAAAATATGCCAACATTTATATATGTATTTCTGCGTATTGGTATGTAATATCACAAGTAAATTGGGTTTAGATAAATTCGTGTAAATTCCTTATTGATCTATTATTATTGATTATTGATATGATAGTTTTCGATTTATATTGTCTCAAAAACTATAACTATACGAGTGAATAGAGAGCCCCTGGAATTTAAACATGCAATAACTTTAATTATAAAATACAACGTCTGTGTGTTGTATTTCAAAACAGATGTAGCAATTTTGATATAATTTTCATTCAATCTTTCAACGACGATACCAAGCCTGGGTAAGATGTTGCAGAACAATAACAATAGTTTTCGATCTCAACATTTTTTTAGTGTCAATAGGGAAGCGCTTGACCACGATCTTGCTAAGATGTGGCCTAACATAAGGAACACGCTTCCCTAGAAGGTACCTGAACAGGTACCTTCTCTTGAAGATCCCCAGATTGTACTCGTCGGGGAACACAAACTCAGGAAGCATATTCCAGTCCCTTGCGGTTCGAATGAAGAATGTCGAGTCGAGCCGCTTTGTCCGCTTTTTTTATACAACATAATATTTTAACTCCCTTTTTATATTTATTGTTTGTTTCATAATTTTATTCCCAAAGAAATATTAAAAATCATTATAAGCTTCATCAAGCAAGCATCGAATAATCAATATAGAGTTATAAATTTTTTAAATCAAAATTACCAGTGTGGTTTCATTACAAACAATTTTCATTTCATTGATATGAAAGATATCATGTGGATTTAAAATCAATATTTGTTTAACCGATCGCTAAAATTAAATTTGCCCTACAATATTATGTGGGTTGGAATAGTTTTCGGCAATATTTTAATGTTGTTCAGCCCAAACTAACTCTATACTCAATTTAATATTAAATGTTTAATATAGTATACGATGAAATATGCCCTATTACGTTTTACCTAAGGGTATTATTAAAATGGTATCGTATTAAATATTTACAATAATTAGTTTAATCACTGGTGACGGGAAAGTTTATTATTACTTTTCACGTTCATCGACATTGAGTTGTACTTTTAAGAATTAATTTTATGATCTTAATAAAATAAGCAAATGAAGGATCTGAAAATAATGGCAATCGACCTTTCAATCTTCAACTTTCATGAGAATAAAAACAATGTGATTACTAATAAGAATTATTTTTATATCATAAAACAACACAAAATCTTATAGCTCTTCTAAAGGAAATACACCCATCGTCTATAGACAGCAATATGTTAAGGGTGTGTTGCTATTCATGTGATGGGAAGTTAATGCCACATGTACAAGTTTACCGGCTATCTTACTCTTCAAACTGGAACACGGCAGTGATAAATATTGACGTTATTGTCAGAGGAATAGGTAGTATTCACCGTGTTGGTCCCGGCCTCCTTTGTAGAATAGGCCAACTGCCGTTCTGCCAGGCAGGTCGTAAAAGGCGACCGACTGGGTATCGAGTCACTACCATCGTGGCTACTAGGTGGTAGAGTTCTGCATTATCTCGCCCGGGTCTGGTACCACTGCCTTACCTATTCCTGCCGCAATAGCGTCAGTGCTTGTTGCTGTCGTGTTCCGGTTTGGAGGGTAAGGTAGCCGGTAAACTTATGCATGTGGCATTAGACCCCGTCACAAGATAGCAACGCACCATTAACATATTTGGTGTCTATAGGCGATGGTTGACTCTTTCCATCAGGAGACCCATCTGCTTGTTTGCTATCTTATGACATAAAAAAAAGGCGGAGGTAACAAAACCCAGGCGAGACTTTACAGAAATCTGTCACCAAGTATAACCCAATATAATTAATTAATATGACTAAATAAATCAATTGCAGCAAAAAAACTAACGATTCCAAAGGACTTCTTCAAAGCAATTTTTAACCGCAGAACCAAAGTCTCCAAGTTTATACCCAATAACTGTCTATGTCAAATCAAACACCTCAGAAATATTTCACAACTCATACAGTACCCCTAAGAATACAATATATTTCTTTCAAAAACGGGGGTTTTTATTTATACCAATCAAACTTTATAACAGTAAACTGTATGTGCTAAGGTTCTGTGAACCTTATTTCGATCATCCTTGGAAATACTTATACGTTCATAAATGTTTATGTGCGGTTTACTGTAAGTATTCCTAGCTTACCAAACACATAATATATTACACGTGTTACTAATTAATGACCGTTGATAACATTTGTAGTTATATCAGTATTACAGATAAAATAATTATTTTACCCTATTAACATAGTAAAGACTATAAATTAGGTATTAAAAAACTTTAAAAACAACAAATATGTGTCGATATTTTTCTTTGTTGTTTTTAATATTTTTCAAGTTTTCTCGAGCACGGGATGAGTGCTATAACACAAATATAATATATTTGTGTTACAGCACATATAATCACACCGTTATTCGGTTTTACTGCGAAATACATTCTATATACCCTTCTATATTCTGTAAAATCAACCGTGCTTACATTACCTACGTTGTAATAGTTTCGTGTAGAAGAATGTTTTGCGTATAATACACGTGTTTGTTTCAAAATTTCCATTTCAATATTTCATATTATATTTTCGTAATATATGTCTTCCAGTTGCATATTTATGCTTCGTGATGGTTTGGACTCTGTTGAAAAATAGGCTATCTGCTTTCGACCACGCACGTTTTAAAACAAACACAAATGTCAATACTATCGTGACTGCTAATTCAGCAATATTTCTCAGGTTTGATGCTACCATCTTACCAATCTCTGTGCCGCAATAGCGTCAGCGCTCATAACTGTCATGTTCCGGCTTGGAGAATAAAATAACAGGTAAACTAATACATGTGTTAGTTGATCCCCGCCACACAAGTGGCAAGCACCAATAATATCTTTGGTGCTTCTCTAAGTGATGACAAAGAGACGTTGGAATTAGTCTATTTACTGAAAAGACTGCCAGAATTATTTCAGTTGATGTTCTTGATGAATTGTTCTGACTACAAGGTTATGCCTGTCCAATTAATCTGTGTTTGCCAACATTGGAAATACAGATGTGATACTTGAAGATGAAGATGCTTTAGAGTCTCACCAGGATGACGAAATAATCGACATACGTCTATAATTATGCCATCTCTAAGCCTTCTTTTATTTTTATAATTATATTCCTATTTAATCTCTTGAAAGTTTAGGTCTTGATATCAGGAATATTAAACTCAGATTTCGTTTACAATGATCATGTTTTGTAAATAAATCTCGTAGAACTATCGAATTCACATATTTTACCCTGATGATAGACAAATTCATACTAACTTGTTAACTTAATGTCTGTCTATCACGCTTTCACGGCTAAACTTCTGAACCGATTTTGATGAAATTTGGCATGGAGATAATTAAAGATGCGGGGTTAAATAATCACTACTTTTTTCAAAAAGCAAATGTTAAAGACTGAGATAGGGGATGAAAGTGTTAATAAAAGCTATATCAACGACATGTTAATCTGATCTTAGGCAAAGTTGCGCGGTTCAGCTAGTTTATTGTATTACTTTCACTAGGACATGGTTACAAAAATGTTTTAGTAAGTGTTACAGGTTTGTCTATTTTGTTTGCCCTTCGGCGTTGATTTTTAAATATATTGATTTAAAGACGAGTTATATATAGATATTCAAATTGTTATAAAATATCTTAAAGTTACTGATTACACATGTATTTATACACATCGTGCTAAGATGATGTTACGAAAGTACCGCTTCAGGTAGCAAATTATAGACAAACGGTTTTTTTAATAAACAAGTTAAATCATATGTGTACCCTCAAACTGTCTCTTCCATTATGATGTCATACTACGTAGTGGTGGATGCAACAAAATGAGTGCCAATTTACACACTTAATCAAACAGGTTTATTAATAACATCAATTTAAAGCAGTTCGGTAATTTAATTTGAAACTGTTTGCGTATAATATCGCATCTTTTTTTTATATTATACGGTTATATTGCCACCAAATCATGCCAGCGAAAAGATGCATATTACGTTTGCCTTAATTTACTTAGACTCTAGCAATTTGGGAAAGGCTTTAAGTAATAGGAAAGTGAAGAGAAAATCTATGATAAGTTTATAATATGTGCCAAATATTTTATAAGATTTCTGTTAATAATACTCATACACAATAAGAATAGGTAATCAATAATTGTCATAGATATTATAACATGTATTATGTTTAAAATCAATGCCCTGATATCATATCAATTATTTTAATTATGTAGATTTCTAATCTCGAAAACAAAACGTGGTACAACCATAATTAAAGTATATTTTCTTATATTAACTAATAATATTATATAGGTGAACGGTCTACGCTATAATGCACATCGGCTGCAAATTTGATTCTTTAGTGAAAAGTTAATTTAAAAAATACCTTATACCTCATATATAATATAGAATATTTTATATAAGGTATATAGTTTATATATTATAGTATAATTATTTTAAAGACGTATTAACCGCAAAAAAAACGGACTATAGTTAATAACCACGAGTCAATATATTGCAGACAAAATATTTAGCTACGGTGAGTAGCATAGCATATCAAACAATTCGTCCAAATAAATAGAAAACACCATACAGACAGTACAGTATGAAAAGAGAACCAAAGTCTCTGCAAATGTTGAATGGCCTAATGTGTCTTTGAATATTGTAATATACCATTTTACCCGCTTGGCCTAATCGAAAAAATATTATTATTGTACACGTGTATTTTATAATATTTTTACTATAGATGCTAACGTCAAATGATGTTAGGAGCATTGCAAATATTTAGAAATGGTGGTCATTATATCACAAGAATGATGTTACTTAGCTTTCATTGTGTTTTCCTTTACCTTTCCGATTAATAAATAGGTAAATATTTTTCAAATCTTTTTATGAAAATTGGACTGTAAAACTTTTCAAAATGTTTGTCTAAATTGGTGTTTTCTTTGGATGAAATATTTCTTGAAATTATTAAATCAACAGCGGCTATCTATAATAAAATGTATCTATAATATGTAATAATCATAGACCAAACAAATTCTAATATAAAGGTATTGGGCGGAAAGTGTGTAGCCGCTCATATGAGCTAATGATTTTAAATGTCAAATATATATAATATTGTAAAAAATAGAAATATTCTAGAATCCAAGGCTGAAAAAATACCCCTGAGGCAGTTTTATTTGTCATAAGTTATATAACTCTGTATTTCTGGATACATTAACAACCTAAGAAATTGCCTTGAAAGGCGTATCCATGCGACCTGTTCGCCCAAAGATAAGACAAACTTACCTAAAAAACCAAAGCATTAATAATTTTTAATTAACAATGCCAAACAATCTACATCCAAAACGTGAGTCCGTTCAAGCGACAGTCCATTGGAGAACTACTTTAATAGTTTTTAGTATTATTGTTCAAGGCTTAGTGGTCGTGAAAGTGGTGCTTTCATTAGGTTTTAGATTTAATAGAGGTAAATTTGTCTTAACATTTTAGATTAAGCAGGGTATTTTTACATTTTATTTCAAAAAGTTAACATGTCTACTTGTCAGGTGGCTTGCAAAAATATAATATCGGAAACATTAGATAAGGTTGTGTGAATTTTGAAAAATAGCTTTGAAATGTACTGCGTCATTTAATATTCCTGTAATAATAACATCAGGTCTTGTTAGTACTATAGTTCTTGTGTGAAAGGTAACTGGATAATTCGCGCGTACACTTCCAAATTTCAGTCATATGATCAATACAACAATTCCATTATTAACGTTTATAATTAATAGTTATCTCTTAGCATCAGATAAACTTAGTTGCTCGAAATGTAAATCTATAGGTACTACAAGAACATCAATTTTTCCTAATAAAATGTTTTCGAATTGCGTCTTAAACACAATCTGAACCTACGATTGTTATTAACGTACCATTTACATCTTTGGTGTTTATATGCGATGGTTAATCCTTTCTATCAGGAGACTCATCTGTTTGTTTGCTATTTATGATATAAATAAATGAAAAATAAGAGAAAAATATTATAAGTAAAATTACGAGCGCGGGTACCAATCCGTGTGTTTTCGCAGTGTTTCCGCATCTTAACGGGCTTGATCTATTTCGAATTTTTTTAACCTTAAAATTTATCTTTATATTTGCTGAGTATAAAATAAAGTTGTATTCACTCTATGTTTGCATTCTTTTAAATTACTGAACGGATTTTATCAATAGACAGAGTAAGAGAAAGGTTCATATGTATAAACATGCATATCATAGTACAAAAAAGCCAAGGATTTCAAAGGTTTGTCGTAAAACATTTTTGTTTGCGCTTACATTGCACCCGTACGCCCGGGTTGGGATGCTGCTTGACTATAGTTGGATCCGGCCGACAATACCGTTTTCAAAATCGTTAAAAAGAGCGAGCAAGATTAGGATCTCCAACTACTACTACTAAATCCGCTACTATCCTAATAATATAAATCCAAAAGTTTGTTTTTAGATGTTACTTTTTCAACAATGCCAAAATTTCTGCTTAAATTTAATACATAGAAGAATTTTATATACCAAAAAATATAGTGTTCTTGTAGGATTCACAAAATAAAGTTTATCAGACAACTACCTGTGGGCCGTAGCTAGCTATGTATTTATTTAACAAGAGCAAGGAGTTTATTACAATCATTTTTATAAAATGTTTTTTAATAGAACTACAATCTATAAGGGCGCTACTTACACTACCATTTTGCCTAAATTAATGTACAATTTAATAACATAATATTCAGGCTTGATCTTCACGCTTGCGAATTTGTAAATATTCAAATAATTGCACATACTGCGTTTAATATATATTTGTTATAGATAATTAATTAATGGATGAATGTAAAAAGGTATACTTCTTATTATAAATAAGAACTGTATCGATAGGATAATATATTTACGAACCCCTTATGTACAGACTATTGTGCATTTTTAATGTAAATAAGATATATTAAATAAATTAGTATAAAATTGCAACTTATTGTTATTTACAATACCTGAAACTTATAATTGTTTTGTGAATTATCCTGAAAATTTATTACTACTTCGATACCACATTAAGTTCTCAGGTTCCTGCCGCAAAACCGTCATTTCTTGTGATTGTCGTGTTCCAGTTTGGAAGATTTATGCATGTGACATTACCATCCCGTCACACGGGCAGAAATGCTCCAATTACATTTTTGGTGTCTTTGGTAGGATTATTTCTATTTCCATCAGGAAAGCCATCTGCTTGGTTGCTATCTAAAGAAAAGTAAACGCTCTGAATCAGCAACTTACGAAAACATGCCTAATAATTCTTATAAAGACGCAATGCGACTTCGGCAAGTCTTCAGGTTTGGCAGACGTCAATGTGTATCCTAAATCACATCCTCGTGTTGATCCAGGACCTATTTGAATAATAGATCAAGTGCCTTACTATTTTGTAGTAGTTTCTTCTAATTTGGTGGTGGAGTTTTGGTACGTCTCAACTATATAATAGTTTATGTTAAAAAGTTAAAAATGGTAAGTACATATCAAAATAAAGTTCGGGGCAGTTTAACTGGAAAAAACATAACATAGGCAATTGATGCAGTATGAAGCAAAATAACAGGCTACATAATAATTATAAGGGGTTTTGACATACCACATTAGAGCTTTATAGATAGAATAGTTTATGTTAAAAAGATATAATAGTTTATGTTAAAAAGTTAAAAATGGTAAGTACATATCAAAATAAAGTTCGGGGCAGTTTACCTGGAAAAAACATAACATAGGCAATTGATGCAGTATGAAGCAAAATAACAGGCTACATAATAATTATAAGGGGTTTTGACATACCACATTAGAGCTTCATGTTGCCTAAATAAAGAAGGCCAAGCTTTCTTTTGATTTTAGATTTAAAGGACCGTGAGGTAATTTGTATGAACTCCGTCCCTCCCTCCGACAGTTACAGGATACATTTCATTTTGCTCACTAGGATGTAAAAAACAAAATATAATACATGTTTTAGTTGCTTAAGCTGTTGGGTTTATTTTCATTAAAAAATCTTTTCGGGTAAGAGGTGTTTATTATTCAATAAAAATATTTTTAATTAACAAAATGTTGTAATGTAAATCGCCTCTGTGGTTTAGTAGTCCAGTGTCGACGTTGACCAAATAAGCTTCCGGGTTTGATTTCCGGGACGAATAATTCAAAAATATGTTTTTCGGTTTTCTTACAAAAATAACGTTGCTTGGGATTGGAAAAGTGCCAGATTGGCAATATGCTTTCCAGCCTTGCCATGTGATGACATTGTGGGACAAAGTGTCTTCGGTTAGTCATGGGTGCACTTAGCTTGTACCTCGGTCTACTTCTTTGAGGATACGGGCGTGAAAACACTGTAATTTTATACATAGATACATTATTCTATACAAATAAAGTTTAGTTTTAGAACTGAAGAACCCATAGGAAGAAATTTTAGAAAAGAAGAATGAATATAATAATGTGTAACCTAATATTATTAAACCTGTATCCATTAATGTGGAAGACTGCAGATACACTGGGAGACCTATCTATACCTATCACCGTATATACCTTTCATCGTGCTAAGTGAAGTCGGTCGCAAGAAATCAGAATTCAAGTATAAGTCCGCCGCGGCCTTTATCATTTGATTTGTGCGATGCTATTTTCTTGAAATAACATATCAATCATTCTTTCATGTATTGCGAGCTAATTGGGAGCTTGAGGTCCTGGTGATGATCTACATTGCATATGTATCTACTATGAAAAATCGGTTGCTATGCGTATGAATTTATTTTTTACGACCTGCCAATAGTGCAGAATACGAGGAGTAACGTGAGCAAAGGTTACATTTTGGTGCTTTCTTTTAGCATCAGAACCATGTAGTAACTCGTAATCATAAGCTTTAAACAAATCTCTGAAATCAGAAAAGATATCAATTAAAATTTCATTGTGTGTTTAGGCTTTTCTAAAATTTCTTCGCCGTGTTGGTCCCGGCCTCCTTTGTAGAATAGGCCAACTGCCGTTCTGCCAGGCAGGTCGTAAGAGGCGACCGATTGGCTATCGAGTCACTACCATCGTGGCTACTAGGTGGTAGAGTTCTGCATTGTCTCGCCCGGGTCTGGTACCACCGCCTTACCTATTCCTGCCGCAATAGCGTCAGTGCTTGTCGCTGTCGTGTTCCGGTTTGGAGGGTAAGGTAGCCGGTAAACTTATGCATGTGGCATTAGACCTCGCCACAAGATAGCAACGCACCATTAACATCTTTGGTGTCTATAGGCGATGGTTGACTCTTTCCATCAGGAGACCCATCTGCTTGTTTGCTATCTTATGATATAAAAAAAAAAAAAAAAAAGGCTACATAAAATAAAAATAAATTATAAGCCGTTGAACCTGCGAACCATTCTTGGAACTTCTCGCTAAACTCAAAAGAGTAAAAACTATAAACATAATTTTTTTCAGTTCAAATATCTATTTTGTTAAAAATGGCAAAATATTGATTTTTGAAAGCAGTATGTTTTGGAAATGATGATCGATTCTGATCTTTTGAATGATATTCAACTCAATTTTTGAAATCTAAAATATTGCTTTAGCTAAATAACCGATACCGGTTGAAAAATTTCGAAGCAATGTTAAAGAATTTTTTTTAATTTTCTTCATTGTAAATCACAAACAAATTGACCGATTTTGATCCTATTAAAGGTATTTGACGCAATTTCTAAAGGAGAAACACTGATAAGTTTTTTAAGTATATTAAATCGGTGTATTAATCTGAAATTTATTTAAAAAATATTAAGTAAGTTTGCTAAAAACTACGTAATTTTAATATTTAAAAAAAAACATTATAACTTTTGAAAATTAGTTTCGATTTTGATTTTTGAAACGGCATTTGATGTAGTTTTAGTACTATACTAAAAAATCGTGGAATACCAAAAAATGATTGGTTGAAAAAATTTCAAAATTTCTCAAAATCTCCGGGCTGATTTGGTTCAAATTTTCTGGAAAACTAAGTTGAGCAATGCAATCGAATGCCATCAACTGAGTTTTGATCGTTCCACCCATTCAAAAGTTATGAGATGTTTACATACACACATACACATACACACACACACACACACATACACATACACACACATACAGACATACTGAACGTCATCGTGAAAATAGCCGGCAACGGTCCATAGGACCTTAAAACGTGGAGATCTGGTATAAACTCAATTTTTACCAGATCAAAAACTCGAAAATCGGGGCAAAATCAGTAACTTCCTTATCTACGTACGTAGCGGGAAGTTAAAGAAAATAAAAATAATAAAACCACAGAAAAGTAATGAATATGACCTTCACACATATGACACATATCTCAAACTAAACACAGTTAATAGCCTGTTTCTGGTAAAGTTAGATAAAAGATAAGTTGAAAAACAAAAACGAATCATTTAGTCTACGGTAGAAATCGTTAAAACTAACCGAACCCATTCTGAATTTCAAATAGTAATAGACAAAGAACCTTATTGGCATTAAAAGTGGGAAATCAATTAAAGGAACCATCGATTCATTGGGAGCTCGGCCGATAACGTCTGTCAGGAGAATGGTCGCAAGATAAGATTGTGTTCAGTTCGCGGATTTCCTTTTAATTATTTCAAACGCTATCACGTTTAGACATCTATTACTGTTTGCGAAATTCTCTTTTGCTCTTCAAAATTTTAATATTTTGGGGCAACTATTTATAGATACAGTCTCACTGTAAGGCCTAAAGAAGTCCACCAACTCTTTTTTTATATCACAAGATAGCAGACAAGCTGATGGCTGATGGAGAGATAAAATCGTCACTAATTATAGACAATAAAGATGTTAATGGTGTATTGCTATCTTTGGTATAGTGGTAATGCCACCTAAATAAGTTTACCGGCTACCCTATCTACCAAATTTAACGTTAACGGAACACGACGTTAACAAGCATTGACGATATTGCGCCAGAAATAGGTAAGGCGGTGGTACCAAATACCCAATAGAACGTTGCAAAACTTTATCACTCAGTAGTCACGACGATAGCAACACGACGTATATATAGCCAATCGTTTGCATTTTACTAACGGCCTGACAAAATGGCAGATGGCCTGTTTTCCAAAAGGGGCCCCGAACAATATGGAATCTGTAGATGCTATAGGCTAGATGCTACTACCACTTTGCATGAATCCAATATGTTTTGTTTAGTTTACGTACATTTAAAATTGAAGTACGTGTTTTCAATGTAATATTGGTCAATTAGGATTAAGATTAAAAAAAAGGTGAAATTAAATTTGCTATTATCCCCGAACTGTTCTATGTATCCTCCGTGTTGATACCGAAAAGAAAGACGTCGGTTTAATAAATGGATAAGACTCACCGACCGACGTCTTTCTTTTCGGTACCATCACGGAAGGTACAAAGAACACTTCGCAGATAATAGCAAATTTAATTAATTTCACCTTTTTAATAATGGATTTCCGCAAAGTAACGCCTGAATCAATAAAATATCTTTAGATTAAAACGCATGTATAACATCTTATATATTCAGTTCTGATTAAGAAGTTTCAGGTTAAGGTTATTGTATACAAACTTAGGAGTTAGACTAGTATTTAGGCAAGTTAGATAGCCTAAAAGTCGAAAAACCAGAAAACAATTTTGGACACTTGATGAAAAAATTGTTATGCTGGTTTTTTGGTATTTAGAAAATGGAAGGACCGGCTCGTGTTACTACTTCACTCCCTTAGAATGTTTTCTTGTGTCATTATTCTAATACAAAATGTACCAGTTTCTTTCTCCTAATCATATTTAGCGATGAATGGTTCAAATCATAGATGATATAGTAGAAGAAATAGTAAAATATTACTAATCGGCTTGATATATTGGCATTGCGTAGATATGTATGTTCACTCTCTATCTTCTATTGCATCTGTCATGAAAAGTGTTTCAAGGAATTGTTCGAATTAATTTCTGCTATTGAATTAGATCATCGGACATCGCGGCAAAATTCAAAATGAGACCCGTATCACTTCAATATTTAGAAATTCACAACAATGTGATTCTTTAGACATTACCTCATACTAGTTCTTTGAGGAATCAATTACTGGCGAGGGTGTTTCCTATAGGATATGACTTAAAGACTTACAAGAATAGAGCTTATTTATATTTAAAATACTGACAACGCGACCCAAGTGCAAGACTTCTGGTATTGCGTCTGTTTATTGACAGTGAGGATTACTTACCATTAGGTGAGCGTAGGACCGTACGATTAGAATCTCATTAGTCTGTTTTTATATTAAAAAATCTATAAGCCAGTTAAGCCTGCAGGCCATTCCAAAAACTTTCCGCTAAATTAACGTATTTTATGCTTAAAAAAGCGAAAATTACACCTAACCATAGATTTTTGAACATTAGAAGATAAAATTAAATCTGAAGAAAATGATCGTATATTTATAAAACTTGTAAAAAGTCTATTGGTAGAAAAATGTTACTACACCATAAACGATTTCTTTAACGACAACCGTATAATTGTATCATAGAATGGATCGGTCCAGTCCTACATTGCAATACCCTATTAGGGTGTATATGTTCACCACATTTAATATAATATAATAATACCAAATGTAATAATTGTAACATATTAAGCAATAAATTATTGAATATTGAGTATTGACTAGATTTTTAAACAAATCGGTAAATTAGTCTGAAAATTATTTTAAAAATATGAAGAAACTTTGCTGAGAACAACGTAATCATAATATTAGTTGCAAAATTTAGCAGTTTTTTTTATATCAATGGTTATACCGAAAACACCCTTTTTAATTTTTTTGTCATTGATAATTCCTGGATCGATAAATCGATTTTTATGCAATTAATGGCATATGAAGCTGATTAAATTTTGTACTTAATTGGTGCATTAATCTGGAAGTTATTTGAAAATATTGTTTTGCCGAGTATTTTTTTTGGATTTTTATTTCATAATTTCTCAAAAACACTTGGGCTAAATTGGTTCAGATATCCAGGAAGTTTAAAGTCGTAAGTCCAGTTAAAGAACCCATTCGAATGACATCAACTGCGTTTTAATCGGTCAAGCCGTTAAAAGTAATGAGATGTTTACATATACACAAACACATACATATATACATACAGACAACTAACGTCATCGTGAAAGTAATTGGAAAAGACTCCTAGGACCTCAAACGTGGATATCTGGTGAAACCGTGATTTTCGAAAATCAGGGCAAAATCAGTATAACTTCCTTATTTACATACGTAGTGGGAAGTTAAAAAGGCAACATTCAGACTAACTCAACATTACAATTGATCGATTGTATTTAGTACATGAACTGTTGAAAATATATTTCAAAAGCCTTTAAGCAAACATTAGGTGTTCGAATAATAAATAGGTCACTTAATATTTCAATTTATATAAAGCCATTTTGTAAATACAGACACACTTCTCAAAATACAAATCTCATTTTCTTTTTGCGGTTACTCAGAATTCAAATTAGATTCTCTCCATTAGGTAAACTAATATTTGACACTTGGAAAATTCCAACTTCGCTAACAACATCAAAATGCTCAAACTAATTTACTTTTGACAAGAAAGGTAATTCGTGTTGAAGTTCACGTCTGAGGCTTAGAATCTGATTTGTTATTTATTAATATAAATATAAATATTCACGGGACAAATTACACTGACTGATCTAACCCCAATGTAAGCAAATTATTTGCTTGTGTTATGGGTGTTAGTCAACGATACTAATACATAGAAATACATATATAAATACTTTTACATACATAATAAACACCCAACCCCGCAAATACAAACATTTATGCTCATCACACAAAATGATTGTCCCCGTCGGGGATCGAACCCGAGCCCCCTTGCTTGCGTAGTCAGGGTCGCTAACCGCTCGACCAACGGGGCGACCACGGGGCGGTATTAATATATTTTATTATTCCGGGCTCCCTTTTGGACAGTAGTTTAACTACCTTACTGCTATGCATCTTGTAAAACGTGAGAAAAGGCAAATACGTATCACAGACACCATGACTACTATCCCTTTTTTTATATCATTACATAGCAAACAAGCTGTGACTCTCCTATTGGAAAAAGACAGCCATCGCCTTTAGTCACCAAAGATGTTAATAATGCGTTTTTGTTTATCGGCTATGTTACCCTCGTAACTGGAATATAATAATGACAAGCATAGACGCTAATGCGGTAGAAATCGGTAAGGTGGTGTTAACAAACGACCACGGTCGAGATGATGCAGAACTCTTCGGCCTAGTAGCTACTATGATAGTGCCTTGCATAGCCAATTGTTTGCCTCTTACAAACTGTCTGGCAGAACGGTAGATGGCCTATTCTTGAGGCCGGACCAACACGTTAATTGATTTGTTGCCCTGATGATGCGTTAAAAAGCGAACCCGGTTGGTGTTAGTAAATAAAAACAAAGTAAAACAGTACAAGCACTTTTAATACTGTATAAATTCAAGCGTAATTGAGAATATTTGGAATTGTCCTCAATAATCAAAATTTTAGGAGTAACTCTGAGCATGGTAGTTGCGTATTAACATCATCGCATCTCACTAGAGCTGAAACCGTTTAAAAATACCGGTTAATAGATGTTTTCAGAGGGTTTCATGAAAGGATTCGCTCGAAGTGTATTTGAGATGAGAGCGCTTTATTATAAAATGAACAGGCTTAAGCCAAAACCATGGATATATGGTATATATGATATATTGTAAGTCACGCATAGTGCGGGCAAAATTTGGAAGTGATGAACATCAAAGAAAGATGTGTATTTAAACCGGTTTTTTGATTCAAAACCTGTATAATTTTGGTTTAAAAGAAAACCGATATTTTTAAATTTCAAATAGAACCAAAATTTAATAAAACGCACCTTATCTATCTTTACCTTGTACGGATTTAGGTTTGGAAATTAACTGGGCAATAGGTGACATCAATAGTCGTGATAAGATCAATACATATGTATGTAAAGTATGCGTATACTCCAAAGAAGATATCTGCTTTCGGCGCCTCGGCAGTTTTGAAGTTTGGGACCTATCCATCTTATGGTTGCGCGTAGACTACGATGACCATCCCTGCATCTATGCGTGCCTATATTGGTTCCATAGCAGGAATACCGAAGTCAACCGACTCGTCGAGCATTTGGAATTAGCTGCAGATTCCGTGCTGCAAAGCATACCTACCGCAGAGATCGTGATCCTAGGTGATTTTAACGCCCATCACACCGATTGGCTCTGCTCACGTACAACCGATCATGCGGGGAGGTTTTTTCACGATTTTGCTTTGACATATGGTCTTACGCAACTGGTTACTTCACCCACGCGAGTTCCAGATGTGGATGATCATACACCTTCAATATTGAACCTACTGCTGTCTTCTCACCCGGATCAGTATCAAGTATCAGTGGACGTCCCTCTTGGTTCGTCTGACCACTGCCTGATCCAGTCCAAAGTGCCAGTTACGCGCCTGTCATGGCTCCCTTTACTGGACCGCCGCTACGTTTGGCATTATAAGTCAGCAGATTGGAACGGGATGCGGTCCTTCTTTGCGTCCTACCAGAAGCACAATGGAAGCGAATGTGCTTCTCGTTGGATGATCCGGATATCGTTGCTGATGTTGCTATAGGGTATGGAATTTTACGTTCCGTTCTCTGCGGTTTCCATCAGTGGCAAGTCCTAGCCGTGGTTTGGTCGCCACTGCAAGACAGTTTCGGGCCAAAAGCAGGAAGGTACCGGGCCTAAGCTGCTGCATCGGGGTCATGTGATGAAAAAACCAGCGCCTTAAGAAAGGAGTATAATAACGCCTCGAGGTCCTTCCAAAGTGTTATCGCCAAAGTAAAATCGGAGCAGATTACCAGGAGTGGCAAGAGATTAGTTCACTTTCCTTCGGGTGCTCGTCCATTTTGATCTCTCGCTAAGACTGCTTTAGGGAATTTTTGTCAACCGTCACTTCCATCCCGGTACAGAGAAGATGATTATCTGGACCATACCGCAAAGGAACAGACCGATCTCCTGGGCTCATTCTGTGCGCCTAACTCGACTCTAGATGACCAAGGAAACACACCGCCTACCATTCTGCAGTGTGATAGCAATATTCCGAAATAAAATTCCATCAGTCATCAGTGCGCGCAGCACTGTTTTCCTTGGACATCTATACGTCATCTGGGCCGGATGACATCTCTCTGATAGTGCTTAAAATATGTGCTCCGTAGTTGACACCGATATTGACGTGACTGTTCCAGCTCTCCTACTCATTTGGCGTAGTAACAAAATCGTGGAAGACGCTCTGTACCTAAAAAGGTGATTGATCGAATCCGTCAAACTATCGGCCTATAGCCATTACCTCCTTGTTCTCCAAAACCATGGAGAAGATAATTAACTGCCAGCTTTTGAAGTATTAATAGGAACACTCGCTGATTAGTGACCGCCAGTATGGTTTCCAACGCAGTAGATTAGCTGGTGATCTTCTAGTATACCTAACACATCGCTGGGCGCAGGCAGTTGAGCTTAAGGGGGCGGCATTGGCTGTTAGTTTAGACATTACAAAGGTCTTCGATAGGGTGTGGCACAGAGTGCTTCTTTCGAAGCTTTCTTCTTATGGGCTTCCCGAAAAATTATGCAAGTGGATCACCAGTTTTTTTGGCTAATCGGAGCATTAAGGTCGTAGTCGACGGTGCGTGCTCCGACCTCAAATTAGTCAATGCTGGTGTTTCGCAAGGCTGCTTCCTATCGCCTACATTGTTTATTTTGAATATCAATGACATGCTGCGAATTAGTAACATTCATTGCTATGCAGATGACAGTACTGGTGATGCTTCGTACTTCGGTCATAGCGGTATTTCTCGGAAACACGTCAATGAGAATCGGGACAAGCTAGTGTCTGTGATCGAGACTCAACTCGACAAAATCTCGGAATGGGATCGACTCAACTTAGTCCAATTTATCCCCAGGAAGACACAGCTGAGTGCGTTCACCACTAAAAACTCGCCCTTTGTTGTATACGTATCACCTCGTTTTGAGAACACTCTCTTGCCAGACTCATCAAATATTGGAATTCTTGGCGTTAACATATCGAACAACGTTGATTTCTGTGATCATTTGGAAGGAAAGGCTACACTGGCTTCAAAAAAAACTTGGTGTGCTCAGTAGAGCGAGACAGTACTACTTGCCGGCTCATCGCTTGCAACTTTACAAAGCGCAAATACGCCCTCTCGTATGGAGTACTGTTCTCACTTCTGGGCAGGAGCAGTATCAGCTTCTTCCTCTTGATCGCATTCAGCGTAGAGCGATTCGAATCGTTGACGACCAGGCTGTCTCCAATCGACTTGACTCCTTGGCCTTACGCAGAGATGTAAATTTGCTTAGCATCTTTTACTGCATCTATCATGGAGAGTGTGGCTTTACGCAGAGATGTAAGTTCGCTTAGCATCTTTTACCGCATCTATCATGGAGAGTGTTCCGATGAACTGTTTGGATTGATCCCTGCCGTTGATTTTTATCATCGGACATCGCGGCAAAATTCAAAGTTCCATCCTCAATACCTTAATGTCTGGAAATCCATAACCGTGCGATTCTCTAGGCACCTTTTACCACGCACTACTCTTCTGTGGAATCAATTACCGGCGTGAGTGTTTCCGAACGGATACGACTTAGGGACCTTTCTAGAAAAGAGCATACTCTTTTTTAAAAGGCCGGTAACGCCTACCTATGGTGACCTATGGTGCTGTGGCTGTCTATGGGCTGTGGTAATCACTTACTATCAGGTGAGCCTTCCGCTCGTTTGCCCCTTTTTTCAATAAAAAAAATAAAACAAGATATATTTACTATCTTTCCAACGAGTAAAGTCCGATTCACCAGGCTTGCCGGGCGGATGGGTTTTGCGTGATTATTTTTCTTTATAAATGTTAAATTTGTTGTGGTCTCATGTTTGTTACTTAATTACGCACAAATACAGGTTGATCCTATTAAGGATCAACCTGTATTTATTTAGACACTACGCAATGCCCCACCTAAAAAATGAAATGCGTAGAACTGTAAACTTCAAAAAATATTGTTTAACCCGTTATTGTAACTGTTAATGATGTTTATTATATCTTAATTATGTGAAGTATGCAATATCCACATAATCTTGAAGTTATAAGTTTATGGATGTTCGGGATGTTCAGTTTCACAGGTAGAATAATAATTACCCTGTGATTTAAACGCGACCACACGCTGAGAGGATCCGGAGGAAGAAACGCTTATTTTTTTGTTCATTGTTTTTTTCAATATGTGTAACATTTTAAACATATAATTGATCAAAAATCACTCAACAAATATGAGATTAGTATGAAGAACATTTATTCCAGGGTTTTTGATATGTTCTTAATAATCAGAAATTCTATAATAACCTTTCATACAGAGTTTCCTTAAACATTTTTTTTTAATTTCTTAACTGATAAACCTCTTATACCTTCGGGAAATTTATTATAAATAACAACTCGTCTCGACAGCTTTAATTTACTTAAGCTGCGGAAATGAGATGCATGCCAAACAAGATTGTTCTTTTTTCCTCGTGTTTAGTAAATGTACATAAATCATCATTTTTTGTAAACGAATAAATATTTTACATAAATATATCAAGTTTTTGATTTTATATAGAGATATTATAGTAAAAATATTACTTTTTTGAGTTTTTTGTGTTTTTATACTTCATTTTTAGGATTACGATGTCAACTAGGAACCCTTAGTATAGTTTTGCCATTTCCATCCTTCCATCCATTTGTCTGCAGTCTAACTCATAGATAGTTGAAAGCTGTAATTTAGTTCGAATATATATTACCTATCACTTATCTGTCATGCCGTCAAAGTGGAAAAATAAAATCCTGAAAAAAATTTGTTAGGGTTATTTGTACACATAAAGAGAAGATGTTTATTTTTTATCTCGCGTACCCCAATAATCGTGGGGTATAGTTGAATAGGTAATTAAAAAATATTGAAATTTGGTTAAGGGATTTTTAGGGTCAAGTGTCCCCCGCCCTCTGCCAGCTACACGGTTGATTTTGGATACGTGAAAAATTTCGTGGCAGTAGTATATATAATGTATTTAAAATTAACAATAACAATGAAGTAGTTTTTACAAATTTACGGCTAGTATTCGACCAACTTATAAAATGTACTTGGAGAAATTTCACAGATGGTAAACCTGTAGTGCGGATATATCAGTGATTTGCGTAAAATAGTTTAAAATTTCATTGTATGACATAGTAAGAAGCTCTCTTTTTAGTCTGCATACTGTGTGATATATCCCATGTGGTTAATAAAAAGCTTTAAACACGCAGCAAGCAGTTTCCGGCGTAGGGATGTGACGACCCCATCGCCCACTGGTGGAATAATTTTTGTGACAAAAATTATTTAACACCGGTGCAGTCAGTCAACCAAATTAGTGGTAGTGCCATACTGCTTTTGCAACTGAATAGGCCGGCACGCCCGGGGAGATACCACTCTCTCACTTGACACCGACGTAAAGTAGCAGCCCTGCTGCTGCGTTTCGTTTGGTTTGTGAGAGTCCCGGAGGCCTAACCCCCCCCCCCCCGCACACTATGAATGCGCAATCTGAAGAGAATCTACCCCAGGGGGGTACCACTTGCACCAGCAGTGGAGAATCCCCCCCTGAGCGTCCGTGCTCTGGATTCCTGCCAGGTCATGGATGCTCAGGCTGCCCTGCGTATTCTGGGGGGGGGGCAAAATTGCGCTCATAGACAATCCTGTCCGGGGCAAACAGGGCAAGAAAGCCATGGCACCCCCTACCACGCTTACTGTGGATTTCTGTAATGTCAGGGGGCTTCATTCCAACTTGAACGCCGTCCACTACCATCTTGAGACGGCGAAGCCAGCTTTGCTCTTTTTGACCGAGACGCAGATATCTTCTCCGGCTGATACTTCTTACCTCTCCTACCCGGGGTACAAACTGGAACATTCCTTTGTACCGCGGGCTGGGGTGTGCGCATACGTCAGAGAAGATATCTGTTACCGGCGCCTCGGCAGACTTGAAGGTCAGGACCTATCCATCCTCTGGTTACGCGTAGCTTGCGACGACCATCCACGCAGCTACGCGTGCCTATATAGGTCCCATGGCGGGAATACTGAAGTTGACCGGCTCATTGAGCATTTACAAACGGCTGTAGATTCCTTGTTAGAGCAGACCCCCTCCACAGAGATCGTGATCTTGGGCGATTTTAATGCCCACCACGCTGAATGGCTTTGTTCGCGCACCACCGATCATGCGGGGAGGTCTGTTCACGATTTTGCCTTGGCGTATGGTCTTACACAACTGGTAACTTCGCCCACGCGAGTTCCCGATGTGGATGACCATATGCCTTCACTGT
Source organism: Apodemia mormo (assembly GCA_036924255.1). Taxonomy (NCBI): domain Eukaryota; kingdom Metazoa; phylum Arthropoda; class Insecta; order Lepidoptera; family Riodinidae; genus Apodemia; species Apodemia mormo. The sequence continues at coordinate 45,059,468 of JAUPFN010000007.1, forward strand.
TGGACCTTCTGCTGACCTCTCATCCGGACCATTATCAGGTATCGGTGGACGTCCCACTTGGTTCGTCAGACCACTGCCTGATCCGGAGTAAAGTGCCGGTTTCGCGCCTATCACGGCCTTCTTTAGCAGGCTGTCGTCGCGTTTGGCACTTTAGGTCAGCAGATTGGGACGGGATGCGGTCTTTTTTTGCGTCCTACCCATGGGGGCGGTTGTGCTTCTCGTTGGATGATCCGAATGTCGTCGCTGACTCTATTGCCGATGTGGTGCTGCAGGGCATGGAACTTTTCATTCCATTTTCTGCGGTACCAATTGGTGGTAAGTCTCAGCCCTGGTTTGGTCGCTCCTGTAAAACGGCTTCGCGCCGCAAGCAGGAGTGCTACCGGGCTTGGGCTGCAGCGTCTGCATCTTGTGATGGAAAAACCAGCACATTACGTAAGGAGTACAATTTCGCCTCGAGGTACTTCAAAAGAGCTATCGCCAAGGCAAAATCGGAACACATTGGCAGAATTGGTGAGAAATTAGTTCGCCTTCCTTCGGGCACTCGTGCGTTCTGGTCTCTCGCCAAGGCTGTCTTAGGGAATTTCTCACAGCCCTCTCTTCCATCCTTGCACGGAGACGATGACTCTCTGGCCCATACCGCAAAGGAGAAGGCCGATCTCCTGGGCTCCTTCTTCGCAGCCAACTCGACTCTGGATGACCAAGGGAACGCACCGCCTACCATCCCGCAGTGTGATAGTTGTATGCCAGAACTACAATTTCGGCAATCATCTGTGCGTAAAGCACTACTTTCCTTGGACATCCACAAGTCGAGTGGGCCGGATGGCATCCCTCCGATTGTGCTAAAAATGTGTGCTCCAGAGTTGGCACCAGTACTAACACGCCTATTCCGGCTCTCCTATTCACTCGGCGTGGTACTGAATTCGTGGAAGACAGCTTTGGTGCATCCCATACCTAAAAAAGGAGATCGCTCTAACCCGTCTAACTATCGGCCCATAGCCATAACCTCCTTGTTCTCCAAAATTATGGAGACAATCATCAACTCTCAGCTCCTCAAGTATTTAGAAGAGCACCAGCTGATTAGCGACCGTCAGTACGGTTTCCGTCGCGGCCGCTCAGCTGGTGACCTTCTAGTATACCTAACTCATCGATGGGCGGAAGCAGTTGAGTCCAAGGGGGAGGCAATGGCAGTTAGTTTGGACATAGCGAAGGCCTTTGATCGGGTATGGCACAAAGCGCTTCTCGCGAAGCTGCCTTCCTATGGGCTTCCTGAGAAATTATGCGAGTGGATTACCAGTTTTTTGGCTGACCGGAGCATTAAGGTCGTTGTCGACGGTGCGTGCTCCGACCTTAAATCTGTCAATGCTGGTGTTCCCCAAGGCTGCGTGCTATCACCGACACCGTTCCTTCTGCATATCAATGATATGATGCGAATTAGCAACATACATTGCTATGCGGATGACAGTACTGGTGATGCTACATACTCCGGCCGAAGCAGTATTTCTCGGGAACACGTCGAAGAGTGCCGAAACAAGCTTGTGTCTGAAGTCGAGAATCAACTTACCGATGTCTCGGAATGGGGTCGCCAAAACCTGGTTACTTTTAACCCCAAGAAGACACAGCTTTGCGTGTTCACCGCAAAAAAGACGCCCTTTGTCGTATCACCTCGATTTGAGGATACTCTCCTGACAGCCTCAGCTAGTGTCGGAATCCTGGGAGTTGACATATCGAATTACGTTCAGTTTCGCGGTCATTTGGAAGGCAAGGCTAAACTAGCCTCCAAAAAGCTCGGTGTGCTCAGCAGAGCGAAACAGTACTTTTTGCCGGTCCATCGCCTTCAACTTTATAAGGCACAGGTTCGGCCTCACATAGAATACTGTTCGCATCTCTGGGCCGGAGCTCCTCAGTACCAGCTTCTTCCTCTTGATCGCATTCAGCGTAGAGCGGTTCGAATCGTTGACGACCTGGCCATTTCGAAACAGCTTGACTCTTTGGCATTGCGCAGAGATGTAGGTTCTCTCTGTGTCTTTTATCGTATATATCATGGAGAGTGTTCCGACGAGTTGTTTGGATTAATTCCTGCCGCCGAATTCCACCATCGGACATCGCGTCAAAACTTAAAGTTCCATCCTCACCATCTCGATGTCTGGAAATCCACAACTGTGCGTTTCTCCCGACACTTTTTACCTCGCACTACTCTGTTGTGGAACCAATTACCGGCAGGGGTATTTCCGAACGGATACGACATAGGGACCTTCAAGAAAAGAGCTTACTCATTCTTAAAAGGCCGGCAACGCAACTGCAAGATCTCTGGTATTGCAGATGTCCATGGGCGGCGGTGATCACTTACCATCAGGTGCACCTCTTGCTCGTTTGCCCCCTCTTCTATAAAAAAAAAAAAAAGTGTAGTTTAAATAAAACTCAATAAAACACTAAAATCTAAAAATATCAAATGAAAACAAAACATATTTTCATTTACGACCCGCAATGCCTTCTTCAATTTCCGACACAACACACACGAGGGCTATAACGCCCAGTATATTTCAAATTTCGCTACGTTATAACTCACGCTCGTCCCAAAAACGTGTATAGGCCTTAAAGAGCCATAAGTCTCGTAGTTGCGCAGTAAATTTGGCACAGCCTTCGAGAACAAAACCGCATCTCTGAGCAGAACAAGTTTAATTGACAGACGCTACCGCAGCGGACGTGGCCTCCCAAATAGTTCGTATTGCCAGCCTTCGCTAAATATTTCACTGAAAACATACGTTACACATGTGATTCCAAATGAGAAGTTTCAGCGAATTTCATGTTTTTGTGCCACGCTTACTTAGTAGATGAGTAAAAATATACAGCCTAAAGAGAATGGTTTGAAATTGTGGTGTCTGATCTTTCTCGTATTGATTCGGGAAGAAAACTAATACGCGACACTTACATAATGAGTACAAACTAGATGGTACAATACTGTAACATCTTACCTGGATGATTTGGTACAACCACCTTATTCAATTACATCTGCATTGAATCGGTGCTTTTCAGTTCCAGTGTTGAGGGTCAGGTAACCGATGCACTTATACATGTGGCGTCTTCACTCATACTCATGGATAAACTAGTTTTAAAACCGGAAAAAAAGTATATGCAAATGTGGCACCTTCATATATTGGAAACACTGCATTGGACAGAGCTCGGTTTAAATATCTGGGTCACTAGATTTTAGACAATCTGAGTGATGACGCTGATTACGAGCAAGAACTATTTTTAAGGTATACTGTCAATCCTTCTACACCTACAGCTCTGGGAGTGCTGTGTGTACCTGCTGAGCGGGTTATGATGACACTGCAGTACCTTCGGCATGCTCACGAAGAAGCGTCTGGATGGATTTCAAGCCATTATGCATATGTGGTGTGAGTCTTTGTTGCAGACGTTGCAAACCAGTTCGAACCGCATCCAGATGGCACTCGTGGAGCGCTAGTTTCTCCAATGCTGCGCCACTGGATACGGCTACATAGTGTTTAGCAACGGCCGGTATTACATTTAACTCATTAAAATTATCGTTATAATGTTCTTTATTTACGTATTATTCTTATTTCATTACATTTAAAATAATGTTATTAAAAATACAATAATATAAAAATAAATATATAAAACCGATTTCCCGTTGGCCTTACTGTCAAAGTACATGTGGTGAGAGTGAAAAAGAAAGAAACCTCCTCGTAATACGTGCCGTCCTAACACACCGCCGTATGTATCTGGCTTTTGATCTAGTTTTGTAAACATAACCCCCTTAGATAAATGGTCAAGACGATTTCGGGCTAACTTGCGTACACATCTTGTGGGTCAAAACGATAACAGGCGCACTTGCGAAAATAATACTATCCGTGATGGCAGATCAGAGACAGACAATCTTTCTTCAGTAGTCATTAATTAAATCATTCCAAAATGTACAGCTAATGCAACAACATTTGAAGCTTTATATATAACCTATGAAATTAGCAACACTACATTAACGTTTTGTTTTTGTATAAAGTCGATGGTTATCTTTTATTATCAAACAATTTTAAAACCCTATGCTATAAAATTTTCCTGATAACCAAAAAAAATACGATCAGGAGTAAGTGTTATCACACCTGACTTGTTTGCGGTGTAGAGAAAGTGAAACAAACTTTAATAGAATATTATTGTGTTTTAAAATGTATCCCATGCTGGAGAATATTGTACAAAATTAATATAAAACTTTGACATGACAGAATTTGAACTAGCGACTTTGCCAAAGCGTTCTAAGTTTCCCTAGCGTAGGATTAGATCTAAAACACATATGCACGTATAAATAAATAATAAATAATTAAATAAATATTCACGGGACAAATTACACTTATTGATCTAACCCCAAAGTAAGCAAATTATTTGCTTGTGTTGTGGGTGTTAGTCAACAATACTAATACATAGAAATACATATATAAATAATAGAATATATTTAATAAACACCCAAACCCGGAAATAAAAACATTTATGCTCATCACACAAATGCTTATCCCCGTCGGGGATCGAACCCGAGCCCCGTTGATTTAGTAGTCAGAGTTGCTAACCACTCGACCAATAGGGCGGTCACGCATATTTTGAATTTTATTTTAAAAATTTCATTTTCATCCGACACAAAAAACAAAACGCATGGATATAATTTCAATTACGCAAAACTCTAATCTTAAATTATTACAGATGTAATAATTTAATAATTACTTTAGTATATACGTATGTATATCTAGCGATCAGTACAATCGATGGAATCGATCACAAAGCAAAGAATTTCGCCACGCTAAACTACTGACACGTAGCTCAGTTGGTCAGAGCGTTGTCCAGTCGTCTCAATTTTTTTCTTTGTCAAGGTTTTAAGCGTTAAAAGCAGAGTTTGGCTTAATCAACTACTTTTGTAATCGGATTAATAATCTGATTAAAAGTAATCATGATTACGTTTAGTCAAATTGAAGTAATCATGGTTACTTATAATCAAAACTATACATGTAACTTTTTTTTAAGGGACAAATTACACTTACTGATCTAACTCCAAAGTAAGCAAATTATTTGCTTGTGTTATGGGTGTTAGTCAACGATTCTAATACACAGAAACACATATATAAATACTTTTACATACATAATAAACACCCAAATCCGGAAATACAAACATTTATGCTCATCACACAAATGCTTGTCCCCGTCGGGGATCGAACCCGAGCCCCGTCGATTGCGTGGTCAGGGTCGCTAACCACTCAACCAACGGGGCGGCGTTTTAATCAATCAATCAATCTTTAATCTTGATTACAGTAGTTAGAAATAAAAACTACACGATTATTTTTTATTTTTCATTATCTAGCAGATCAAGATATATCATTATCTAGTAGATAACCTGAAATAAAAAAGATATATAAGAAATATAACACGCCTCTGCCATCCTCGGGTCCAGTTGAAAGACTTTTCTTTTATGCTACTATGACCAATTTACCAAAAGCACATAAACTTTCGGATGAAATGTTCGAGAAGAGGGTTTTGTTGAAATCTAATTTAAACCGCATATCGTAAATCAAAATATCCGGTATTATTAAAAAAAATGAATAATTAATCTAAGTATGGCAATTTATGAGACGTATGTATGAGAGAAAGAATATTTTATTGTTATGTATTTTTTTTATCATTAATCGCCAAAGTAGTTTACTTTTTTGACTATTTTTTGTAATCTTTAATCATGATTGAAGATTACACATTCTAATCATAATCTGTAATTATTAATTTAATTATATTTTGCCCAACTCTGGTTAAAAGTAATTCTAATTCTACGCATTTCTCCATTTCTTCGGTTGGTCGTCACATTTTATAGATTTGATTACCCCTTGCTTTCTGTGTTACTAAGGACTGAACGTCAGGCCAAGATGAAATTAATGCCTGTGAATTTTTGCGCGAAACGAAAGGTGAAGTATCTCTCGACTAAAACAATGTTTAGTATGGTACCAATCATGCGTGGGCGCAAATTTCCCGTGGCCAGGTGGTGAAAATTTTATGCACTCGTCTGATGCATGGAGGTATTAAAATACCATCAAACTCCTAGTGACTACCAAGACTGATTTTCTTGATGTAAGCTTGATAAGAATTACCCCTCGATTGCAAACCCTAATCTCTAGACAAACATCGTTGCTTTAAATATAGAATGTATTTATTTCGTTTAATTTACTGTGTAACTTAATCCTTATTAAACCTTATACGCCTCTCATTAACAACACACTATGTTAAATATGGCTCGACATAATTAACAAGATCGTGTTATGATATCCTAGATTGTAATCACAAATAATATCCAAGCAAATTAACTGCGCGTGAAACTATTTATCGCGCCGCCATGTTTAGCTCCGGTATAAATAGCTGAGTTTAATTAACTGAGAGAAGACAACCGACAATACTGTTGATTCCTGATTTACTCGCCAGATATTCGCAGATTCCAGAGACCACAACGAGAAAAGTACCACTTACACCCAACGACTAGTATTCGGTTAAAACCGTTTATAGCTCACGATTAGCATTAAGGCGGGTTTAGACAGGGTCAGTAACTGACTTCGATTTCGAGACAAGTCAGCGCTGACCCGAAAAATACCCAGTCTAAACTGATTTGAAGTCAATACAGTGGCGGGAAGTCAGCGCTGACTTCAATATTCGCAGATGAATATTTTGAGGTCAGTTGGCGCCCCCCGCCACCCGTGCCCTCCCGCGCCAGTGGTAAAAACCATGTAAGAAACCCGTGTAAATGGGGAAGTCAGCGCTGGGTCAGTCACTGTCGCTGTGTTGTAGGTTGACGTCACATTGCGCAGACGCTAAAATGTCTCGTAAACTAAACGACTGACTTTACAAACGTGCAGCCACCGTACTCAGCTTACCACGACTACTGTCTCCATGTAAACGAATGAAGCGGCAGTTTCGGCGCCGATACTGATTTGTGCACAGACCCTGTGAAAACGCGGCTCGTTTGAGTTACTTTTGTATTGATTTTGGAAATCAATAGCTAAGTAGAAAAATTAGGGAAATCCATTTGCGATTTCCAGCGAACATATTTTCTATTTATCTTTTCTTTATATTATACATAGTGTAAAATAAAGTAGTTTCCATTGTGTATATTGGCTTATACCTTATAAAATCTGCCGATAGACAAAGTGTCGAAGTTTTTATTAATAGAACAAAGTCGAGAATTTTAAAGATTTATCGTAAAAACCTATTTTTGTGCGCTTACATTGCACCCATACGAAGCCAAAGCGAGTCGCCAGTTTTTATAATAAAAGCAATAAGATAAATAAAAAGCTCACCAAAAATCACGAAGTCTTTTTGGGATAGCAAACAAGCAGATGGGCAACCATTGACTATAGACTTGAAAGATATTAATAGTGCATCCATGTGGTGGAGTGTTAACACCACATTCATAACTTTACTCACTATCTGGTTTTCTAACCCGGAAAACGACGGTGGCAAGCATTAACGCTATAATTGTGGCAAGAATAGGTAAGACGGGAATACTAAACGCAGGCGAGACGATGCAAAATTTTACTACCTTGAATTCATCATGGTAGTAACTCATATAGCTGATCGTTATCTTTTACGTACTGCCTAGGAGAATGACAGATGGTCTATTCTGCATAAAAGGCCTGGACCTACTCAGGAGAATAAATTGAATGATCCTATTGGGTTGGTCCAGGGATGAATTTACAGACATTGGATCTCTATGTATATATAGCGTCTGTATAATAGGAAGGGTTCTGATGAACTATTTAATTTAGTGCCGGCATCCTCATTTTATCATTACACAATACGGCATGTTGATAATTAATCATTTACATTGTTTAATTTTCTCTTTCTTTGTTATAGAAACAGTCAAACTCTAGAACAGCTTACGTTAGTTTCATACGTTTTGAGAATACACTCAATATTTTAATAGCAGGTTTTAATTACCCACCTGTTTTATATCTATACAATATTTGAAGAAGTTTTTAAAAATTGTTGACGTTTGTTCATAAAAGTTTACCCAAATGTGTCTACCGTCCTGACTATAAAGTAGAGTTTTCCTTTAATATTTGACTGGGTTTCGTACTACTGCCTATTCATACATACTTCTGGATTTATAATTTTAGTGGGATTAAAAATGTAATCAAATAATTTGAATGCCAGATGTATTTGTATGAATATGAAAGAAGAAGGGAGTTTGTCTGAATCGTGATGTAATAACTTGGTTCTTTGTTGCATCCTTAAGGCATTTACTATAAATATATTTTTATGTGTATAAAACTGAAATAAAGTTACTTTCGGTCAGTAAGAAAACTTGGTTTCCATACACAATTTCTTTGATAGATGTGCGCATTTATCTCTTCTAAAATAAATCCTAGTATTGCTGTTGTGATCTTCCCGACAGAGAGGCATTTCTTTGATGAGCACAGATATCTGTATTGCTGGGTTTGGGTGTTTATTAACTGTATTTCAGTATTTATACATGTATTTCTATGTAATAATATCATGCATTTACACCCATACCTCATGCAAATAATTTGCTTACTTTGTTGTTAGTTTCTCTGAGTAGATTTGCCATTGTGATTTTTAAGAGAAAGTTCAACAAAATTCTCAGAAACCGGTATCACATCGGCAACAATGTGTTTGTCATAAATGTATATGGATATGTATGACTGCTTTTCACTCGCTCGTATGCCTGCAGATACGATTAAAAATATATTATACTAGCTATTGCCAGCGACTTCGTCCGCGCGGACTTCGTTTACTCCGCACAGCTCCTCCCTCGTAGTGATACCGTGATAATATGTAGCCTATATGTTGACCCAAGCTGTTAGTAATATTCATGCAAAATTTGAAGTAAATCCATGCAGTACTTTTTGAGTTTATCCCAGACATACATACAGACAAACAAACAAACAGACAAACAGATAAAAATTCTAAAAACCATATTTTTGGCTTCGATATCGATTGTAGATCACGCCCTAAGTATTCTTTTAAAAAATATTCAATGTACAGTTTTGACTTTTCTGCGATTTTATTATATGTATAGATTAGTAAATAAATATTAAAATATTGGTCCCTTTGCATAATATACGGAAGTTTGTTAGGCATTTTTGTTTATTACATTAATTGGGTAATGATTCCCAATGGCTTGTGTTTACCAATCTTAAAGAATTCCTTTGTTAACACACTATCATTACAATGTTTCGCGGGCAACGTTGTTTTAGTCAGAAAACTGAAACACACATTTTTGAATTGCCCGACTCGGGAATCTAACTCTAGACCTCAAGTGGTTAACACCGACACTAGACCCCTAGACCGCTGAGGCGATAATTTGTTTTAGGAAGTATTTACGAAACGTTTTCAATTATATATTGCTTTACCGCTCCGCCCACTTGCAGTTAGTAATCAATGACGTCAGTGTATTTCCCGTTCTATTGATGATCGAACCCGGGTTCTATTGATAGCGTACTCCGGGTTGTTAACCTTCAAGCGGGCGCGCGGTCATTTGTAACGAGAGCGGGCGCGCGTAACCGAAAAGACCTATGGGATAAATATGAGAAAAAAAGCACGAATTAGGGAATAATCATTTATTTCTTTGTACTCAGATATATCATCATTATCTTAAAAGTCTTATTTCTCACAACAAGTAATGAAAATTATGAAAAACACACATTAATAAATCAACAAACATAAATCAAATATTCTTTGGATCGAATCAAAAATTAGGAACACAAAACCCGTTAACATATCTCAGAATAGTTTAAATACCTAGTCAAACAATAAACATTACAGAATAATGAAATATTAGAAACAATCAACTTCGTTCAATCAACTAGTTTTCATCAGAATCAGTTTCTTCTTCCAAGTAACATTGACTGCAAATAAATGTTGTCCTCTATTATTGCACTTCGTGATAACTGTAGACGACTCATTTTATAAAAAAAACAACAAAACTCCAAGCTTCATTTGATAATATTGAGCCAATGACCAAAGAACTACTACAAGCACGTATCGAGTGTACGTCGCATTGAGCGTCGCGCGTAACCTTTTCGACGACAGGCGCGTGTAGTCGTTTCGACGACTGCGCCGGAATTGAAACAATTGCAATTGGTGGAGTGGGGAGAGCGCCCCGAGCAGCGGTAAAACCTTTATTTTATTACCAACGACATAGCGACAGGCTACTAGAAATGAGAAATTAATGTGATGTCTAATAATCCAAATATCAACGAAAATGTATTAAGTGCGGTCGATTCGACTACGCGCGCCCGCTTGAAGGTTAACCAAACGACTAACGAAGCAGACTAACAGGGAGATATGGCTAAAATTGTTTTCTCCGTGCGATTTACGTAAGGCTTTGTGATGTAGTCGGCTACGAGAGGCAGGGAAGTTTTAAAATAAACAATGAAATTATTTGTTTATAATACGTGAAGTAAAAACGTTGGTCACCCTTTCATGAAAATTACGCAGAGTATGAAATTAATAATATACCTGTATTAATAACGATGGAGTTAATAAAATTTGACTTATTCTAGTTTCCATCTATTTCTTAATTCTTCAATTCTAGAGCGTAGAATCTGACATTAGGACTAACTTTACCTGAGGCTTAATACTAATTTGTTAATAGATGGCGGTAGTTTCTTACCGTAATATCGATCACTTGTTTATTTTACTAAATTATTTCAATAAAAACATTAAAGACTGATTAAAAGTATATAAAAAATTTAAACCAACCTTTTTTTTATATCATAAGATAGCAAACAAGCAGATGGGTCTCCTGATGGTAAGAGTCAACCATCACCTATAAATACCAAAGATGTTAATGGTGTGTTGCTATCTTGTGGCGAGGTCTAATGCCACATGCATAAATTTACCGGCTACCTTACCCTCCAAACCGGAACACGACAGTGACAAGCACTGACGCTATTGCGGCAGGAATAGGTAAGGCGGTGGTACCAGACCCGGGCGAGACAGTGCAGAACTCTACCACCTAGTAACCGCGATGGTAGTGAATTGTATAGCCAATCGGTCGCCTTTTACGATCTGTCTGGCAGAACGGGAGTTGGTCTCTTCTTCCAAGGAGCCCGGGCCCAATACGGGGAAAACACAGTTCAAAATAGTCAATAAAAATATCATATTGTGCAGTAAAAATTCTAACAAAAAAGTTCTATTTGTCCCTATTTTATTAAAAATATTTCGTTATTCTCACTAAAGGCAGTAAGTGTGACAAGAATTTTTAATGTAACGAAATAAGAATACACGCGCCACCGAATAAAATATGATATTGCTTTTAAATATGAAATATTACGCCAAAAGTGTACACGTTATGAAGAAAAAGGGTTCACCCTTGTCACACGCGCTTACAGGGCAAAGGATATCGCGGCGATGTGTCTTTATTTTGAAAACAATGAATTGGTTTTGTGGTGCAATGTTATTACTTCTGCCGTTATTATTAGGAACATAGGTTATTAACGTGGAAGAAAACTTCCAGTCCTCACTTTTTAATTTCTTTTCATATCTCTTGGTATAGTAGTTAACCTATTTAAAAAAAGGATCAGTGACTAATTACATGAATTAATGTAATTCCAATTTTTTTATATTATAAGAAAGCAAACAAGTAGATTCCTCTCCTGATGGAAAAAGACAACAATCGAAAATAGACACCAAATATGTTAAAGATGCGTTGCCATCTCGCGATGCAATGCAATATGCGTAACAATACTAGCTATTAAAATAGCTACTAAATGATTAACCTTATTCATTTAGTAGCTAGTAACTGAGCTACATTACCCTCCAAAACAGAACGCGACGGTGACAAAAAATTCCGGCTCAGATAAAATGCGATAGAGTATTTCTCATCATAACGCTTCAAAATTCGATATTTTATTAGCAGATCGGAATTTCATGAAGGTAGGTATGTTAGTACTTCCAAGCCTGAGATAAGCACGCAAAGCAGTCGGTCGTGGTTACGGCAACAAAATAAGAATTTATCTGGTCAGTTGGTCTGTATAATGCGGCAGTGATAACACTTTCAAACGGTTGAGAAAGGTTAGTCAATAAGCACGATCATATTATCACATCTCATAGTATCTTGATAGTGGCGACGATATGCGGCCGACTGTGTGACATTTTAAAAATATTTGTTTAATTCTTAAACTGCTGACAAAAATATATCTTGGCAAATAATAATGATTTCTGTCAACTGGATAAGCAATTAATATGGAAAGATAAAGCTGTTACGACTCGATTGATATGAAGGCCTTCCACATAGGCCTTTAAACCAGTTTTAACTTTTCCGCTGATTGCACACAATCTACGCGAGCAAAAAACATAGGCTCGTAGCGCTGCAACAAAAGTTCTTGCAGTAAAAATTTCCCGCGACTACACATCCCATTATAAGTTGCCCCAACAGGAACAATAAAAATTAGTCTTGGCTTCGTGGATATAAATTCGCGTCGAGCTAGGTGGAAGTTCTGGCGCCTTTTAAACTTTTACAAGCGTTTTTAATAATGTGCGGGCGATGTAAATTCGGGATAAGTTTTCCAATAAAAGTTGCATTGCCCCCGCTGCAACGCGGATGCGCAACGCGATTAACTATTAAAAACAAATTTCAATTCAGTTTCATTAGTTGTATGAAAATTTGCATTTTAAAATGAATTTCGCAGTTGTCTGCAATATTGTAGATTATGGTTTTTAATATCTAAAGACAGTAGAACTGCAATGGTCGTTCACAAAATTAAACAAGATGTAATTTACTTGTGTCTTCGCAATTTTGGATTTAAATTCCACCAATCTTAAACATATATTTTTCTATTTCTCTGAAAACGTTAACACAAATCCAAGCTGTAAATGTGTATATTTGTTTGTAACGCTTTCACGTCTTAACTAAACTGATTAACATGACATTTTACATAGACGTTATCAAAGCTCCAAATAGGTTTTTATTTACGTACTTCTACATATCCTTTCAAATCCAGAAAATAAGTGCTTCCCGAGGTAAAGAAAATAAATTTTAAATGCAAAAGTATCCGAAAGCGGAAGTGGTATGTTTCTAAGGAGCAATCTGTAACAGAGAAGCTATTATTTCGCTAAAAAATAACATTTTTAACTCATAAAAAATGTAAAATTTTATTTAACATCAACTTAGAGCTACACAAGGCAAAGAACGAGCTCTTCGTGGAAACTAATTTGAATATTTAAGTTTCAAGACGAGTCTTGCCCAGTACCAAGTCACGCGCTTTGTGCTTGTCTTGGAGTTATATCAAATATTATACAAAAGATCTTTTGAAAAACCTAATAAATTGCCTCTTTGATAAAGTAGATGATGTATGATTACTTTAAGATTCACCATACAGACTTTTTTCTGTTAAATTAACGGATGAGTTGTATAATCATGTTTTAATAGGCGCGCAAAAAAAACTGTCCAGTCTAGTTGATTATTAAATATTATATCAAGCAAAAAAAATACTTTAAATAATAATTAAGTACGACGTGATCGTTACATATTGCAATTATCATTTTACACGACACACATTATTCATTATAATTTTAATTCGTATAATAAGACAGTTCGCATTCGGCCATCAAGAGAGCTACATGTCTAGTGACATCAAGATCATTACACATCAAGTCTATTTATCAATATTAAATCAATTAAGACAGTTCGCATTCGGCCATCAAGAGAGCTACATGTCTAGTGACATCAAGATCATTACACAGCAAGTCTATTATCAATATTAAATCAATATAACAATCAATAATAAATATAATTTATCGTTTATCAATCTAATAGTGTAATAGTCAACAAGAACCCGTACAATAAAAAAACTAATTCAGTCTAGAAACGTAGAAAGTACATGAATAACTACAACATTAAAATAATTTCTTGATACACAGTAAAAGAAAACAAATAATAAATCAAATACCAACACAGTGTAATTAGAGTCAGGTTTAAACTGTTTTAAAAACACACACGGAGGTATAACTTTGTGGTAAAATCCAATAGTCCAATTTACATTTGACCGGGACTTTCTAAGGACATTATATTTTTAAAATAAATATTATTATACTTTAAAGTCGTTCTAACTAGGAATATATATTCCATTGTAAAGAGGAGTTACGCGACTCGCAAGGTGTGTTACGTGTCACGAGTACCAAGGCGGCTTGGATCGTGGAGAGTTTACGGAGCTCTATTTACGTATATTTTAAATAATGTTATCAATACTTTTATTTAAGAATTCGCCTTGTCTCAGAGCTCATAAATAAATTTCCGTCGATATTTATTAGAATCGGGTCAATTTTACCCACTGTTGGTCCCTTTGATGGATAATAAAAATAAAATAAAGAAGCCTTTGAAGAATAGGCCAACTGCCATTTTGCCAGACAGGTCGTAAAAGGCGACCGATTGGCTATACGAGTCACTAACATTGTGGCTACTATTGAGGGTGGTAGAGTTCTGCATTGTCTCGCCCGTGTCTGGTACCACCGTTTTACCTATTCCTATCGCAATAGCGTCAGTGCTTGTTGCTATTGTGTTCCGGTTTGGAGGGTAAGGTAGCCGGTAAACTTATGCATGTGGCATAAGACCTCGCCACAAGATAGCAACGCACCATTAACACCTTTGGTATCTATAGGCGATGGTTGACTTTTTGCACCAGGAGAGCCATCTGCTTGCAAACAAGCAGATGGCTCTCCTGATGCTCAGTAGTTTTTTTGTGAATGAGTAACAAACATTCATCCATCCAAACATCAAATATTCAAACTTTCGCATTTATAATATTAATACAGATTTCATTGATTAGAACATGATAAGAGCGTGTAAGGGACAGCCGACCGAAAGTCGAAACCATAGATTTGGACTATGATTCTGATAATACAAAAAACTTTGGAAGTTCGTGTAAGAAAATTTGATTTTTTTATCCATTTTTTTACCTTAATTTTGTATAATTTGATTTTGTTCATATCATAAGATAGCAAACAAAAAATAATTAGTTGTTGAAATGCAACAGTGCAATCTACAGTAAGTCTATTATCTACTTCAATGATTGAAATTCTTTGTAAATACACTTTAATTATTTTAAATACCACCTTTTAGGAATCTTTTTAGTTCATTTTTAAATTAAGAAATAAACAACCCTAAATGATATTATAATTGTTTTTATTTAGGTACGTATCGAGAAGTATACAGTACCTACAATCTATTCTAGCATCGACAATTTATTGTGCTGATTCTAAGCTACTGAAATATTCCTCATTATAAATTTCTCAGGACTCCCGCTTCACCGGGGTCGTAAAGCTTCTTAAACGTTCAGCCTTTGAATTTATATTTCATTGCTGGATATTTTAAGGATAATTTTAAGTTTATTATAATACTAGGTTTTATTTGCGAATTAGTTTTGTAACGGAACCGTTAGCTTGGTCAATTTAAATTTACTGTTTTATATTACTGGGGGATTATTATCCAAGTGTTTTGTTTTGTTATTTAAACGAGTATTAACGTAATTTTTGTCTCGTTATAAGTAAACCTATCATGAGAGAAACATAACTCGAATAAATTGAGAATTCACGAGCTTTTGAGTAAATTAGTGTTTGATTCTATTAAAATGTTTGTGCAGGAATAAAGTGATATTAGAATGATCAATTGAGAATCTGTTACATTTAACTAAAACAAATTGGTTAAGTGCGTGCCGAGCCACGCGCAATGTAGGGTTCCGAAGTTGCCTATTACAATAATTTGGATTAAGAAGAGGGCTTTTATAGTTTCATAATCTGGACATTTAAGCTATTCAACGTCAACGACAAATATATATCCGCACCACAGGTGTGAACGTGTGGTGCGGATATATATTTGTCGTTGACGTTGACCTTGACGTGCACTTATGAAAACTTCTCTAAGTACATTTTATAACTTGGTCGACTATTACTCAAAAAGTTGTAAAGCCTTCTAAGCCGTGATAGTTTTCCTTTTAAGTTCATTATATTTACTATAATATATAAAATAAATAAAATAAAAAAATACTACCACACATAGTGGGGTACGTAAGAAAAAAATTAACGTCCGCACTTTACATGTAGGGGAGATACAGATTGTATATTTTTTAAATTTCAATAAAAATTTCTTAAATATCCTCCCTTGCAGTAAAACGTATTCTCTCCAGCTGCTACATTTTTGTTATAATTTGTATATGTTATAATATGTATATAATATAAGTTAATATATATAAAAACAATTGTAACTGTCTTCAACTATTTGAAAGTTAATAAAAAATAATATATCAGGTCACAGGTCAGTTCTAACTAAAAAAGGACAAATTTATGCACACCTACAATACCTGGTTAAAAACAATCCTGAAAATAAAATAATAATATATATATATATATATATATATATATATATATATATATATATATATATATATATATATATATATATATATATATATATATATATATATATATATATATATGTATGTATGTATATATGTATTTATTTATTTATTTATTTATTTATTATTAAGGTAAACTTATTTTTAGGTCCTAGGAACCTTTTCATACTATTTTTACAATGTCATCAGTATATCTGTATGTATGTATGTGTGTATGTATGTAAACATCTCATAACTTTTGAACGGCTGGACCGATCGAAAAGCGGTTGATGGAATTCGACTGGATTCCACTCAACTTAGACTTCCTGAAAATTTGCACCGATTTCGTCAAGGAGATTTTGAGAAATTTTGAAAAAACACCAGAAAAATTTTGGCGAAACAGTATTTTTTAATATAACTTCCAGATTTATGTACCGATTGAATACAAAAACTAATCAGCTCTATTTTTCAAAATACTAGACAAAATAGAAATGACGCAAATAAAAGACCTCATCATATTTATTGCACTGAAATAAATAGAAACCAGTAAAGAAAATATAATAAAGTAACGAGACGACAAAGAAATGTATATAACCGAATAAATAATATATTATGAGCGTTTCAGCGCTGAGCCCATGCAAGGTGAAAATGAAAAACTTTCAGACTGAAACTAGATTTGAACCAGGGACCATCTTGCCTTAAGGCCAGACAATGCTCTGACCACTGATCTACGTATCAGTGGTTCAATGTGGCGAAATTCTTTTTGCTTTGTGATTGACTAAATGTTATTTACATCAGGGGACTTTAAAAACACTATCATCCACATCGCTTAAATTAACCATTACCGAATATTTTATATATTTCCGGAACTTAAGAGTTGCTGTAATTTACTACTTAATTCCATGTTCCGCAATGTATCTGATATTAATTCAACATTAAGATTTTTTTAAAGAAAAAAAACCACGTGCTTATATTTGTTTGTGTGACTGAAATTAACTTAAAAACTACTGTTGCAACTTGACTTTAAATGGGCAGGTAGATCTTTGACAAGAGAACATATTCCTTTATCTAAGAGGTAGACACACAATTTTAATTATTTATTCAAATAACTTTGGACATGAAATATTTGAAATATGTACCTATTAAACCATCTGACTGATGAATAAAAAATAACTGGAAAGTGCCCCATTCTTTGATGCAATCATCTTTGAATCAGCAAATATTAGTAATGAATAAAAATACTTCATCCAATTATTAAAGGAATAATTAAGCTTGTCTCTGACTAATTATTGAAGGACTTTATAGATTGCTACAGCTGAGTAAGTAATAAATGTTCTACGGTCAGAGAGCTTTGAACTTTGCTCACTACGCAAAATAAAACAAAGAGAAGTAATGAATTTTTATAAGCATTTAATACAGCTAGTTTACGAAATAAATTTTTAAACCTTTCAAGCCGTTTTAACGTGAACATTTAACAAATATACTTGCTAGTCACTGCCATCGTGACTAATAGGGGGTAGAGTTCTGCATTGTCTTGCCCAGAACTGGTACCAGCGCCTTACCTATTCCTGCCGCAATTGCGGCATTGCCCGTCGTTGTCGTGTTCCAATCGAAACGCGGTTGATGACATTCGATTGGATTCCACTCAACTTAGACTTTCTGAAAATTTTAACCAAATATGCCCAAGGGATTTTGAGAAATTTTGAAAAAAACATAATTTTGGCGAAACAGATTTGTTTTAATAGAACTTCCAGGTTAATGCACCGATTGAGTACTAATACTAACTAATCAGATCTATTCTTTAAAAAAATTACGTCTAATGCATAAATTGCCTCAAATCGTTTTATCTGTTTGGAAATAATCGTTGACGAAAATTTCGAAAGTGTTTTTTCGATATAACTTCGAAATATTTTTAGCACTCAAAATTTACGTCGAATGCCGTTTTAAAAATCAAAATTGAATCGTATTTTCAAACTAGCTGAGCCCGCGACTTCGTCCGCGTGAGAAAATATCGATAAAAATAGCTTAAGTTACTCCCTGTTACATCAGCTATCTGCCAGTGAAAGTTCCGTCAAAATCGGTCCAGCAGTTCGAGAGATTAGCTGGAACAAACAAACAAACAGACAGACAAAAGTTGTAAAAAATGTTACTTCGGTATATGTGCCGTGTATACATTCATATGCATTTGGTAAAAAGTGGTTATTTTAATATTACAAACAGACACTCCAATTTTATTTATTTGTATGTATAGATGTTACTGCTTGTCAAATATTAAAACTACGTCGTTTTCAGCAAACTTACTTAATATTTTTGAAATAACTTTCAGACTAATATACTGATTGACTTCAAATTCTTATCAGCTATTTTTCTTTAAAATCTGCGTCAAGTACCGTTAATTGGATAAAAATCAGTCAATTTGTTTGGGATCTATCAATAACGAAAATTTTTGAAAAAAATGTTTGTTGATATTGCTTCGAATTTTTTTAACCTACAGATTATTTAGCTAAAGCAATAGTTAAATTGAATTGAAAATGCCATTTGAATTTGAATTTGAATTTGATCATCGTTTCTAAAATATACAAATTTTCAAAAATCAATATACTGGCATTTTTATCAAAATAGACTGCATGTATGATTATTTTGTTGGTTCATTCGTAAATACTTTCTTGTTGTATTTTGTGACTTAGCATTTGGGACATTTCAATATTTCTTAGAAATGGCCTGAGATTTTCTGGTCTACCTATAATATAGTACGGTCTACCTATAATACGTTGCAACCCAAGATCCATCCGCGCCACCACATCGCTCTTAAAACCTAATATTGATAGAAATAAATTTTTGTTTATGGTAGTTTTCTTGTAAAAGAATTTTCAAGGAAAAATGGCTATTGAAAATAAAAGTTAATCTTATAAATAAAAACACATTTTTAACATTTCGCTAAAATTAATAGTTTTTTTTTTTTAAATTGATAAGTTCCTGGTTTTACATCGATTTTCGAAATCCAGAAATGTTTTATTTAATTAACCTTCAATATTTTTAGGATTAATATTGGACTTACCGTAGGCACGAAGAATTGGCGGTAGAAACTCAGCGAATAAATTTTTCAAATTTTTGTTTCAGAGAAGCCCTCGGGGTTCGATTCCCGAGTCAGACAAATCAAAAATGCATTTTTTCAATTTTCTAATAAAAACAACGTTTCCCGGGATTAGAAAAGTGCCCGGTTGGTGATAGGCTAGTCATCTATCACGTTGTGGGACTAAGACGTATCTTCGGCTAATCGAAGATGCACACGTTATACCTCTGCCTACCTCTTCGGGGATACGGGCATGAATATACCTTTTTTTAGCTTTTTCCCCTCGGGCTAAGATTGGAAATTGATCTCAATACAATATTAATCAACTATAGATTTTTTAATACTAAAATATAAATATGATTGGTTGAAATATTTCGAAGTTTATTTAGTTAGTTCGAAAAAACACTTTCAAAATTTTCGTCAACGATTACTTCCAAACAGATAAACCGATTTGATGCAATTTATGCATTGGACGTAATTTTTTTAAGAATAGAGATGATTAATTTTTGTACTCAATCGATACATTAACCTGGAAGTTATATTAAAAAAAAAACTGTTTCGTCATAATTTTTTTTGGGTTTTTTCAAAATTTCTCAAAATCCCTTAGGCCATTAAATTCAAATTTTCAGGAAGTTTAATTTGAGTGGAATCCAACCGAATACCCTCAACCGTCATCAGTCCAGCCGCTCAAAAGTTATGAGATGTTTACATACATACATACATACATACGTACATACATACAGACACACACACACACATACAGACACACTAACGTCATCGCGAAAATAGTCGAAAAAGGTTTCTAGGGCCTCAAAACTTGCACATCTGGTGAAAACTCGATTTTTGAAAATCGGAGCAAAATAAGTAACTTCCTTATCTACATACGTAGCGGGAAGTTAAAAAGTACAAGTGTATTAATAGATTAATATTGTATTAAAATGGAGTGAATTTACCACGCTAAAGTAGCATTTTAACTCGTTAGTTTCACAATAGATGGCGTTAGTAGTAATAAAATTCTAATACAACATGTATATTCTATGTTTTTAATGTTTATAAAATTGTATTTTAATGGTAGATCATATTTAGACATAAATTTAAACTATCAAGTCAAAGCTCAAACCTAAAAAGTGCGATACTTTTTCAGTAAAACGGTACCACAAAAGCACATAGAAAGTCCCCTAGTGTAACTAGGTAGTATAACTTTGCGAGCCCTTACAAAGCTGTTCTTTTTGCTAGTTAGAATATATATGACTATTATTACGTCATTGCAATGCCAGGCGCGTATGCAGAACGGCGCGGGCGTACACTCTCGATAGTGATAGTTCCGCCCTTGTCGCACGCTCGCCGATGCAATGTAATCTCGCAAAAATTAACATTCGTTGTTATACGTAGAATAGAATGTTACGTTTTTAATTTGTTTTTACATACCATTGATCTATAGAATGTGTTAGCATTAATCAATATACATAAATTAAGCTCGAATAAACGACGTAAGCCGAATTATGTAAATATTATAGTACAATGTTTAGCAGTTTTTAAGTTTCTAAATTTAAAAAAAAGGGTTTAAATAGAACAAATTCGTTCAAATAAATATACAGACAGATATTGTTTGGGATTACACTGCGTCGCCAAAGCCCCTATGAAATAGTTTTTACCCGACTGCAGGAGGGTATTGTGTTTTTACCCGACTGCAGGAGGGTATTGTGTTTATCAGTCTATATATGTATGTATGTATGTTTGTTCCTATGTGGCATTCTAGAGGCCAAACGCGTACGCCGATTTTGATGTTTCGCATGTCAATCGATTCGTCTTAACCTTGCGAGTGTCACTAAAGACATGACATTTATTAAAACCCACCATGGAAACCACCAGGCGCCATATTGTCAAAATTTAAAAAAAATATATTGATGAACAATATCATGTGGGGTATCGTTGAATAGGTATTTAAAAATAATTTGGGTTTTATTCATCATTTTTCTTTTTAAATAATAGTTTAAGATATATAACGATTTAAAGTTAATTTTCCTATTTATATTCACGTACTTTATACATACCTATATACCTACCTACTTCAGTATTTCTTATTCGGTATTCATTTCATTAATCAGTATTTATCATGCGTTAGACAATATTTTCAACCGACGAAAAAATGGAGGTTATTAGTTTGACATGTATGTATGTAATATTGTTGGAATTGGATAACATTTGAGTATGATGATATATTTTGGCGTCCAAGCTAAAATTGCGTAAGTGTATGTATATTTGTATGTTTGTCCAGGAATTTTTCGGGAAATAAAAGATATATCGGGTTAATTATTTTTAATTTAAAATAAGTTATATAACAACTTAGGGAACTGTCTAAGTTTTGTCAAAATCGGTTCAGTAGTTCTAACTCCGTGCAGGTCCGGGCTTCTTTGAAGAATAGGCCAATTGTCGTTCTACCAGGCAGGTCGTAAGAGGCGATTGATTGGCTATTTCCGTCACTACCATCGTGACTACTAAGTGTTAGATTTCTGCCACGTCTTGCCCGGATATTTAGTACCACTGCCTTACCTATTCCTGCCACAATATCGTCAATGATTATCATTGTCGTGTTCCGGTTAAGAGGGTAAGGTAGCCGGTACACCTATGCATGTGGCATTGCCATCCCGTCACACGGATAGCAACACACGATTAACATCTTTGGTGTCTATAGGCGATTTTTTATCTTTCCATCTTTCTATCAGGAGAAGCATCTGCTTACAGCACTCAATCTTCTAAACTAAACAAATAATACCTGTACCTTGTGATACGATCAACTCCCAACTAACTCGCTAATGTTTTTTTATATCATAAGATAGCAAACAAGCAGATGGGTCTCCTGATGGAAAGAATCAACTATCGCCTATAGACATCAAAGGCGTTAATGGTGCGTTGATATCTTGTGCCGAGGTCTAATAAATCCAAAACGCAACACGACAGTGAGAAGCACTGACGCTATAGCGGCAGGAATAGGTAAGGCGGTGGTACCAGAGTCCAGACCTAGGCGAGACAATGCATAAATCTACCTCCTAGTATCCACGATGGTAGTGACTCGTATAGCCAATCGGTCACCTTTTACGACCTGCTTGGCAGAACAGCAGTTTGCCTATTCTTCAAAGGAGCCCGGAACCAACACGGGGAAAATAAATACGTCGTCAAATATTCACCAAAATCACGTGAATATTTGGCGACGTATATTCGTGGCATCTCTAATGCTACGGCCGCACTTGCGTCTATCGTCACAAAGCTTCCCTTGGTTATTTAATGAGCATTCAAACCAGAAATACAAACATACGTGCTTTTCAAACAAATACTTGTCCCTGCTTAGAATCAAACCCAAGTTACGATAGTAGTCATTATATTATTATAATCTGTCTCCAAGCCCTGTTGATTGGTAGTTAGGGTTGCTACTTAAGCAAAAACGAGGTGGCCAGGGCGTTAGTTAGTTGGTTTTATTAGGTACCTACCTATTTAATAGTGCGTTAATACTTTTACTTTACCTTTTTTTACCTATTTTTCAACTTCCTACTAGGTAAATGAAAATTTTCAAAATTCGGAATGTCCTTGTTTTCACCTCATTTTCTATCATTCTATCATCTATTTATCAGATCTCGAGTTTTGAAATCATAAGAAGATGCTCTATTTTAAATAGGTAGGTACAATAGAGGTAGGTATCTAATAGTTTAGGATATAGGTACATATAATGTATAACTATTTAAATTTGTTTAAAACCATTTTCCTACTTATAACAAGTACCTACTTTATACGTAAACTTTAGTGTTTCATTATTCTGTCTTTACAACGGGGGGATTAATGCAAAATATAAATAAAAGAGGTAAATTGAATATAATATTATACAATGGAAAGGGAGCAATGAGAGTTATAAGGACAATAGAGTGACCAGTTCTTCGAAGGGATCAATTGAAAGACGGAGAATTGCCATAGGCTGTTTACCTATATAGAATTTGAGGACAAATCAATTAAAAACAATGTTCCTGGAGTGAAAGTCAGAATCGAACCTAACCCGGCTCAAAGCATGCGTTGCTTTGAGCCGGGTTAGGTCTCTTGTGGTGCTAATAATAAATAGTTTAGACCACCATAAATTACTTAATAATCCCCACGATATTTACTCTCTGAATGAAATGACAAGATTGCGTAATTTACCATCATATAATTTTAATATCTAAGTTAAGAATACTAACTAAAAAGTGTTAAATAAAAAAAATATTGAAAACAAAAAACCCGACTGCATTTAATCTTTAGAAAAGGTTCATTGTCTGAAATGAAAGCTAAAAAGAAAGAAACAAGCCCAGTAGTTTAGAATCATGTTAAGTAAGAATGAATAACTTCACCACTGAAATAGTTCTATAATCGATGTAGGTACATACATATAAAACAATTCATGAATTTTAATTCATCACAGAACGATTAACAGTCGGGGCCCATTCAATTTTTAGCTATCAAATTTGAATCAAATTTTCACAAAGGGCCCCGACTGTTAATCATTCTGTGATGAATTAAAATTTATGAATTGTTTTATATGTATGTACCTACATCGATTATAGAACTATTTCAGTGGTGAAGTTATTCATTCTTACTTAACATGATTCTAAACTACTGGGCTTGTTTCTTTCTTTTTAGCTTTCATTTCAGACAATGAACCTTTTCTAAAGATTAAATGCAGTCGGGTTTTTTGTTTTCAATATTTTTTTTATTCTATATTTATCTCATATACAGACTCAAATTAGTTTTGCTCAACAGCACGGGCATAACTTCACTAACGATAAAAATATATGGCCTACAATTTGCGCAATTACGAATTCTCACCGTACGTGTCAAGTGTATTTATCCAGGTTCATTATATCGTTTATCCTTTTCTTGTCATATATGTGCATAAAGGATTGATATCCATTAAACTTCCGCATGAGTATTCCGCATTCCACAAAAGTTGACAACCCTAAAAATACGTCTCCAAAAACGTATTTACAAAGACTTTTTAATTTTTTTGTTGTTTGTTTTTACAAATTTACCTTTGTTAGTAATTCAAAACAACTTGTTTTCATTTCATTTTCATTTCATTGTCATTTCGATACTTTACCTAGTAGACCATCGATGTAATTTACTCTTAACAAGAATGAAGTGATATTATAAAGTGTTATGTGAAATGAAGCCATAAATCAGTATAAGCGTATCAAGCACTTTGTCTCATAAATGCAAAATACAGCTCTCATATTTGACAGGCAATTTCTAAGGGGGTGAGTTTAGAAGTCGTCTAACTTCGGAGTCGACTATCGCTGCAGTTTGCACTCCGTAACTTTGCAATATCGACTAATACTCCACGTTTCATATATCGATGTATTAGGTTACACTTTGTAAACTTACCTCATTGTGCTTCCTATAAGTTCAATTTATCTGCATAAGTCTGTTGAGTGTTCTCTCGTTTTTTTTTTTTTTTTTCGGAATGTCACAATTGCTGTTAGCCTTAAGGGCTGTTACAGCTTCACCGGTCGCGTGGGCGAGCAGAGTGCTCAGCCAGAATTTAAAGGTGTAGGGCTGTACGCCCTCCGCCCTAAGGGTGTCTCCTGTGAGACCGAACCTCGGCTTAGGGTGGGGTCGTGATTTGCGATGAGAGGGCTAGTGGCATTGTTTTGTCCGTCCGCCGAACCTTGCCCTTGGGCTCGGTTCGCCGAAGGGCGAAACAGGGGTCCTCGTCGCCGCCGGCGGCGACGGTGTCGCGAATGTAGGTGTGTAGTGTCATCGTGTAAACCGTTTGCCAGAGTTATCGGGTCATCGGGATCGGTAAGAACGTGGCGGGGCCTACGTAGTTTGGGATCGGGATTAGGGTCTGGGATGTAGTCAGCCGCGGCTACCACCAGTGGGTTCGGATGCGAGATGGCACGATCGAAGTATCTTTCGGAGATGTCTTTGAAATGCTTTGCTAAGCTCGGCAATTCAAGATCGTTATGGAGGTCTACGTTGCGCATATACCACGGTGCTCCCGTGGCAATACGCAGGAATTTGTTTTGTACCACTTGCAACGGATGCAAGTCCGTACGGGGGAGGTGGGCGAACGCTACGCAAGCGTATGAAAGGATGGGGCGTACGCACGACTTGTAAAGTGTCACCTTGTGTCTAAGTGACATTTTACTGCGTTTATTGATAAGATGATATAACCGACCTACAACGAACTTAGCCTTAACTTTCATTCTTTGTATGTGCAGTTTGAATGACATTTTGCTGTCCAACGTTACCCCGAGGTACTTGACTGTCTTTTCCCACGGGATGACGTTTCCGAACAGGGTAATGTTGCCCAGTTTTCGCAGACCGCGCCTTTGTTGTCGCGGGTGTTTACCGCGGCGAAAGTACACGGCTGCACTTTTTGAGGGATTTATTTCGATACGCCATTTTCTGAACCAATCACCGAGGGCGTTGGCCGCAGCCTGCAGCCGCTTGGTGATTGTTACTTCGGAAAAGTTGGACGTATAGAGGGCGGTGTCGTCAGCGAACAACGCGAGCTCGACGTGCGGCTCGCGTGGTACGTCGCACGTGTAGAGGGAGAATAATACGGGTGACAGTATGGAGCCCTGCGGGACACCTGCTGTAATCGATCTGTGGGTGGAGAAGGCTCCTTCCACGCGGAATTTGAATCGGCGGTTGGTGAGGTACTCTCGTATGATGAGTACGAGTCTGTCGGGCACGCCCATTTGGTATAGCTTGTATATTAAGCCATTGTGCCAGACTTTGTCGAACGCCTTTGCGACGTCGAAAAATAGGGCGCCTGTGGGAATTTGCAGCCCCGGGGCTGCGTTTAACCCGGTTAGGATATATTCGGTGAGACGGTGCACTTGATGAGTGCAAGAGTGAGCCGCTCGGAACCCGAACTGCTCATTTATTAAGAGGCCTTTCTCGTGAACAAATGCCTTAAGGCGAGCGAGAATGATTTTTTCATAGATTTTGCCTAACGTATTTATTAGGCTAATGGGGCGGTAACTACTGACTTTATTGCGGGGTTTACCCGGTTTGTGAATTCCTATGACGGTGGCTTCTTTCCACTCGTCTGGAAACGCGCAGCCGGCTAGTAGTGCATTGAAGATGCACACTAGTAGGCATATTAGGGAGGGGGGGAGGTATTTAACTACCTTATTAGTGATTTTATCGGGCCCCGGGGCCTTTTTATTGTGTAGACCTTTTATTATGTCGCCTACTTCTTCGGGATCGGTGGGTAGAAGCGGGTCACCCTCCGGTGGTAGCGCCGCCCTGCGCTCTACTTCGCTATCCACAAGATGGACGTGGTCTAGGTCCGTAGGCTGGTTTGATGGGGAACATTGTGTTTGGATACTGTCGGCCAGGCATTCGGCTTTGTCTGCATCATCAAAAGCGGGCGTTTGATTAGGTCGAATGAGTGGAGGAATCTCTACTACTGGTTCGTTTTTAAAGGCCCTCGCCAACGGCCAGTAGGCCGTGTGCGATGGCGAGACCTCACTTAACAGTCTGTCCCACCGTTCGTTACGATACTCGGCGATGCGCCGCTTTACTTCTCTTTGTAAAGCTCGTAGCGAACGGCGATTGTCGTCGGTCATGTATCGGTCGTAGAGCCGCGTAGCGGCGTTTTTGCGTCTCAGTAGGTCGCGTAGCTCTTCCGGTAGTTCCCATCTGCCCCGGAAGGCGTCCGGTATTTCCCGCGAGGAGCTATCGACTACCGATTCTATATGGCTAGTGAGTGACTTAATGGCGGATTTGGCTTCCTCTACCGTACTAATGTTGCCAGGAATTTGGTCGAGGTGCTTTGATTGTATCGATTGAAAATTCTCATCGAGTTTTTTCCAATCGATTATCTTTTTCATGCGGACGGCGTCCGCATGGTGGGGGGAACCTAGTTTGAAAACTACCGGTCGGTGGTCTGAGTCGAGTTCGTGTAACACTGATACTGAACGCAGTTGTAAATCTACGTTCCTCATCAGCGCTATATCGAGTACGCTCGGTCTGTGTGTCACGTCGTTTGGCGGGTATCTAGTGGGCTCTGACGGGCCTACTGCTACGAAGTTAAGTCTGTCCGTCAGTCGTTCGATGTCTAACCCATTTTGGTTGTTTATGGGGGAATGCCACAGACTATGCTTGGCATTGAAATCCCCCCCTATTATGACAGAGTTGCCCATGTCGAATAGAGATTTAAGATCTCTTTCTGTTACTCTTTTACCGGGACCGAGATAGGCTGATGCTAGTATGACTGGTTGATGACCGGTCATACCCACCTGGCAAACTGAGACTTCGAGATATTCCAGAGTAGGGGGATCTAGGGGAACAATGTGGAGGCTTCTTTTATAGTAGATAAGAGTGCCCCCACCGCGATTCGTTGGTCGGTCATTTCTGACTAAATTATAATTAGCTATACGCGGATTACGCCTACTAGGCTTTAATAAGGTTTCCTGTACAAGGAGGATATCTATTTCGTGATTTTTAACAAATTCGCGAATCTGGTCTATTTGCCTGACTAAGCCGCATGCGTTAAACGACGCGACAGTTAGGGAATAAGGTTTCATCCTCTGGCTATGGTTGCTATCCATTATGGGGCCCTAGCAGTTATGCGCCTGATGGTTTCCATCAGGGCTGCGTGTTTGGTGATCACTTCGATCACGTTTTGTGGTGTCGCTGTACGGAGTTCGTGAGCGAACTCCGCTACCTCACCCGGGCTAATCGCTTGGGATATTTCCATGACCAGCGCGAGGTCAGTGAAGTCGTAACCTGTGTGTCCTGTGTTGGCCTGTTGGACGCGCGGCGGATTGTATGGCCTGCGAGTGAGAGGAGGAGGAGGAGGAGGACCTGAAGGAGGACCTGGAGGCCTTATGAGAGAAGGTGGTTTGACCCACGCGTTAACGGTTGGCGGGGGTGCTGGTATCACAGAGTGTGATACCGGCTTTGGCCCTGCCTGGGGGGTTTTGGCCTTAGGGGCCTTTTTATAATAGTTGTAATTTGTGTTTCTAGTATTCGGTGTTGGTACCGGTTGGGAATTGCTTCCCCGGCTACGTTTGTGCGGGGCCTTTGGGCATCCGCGATAATTCGCCGGATGACCTTGGGCACCGCAGTTGACGCAGCTCACCGGCGTCGCGGGCGTCGGGACGTCGGTTTGTCCGCGCTTAGGACGTGGACAATCCGCCGTGGCGTGGTCCTCCAGGCACTTGACGCACCTGGGTCGGGCGTAGCAGTTTCGGGCAGAGTGCCCATAGAGTTGGCAGTTATGACACTGCCCGGGGGCTCCGCGGTTACGCGGGGTCTCTATTATGAGGCCGGAGGTATTACAGATGGTGTTCACGTTGAACACCTTCTTGCCCTCCGGGCTTAGTTCTAGTACTACTAGAATTAACTCGTAGGGCTCGCGGGACCTTGGGTTGTACATCCGGTGTACCTCTAAAACCGCGGGGACTTGTGATTTAAGATCGGTCTTGATCTTGTCGAGTGGGTAATCGATGGGGACTCCTCTAATGACTACACGAAGATGCCTTTCCCCGTCCAAGGCATACGTGTGGTACCCTACTTTGCGTTCGCGCAGCAGGGTGGTTAAACGACGGTGGTCGTTGGAGGTGGGGATTTTAACCCGGATCCCTTCGCCCGTGGAGCGGGCGTGGGTGAAATTTATGTGCTGCTCTTTCATGGCAGCCGAGATCATGATCCACGACGCTTTGTCACGGATTATGATGGGTGGGGGGACTTTCTCACGCCGAGCTCCGGATTCGTCATCCGAGGCGTCGGCGATCGTCGGTTCGTTTGTCTTGTCGGTCTGTACTGGCGTCGGCTTAGGGCTTGATTGCCCAGTCGCCTGCTTTTTGGCTGGCGTAGCCCTAGTGGTGGGGATGTTGATGGGGGACGCTCTCCCCTTTCGCTTGCGCCGGGTTACCGTCTCGAACCCGTCGCAATTTTCTTCTTCCGAACCCGAGCGGTTGTCGGAGTCATTGTCTGCTTCCATAGGGGAAGCGGGGGGTTCCTCGAAGCGGGTGGCAGAGGTGGTCGGGGCGGGCTTGGTTTTCCTATTCAGGAAGTCATTTAGCGCGTCGGGGTAGTTGGCCCTCGTTATAATCATAATTATATTTAACGGTGCAATAATTATTATAATACTCATTTACTTCCATCCATGTCCAAACTAATCTTATGTTTGGGAAATTCTGTCTGTCTATAACGCTTTTGTGGTTAAACCACTAATCCGATTTTGATAAAATTTTGCATGGATTTAGTTGAAGATTTAAGGTTAAATAAAGGCACGTTTTTTTGAATTAACTTTTAAGAAGCATAAATAGGAATAGAAAGTTTGTATTAAAAATACACACAGACATACACCATACCATACCGATACCACATTTTTACACTTAGTAACTAGTACATAACAGTACTTAACATAATAGTTAAAAATTCCATCTTATATTATCGAGTGTGAATCTAGGATATGTTTATAGTAATACATTGTCGGCCGTTATTGGAGGCGATACAATGCGACAAATACATTTAAAATACAAGCCTATGCAAATACTTTGGGGCAATATTAAATACATTGAGCAATATTTGCTAAATTTATTCTTTTCCTTGCAGGATAATCTATCTTCTATACTTACCACCGACCACACAGCCTATAGAATGTTTGATTTTCCGTTCTGGCAACTAGCTGAGGTAAGACGAAGTGGGGTTGCAACGTCGTAATTGGCTAACTGAAGGCCACAGTAAAAGATAGTAATGTACAGAGCATCTGATTGGTCGACACTGATTACTCAATCACTACTCATTGGCGCATGGACATTTACATCGGAACTATAAGTCAGATGTATTGACACAAGTCATTCGTCTATTATTAGGTGTTTATGGGCTGTGTGGTCGGTGATACTTACATATAATAAAATCGTAGGAAATTCAAAACTGTACATTGAATATTTTTTAAAAGAATACTTGGGGCGTGATCTACAATCGATATCGAAGCCAAAAATATAGTTTTTAGAATTTTAGTCTGTTTGTCTGTTTGTTTGTCTATTTGCCGGTTTGTCTGTTTGCCGGTTTGTCTGTTTGTCGGTTTGTCGGTTTGTCTGTTTGACTGTTTGCCTGTTTGCCGGTTTGTCTGTTTGTCTGTTTATCTGTTTGTCTGTTTGTATCTCTGTCTGTCTGTCTGTCTGTCTGTCTGTCTGTCTGTCTGTCTGTCTGTCTGTCTGTCTGTCTGTCTGTCTGTCTGTCTGTCTGTCTGTCTGTCTGTCTGTCTGTCTGTCTGTCTGTCTGTCTGTCTGTCTGTCTGTCTGTCTGTCTGTCTGTCTGTCTGTCCGTCCGTCCGTCCGTCCGTCCGTCCGTCCGTCTGTTTGTCTGTTTGTCTGTTTGTCTGTTTATCTGTTTGTTTGTCTGTTTGTCTGTTTTTCTGTTTGTCTGTTTGTCTGTTTGTCTGTTTGTCTGTTTGTCTGTTTGTCTGTTTGTCTGTTTGTCTGTTTGTCTGTTTGTCTGCTTGTCTGTATGTATGTCCGGGGTAAACTCAAAAAGTGCTGCACGGATTTACTTCAAATTTTGCATGAATATTACTAATAGGTCGGGTCAACATATAGACTACATATTATCACGCTATCACCTACGGGGGAGGGGCTGTGCGGAGTAAACGAAGTCCGCGCGGACGAAATCGCTGACAACAGCTAGTATTTTATAATAGTAAACGTTTTATTTACAAAATTAGACAAAATAGGTTACGCTACGAATATGTAAAGTTTTTGAAAGAATATAAAGATTTCGATTCATTAAAACCTTTTTTTAATATAATGTTTCAAACTGTCAAACCAAATAATTTTGTTCTAACTAAAGTCATAAGAAAACAAAAGACAAAGAAACTAGAATTATAACAGCAGACCCAAATATAATCCGCTTGTCTGTCCATTGGTGTGACGCGGGTAAATCTCGCCGGTCGATGGTCACGAGCTTATGACAGATGGAACTGTTTGAGACATATATCGTTTTTGAATATTCAATGTGATTTGTGTTTATCAGTTCTGATGTTATTTCATTTGGGTGTAGCCAGATTACTTTTCATAGATGTATCAACCAGCTTGCTGTCATGAATTTATTCCTTACACTACACTCAAATACTTCGGAAGAAATGTGTTAAAATATTTTCTGTGTGGCAATGATGTGACATTTTTATTATTTTTGTGTTATAGCACTCACTCCGTGCTTGGTAAACTGGAAAAGCCTTAAAACAAACGAAGAAAAATATCGACACGCGGGATTTGAACCTGCGACCATCTCCCTAAAGCCGGGACGCTCTTCCACTGAGCTAGTGTCGACAGGCTCGTGGCGGCGAAATTCTTCTTTGCTATATGATCGATTACGTCGATTGTACTGATCGCTAGCTGATTGTACTCACTGATCGCTATATGATATTCTTAATTTTTATTTTCAACAATTCATAAATAATTACGTACAAAAACTATTGTATTGAAATATAATTATTATAATCATCATAATTTTAGCTAGTTTTTCCTTGTAGGTCTTCAATTTGATGACAAGTTCAGAGTTCAGTTCAGTAATTTTCTTCAACGAAAATTTTATCAAATGACTACAAGTTTTTCTGGCTATCTATTAACAATTTTATCAGCCTGATATCTTTAACAATATCAATCAATTGTCAAGTAGAGAGAGAGAGAGAGAGTTCACTTTGTAGCAAGATAAATAACATTGGGATAATAAAACATATCATCCGCTGTGCATTTCATTTCACATCCATTGTTCATCACTGGCAACCCGAAAAACGTGTACAAACGTAACACATACAGATATACACGTACATAATTAAAACTAATAATAAACTATACCACAATGCTGGTGAAAACATTAAAATTATTTCTTCTAGTTCCAGCTAACTGAGAATTTTAGCAGCACTCGTCCCCACTAACTGAGTAGACATACATGTTCTGCTCGTCTCGACTCACCTTAAACACTCAAAGATCTCCTTTACTATCACACTACATGCAGAGGCAAAAATCGCAACCAAGACATTATGGTACATAACATAAATCATTATATTTGGTATCTGGTTTCCCTGAGGTGGGATTTTAATGCCACATCCATAAATTTACCGGTTTCATTACCTACCAAAGCGGAACATAACAGTAACAATAATTAACGTAATTGTAACAGGAATAGATTATGTTAGGAATATAATTATTTATCTGCCACTTTTTCAATATGTATTAATATTATCATTCGTAGTCATTGCTATCCATCATAATAATCACATAAATGACACACTTCATACATTTAACACTCCAATAATTAGGTAATTCCATTTGTAACTGGTTGAAATTCCTAAAAGCTTACGGCCTGAAAACAATAATTCCATTAATAGAATCATTGTTGACAGCTATGAAATATCAGCGGCGGCCGATAATATTGCGAATAAGCTGCTAAACCGCATAGAATATTGTGACGTGTTGGTGGCAGCGCGCTGCGGTCGTTGCTATTACGGTTGGCTTTTTAATACATGATATTACGTATTATGATACTCATGTTACGCTAGCCGTTTCAATCTACTCTGTCCGACAAAATGAATTTATACATTATCTAGTTGTGCCTACGACTTCGTCCGCGTGGAAAAGTTTGTAATATAAAGCTTTACCCGCATAGTTCCCGTTCCCGTGGGATTTCCGGGATAAAAACTATTCTATGTCCTTTATCGGGTTTCAAACTATCTTTGTACCAAATTTCATTCATCGGTTCAGTGGTTTAGGCGTGGAGAAAAGACAGACAGACAGACCGACAGACAGAAAGACAGACAGAGTTACTTTCGAATTTATAATATTAGTACGCATACGTGATTAAGTTTGTGTCTTCGCCTTTATGGTCTTGTGGTCAGGTATCAGTATTGACCACGTAAGATCAAGAGTTCGATTCCCAGGGTAAACAATTCAAAATGTGTTTTTTTTAGTTTTCTAATAAAAACAACTTTGCCTGGGATTGGAACAGTGTCCGGTTGGCGATAGGCTGAGCACCTATCACATTATGGGTCTAAGTATTTTCAGCTAATCGTGGATGCACTGGTTGTATCGCTTAACATCTTCGGGGATACGGGCGTGAATATATTGATTCTAAAAAGAATTATCGCCGTAAATTATGTTTGAAAACCTTGTTGACGGCAATGGAAAATCAATGGCGAACAATAATATAGTGAAACTGCAGTCACTGCTAGAGCTTTTACGTATGATGATATCACACTAGCCATTTCAATTAACTTTGTTGTCTGTAAGAATAAAACTTGTAATTAAATACCTAAATCAGTATGTCAAGTAAATTTTCGCCTGTCAGTACTGTTTTTACTTTATAATTATTGTTGACAACTGTGATGTATCAACGGCGGCCGATAATACCGCGAATAAACTGGTAAATTGCACGGAATACTGTAACATATTGGTGACAGCGTGCTGCGGTTGCTGCTATTACGGTTGGCTATTTAATATTTTTTTACAAGCTTTTATTTAACTTGCAATGTATGTATGTGTGTTCGGATCAAATATTGCAATTTAATTTTAAAGTAGTTGTCCTCAACTTGTAAAATTTTGGAAACAAGTTTCGTTTAGAGACAATGTATGGTAAAATAAATGACGTCATTCTAAATCTAATATAGAGGGTGGTTTAAAATGGCGAACGAATTTTTTTGTGCAGTGCCATAATATGGGTATCAAATGAAAGGGTTTCTTAAGAAGATTGCGAAAAATAATATTACTTTATACTAAAACGAAAGACGTCGTTTACGGGGATCGATTTCATCTACCCCCTTCTGGTCGGTCGGTCGGACAGAGGAAACTCGCTGCTGCAGTCTACTCGGTGACCACGGTCAATGTAACTTGGTCGAAACGTCGAGCTTTACAAGTAAGTTCTATATATGTACGCGTTTTTGACTCGTTTATATATTTTTAAAAATGGTAGTAGAACGCGTGAGTTTAAAATTTCATATTACACTAGGCTAATTCTAGCGTTGCCGCAAAAATCAAAAGGAAGGAAAACACCATTTTGGTGTTAATAAATTAACTTTAAAAGCCCATGGCGTATGCCACTGGCACTTGGCATAGGTTAAGGATAATTCGGTGCTACTCTATCAAAAGTTAGTTAGTTAGTTAGTCTGGGGGCTTAGGTTAAGGATAATTCGAAGCTACTCTATCAAATGTTAGTTAGTTAGTTAGTCTGGGGGCTTAGGTTAAGGATAATTCGAAGCTACTCTATCAAAAGATAGTTAGTTAGTTAGTCTGGGGGCTTAGGTTAAAGATAATTCGAAGCTACTTTATCAAAAGTTAGTTAGTTAGTCTGGGGCTTAGGTTAAGGATAATTCGAAACTACTCTATCAAAATATGTTAGTCTGGGCCCCATTTGAAGAACAGACCATTTTCCGTTTTGCCAGGCAGTTCGTAGAAGGCGAACTATTGGCTATACGTGTTACTATCATTGCGATAACTAGGTGAAGGAGTTCCATGACGTCCTGCCCAAGTATTTGGCACCGCTGCTTTTCCTTTCACTATAGTTACAATGCTTGTCTGTAGTGTTCCAGTTTGGAGAGAAAGGAAGCCGGGAAAATTATGCGTGTGGTTTTACTATCTTGTCATACGAATAGCAATGCACCAATAACGTTTTCGTCCAGTAACCATTTCGTCAGGAGAGCCATCTACTTGTTTACAATAAAGGATATATAATAAAAACTGCTAACTAACCAGAGTCGTCTTTTGGTGACATAGGCGTCAATAAGATTGTTTTCCAACCTTTCTAGGAGAACGAAAACTAGGAACTATATTTCGTAAGACACGTTAATTGGCTATATACTATTAAGCAAGATAAGTGCCAATACGGTTGATTCTACAGCTATATAGTACAAAGCTGGATCTACATTCCCTTAGGCACAATGAGTAGCTTCATACTACGACTTGTCTAGTTAGACGAGATGGGCGTTATTAAGATTGATTTACACCTGCCTAGAAGAAGTAAAGTTCCAAAGTCAAACTTATAATTGTGTTTCATTAAGCGCACGTAACCTTTAAGCGAAAATAAGTGGTGCATACATCCAAACTCACAAGCCAGTAAGTGGCGTATGGAGGACTGAGTGGCATCGGGATGATGATATTGTGAACGTACCACTTATGACACCAAGCAAATCCTCTTTTATTTTAGCTCATACCCTAAAAGAAGCTCTGGGAGGGTTAACGACAAAACATCATTGTCATAATATCTCATTGGCAGAACGGTAACGAATTATCGTTGAAGTATTATTTCAATATAATTATATTTTATGACTCAAGTTTAAAAATTATTATCGTATTTGACAGACTACTGCTAATTTTTTTACAAGTTTAGACAGTATACTGATACAATGATAATAAAAAATAATAATATGACCAATGGAGAGTATAATAATCGTAATCTTAATTAGAGGAAACTATTGGCACATAATATTGAATCCTATTTTAATTATAAAACAGAAAATAAAGAAATATTGGTAAATAAAAAAATTTAAACATTTTACTAAATAATCACTTAACATTTCGATTTTTTTTATATATTAATTTATTTTTATACATAAATCAATAAGAACATATTATATTAAATTGTATTGACAAATATTTTTATTATAAATAAAAGTAATATTAAAAATAATGATTTAGAACTTTAAATACTGTAATAAACAAACGTATTTTGTATGTAACATACTTTTAAAGAATAAACAAATCCATGGGTTTTCTACATAGATTCGTCCATAATGAAAATATTATGAACAGAAAAACTCTTTTTCGTGGATAGTTGAGAAGTATTAAGAAATACCATCACGTATATTTCTCTAAAAAAGGTAGGCAGAAATGCAATAAGTGCAGTCACGATTAGCCAACGACATTAAATCTCATGATGTGTCAGGTTGGCAGCCCATCAACAAATCTTGCCTATTTCTCCCGTGAAACAGCTTTGCTGTGTTTCGGAGAGAAGGGCAAGACAGGCAGTGTAATTACTGGCACCGAGACTTAACATCTTATGTCTCAGGATAGGCAACACACGAATGGAATACCTGGGATAGTTCCAGCCCAGGTATCCCATTTTTGTTCATTGGTGATGTCGACCACTTACCATCAAGTGGAACGTCTGCCAGTTTGCCTATCTCAATAACAAAAAAAATAGGGCACATATGCAGGCTCGAGCAAATTATGTTCACCAGAGAAGCTAAATAAAGTTTTTAGACGTTTTGTCTGATCCAGGATTTGACCTTGAGATCACAAACGTCTATACCAAAAGCATCACCACTAGACCATTGAAGCGAGTGGGATTTTTCTATTTTTTGTTTAGATTTGAATAAAGTAACTTAACGATTGAGCAAAACATCTATGAAATACTACTTATTTATTTTCTAGCTTAGTGCTATTAATTTTATCTATTATTGCTCTTGTACTTGGTGTAGATTCCACGAATTAATTTAAGTTTCTCTATCAACTGTATGCTAAGTATTTCCTGTGTGGCCGCCATATTTGTGTTTGGCACGTGAGCAAACAGCAAACATTGGCCGTGTCTATTTCCGGCATTAGTTTTAAAGTGGCCAAACTAAATTAAGTTAAAAGCATCAGTCAATATTTTAGCCCCTCGGTTTTGTACAGGTATTTACTTAGTGTTAAAGTTCTATGACTTTTTCCCTAGGAGTGGTATTGTGTCATCTTCATGATTATCAGTGCATATAAAAAATGTTCGATTGTTTAACATTTTATTCGGGTTATAAAAGAAATTTGAAGGCAGTCATGAGGGCAAAAGTGAAAACCTAAAACAGTATTTACATACTAGTAAAGATTTATAATAGTGACATCTACTGGGTTTATAATACCCTATTTTACGAACCTAGTTAATGCTACACTGTGTTCGTAAAATTATGCATTACTAGCTGCAGCATGCAGCCCGCTGCAATATAACAGTTTTTGGCGAATCCCGCGGGATCACCTAATTTTTCCGGGATAAAAAGTAGCCTATGTGCTTTTCCAGGTCATTACCTGTGTGCCAAATTTTATCTAAATCCGTCCAGTAGTTTTTGAGTGATTGAGTAACAAACATCCATCCAAACATCCAAACTTTCGCATTTATGATATTAATATAGATTATATTGTACTAGCTGCAGCGTGCAGTCCGCTGCATTATAAAAGTTTTTGGCGAATCTCGCGGAATTAATTAATTTTTGCGGGACAAAAGTACCCTATGTGCTATTCCAGGTCATCATCTACTTGAGTACTTAATTTCATTCAAATCCGTTCATTAGTTTTTGCGTGATTGAGTAACAAACATCCATCTATCCATCCATCCAAACATCCTAACTTTCGCATTTATAATATTACTAGCTGTAGCGTGCAACCCGCTACATTATAAAAGCTTTTGGTGAATCCCGGTGCTATTTCAGGTTATCGTCTACCTGTATGCCAAATTTCGTTTAAATCCGTTCAGTAGTTTTTTCGTGATTGAGTAACAAACATCTATCCAAACATCCAAACTTTCGCATTTATAATATTAAATATAGATATAGATAACACCGGCACATAAAAAAAAAGTTGTCTGTGCACCGGGTGCCACCTATCTACGGGCATGTTTTTCAACCCGCTGAACACGAATTTCAAGTCAGTTTAGGCCGTCCGGGCTTCAATTTCGAGTAGATTGCAAAAAACCCCAAAAAATTAGCGAAAATTCGATGTTTTGACAAGAAAAAAACTTTTGAAATCTAATGCAAGCATAAGAAATTCGTGTTCAACGGGTCGAAAAACATGCCCGTAGATAGGTGGCACCCGGTGCACAGACAACTTTTTTTTGTGTGCCAGTGTAATTATAATAATAATATAGTGAATTAAAACTAGTAAAATACTTTATAATATTTCGTATTGTTTTATTGTAAAATAATGTGTTATTATACTAAGCTTTATATAGCTTAAATATTAGCACGTTAATGATGCCATACGATTTTCTATACATTAGTATTATTGACAAATACCGAATAAGTAAATAATTTGCTTAATTTTGGGGTTAGGGCAATTTGTGTAATCCATCCACCGATATTATTATTATTATATTGCTATAGTTTATAGCAGCTCTAAAAATTTTGCTAATCTAATCGCTACCAAATATCACAGTATTATCTGCCCGAGCTAATCTGAATATTGAAAATATATAAAAATTTCAACTTTATTAGATTATTCCTAATCATAAAAAATATTACAGAATTTAATTATAACACGTAATATTCTTTAATTTTGTGTTAACGATAATCTACTTATCGAAGTTTTAGCCTATTTTATGTTTCTCGGTGGTTTGGCGGTACTTCATTAAAATTATTGAAAAATATTCTAATATTTATAAATATATTTCTGTGTATTATTCTCGTTACCTAACTCCCATATCATAAGCAAATAATTTCTTATTTACAAATCTTCATATATTAGATCTTCATTATATTGCACCCCTACTTTACCATCTTAGGAAATGAATTTCAAAAAATCCTTTCGTGTTTCTCGTCTACAACTCCTGTGAAAAATATCAGCCTCTTTGATTTAGGCTGGGCGTTGATATGTCAATCAGGATTTTTATATATTACTAGTGATCGCCTGTGGCCGGAATTCGTTTGTTGTGTATATGTATATCATATACGTTACATAAACGTAATATGTATAATATATTTTTTAATTTAATGTATTTTTTTATGCATTTTATTTAAGAAATATTAGATTTCTGCAGTCGTCCGCAATGTAAACTTTATATTTTATACTTTTTCATACTGTAAACTTTAATTGTGCCACATGTTATGTGCTGGGCGTTGATATGTCAATCAGGATTTTTATATATTACTAGTGATCGCCTGTGGCCGGAATTCGTTTGTTGTGTATATGTATATCATGTACGTTACATAAACGTAATATGTATAATATATTTATTAATTTAATATATTTTTTATGCATTTTATTTAAGAAATATTAGGTTTCTGCAGTCGTTCGCAATGTAAACTTTATATTTTATACTTTTTCATATTGTAAACTTTAATTGTGCCACATGTTATATCTATATATCGCCTGTGGCCGGAATTCGTTTGTTGTGTATATGTATATCATGTACTTTACATAAACGTAATATGTACAATATATTTATTTAATATATTTTTATGCATTTTATTCAAGAAATATTAGGTTTCTGCAGTCGTCCGCAATGTAAACTTTATATTTTATACTTTTTTATACTGTAAACTTTAATTGTGCCACATATTAACTGTAGCGTTCGCGTAGCTATCTCAAAAAGGGGTACAAAGTTTTTCCTTCAACTATTAATATATTGATACAGATTACTATTTCAATATGAATCACTTGTACTTTAACTTAACTTTACAACATCTCTTACTGAGTCTGTGTTCCCGGACGAGTACAATCTGGGGATCT
Source organism: Apodemia mormo (assembly GCA_036924255.1). Lineage (NCBI taxonomy): Eukaryota > Metazoa > Arthropoda > Insecta > Lepidoptera > Riodinidae > Apodemia > Apodemia mormo. Next base: position 45,099,379 of record JAUPFN010000007.1, read on the forward strand.
TCAAGAGAAAATTGAACAGATACTTTCTAGGGAAGTGCGTTCCATCTTAGGTCTCATCTTAGCTTACCATCAGGCGAGATCGAAATCAAGCGCTTACCTATCGATAATAAAAAAAAAAAAACTATATTTTTAATATATAACTTAACTGGTTTTAAACATATGTAGGATGTAATATATTTAAACATATTAACACGTTTGAAGTGAAATAAAAATACAAGTGCATCTCAAATTGTGTTTAACAGCTACAATGATACTGCATGTAGCATTACCTACCTATCTATCTACCTACCTCACCACAAGATAAAAACGCACCATTAACATCTTTGGTATATATAGGCGATGGTTGTCTCTTTCCATCAGGACACCCATCTGCTTGTTTGCTATCTTATAATAAATATAATATTTTAAGTTATATAAATGCCGTCCTTTGGTTGACCAACGCGACTGCCATTCATTTATTAATTGATTAAAAACAATCATCACGGGATTAAAAATGCAACGTATTTTTGTTTAATCTTGCGGATTGATGAATTCTGGGCTAGTAGAGTTCCTAGAATTATAGTGCATTGAAGCCCGACGTTGAATTTCTAAATCTAATGGAAAGACACCTGATAAAATATTTTCATTCACGTATTGTTAAATATATAGGTTAAATCACATACAGACCAAAATATGATGGTATTAATAGGCTAGTTAATTTAATTTGAAAAACTATTTAATAGTTTACTTTTGTTAGGTATATTAACCAAAACAAAATTATTATTTTTAAAGAACAAACATTTATAATAAAAATTTCGCGTTTTAAAATTTAAATTTACTACGTGAACGTTCTGGACTCATCCTTTGGCGTCCTCATTCACATCACGCTGTGGCGTGGTTATATCTACATTACATACTCTGTGGTTTCTATGAAAATGACAACATTAAGATGTCGTTTTACCACGGTGTGACGAAAAACTTCCAATTGACGTTCAATGTGACGTGACTTAATCTCCATTCTTGCCAAATTGTTGTTCTAAAAATATTATTAATCCTTATCTTTCATTACAAGTATTTTAGTATTTTGTTATCTCCATATCGTAATTAGGTAATTTTAAAAACTAAAATAGATCTGATTCATTCTTAGTGGACACAAGTCTATACTCAATACTCAATACTTTATTGCGTCATATGTTATATACATTTATAGGTGTTAAGTATACATTCTAGGAATAACATATGTACCCTGATAGGGTGTAGCAATGCAGAGGCGGACTGATTCACTTTACTGAATAAAATTTGTTTCTTATTAAAATTTATCATTCAAAAATTCGCTTAAGGTGTAGTAACATTTATTTATCAGTAGGTTCTTAACATTGCGTAGAAATATTTTACAATTTCCTTCCGATTTAAGTTTTTCGGGTAATTTATTAAATATTTTTACAGCCGTGACGTTTGGCCCCGAGCTTTTAAATTTAAAATGCACTTTAAGGTTTGAGATTGGTAATTCTAGGTTGTGTTTGAATCTTGTTGTAAATTTTCGTGGGTATTCAGTTTGTTTTTTAAAGAACTGGGGATATTTTTTAACAAATTTTAGTATTTCAAATATATAATCGCCGTGTTGGTCCCGGCCTCCTTTGTAGAATAGGCCAACTGCCGTTCTACCAGGCAGGTCGTAAAAGGCGACCGATTGGCTATCGAGTCACTACCATCGTGGCTACTAGGTGGTAGAGTTCTGCATTGTCTCGCCCGAGTCTGGTACCACCGCCTTACCTATTCCTGCCGCAATAGCGTCAGTGCTTGTCGCTGTCGTGTTCCGGTTTGAGGGTAAGGTAGCCGGTAAACTTACGCATGTAGCATTAGACCTCGCCACAAGATAGCAACGCACCATTAACATCTTTGGTGTCTATAGGCGATGGTTGACTCTTTCCATCAGGAGACCCATCTGCTTGTTTGCTATCTTATGATATAATATATATATATATATATATATATATATATATATATATATATATATATATATATATATATATATATATATATATATATATATATATATATATATATATAAATTGAAAGAAACGTTTTTATTTTTAGTTTTTTGAAATACGGTTTACAGCTTTCTGGTTTTTTAATATTAACAAGAATGCGGATGCACTTTTTTGGGATATAAAAAGATCCGTTGCGTTCACACTATTGCCTCATAGTATAATGCCGTATGTTAACCACGAATAGGCATAGGCGTAGTAAATAGATAAGGCTGTATGTTGGTCGGTCGCTTTTCGGAGTTCCCTCAGTGCATATGTAAAGCTTGATAGTTTGGTTTTTAATTTAGATACATGATTATTCCAACTTATATTAGTGTCTATATCTAAGCCTAGCAACGTAAATGTATTTACACATTCTATTGTGGTATTTTTTTATTTAAAATTTATGTCAAGAGTCTTTTTTTGATAAGGTCTGAATTGCATTAATTTAGTTTTTGAAAAATTTATGTCGAGATTATGGTCATTCATCCAATTAACTATATTATTAAAGATGTCAAAAAAAAATTCAGTAATATTATTATTATTATTATAAGATGTCAAGATAGAAATGTCATCCGCGAATAATACACAATAATTATTTAATATTTTAGGAAGGTCATTAATATATAATAGAAATAATATACATCCGAGGATATATCCGCTTCCCTGGGGGATGGAGTTTTCGGTATATATAATTTCTGATCGTACCATACTAATTTTCCCGGTATTAAAGCCATAATTTTCCACTTCTACGAGCTGCTTACGATTGTTCAGATATGATGTAAACCATTGCAAACACCTCTAATCCCTACGTCATACAGTTTTTTAATAATATATCGAACTTTACTTTGTCATAAGCTTTTGACATGTCTAGTAAGATACCGAGGGCGTATTTTTTCTCATTTATAATGTTTATTATTTTATCTATATATTTATAAGTAGCCAGCAAAGTTGAGCGACTTTTCCTAAAGCCGTTTTGCGAGGCATGAAAAATTTCATATTTTTCACAAAAGGAATTTAAGCGTATCTGCATGGCTTTTTCAAATATTTTAGATGAGCTATTATTAAATAGCGTGAATATTTCTTACTGTCCTATCCCGGTTTGGAGGTTAAGGTACCTGGTACACTTATGTATATCCTACTAATATTATAAATGCGAAAGTTTGTGAGTATGTATGTATGTATGGATATTTGTTATTCTTTCACGTAAATACTACTAAACCGATTACCGATATAGACCCAGAATAACACATAGGCTATTTTTATCCCGGAAAAGTTAGGTGATCCCGCGGGATTCACTAAAAACTTTATAATGCAGCGGGCTGCACGCTGCAGCTAGTGACATTATAATCCCGCCAAGAGAACCATCCGTTTTTTTTGCTATCTTATAATATAAAAAAGTTTTAGTTTTTCTAAGTAAAAAATAAAATGCTGTCACATTTTATTTTACGCGTATAAATTTACAGACACGTAAACCGTATTTAATTCTTAAGTTGTATCGTCATATAAAAGTTTTCCTTGCGTTTTAGCGAAACTGTCAGTCCGTAGTCCACATTCGTCATGTCTCGCGTCATATTCGCGCGGACGTAAAAACCGAGGCGCCGCGAGACGTGCAGCCATATGAAGAAAACGGGATTTACCCTCGTCAAGTTGACGACGGGCCCTGTAATAATGGCGAGCAACCAAGATAAAACGATGGACTCTTGATATAATGTTAGGTTAGTTGGTGTTTTGTAAACATTTCCTTGTGGATCACTGGTCGTGGGCTGACTTACGCGTGTTACGCACATGGATAAACAGAGAATTTCCGAAAACGCAAAACAACCTTCGGTGTATGTAACTTGTTTATGTTTATACCGATGTACAACTTATTTTTGTATTGACTGATAATATCCGTGCTTTGTAAACGTTGTAGAAGAAATAATAGATGTTTATTTGTAAATTATATATAATCTGATTGTAAATGTTTCATATTATATATCTTGTATAATGTTAGATAATATGAATGTTTCAAGTTGTTATAAATTACTTATTAACGGTCTTATTTATAGAAGACAAGTTTGGTTGTGTGCGCAATTCTGCGCTCATTCTATCACGTTTTCACGTTTTGCTACGTCTTAGTCGATACTATAGAATGAACGTTAACTAATAATAGATAGATTAATCTACACGCACACTCAGAGTATCTCTACCAAAATATGATGCTCAGGAAAAACCATTTAACTGATTATACAGACTGTTTTTTAAACAAGGGACCAGTTGAATGACAGTAAGCAGTATTCGATTCAGAGCTCAAATATTCGTTAAATATGTGACCTTATTTTTGGCTTAATTAAATAAATCATTGATTAGAAACATTAAGCGCGCAAGACGATAAAATATCTATATAGTGCATGACACCTGTGATATATGGCATGAGGCCCTGACCTTTGCTGACGCCTTCTTTGCTCTACCTCTAAACCGACTGTCTTCGTCAGTATGTGCACTAAGACTTCCGCTAATTGTAAACAAGTCCAAGTAAGTACGCGCCATGTTTACCCTTATACCCTTTGACAGAAGATCGATTATAAAATAGCTGCTTGGGTAACGGCAGCTATTGTTTATCAACAGAAGCAGCCCATCTCTTTCTTTTATTTCTCGATTTTTCTTCACTTTTCTAGATTATTCGTAACAATATTATGTTTAATTCAGGTCAACTTAGTCATCTACTATCTTATATATTTTTATCATAGAATAATAGCAAAGAAGCAGATATTTCTTCTAATGTAGCCAGCTAATCATATAAACTAGAAAAATATTACTTGCGCGTTGTTATAATACGAGTATATGTGGCAGGGTTGGAAAGCCTCCTTTGAAAAAAAGACCATCTACCATATGGCCAGTCAGTATAATCATGAAATCAGAAATCGGAAATCGGAAGTACTTTATTCAATAAAACTTTTTACAAGTTATTTTGACGCGTCAACATTTTTTTAAACTACTACCGGATCGGAAACGCGGCCACACACTGAGAAAATCCGCCGGAAGAAACTCAGCGGGCTTATCTTTTTTCATAACATTTTTTAAATAAAATATTACATAATATTTAATTAGTATCTAATTGTTACATTAATAATAAGGATTGCCGATAGGAGGAGCAGTTAATCCCATGCTTTTCTGTCATCAAGGTATTCAGATATTTTATAGTAACTTTTTTTACACAGTTTTGTTTTAACACATTTTTTGAATTTGTTAACTGGTAAATCTCTAATGGCATCAGGCAGCTTATTGTAGAAGCGTATACTTTACCCCATAAAAGAGTTGCTTATTCTGTGGAGACGAGACACATGCACAGAAAGATTGTTTTTGTTCCTTGTATTTAGGGAGTGAACATCACTATTCTTTTTAAATGAGCAAATATTTTGTACGAACGTACATCAAGGTTTCGAATATATACTGAGAAATTACAGTTAAAATATTGATTTCTTTGAATTTTTCTCTCAGGGAGGTCCTTGGACTAAGATTGTAAATTGCCCTTATAGCCCTTTTTTGTGATGCAAATATACTATTTAGACCATGACTCATGATGACAGAGTTCTGCACTCTCAACCACCACTCTGTTAGGCATCTACTCCATTTGCTACGTGCGTAGGTCACACTGTAAGTTTTGCGTAACTTAAAAAAACAACATATTATTACCAAAACATTATGTTTATTGCTTTTCAAAATAATCTCCTTTACATTTTAAACATTTTTTCATGCGATCGAACCATTTTTTAAACAGGAGGACCACAGATCTGAAGGCATGTTTTCTACGTGCTGCTCGAACGCTATCACTGTCTCTTCGGAGTTGGTAAAAGTAAAACCTCTCATCAAATCTTTGATTTTGGGGAAAATACAGAAATCACAGAGTACTAGGTCGGGGCTATGCGCAGGATGAATGACGAGATGTAATTTTTCGGAGGCTAAAATTGACTTTGTTTTGTTAGCCGTGTGTGAAGAAGCGTTATCATGGTGTAGGAGCATGCGGCTTTTAGGTCGTCTTTCGCGAACTTTTTCTGACACTCTGGGTAAACAAATGATAGAATACCACTCGGCATTAACACTCTTTTGATCTTCAAATGGAATTGTACAGATGGGACCCGTAGCTGAGAAAAAAAACGCGATCATTTTTTTACCAACGTTTCTCGCCTGTCTCGCTTTTGTTGGCCTGTTCTTATTTTCAAACACCCATTCACAAGATTGTTCTTTTTTTTTTCGGGTTCAAAACAATAACTTCACGTTTCGTCTCCTGTGACAATGTCATAAACAGCATTAGAATGTCCGTGGTCGTACTTCAGCAGCATCTGTGAGCACCCTTCCACGCGAGCCCGCTTCTGCTCCGCTGTCAGTTCATGAGGGATCCAACGACAACAAAGTTTCCGAACTTTCAATTCTTCGTGTAATTTTTTTTGAATTTGGCTCATACCAATCCCCAATAGTCCTCGAATTGTCTCACAGGTAATCCGGGGTTTTTCTTGAATTAACCGCTTAACAGTAGCCACATTATTTTCGTTGACGGCAGTTGAAGGCCGCCCTTCACGAAATTCGTCATGTAAAGAAACTCGACCTCTCTCAAATTCAGCAAACCATGGCCTCACGGTGCTCAAACAAGGTGCTTCTCTCATAAAAGCATTTTGAAGACGAGCGGCACAGTCTTGCGGAGGTCATAAAAATCATCGCTATAAAATCTTTTCGACTTAATTCCATTTTCATTGCGTACGTAGAACTTTGATGTGTGATAAAAAAAATTGACAAATCATTTCCCGCCAATTGTTTTTTTTTTTATAACTAAGAAGATTGCAACGTTTTAAAAATATAGCATTGGAAATTCAAATAGATCCGATTAGCTAGAAGTGCAAAACTTTTAGTGTGCCCCACGTATCACTACGTCTAGCCAAGTAATTTGCATATTGCCACTGGAGTTTTTTTTTATACGGAGATGGATTTCGACCATTTTGCTCCTTTTACGGATAAGTAGGATTTGCTTCATACGAAATATGTAATAGTCAACTAGCGCTTTGTCTACATTTTTTACCTATACATATTTATTTGAAAATGAAAAAGTTTAAACATGAAAATTAGCAACAACCAATAACTATAATAGAAATGATGATAGAAATAATGATCCCTAAATTAATATATAAATAATAATAAATTAATTAGTAGATATCAACAAGAAATTCGTCCTTCCTGAGATTCCGCAAAAATACAACAAATGCAAAATATTTATACTATATATGAGTATTAGTAATAAATTTTAGAAAAAAAATCATTCAGCTGCATCTAATAATATTTTATCAAAATAAAAAAATTGATAACATGTATTGTCTGGTAATAATTAAAAAAAATATTAAAATAGGATTCAAAGTCCGGACCCCTCACATTAAATTCCTAGTATGCTAAGAACCTCTTGGAAAATTCGCAAAACTACATAAAACATACTTTATTTCTTGCTAACTGTATTAAAATAAATAAAAACACTTTTAAGGGGAACAACGCCATCTACCATACAACTACCATCAGTAATGTTGCTTAGCTGGACGAAACGCTTAACCTTAAACTTTATAGTGCGGAGAACTGCAGAAACTTAATAATTAAATTATTAACTTATATGCCAATTAACTAAAATATATAAATAAAAAGTATAACTATTAATTTCTTTATTATATTTTTATTTAACTTCGATCGTTTGGTCTAGCGGTATCGGATTTGATACAGACACATGAGTTCTGGGATCGAATCTAGATTCAAGAAAAACATTCTACATAAGGAATTTTGAACTAAAGCATTCTATCATCTTCAAAAATATAAATCGTGTACATATATAGAACGTAACCACGATCAAGGTAACTTGACCGCAACGTTGATCTTTATAAGTAAGTTCTATATATGTACGCGTTTTGACCCATTTATATTTTCAAACATTTTGAATAAGTTTATCAGTTTTTTTCTGGAAAATATAACGTGCTCGGGACATTATACGTATCCGGTTTATCGATTAGTTGGCCACCTGTCACACCTTGGGACTTAATGATACAGCATCTTTTCCTACGACTTGGAGGATGCGGATATTATGATATTTGTTTAAAAGTTATACACCTATGTGCTATACATGTTAAGTTTTGATATAAAATAAAGTACATAATGTACTTTATTTTGTTTGTACATAATGTACTGTATATTCTCAAGGAAAATAGAAAATTTTTTTGAAATGTTCTCAATTTAAAACATATTTTACCGATCCATTTCGATTTCCCTTTTGTAGGTACATCGCAAGTACGAATTGAAAGTCAACAGTAAAGTAAATCACATCTTATCAACTGACAAAAAAAATATTTGTTTCTCTCGACCACTCTGCAAGGGAACTATTTTTTTATCATTGTAAGCATAATCTATTTGGCATTATTTTTTTTATGTAAAGAAAGCATCATAATGTTAATAAACTTATACTAAAAACACATTCGTATGTTCGATAGATACTTAAACAAAGTAACAATGTAAAAGCACTAACAACGTTAGAAAATAATAAAATGTATATTATGATTGACATAAGCCGCCCCTAATCACGTGTTCAATCGACATCAGCATCCTTATATTCAGAGACGATGTCGAATTTAGTTATCATTTCACTACGAAGCGATGATACTTTGTGTAAGCCTGACTCGTCTACATAATACGGAAGTACAAGCTACAATAGCAAGCCCAAACGTTTGTGCTATCTTGCGTATGTTCGATTAAGACACTTCGTCTCTTATATTTACCCAATTAGGAAGGTGTGCCTCACGCTCCGAAGTTTCCCCTCAAAGTTGGGTCTGCATTGCACGCTTTGAGTTTGGATGTGTGTTGCGTGGTATAAGTAAGAAAATACTCATGGTATTTTAACATAGTATTTTAGTAAGAAACAGGCAGTTTAGCTAAATATTGAATATCCACCGGTAATAAAAATATATAGAGGTCAATTACATTAAGAATGCCTTTTTGTCATTAAACTAAACCTTAAAATCGCACGAAAAGATTACCAGCTTCTTTATTCTCTAAACTAAATCATTACATTGGTACTAATCTGATGAATGCAAACAACTACTTCAATCAGATTAACTGTTATAGGCGCATTTGGATAATGCATCATTTCCAACCCAAATGTTTGTTTGGGAAATTTAGGCTAGCTCATCATCATAACATATATATTATTAACTCAAAAAAGAACTACTTGCTCTGTGGGAAGAAAGTATAAACAAACTTATTTTTTTTTTACATTTAACGAGACCTTCATTACTAACAATATAATTTTAAGCCTTTAAAGATCAGTTATTTGTGTACTTTCTAGAATGTACACAAAATTATTTTTCTTTGTTAAAAGTGAATATACATGTCACGGTATATTAAATTGTTCTCGAAGTAACACTGTGAAATATTTATTATATATGCTATGACAATTACGAAATATTTGTATTTACCGAATTTAATTTGAGAAGTAAAAAAAATCGATACAATTAGATTTTATGCAGGTAAAAAAAAATCGATACAATTAGATTTTATGCAGGTAAATAAAATCGATACAATTAGATTTTCGAACTGAATAGTTATATGTGTAATTAGTGCTCCGAAAATTAGCAACTAGTATTCTTATAGTTCTTACACAGTAATTGGATGATTGGTATTTTTATTGACAAAAAGAACATTTTCTAGAAATGAAATTTAGCTAGATCAATTTATCGCTTCCGAAACTCCCCTGCGTACTAAGAATTATAAATAAATAAAATAAATATTCACGGGACAAATTACACTTACTGATCTAACCCCAAAATAAGCAAATTATTTGCTTGTATTGCGGGTGTTAGTCAACGATACTAATACATAGAAATACATATATAAATACTAGAATATATTTAATAAACACCCAAACCCGGAAATACAAACATCCGCGTCGGAGATCGAACCCAAGCCCCGTCGATTGCGTAGTCAGGGTCGCTAACCACTTCACCAACGGGGCGGTCTGATTAAATTGCTCGTTTTAAGGTTATGTGAAAGACTGCCATTATAAAAAATAATCTTCCAGCACATAGCATCCAGTCTCATGCAAGTAATGATGTTTCGGAAAATTCATAATTATATTTATACGAAGTTTCTGATCCTGAATTTGAGCCGCAGACCTCACGCATCCACAATAAAGTAGACAGTTATACCAAATATTCGATCAAGTTAATAAGTATAGATAAAACATTTTAACTGTATACATAAAATACTATGTTTATCAAGTGTGTAATATTCAGGCTGTTTTTTTTTAGCCGAATGACGGAATCAAATTCACGTTTATATATCTATATATACATATAATAAAATCGTAGGAAAGTCAATGTATGTCCGGGGTATGTCCGGGGGCCCCGTGAATATTTATCTATTTATTATATTTAAACTGCAAACTGCGCGGCACCCCACAACCGGCCATCGGTAGTCGGCCTCGCGCTGCGTATCTTAAGCCCCTTCTATACGTCTGCAGATGAGTCCACGAACATCATTTTTGAATGCGTAGACAGAGGTATAGAGAGGATATGTTGTGAGTCTGTTGAAGGTATTTAACGTAAGCAGATGGGTCCGTCTAAATTCCGACAATTGTCGGTTTTTGTGTCATACATCAAAGGGTTTTAGCACGAACGTTCAACCTCTGTCCACATGTCTGACGACACATCAGTATGATCGGAGTTGTGGTTGAGAATACACGCGTGCTTCTGTTATTTAATAGTACCTACTTTGCACAACACTCGCAAAAACGAAATATCTAACAATTTGAGCACCGAGGAAACTTTTAAATTTCTTGAGCTATATCAAAATCTCAATATCCATTTTTTGATCATGCAAGTTACGTGCAGACGTGTGGACGGCACGTGGTAATCCATCTGCTGATGCATCTGTCACGCGTCCGCGGACGAAGCTGCAGACGTGTAGAGGAGGCTTTACGTGCCTGTGCTTTAAATTTTAATCGCCAGTTCATCTCTTGCACGCTTGATATTTACGAATTACGTATTTTATGGGATAATTAGGTCAAAACTAAAGTCATATAATTTTGTAGATATTTGGTCTCATTTTCTGAGCCCAAATAAATATAAAATATATATGATTACTGAGTACTCTTCTTCACCAAGTCCCTCAGCTAAAAAAATAGTCTACATACTATTTTAAATACCATGTACCTATTATCTCTAGATTGAGAATTTCAATACCTTCCAGTAACATAATTTGCGGTTTGTTGGCGGTTGAACTCGATACATTATTTCACGACAATTATTTATATCACGTTCATTTTCCGTAGTTTTGCCTTACATAACAAGAAATCCTGTTTGTTGTAGAGCGAGATACTTTTAGTAATTCTAAAGTATTGATAATATTATATACAATTAATACACTAGCTTAGATATTTCAATAAGTTTATTCGCTAACCGCTTATGACTTATCACACAATTTATTATTCGCTTCCCGTCGCTGCAAGTTTTATTGTAAGTTGCAGGCAAGTCAATTGCGCTTTGAACACTGTAACGCATAATATACTTATGTGTGCAGTCGGTTAATACATGTGTGAAGTTGGAAAAAGTTACCACTTTGAAACTCGTTTCTATAAAATTTCATGAATATTTACGGATTTTCAAACTTTTTATACATTCAGACGTCGCGGCGTCGACTAAATCGTTGGGGGAAATATTTTTTATTTTAGTTTTTGTTGTGTTTTTGTTGTTGATAAATTGAAATTGAATAAAGTTTTATGTTTCAAACGGCTAAATATTGATTCAAATTGTCAAAAATATATAAGACCATTTTTTGGACGTTACTGTAAGCATTATTTATTAAGTCTTAAAAAAACTCAGGAGTGACTAGAAACAACACAAAAATGTCCCTTTAATCTAAAGTTTTTTTGTAGTTTCAACTGTTTTCAAAATACCTTAAGTATCAGTGAATGAAAGCTAAAAAGTTTTTTCACACTTGATTCCGCAGCCACACTGCTTTAAATAACATTTATTTAGTATTTACTGATAAACTGGGAGTATGAGGCTAAAAACTCACGGAGCGGTTTCAACTCGCGCCCGCTAGCGGCGTCGGCTGCGAGAGCGCAGCTCGCGTAAAATGCGAAATTGTGGATAATTTACATTAGCCAATTTGATGACGATATTACGGCCGCTGTGTGCACGGCGCTGCCACGGCGGGCAACTATTAGAACCACAGAGTACTTTGTAACATACCTAAATAGAGATATAACTCAAGGCATGAGATGGGTACAGATAAAATGATTTCTTTTTGCAATTACAGATGGCGCCACATGTACGATTTTGCTTCATAGATTAAATTTTTACCGAACTCGTGGATATATAACGTATTTCGTGAGCCTATTTACGAAATTTTACCACATATTCCACATCATGCTGTGGTAATTTAGTACTATAAAATACTTGATTGTATTGAAAATAGCGTTATCTAGGACACGAATTGAAAAAGATTTTATTTCTAAAGACTTAAGATCTGGATTCAAGGTTTTTGCCACTACAAACGAATATTAAAAATAACCTTTTAATGTCTTAAATATATATTTTTAAATAAGATATTACATTACATTATATTTTTTAACTATCTGAATTATAAACATATATTGTTTTGTGGTAAATACGCTTATTTTTCAAAATAACAAAGTTTGGCCAATCTATCAAACAAAAAACAACACAATTACAAATGACGTCGTCATGGTGTTAAATATTGATACTCATGCGCATTTTATTATTGAAATTCAGTTTGTTTTGTGTGTATTAGTGTTATTTTCGTTGAGTTTGAACGTTTATTTTCCGGATTGCTTAATCGTGACTCGAAATTAATATATTGTGCTATTTATTGTCAGTTAATAAAATCTTAAATTATAATATGAATCTTTTAATTCTGAATATATAACATTATACAGCGTGGCAATCAAACGAAGTTGCAAAAGGACTTGTCAGAGTTACATTTTGTTTGAATGGCACGCTGTATAGTGTTTGATAAATTCCTATTTACTATTAAGTTTTCAATAAAAAAGTAGGTACCTATATTAAGCTGCCGAAACAAAATAGTTCTCATGCTATAACAAAGATGACGCCATTATAGATTTAAAAAGTAGCCTATCTATACCTACAGTAATACACATATTTATCTATGTTTCACATATATTAAATTATACTAAATTAAATTGTTAGTCCTAAAAGTTATATATAATTTACAAGAAAACTTATAATCGCGATTTATTAATCGATCTCCATCATCTATATTATACGTTGAGAAACAAAAGTTGTGATTCTAGTGGCGCGTTCTAAGATAAGGGTGCCTGTATTAGAACCACGTGGGACGCGATCACTCGCAGCCTTGACGGGCTTCACCTGTGCACTTTGTGGTTGGTTGGCGGTTGAACTCGACTAATCAATCAAATATTTATTTTTATTTTAGTTTTTTATTTTATTTATTCACTAAATCCACAGCCCTTGTACAAGTTATAATTTAATAAGATAAGTGTTTCTACGATGTGAACGAGCTTTTCTGTAACAAAATGTGACGTGAACACATTTTTAGCTTAAATCAGTACTAGTAGTAATAAATTTTCATTCATGAAAATTAAGATTCATGAATTAATAAATATTATATAAGTAATTGAAAGGAGTACCTAATAAAATCACAATGAAGTTAAATATGGTTATTTTTATTCGACATGAATTTATTTAGTAATTATATTTTATATATTGGAAATGTAAAATTTAAAAATGTAAATTTCTTGAAGTTGCTTTTTATCGCCTACTGTTAAATAGTATTTTATAAAGACTTGCATGTTTTTGTTAATAAAAATACACATTAAATAACAAAGAAATGAAAATTGCACGCCGATAAACGGTGAAGTAGGAAGGAATGTAATTTTTAGCTAACTAAAATCTTTTGTAACCCCTATTTCATGCAAATAAAGAATTATTATTAATATTATTAATGTTATTTACTAAACAGAAGGTCGATTACGAATTTACACTTTTTAAACAATTCTTAATAAAAAACTACAGATCACAGCTAAATGAAATTGAAACATGAATTAGTTCGTTAGTTTGTGTGCACGGGCTGATAAATGTGTGTGTGTGTGTGTGTGTTTGCATGATTAAGTGCATGTATGCATATATATGTGTGTACGTCTAATTATATGAACATATCTCACATACCTAGTTATGTTTTATTAAGGATTATTTTTACTATTTCCTTTCTGAGGACCCTCTTAGGTAACGTAAAGGCAGCAAACGCAACCACCTAAACTTCTTATAATCGTTATCTTTTAAGCGTTATGAGCATTCTTATAAGCGTTCTTATAATTGTGAATTTTGAAATAAAACAACTCTCTTGCCGCCGCGGTGGGCGGAGGTATAAACCGCTCTGTGAATTCATAGCCTTAGTTTTTAAAATTGCAGCATTTCACAATTAATATGTACTACATATAACAAGTAGTAACATATATGCAGAAGGAATTTATGATAGTGTTACTACATTATTTTACGAGGATTATTGAACGGTCGCGGTTACTATTAAATCTCACATAACTACGCTATCTATATTGTAATAGCAAATCCTTGCGCTCTATGAATGAGTAAGCCAAAATTAGCACTACTAGTCTTAAGCCGAGCATTTACACATATCATTAATAGTAAAATTACATAGACTATAGCGACCAACCTGTGGTCGAAATTCAACCATTAACTAAACAACAATATCCCTCCGAAGTTCCACCTTAGACTTTATGCATGAACACAATATTATGCATTTGTACATGTGTACAACGCACCATTAACATCTTTGGTGTCTATAGGCGACAGGCGCGTGCGCTCCTTATAGGCAGAAAAGCAGTGCTTTACTTGCCATTCACAGATATTTTAATAAAACGTTCGTACGTTTTAGATGATTTTAATTAATAGTAAGTAAATGAATAAAATGTGTCATAATCATGTGCACGCCGCTAAAATCTATAAAAGAAAAAGTTTTTGTGTCCCAGTACTCCGTCGCATACTCAGTATCATAATCCTGTGCACGCCGCTGATAGGCGATGGTTAACTCTTCCCATCAGGAGACCCATCTGCTTGTTTGCTATCTTATGATATAAAAAAAACGGATTTAAATGAAATTTAGCACAAAGGTAGATAATGACCTGGAATAACACATAGGCCAGACACATAGGAAAAACATTGAATATAAAAATATATTTTTTACTGTCGATAGGGAAGCGCTTGACCACGATCTCGCCTCATGGTAAGCTAAGATGCGGCCTAAGATGGAACGCGCTTCCCTAAAAGGTACCTGTTCACTCTTCTCTTGAAGATCCCCAGGTTGTACCCGTCGGGGAACACAGACTCGGGTAGCATATGTGATGGGATTCGGCTATGTAAACTCTAACCAAAATTTAAGTGACAAATTTCGTATTCCTCCGTTTGCGTGATTGTTGTAAATCTATATTTATATCATAAATTCGAAGTTTTGTTTGGGTGAATGGATGTTTTCAATGGATGAAAAAAAAACAAACGATTGAACAGACTGTTTGAAACAACTTTGTGGTAGATTACTTTATCGTATCGCCTAGGTTTAGTACCACAGCTTTATTTATTTCTACTCTGACAGCAGCAATGTTTGTTACTGTCTTGTTTCGATACAAAAGAGCTGATAAACTTATGCATGTGGCGTTTTGTAAGCGACGACAGTCTCTTTTAATTAAGAGACTTATCTGCTGATTTGCTATCGTATATTAATTGTAAAAAATGAGTCACCATCTATAATGTTGGTTCTGCTAGATAAGTTAGTAGTGTGATAATTATTAGAAAGGAGCAAGGCTAAGGGAGCTCTATAATAATGCAATACAATCCATCAACATCCAATTCTACCAATTGATACTTGAATAAGTCTCAAGTACGTTTTTCTCAAAAATTTTCTTAGGACGCTTATAAAAATACATTTATTATTAATTACAAGAGTTTGGCCCATTTGCTTCATCAATAATTAAAATTACTTTCACTGTGTTTCACCGTTATTATTTTTAAATAGGTCCATTGGATGCGCAATAGAAGCAGTTATGTTTATTGAGCAGCTGGCAATAAGAATATGAAAATATAATAAGATTTCTATGTGTCTTTTAGTTTGAAAATACATAATTATATCTCTCTTACATAGTAATAAATCTGATAACTATTAATTGTCAAACTATATATCGTAGCAGAAAAGGAGCGATAAATATTAAAAGATTATGGTTTACGTGGATTTGTCGTGAATGTAAAATATTTTTCAATAACGCAACAATATGAAATTTTAAGCCAACTAAAAACAACAAAAAAATTCAGAAGCAGCAGATTGAAATTTGAATTGCTTTACCACAGTAAATAAAATACGCCAGGAAAAAAATCCTACGCAACTTCTACTTTTTGTAACGTGAAAAGCGCAATCGCTTTTGGGTGTTAAAGTTGAGAGCGGCTAAAACTGAATAACGTTTTAGAAATAATCTCATCTGATATTTTATATACATACTAGCTGACCCGGCAAACGTTGTTTTGTCATATAAATTATTTATTTAAAAAATAGGGGTTGATTGTAGAGGGTTGAAAATTAAGGGTTGTATAAATTTTTTTTTGCTGAATCATAAAAAAATAAAAATAAAAATTTTTGTCTATAAAATAAAAAAAAATTTAGGAGTGGACAACCCTTAACATTTAGGGGGATGAAAAATAGATGTTGACCGATTGTCAGACCCACTGAATATGCATACGAAATTTCATCAAAATCGGTCAAGCCGTTTCGGAGGAGTACGGGAACGAACATTGTGACAAAAGAATTTTATATATAAGATGATACAAATTTGTTTTAAACCTATTACTTTTACGTGTGGTTACTTGTTACTGGTACTACTACATTTTCAGTGTGGTTTTCTTGATGATAGAAAATTGCCACCTAGAACTATGTAAAGGTATCAATAATATGTCGATTGTCGATATCCCCGTGAGTGAAATTTGTAACCTCTGACACTTAGTAATTCGTAAACTAACGAGTAAGATACTCGTCACGACATCAGAACTAATCCTATTCAAATATTACAGTAATATTGTCTGATTTTCTGACTTTAAGATACAAATTATGACATGGGTAATAATTATAATAATGATAATAAATATTCACGGGAAAAATTACACTTATTGATCTAACTCCAAAGTAAGCAAATTATTTACTTATGTTATGGGTGTTAGTCAACTATATCAATACATAGAAATACATATATAAATACTTTTACATACATAATAAACACCCAAACCCAGAAATACAAATATCTATGCTCATCACACAAATGCTTGGGTAACAAACATGGGTAATCAAACCCTAAAAATGAATATAGCCATTAAATATGTATTACATGAATGTTTAATGTATTTTCTGTCGTCTAACTGAGAATACAACACAAATAAGCACGAATAAATAGGCAAGACATCACAATCTCTACCTCCTAACGACACCTCACTACCTACTAGTAATTAAAATAGTAATATGTTAAAAATTACCTCGACTTTTTTTTTAAATCATAAGATAGCAAACAAGCAGATGGGTCTCCTGATGGAAAGATTCAACCATCGCGTACAAACACCAAAGATGTTAATGGTGGTAATTATCTTGTGGCGAGGTCTAATGCCACATGCATAAGTTTACCGGCTACCTTACCCTCCAAACCGGAACACGACAGCGACAAGCACTGGCGCTATTGCGGCAGGAATAGGTAAGGCGGTGGTACTGACCCGGTCGACCGATGAAAGAGTGTTAAATTATCTATACTACGAAAAAATGAACACAATAAATAATCTATTGTTGCACAAAAAATCAGTATATTTTTAGGTAGCATTCATAAAATTATTTTAAATTTTGTGTTATTTCTTTTATGTATGTATATTTAATTTAAAGTTACACCTTTTTTAATTAATATTATACAATTTGTATCTGGTTCCTGTGTACATTGTATTTCCCAGTCTTGGGTAGCTGTAAAATATTTCTTATTAGTGATAAACTCGCCTTTTGTATTGCTATGTTTGTTATTTTCTCGTATGCATGTTAATCGCAGGTTTGACCACACTTAAAGTATTGTTTGCATCTTTGGGCTGTAACACCTCAGTATCAACCCCGTCAATTTGATAAAATTTAACGTGTGGTACGGCTTGTCGACATTACTTCTCTTATCAGCGGTCTTAAACCAATTAGTCTCCGGACAAAAATGCACAAAAAGACATTTTCTTTTGTGCACAATAAAGTATTAAATTAATAAACTATCTTCATTATATCAATACAATTTTCATTCTGTCCCTTGAATGAAACATTAAATATAAACAATCTTCTCCTGGTTTAAAAATTAATCTTTAAATTGAAATTGGAATGTTCATTCAACATTGTATAAAATGTTCACTTTGCTTTTGGAAACAAGACGCTACAAGACTTTGTAAACTCTCTTAGATCTTTTTGAGTTTTAGAAGATTTTATCAAAGGAAACGTACCTACTATTATTGAAATTTATCCAAGTGTTAAATAGCGATATTCATTCAAATAGTAATATATCACAATTATGTGTAAGAAATTTACGCGAACCTTCATACAGTCGGTTATTGTAGGTCGGCCGTTAATCTGTCTGTCCGTCCATTTGCCTGACATGGGTTACAAGCTCTCTATGAAATTGCCTATTTTTTCACGACAATACACTACCTCGTCTTTTGTGGTATAATAACATAAACTGGCGCGCTAAGATGATTTATTGCCTCCTTGAAAACTACTTAGTAGTTTGGAATGTCACTTTGAAGTGTTTTTGCAGGCGCCATGTTTCTTCAACTATAAAGTTTTATTAAATATGTATAGTATTTTTAAGTTCACGTATGTGAGATAAAAAGCTTACTAAAAGTAGTATTAGCATGTTTTACCTGTATTGATTATAACATTAAATATTTTAGTGCGGGTTCTTCTTTTGATTAAGCAACAGGAGCTGGTTTGTATCCTGGTAATGCGTGTTCGTACATTACATGAATTAATTACTAAAACTAACACTGAATGCTGATGAAACAAGCATTATTACAACTGATAATCCTGAATTATTAATTATAGGAAAACTGAGAGTAAATCGTCATAAGTTAACTAGCAATATGCGTTTAAAGCTCATCACACACGGTTAAGATACTATAATATTTGATCTTAAGATGCCCTAATATAAAATATTACAGTATCTTAACACACATCTAAGATACGATCGTCTTTGGAGTTCTATATACAGGTTGATTTACCATGAGTGATACGGTCTTACTTCTTGATTTGTTAGACAGCTCCTCAGACAACGATTTTGATATAGAATAATATGAAATATCCTTCTTGACTTATAAGTAGTGTAACTAACATGACTTTTTAAATATATATTGATGTTTTTACAATTTTTTTATTGATAAAATGATATTATTAAAAAGTTATTTGTTCTTTAACAAATCAGCAATATTTTTTGACAATTTTTTTGCTGGCATTACTAATTTCACACGTGTGATATGAAGTTAATAACAAGCGCAATCCTATTCTCAGTTGGACGTTACTAGATGCACCGTGCAGCTCGCTGCATTATAATTTTTTTTTGTGAATCTAGCAAAATCACCTAATTTATCGGAATAATACGTTGCCTGTGTGCTATTTATTCCAGGTCATCGTCTACCTATGTGCCAAATTACATTCAAATCCGAGCAGTAGTATTTGCATAATTGAGTAACCAAAATCCATCCATCCATCCAAACATACCAACTTTCGTATTTCGCGGGTAAAATATTATTCTCTTCGGGTAAAATTATGCGGGTAAAATTAGCGATAAAAAAAATTTCAATTTGTGACTCTATTTTTAACATAACACTAGCCCGTTTCACTTTTTTAAGCATCTTCAGAATGTTAATATACTTATCTATATTAATATTATAAATGCGAAAGTTTGGATGTTTGGATGGATGTTTGTTACTCAATCACGCAAAAACTTCTGAACGGATTTGAATGAAATTTGGCACACAAGTAGATGATGATCTGGAATAGCACATAGGTTATTTTTTATCCCGGATAAATTAGGTGATCCCGCGGGATTCATCAAAAACTTATAATGCAGCAAGCTGCACGCTGCAGCTAGTAATAAATAAATAAATAGGTGTGACAGTTACGATCTCAATATCCATTTTTTAAACGTGCGAGTTACATCAGTCGCGATGAACAGACTGATCGACCTGCAGATGTGTGGAGAGTACATGTAATTCATCTGCTGTTGCATCTGTCAGCGTCCGCGGACTAATCTGTAGACGTGTAGAGCAGGCATTAGTGTTCGAAGAACTGCTTTAGTTGCCAGTCAATCTAGAAATTAAAAGTATCAACATCCTGTGTTGAACCCTTTTGAAGAATAAACATTACAGAAAATTATAATACGAACAATTTACCCGAACCGGGAGTCAAACCTAAGACTTCATTCGTCTATACTTTATTATTACATGGTATTAGCGTATTCAATAAATCAAGCGTAAAGTAAAAATTCAATAATGAGAGATCTTTTTACCGAAATATTTTAATGGTATTTTTCTTTAATAATAGTCGTCTTCAATTACTTTTAAGAGTAATAATAGGTTTTATAAATCGTTCTCGAAAACAAAAATCACTATGTCTTTGCGTTTGTTGTATTTGAGAAGTTGGATTTTTATATCATAAGATAGCGAATAAGTAGATGGCTATTCTGATGGAAAGACACAACCATCACTATAGACATCAAAGATGTAAATGATGCATTACAATCCTTTTAGTGAGGCTTAATTCCACACGCATAAGTTTATCTACGACCTTATCATCCAAACTGGAACACGACAGTGACGATCACTGATGCGATTGCAGCAGGAATAAGTAAGGGGTTGACACCAGACCCAGGCGAGATAATACAGAACTCTACCACCTATTAGCCACGATGGTAGTTACTGGGATAACCAATCGTTCGCCTTTAAGACCTGTGGGTAATAATGGCAGATGGTCTATTTTACAAAGGTGACCTGGACCAATACAGGGAATGATTACGAAATCTGTCTACGGTATTCGAAAAATGGTTGTTTACAAAAGTTACAAAATTTATTTAAAGGTTCAATAACAATATTTATATCTTAAACTATTAATTTACAATTCAGATCTCGCAGTTAACTAATATTAGGTGATTTTGCCATCCTCATTAAAGTACTTTTGATTTCTGTAGATGTAATAGCTAACTATAGTTGTCCGTTACATCAAGATCAAAGAGAGTGTACTGATTTATAATTTTTCGCAAGATGTTACAGGGTACGAGGTTATAGAACAAGTGGATTGAAGCACGTTTAAGAAGGCCCCGCATTTTTTCTTCCTGAATTTTCAACAGCATTTCGTTAATCTTTTTATTTCCAAATCAAACTTAAAATCAAAACTTCGATTAAACATTAGATCTTGTAGCGTGTTATTTAATATAGTTAGCGCAAAGCAGGTACACCCTACAAGATCCCCGTTACCATAATCTACAATCATTATTTTACCCAGCTCAATTTTTTTTATAGAAGAGGGGGCAAACAAGCAAGAGGTGCACCTGATGGTAAGTGATCACCGCCACTCATGGATATCTGCAATACCAGAGGTCTTGCAGTTGCGTCGCCGGTCTTTTAAGAAAGAGTAAGCTCTTTTCTTGAAGGTCCCTATGTCGTATCCGTTTGGAAATACCCCTGCCGGTAATTGATTCCACAACAGAGTAGTGCGAGGCAAAAAGTGTCGGAAGAAACGTACAGTTGTGAATTTCCAGACATCGAAATGGTGAGGATGGAACTTCAAACTTTGACGCGATGTCCGATGGCGGAATTCGGCGGCAGGAATTAATCCAAAAAACTCGTTGGAACACTCCCCATGATAAATACGTAGAGTGAACCTACATCTCTGCGTAATGCCAAAGAGTCAAGCTGTTTCGAAATAGAAAGCATCCTTGAGATCGTTTTGTTTAGGACAGTGCCAAGTTTGTACGGCTGCATAAAGTTTAGCCTGTCCTTTAATCTTATTGAATATTTCAATATATTTTTACCCAATCTCCATAAGCTGGAAGAAAACAAGTTTTTGTGTCATTAGGAAACTTCCATTAAATAGTTCGCTAATGACTCTAAAAACCCCCGTCGATGTGCGAACACCACCTTTATTTACGATTGGGATTTATATGCCACAAACTCTCGCGAAGTCCCGTGGCTGGATGTGGGTAATCAATATTTATTATTATTGGATGTAGTTGTCATATTATCTAAAATGTCACGAAATTTTGTGGGATCGCTTATCTCGGCTATAAACATAGAAAAAATTGAGGATGTACAATAAATAATAGTGAAATACAGCCGCATCTAAAGAAATGTTATGCTATCAGTTTCTTACAACATGATTGGTCGATATGTTTATCCAATAACGGTTATGACAAAATTATGAATATTGATATAAAACAATCGTGACAAATAAACGTTTTAAAGAAATTCCTCTTTTCTTTTACTTATCTCATATCCAGCAGGAAGAATTCCCTGTTGCTACATAGTTAAGGATAGCTTGTATGGCTTCCTACATGCGGGTGATAAAAGGTGAATAATGAACACATATTTTAATACCGTTACAATGACTAAGTGTAGGAATTATTTAATTTCTCCATTTAAATATTATATTATAACGCCTTACCGCTCAGTTACTACTGTCATATTCGGGTGTGAAGGATAAACGTATGGAGTGACATTACTTTAAATCCAAAGAGCTATCTGCTTGATTGCCATCCCACAAAATGAAAAATATCTTAAATGTACTTGTTATTGGTCTTCGCTCACGTCTTCGTTCAATTTAACTTGACTTTAAAAAGAATAACGCGCGCTGAATGCTGCACATTCGAATCAAATTTCAAGTTTTTTAACATTGTTTTAATTAATTTTATCTTTAAAATAAAGTAACAAATTTTATTGATTCAAAAAGTTGTTTAGATATTGGAATAGTTTTAAATATGGTGTGATTTTTTGGATAAGGATAAAAACCATGTTATTAACTTTCTAATGACGCTATAATATATGAGACTACAAAAAATATACTTAAACATTTATTTTTTTGGTCCCATAAATATGATAGTAATCCAGTAAATAAGTGTAAAGTATCACAATTATTACAGATATTGATATTATCTAAAACTCTTGAGCACTATTTGTTCTGTCAGCAAGTGTTTTAAAATATTGACAGCGTTTAGAAAGATGTCATAATGTACTCGTACCTATTATTTTGCGGACTATTTTTGATGCAGGCTGTAGTTCAAGGATTGGGTATTCTACAATACTTGATCTGTATGCTTATTTTCGCTTTACCGTTGAATACTGTCATTTAGCTATATATTACTATCATGCCAAATCTCTACATTATGTTTTTATTATTATGTTTTCTATCCCTACGTACAATTTGGTATTAATTTTAAGATATCTTAATATCTCTTGGTTTCGGTGTTAGTTTCCGTGCGAAGTTACTTGATATTAAAATCAATTTTTTAGCTTTATTTATTTAAAATAGTTAACTGAAAATCTCCTTAAAATTAAAAAAACTAATTTACAAGCAGATAGAATTCAATTTTTAAGGTCGCACAATTGTGTAAAATAATGTTGTGGATGTTTGGCATATAGGGAGCTCAAACTAACGATACTAGTCAAGCAAGCTAAATTACTGCTACAATAGCCCAATAGCAACAAAAAAATGTGGAAAGTAGTTTTCCAATTAAACAGTAAGGCGTAAAAAGGCCATTACTAGGTAAGTTATCCCTCGCCCACGTTATTCATCGCGGGCCCGCTCACATCAAAGTTAAAGCCCTTCCCAATTGCCGTAATCTCTCCGCTATTGCCAGTCATTTATTGTCTTGTATTAAGCTAAGGACAGGTTGATAAGAGGATATTACACAGATTTTATATGCGAAATAAAATTATTATAATCACGCAATTTTTTCCGGATAGACGGAGTTAATTAATCATTGTAAGATACTCAAGTAAGTAAGATTCACTATTTGTGGGCTTGCGAGATGGATGGATCTTAGATGCCACATTATAAAAATTTAATGAATATTTATAGTTGTTAAAGATAAACGAATGCGATAGTCTTTTTGCAATGTGGTTAATCTCTCATACATCTCACAGGGAAGCTTGCGTCATATTTTAACTGAAACATTTTGTCAAATATAAATAAAACTATACGTCCGATTCAGAAATCAAACCCAGAACTTCATGGTTAAATGTTTAAGATTTTTAAACCCTCGCACGCGCGATATTTAGGGTGGCATTCGTTACTAATTGACCCGCGCCGACGCTGATACCACGTTGTACAAATAATATGATTTCTCTATAAATTAAACCATATTTTATCATTTTGTAAACAGCTACGTATTAATAGATATACTTTCTATCTACTAAGAATCAAAATAAATTAATTTAGTAAAATACTTTACATATATAATAAAATTCAAATTCAGATTAGGTGCGGTCATATTTAACCATTGAGGGCCGGTAGAAACTTAATAAATACGAAGCGGTCAGATGTGACCGACTGGGATTCGACAGGTTAAATAATCTTGGTGATTTTTTCTTCAAGAAATATCGGTACTAATATTATAAAATGATGATGCTTAAGTCTGTCTACCTGTTACGCTTTCATGGTTAAATTGCTGAACTTGTAATGAAATTTTGTAAGGAGATAATTAAAGTCCCAGGATCGAATTAGGCATTTTTTTCCTACTAGATGAAAACTCGGCTTCGCTCGGAAGTGTCACAATACGCAATCTTATATAGGTACTAACTCAAATAGATGTTAAAAAGTAGCAACATTGTAGTTTGACCGCCCCGTTGGTCGAGTGGTTAGCGACCCTAACTACACAAGCAACTGGGCTCGGGTTCGACCCCGACGGGGACAAGCATTTGTGTGATGAGCATAAATGTTTGTATTTCCGGGTTTGGGTGTTTATTATATATGTAAAAGTATTTATATATGTATTTCTATGTATTAGTATCGTTGACTAACACCCATAACACAAGCAAATAATTTGTTTACTTTGAGGTTAGATCAGTCAGTGTAATTTGTCCTGTGAATATATATATTTTTTTATTGTAGTGACATCTTCTTTTAACTATTACGTTGGTTTGATAAAGAAAACACTATATCTAGTGTTGCTATTTTTTATTTTCTACTCTTTTATGAACCAAGAGAAAATAAGTTTAGGATAATCTGCGCTCCGTTCTACGATACTTTAATTTTAATAAATGCTCACGCCATCTACACCACATATTTGTAACTTTTAAAGAAATATGGCCGATTTGTCTGTCAGCACCGTTAGATTTTTTAATCACTTTTTAACAAAATACTCGAATTTTCCGAATCCGAATTTTGCGGATATATGTTGTCAACTCAAAATTATTATTTTTTTACGCTTTATAATTTAGGTATGGTTCCGATGGAGTCTAGCGTAACCCTTGACGAAATTATTAATTTAGATATTAATATTAATGAGCTGACATAAGGGATGGAAGTTTGTCTGAAATATTATATTCATGACAATATGTTATTTTACTTGTGGGTGAAGCGCAGGTTAGCAAACGTAAAATAAGCTCTACATCAAAGATATAAATGTACTACGTTAGTAAAAATTATAAACTAGTTAGTTAAAAACGAATGAAAGAAAATGAAGACGATATTTTTATTCTGAGTCGCTATCTCTTATGTCTAAATGCTTGCCTTTACTGGTATCACATGGGAATTGCTCTAGTCGGTAGTTCAGACAAGTTGCCGTGGACTTGAGCAACATTTGATGACTTCCGGCCGCTATCTTATAGCGAACTATTGATGTTATCTTACAATAACGATTATATTTTTATTAACGTTTATATGTAACATGAGCTCCCATAATTTTGAGGAAGTACAGTACATTATTAATTTTGAGGAAGTACCGATCGATCGATCATTTATGGCAACAAATAACTAACATGCACAGGTGCCATTTTGATAGTTTTAAATATTTTTCCACAGTTTGTCAATGTCTCGAATATTTAGCCACGAATTATTTGTAAATTGTAGATAACAGCTTAAAAAAATAAATTCACAATTTCACATATTATATTTATAATAGTCATCTACTCTGTAAAAATACATTTCTATTGGCAACGTTTTGAGAACTTTTAAAAAACTAACTTAAAGGCAAGTCATGGAGATTACTGATAATTATTAAATATCTTAAAAGCCACAGAAAGGAAATTCCTGACTGACAATGTTATGCGTTAAGAGACTAGAAGGAAGAAAAAAAAGATTATCATTAAATTTCAGAATATTTTGTGATTTTTAACAAAAATACAAATTCTGTCTTCATAATAATGCATATTGAAGGGCTAGCTTATAAAAGAGGGGGTTATAGGTTGTCCATTAACTTACATTGCATATGGCTCTGACACATTATTTCTGAGCAAAAGATGGTGTAAATATACAAGAGTATCCAAATACTTTCTAAAATATATATAATATGCAGCTTGATCCGTAGTTTGGCCGGGCCTCCTTTCAATGATAGTTCGTAAAAGGCGAACGATTAGTCTAAGCGTATCACTACCATCGTGACTACTAGGTTGTAGAGTTCCGCAACGTCTCACCTAGGTATATGATACCACCTTCTTACCTATTCCTGATGCAATAGCGTCAATATTGATTCATTCATTGCCTCTGTTTAAAATCGGTAGACATAAGCATGTGGCATTTCCATTCTGCTACACGAGTGCCAACGCAAAATTAACATCTTTGGTATCTAGGCGACGGTTTTTTCCACCAGGAGATCCACCTGCTTGTATGTTATAACATTTAAAAAAATACAATAAGTCATCTAATACCTTTGGAAAAGGAAAAGGGAAATTGACCATCAGTGTTATTTACGTTCTTTTATTATTATCACAGCTAGGCACCAAGAAAGTGAATCATGCATTGCTATCCTTTTGGAATATAAAAAGAAAGTTATTGGTAACTTCACGCTCGAAGCCAAAATAAAACAACGATAGACACTGACAATATGGCAGCAGAAAAACGTAGAGGCACAGACAGGGGAAAGAGTGCAGAATGAACCACCTAACAGTAATAATGATAACAATAATTAGCCTTTAGTCTGCCTTGCTAGCAAGCATGTAGTCAGTTGTTCTCGAGAAACCCAGACTAATATCCATAAGTAATAAAAATACAAACAGATAACAAACAAACAATTTAACATAGGATACAGCGTACATTAAAATGTAACTTCATGTTGTGGAACGTCGCATTCACCAAGCAATGTATGCAAAGCGAGCGATTTGTGTTGCCACGATGTATGTGTAATGCGCCACTTGAATACGAGGACTCCGTGCTAAATGTCCTCTTATACCGTGGTGTATCAAATTAATCAGACTTATGTTCGTTCCCCCGATTAAAATTTGACTATAATCATTCTTGTTTTTTTTTTGATAACGTTTTATTTGTCAATAGTTACCATACAGATTTTTTTTCTTTTTTGTATCGACAATTTAATCCCTTTCGAATAATAGACCATATGCCATTCGTAAAAGGCGAATGATTAGCTATAAATGTTAATAACATTGTATCTACTAAGTGGTATAGTTGTGGATAAGAGAGATCTGATGACTCCGACAAGAACTAAATTACATGATTCAGGATCGTTCTAAATCTATCCCATACTTACTCATGTTAATATGTGCGTTTTACTTCATTTTACCCCGTGTTGTTTGGGCCCATTTTTTAAGAACAGACCATTTACCATTCTGCCAGGCTGTTCGTAAAAGACGGACGATTGGCCGTGGGTACTAGGTGGTAAAGTTCTGCTCGCCTTGGGTCTGGTACCACTGCCTTATCTTTTCATGTAGCAATAGCGTTAATACTTGTCATTGAGGTATTCTGGCGTCAAGGGTAAGATGGCCGGTAGACTTGTATGTATAGCAGTACCAATCTGGAGCAAGAATAGCAACGCACAATGAAATCTTTGGTATCTGTGTTAATGGATTTTCTTTCCATCAGGAGAGCCATCTGATTGCTTACCA
Organism: Apodemia mormo; assembly: GCA_036924255.1. NCBI lineage: Eukaryota > Metazoa > Arthropoda > Insecta > Lepidoptera > Riodinidae > Apodemia > Apodemia mormo. The sequence continues at coordinate 45,127,556 of JAUPFN010000007.1, forward strand.
TGTATTTTTTTTATGTCATAAGATCGCAAACAAGCAGATGGGTCTCTGATGGAAAGAATTAATCATCGCCTATAGACACCAAAGATGTTAATGGTGCGTTGTTATATTGTGGCAAATTCTAATGCCACATACATACATAAGTTTACCGGCTACCTTACTCTCCAAACCAGAACATGACAGTGACAAGCACTGATGCTATTGCAGCAGAAATAGGTAAGGCGGTGGTACGAGATCCGGGCGAGATAATACAGAACTCTACCACCTAGTAGCCACGATGGTAGTGACTCGCATAGCCAATCGGTCGCCTTTTCGCCTTTTACGACGTGCCTGGCAGAACGGCAGTTGGCCTATTCCTCAAAGAAGCCCGGGACCAACACAATAAGTAATAACTTAATAGTGTTCGTGTTATAACTTTTAATATTATACTTACAAAGCTAAAAAAACATTAATTAATATAACAATATTCAAGAAAATATATAAGATCTCCAAAACGTTTCACTCAATTGACATTTTGTTACATAAATCGGGCCCCAGAACTCAACCACTTCGACGTTAAAGATAAATACTTGCATTTTCTCGCGTAGCAGTAAGGTATTTGATCTATTCTTAAAAATAATCAGGATCAATACAGGGGCACGCAAAAAATGTTAATGCTGCGCTGCTATCGGTGCAGAACTCTACCACCTAGACGTTAGTAACAGATACTAGCATTTTCCCACCTAGCAGTAAAGTAGTTGATCTATTGTTTTACAATAACCCGTATAAAAATACAGAGGCACACAAAAGATGTAAATGCTGTGCTGCTGTCAGTGCGGAGATATTACTTCAATCAACATTATAGAAAAAGGCTACAACCTACTAACATAGACTCTGTAATTTGCGCGCCAAAAACCCTATTTTGCAAATAAATAAATAAATATTCTACACTTTTTATCATCGGCACTTGGTGAAACTCCATTTTAACACAATATTTGCTAGCATATAACACTTGTACTGTTTCACAATAATTATATTTAATTTCCGACCGGTTTCGCTTACACAAGAATCCTCAGGGTATTTACAATAATTATTAACTAACAACGAAATCTAAATGTCACAAATAACAAATTTGAAGGCAAATGTACATCCTACCCTCAATAAATATTATAGGAATACCAATGTAGGGTTGTCCGTACTATGGGTACCTCCCCGCAAGTAGGGAGAAATCAGATGTGTTGGTATAAACTTATGCAATGTCATTAAAATTAAATACAAATTAATTAAATTGTCCCCTAGTAGTTAATTAAAGTCACAAAATTATAATAATGAATAATCATAATAAATCTATCTTAAATGTCCAAATATAGATCTTTAGTCAATTCATTAAAATAAAGTTATTATAAAATACAAAGTCAAGAATTAAATTCATTATACAATATACAAAACAACCTAATTAAATCATAATCAGAATAATAATAATTAAAAAATACAAATATTACCAATAAAATTACAATTACTGTCAAAATAATTACATATTTTAGAAACAAAATTCCACTTCCTGTCAAAATAACTTGATTTAGAAAATAATTCGGGAAATGATTCCGCAACTAAACTGAGTAGTTTCATGTATATAAATAATGATAATAATAATCTACTATGAATAAGAACTAAAAAATAGAATTAAAATAAACCGTGATTAAAAATATTAAGAAGTGGAGAGCTGTTGATATCTAAATGGTCGTTCAGTAGGTTAGGGCTATGTTTTCGTCTATTTATTTCTAACGCTTCAAGTGCGTTAAGTCTCTTGCCTTTGCTACACAAATGGATCAGTTCATGGTGTATTCGAGGGTCAAAAGATCCCTGAGTTTTACCGTTTACACATTACAAATTTTTCATAATATGATTATTGTGAAACAGTACAAGTGTATTAATTGATTAATATTGTATTGAGATCAATTTCCAATCTTAGCCCGAGGGTACAAAGCTAAAAAAAGGTATATTTAATCCCATATCCCCAAAGAGTGTGCATCCATGATTAGCGGAAGATACCTCTTAGTCCAACAACGTGATAGGTGACCAGCCTATCATCACCAACCGGGCACTTTTCCAATCCTGGGTAACATTGTTTTTATTAAAAAATTAAAAAAACACATTTTTGATTTGCCTGACTCGGGAATCGAACCCCGAGGGTTTCTCTGAAGAAATACTCGAAAAATTTATTCGCTGAGCTTCTACCGCCAATTCTTCGTGCCTGCGATAAGTCCAATATTAATTCTAAAAATTTTGAAGATTAATTAAGAATCGATGTGAAACCAGGAACTTTCCGATTTTAGAAAAAAAACTATTATCTTAGAGAAATGTTAAAAATGTTTTTTTCTTTATAAGATCAACTTTCATTTTAATACCCATTTTTCCTTAAAAACTCTTTTACAAGAAAGAAATAAATAAAAATTGATTTCTATTATTATTAGACTTTAAGAGCGAAGTGGTGGCGCGAGATGGATCTTGAGTTGTTACATAATATTATAGGTAGACCATACTATATTATACGTAGACCAGAAAATATGGTATAAAATATGTACATAACCTTTATATTTGTTCTGTCTAGATAACATTGATAATAATCACAAAAATCGTGTTTTTAATAAATCAAGAAAATTTCAAAGAATTTTCCTTGTAAGTACTAAAAAAATTTAGTCTTAGAAAAATGTTTTTTTATTTATTTTAGTTTTATTTTCCTGCGCCCCCCTAGACCAAAGCCTGACGACGCCTTTAATGCGAACATAATGTTTGAATGAATTTACGCTGGATTTTTTTAGGTTAGAAAATTATAAAGGCCATACATTAAAAAATGTAGTTCTCATAAAAATACTTTCCTAACAATATTACTAGGAAGTATAACTTTGCAAGCCCTTACAAAGCTCTGCTTTTTGCTAGTTATTATTATTTGTATTTCTGTATTTTTTATAAAATATGTTTTATTTAGTACGCATTGTTATTTATTTTTTCGACCTTCCCGTTGGTCGAGTATCTAGGGAATCTAACTAAGGGTTTCGGGTTCGATTCCCGACAGGGACAAACGTTTGTGTGATGAGCATAGATGTTTGTATTTCTGGTTTGGATATTTATTATGCATGTATCAGTATTTATATATGTATTTGTATCGTTGACTAGCATCAATCAATTTGTGTGATTTATCCAGCAAAACTAGTTATATATTTATTTTGTATATTATTATTATTATATTGGTATCATTAACTAATAACCATATCACAAGCAGATAATACTCGTATACTAAGTTTGGCCGTAGTTGGTGCTTACTAAGGATATCTAATATTCATTGTTACGGACCTAGGAGCGTACTTAACATTTTTATGAGTGGAATAGAAGCAAGCTCGAATAGTAACAGAAATTTAAAATGCTTATTACGCAACTCATAATGCGCAGCATTAGATTGTGCCCTAGGATTCAAGAATTTTTTCATCTTTTTTTGGACAACTGAAATATAGCCACTATAATATCCCAATAATCTCACATCTCAATGTGAATGTAATAGGTATATCAATTATCGTGCTAATTTTAAAAAAATGTTCCGTTTCTTACTTTACTGTCACAAATTGAAACTTAAAAAGAGGAAGCAGTTTCATTTAGCTCTAAAATAGGATGTAAGTTAATAACATAGGCCTATCAAACTGCGCAGATGACATTACACTTCGGTGTATCTGTGTGCTGTGCATCAAGTGTATTCAGCGAACTAATTAGAACGGTTGCTCCGTTTGTCAATCATGCAGGCTGCGAGGCACCCTCGCACTCTAATTATTTAACTTCGTTCTGCTTTGTACGCCTCGCGGTACCAACTCTCGGATTTACTTTAATTGGATCACGCCAATTTTGTTCGTATATGTAGTTAGTGAAAGATATCGCTACCATTGTGACTTTGATTATTAAAATTTATTGTTTCTTCTTTGACGTGTTCGAAATATTTCACTTTAAATTAGATTTGGCAATTAGCAATTGGTTTCTTCTGGGTAGATTCACTTACAACTATGTAGTGATACGTAAAATGGAGTTATAACAGTCATAATTCCTATGTACTTACTTTTTAACCCGTCGACCCTTAAACCCAGATGTAACAGTCTCTAATAAGAGAACATTTAGCTCCAGGGTCCTAAATAAAATACAAAAATCTCACCAAAATTACGCAGATATCCTCTGTGTACAAACAAAATACAAGTTCACTAATCGTTTTTTGGAAGGTTTGGCTCTGCTGTTCCATTCATGGTCAAGTCACCATAGATAAGCTGATAATTCCGTAGCAGCGGCAGCATGTGACCAGTAGCTTGGAATGGCTGAGCTTAGTGTAATTATCACTCTCTTAAAACTCAGAGAATCGACTTCACTCCTCATATCATAATATCATTGTCTCGCTTTAATTTTTCCGTAATAGATAGTAATAAATACACTGTCTTCTATAATTATCTAAGTTATGTCATAGTAATAATTATCTAAATATTTTTTCGTTTGATGTTCAATTTCATTTCCAATATTTCTCTCTGATCGCGATTTGTTATTTACCAACTTTAAATTTATTATCCCGTTACTACGACAACAGTTTATATTATGTGTCCACAAATTATTCCGTTGAAAATATCAATTTTTGAATTCTGTATGAAAATTATTCTTTGAACATATCTAAATTATACTAAAATTTAGGTTTGACTTATATTTACACAAGACGTCTCTTGATATTTGTTCCTGTGTAATTTTTTTGACGACTATTACGCTGTCAGGAAATACTTCCGCCTCTATAACAAAGTTGTCTCGATTCACCAGCAACTTTAAGCATTGAACAGACATTTGTATGGCCGCGTTTCCGATCCGGTAGTAGTTTTAAAAAATCTTGAATGTGTAAAAATAACTTATAAAAAGTTTTATTGAATAAAGTTTTTCTGATTTCTGATATCTCATCACAGTTTTATGCGTTGAACTACAATCATACGATAGTTTAAAATCCTTAACAGTTTTTTCTGTAATACGTGACACATTTTCTTCTTATTCTCAATACAATTCGTAGCGAATGGTACATATAAATGCGATAGGCGTGGTTTTCATCCCAGTTCTGATATCGTTGGGTAACCGATGATGATCATGATGTCCATTGATTACTACCGGCTGTCAAATGCTGTTAGCGATCATTTAAACAACTTGACGTTATATTATATATAGGGGGCCGAAATGATGTGTTGTACATTGATGACTTGTTAATCTACTCGCCGACGAAATCTGCAACTAATATTACAATTATTACAATATTTGGAATGGAACAACAATGTTTTGTCCGTAGTATTTGATGTGGTGCATTCACAGAGTAGAAGTTGCCAAGTGATCGTTTGCAGGCAAACCACAATTTTCAGTCTAAGTCGGCACCGAACTAACTTCACCAACTTGCATTTACTGCGATTAATTAGACGTCGTAATTTTAACTAAAACTTTGCTTATTTGTCAATTACTTATTTTTATTATTACAAACCTGCTCGCAGTTCGCACGTAATTGTAATTTATGAATTATAAAGTTTAAAAACACCACGTTTTTCATTATTTAACGTTATAAAAAATATAGCATGTATTAATTAGCACTAGTGTAATTTTACAAGCATGGACGCCATTAGAGCAATTAGAACTCTGAATTAATAACCAATTTGATACAACTAAAGGTACCATTAACTTTCCCTTAAAGAGTATCTACTACAGAAATGTAATGCATATTATGAAGGAAATATTTCTTCTAAAGTTTTGTCATTAAAACATACATAAAAACAAACAGTAGTAGACAACCTAGCATTTAAAAGGTACATTATATATAACAACGGCGTGTAGGATGCGGTCTAATATTTTATTGTATAGCTGTTGCCCGCAATTTCGTTCGTGCGGACTTCGTTTACTCCGCACAGCTCCTTCCTCGTAGGTGATAGCGTGATAATATGGAGCCTATATGTTGACCCAACCTGTTAGTAATATTCATGCAAAATTTGAAGTAAATCCATGCAGTACTTTTTGAGTTTACCCCGGACATACATACAAACAAACAGACAAACAGACAAATAGACAGACAGACGGACGGACGGACGGACAGACAGACAAACAGACAAAAATTCTAAAAACTATATTTTTGGCTTCAGTATCGATTGTAGATCACGCCCCAAGTATTCTTTTTAAAAAATATTCAATGTACAGTTTTGACTTTCCTACGATTTTATTATATGTATAGACAAAGGAACCTTCTCATACCACTTTACATAATAGTTGAAAGTTTACGACAGGTCCTAAAAAAACTGACAATATTCTTGTTTAAAAACGATTGACCATGCACAAATAGCTAAATTTGTGCAAACAATAATGATAGCATATTATTTCTAGGTAGTAGAATTATGCATTGTCTCACCCAGTTCAGGTACCACCGATTTACCTATTCCTGCCACAATAGCGTCAGTGCTTGTCACTATCGTGTTCCGCACCGAATTTATGCTTGTGGCTATAAGGCCCTACCAGAAGGATAGCAATCCACCATTAATATCTTTATGTGATGGTTGTTGGCCCAGAGCCACCTGGGCTCTGCATGAAAGAGACAACCATAATTAACCGAAGCAACCGCTACTACCGGTAGAACCACGCTTTCGTTGAGAGCCGCGGCTACCGCGACCCTCGTTGAGTATAGTAGTGCTCGTGTCTCTTGAAGATGCTTCGATTGCGAAGTGAAACGTGCGTTGAGTGCGTAAATTGTGTGCGTTTGTGTTTGGTGCTGTCATGGTATAAAGTGTGGTGGACGAGGATGGATAATTGCGCCACTGGGGTCTTCATTATTTTTCAGACCTACGATAAGTTTGTTTTATTTCTTACACCTTATATATGTTTTACTTTTCAGTGACATCGCAAAGGTACACTTAAAAGTTCGCAAAAATTTGCAAAATAACTAGTTTTCTTCGTCTGAATGTTTGCTGTGCCCTGCTAGGTCCACAATGAATGATGATTGTTTTTTGACTAACTTATGTTACATTGAGGCATGGGCCTAGCCCCTGTGGGGCAGATTGGGGTCCTTGCCCCACCCGGAGTCTAACCTGTAAGGTACCTAAACAAACCTACAAAACCTAATTATTTAAGTACGAACTTATAATACTGTATGAAAAATTAACCGGAGTAAGACGGGTATGGTTTGCTACTTACATATTATTTTAGATTATGCCCTACCTCAAGCCCTATCTACGCCTATATAGAATGTGGAATGCAAATATACAACGCAGTCACATTAAATTGACGCACCTTTGGAATGCGAGGCCCCGCCCGCTTCCCCCGCATTTCCTTAGCTCGCTTGGAAAGTTTCAGTATGGCCAGCATCTTTGTTACCGATACGCACGACGATAATTTGGCTAGTTTTCTGCTGTTTTCTAATGCTTTTGGACATTTTTGTTACGTTTTGCATCGAATGACGTCATCAACGCCAAGCTTCAAGTTAATGTGACCGTGATCTATTATTCTATACATATAATAAAATAAAGGAAGGTCAAAACTGTACACTGAATATTTTTCAAAAAAATATTTGGGACGTGATCTACAATCGATATTGAAGCCAAAAATATAGTTTTTAGAATTTTTGTCTGTTTGTCTGTATGTATGTCCGGGGTAAACTCAAAAAGTACTGCATGGATTTACTACAAATTTTGCATAAACATTACTAACAGGTCGGGTCAACATATATATATATATATATATATATATATATATATATATATATATATATATATATATATATATATATATATATATATATATATATATATATGTACATATATATATATTTCATTCGTAGATTCGTACTTAATCGTATTAGTAGTAGTAATTGTTTTTCAATAATTTTAATTAGTAGTAGTAATTAGGTTGTGATAGGTTTGCCACCTATTAAATTGTGGGACTAAGTATATTCGGCTAATCGTGGATGCACTAGTTGCACATCTGCCTACTTCTTCGAGGATACAGACGTGAAGATACTTTTTTATACTTAATATTATAAATCTCAAAGTTTGTTTGTCTATCTGTTACGCTTTCACGGCTAAACTACTGAACCCATTTTGTTGAAATGTGACAGATATGTAGATAGTTGAAGATTCGGATTCAAATAAGTCTATTTTTTCCGAATAATAGGAACCCTTAGTGACTGAAATAGGGAGTGAAGTTTGTATGAAAAACTTTATCGACCACATGTTAATATACTCGCGGACGGAACTGCGCGGTTCGGCTAGTGTTATATATTTACAAGTTAAATAAAATAAATAACATCATCAGTTTTAATCGACATTCGTGATGCGTCAGCTAGTGAATGCTATCCAATCCCGGGCAACGTTGTTTTTGTTGTATTACGATATAAACAATCACTATATTCTCGACGTGGATGAAATTTACCCATTACTCTTGATGGCACAGAAACAAAGCAGATTATCTCGGCGAGTAAACACAGCGGAGCAAGATGATAAACGCAAACAATCGGGAAGATTGCAAGCTCGCCTGGAACACTGTAAACTTGCATTCGAACATTTATCTATCGATCCCGAACAAATCGTCCGTAAAACCAAGTTATTGATACCTTCTAAATGCGTTCAGACGAGAATTCTACGGAAAGTTATTTATTTTAGTATTTTGTGTGTATATTTATATGGCGTGATTTAGATTAGAAACGAATCATTGTAAAGTGCATACTGTATACGAGAAGATACTCAATATCTTCCGTCTTACTCACTCAGTCACATTCCGTTTCATAAAGTTTTTAATATTATCTCTTACAATTTTTTACATATTTCCCTATGTTTATCCGGGCTCCTTAAAAGAATACATCAACTATCGTTCTGCCACGCAGTTTGTAAAAGGCGACCGATTGGTTTTGCAAGTCACTACCATCGAGGCCCGTGATCGTGGCTACTATATGGTAGAGTTCTGCATTTCCTCACCTTAAGAAAATGCAAAATCAGTACCAGTACCACCGCCTTACCTATTCCTGCCACAATAGTGTGATTACTTTTTACTGTCGTCTTTCGGTTTGGAGGGTAAGGTAGCCTACCAGTTACCGGCCGTTTTCATGGCCAGCAAATAATTTCATGGCAAGGGGTCCATCAGCCCCGAAGCCATCTCCCCATCCTTCTACAGAGGATGTGCGAAGATCTACGCGACTCCGTTGGTTCGCACATGTACAAAGAACGATAGATGAAAAGTTAACAAAACAGAGATGCAATGCGAATGTAGAAGGATGTAGGTACCGGGTGAGACCAAGACGATGATGTCCGAAGGTGGTGTCAAGAGTCTTCGAAACCGGCGTGATTTGTATGAAGAGAGCAACAAATGTGGAGAAAGAGAGTTTCTCTGTCTATCTATTGAAGGAACTGGCGTGAAGATTTGTTGTTGTTGTACATATAACTGTACCAGGAACAACCTCATTAACTCTTCTTTTTGCAAGCAATTCAGAATCAAATTTTAAGTTTATATGCAGTCGCAATACAGTTAATAAAACAAATAGTTTTCGAACAGATAAAAGGTTAGTAGATTTGTATAGTTCAATTGTGGGATATTTGGGTGGTTTGAAAAACATTACTTTGAGTAAGCATTACTCTGAGCTCTCTCTAATTCCAAAAATTTATATTTCGATGCTCCACCCCATACAGTAATACAATATGTTAAAATAGATTATGCCAGTGCGGTGTAGATTTGTTTTATTAACTATTTTGTACATACATGTCTTAACGTTTTAAAAATAAACGTTTTAAATATGGCATAATCATATATAAAGCTACGCCGCAAGCATTGACAAACGGACGGGCATATCAAATTCAGAATGATTTCTTACTTACAATAGAACACTAAACTGCCATAAACATCGGCTCATAAATATAATATGAAAAATTAAAGACTTGCCACTCACAAACACATAGTATTTTGTTTTTCCATTTTCTACAGAATCTTAACAAGCGTCGCTTAAAAGCAAAATCAAATTACAATCCATACCTAACTGTTATTATCAAAGAGAATGTATATGTTTTTGTGCTGAAATTGAGGCTTAAAACCGAATCAGTCACATTCCGGTGAATAATATCTCACCTGTCATCTGTCTTCCAGGTGCCGGCTTACTCTGGTAATCCCAGGATGAGATGTTCTTGGGAAATATAATTTGTTGGTTACCTTGTTTTGTGAGAGAAATGTTGTGACATAATTTGCATGTAATTATTGTAAAAATATTTATTTTTATTCGACATCTCTTTTTCTATGCTTTGATTTACTGCTCCTTGCCTTGTCGTCCTTTTACTGGCTGGATCATTTTTTTAATGGGAGATCTATTTTTCTTATTATCTTCTTCTCCATATTGAGCCGGCATCTCAGAAAACGCTATACGTGTCTCTAATATCAGGTCATAGTCAGGGTCGCTAACCACTCGACCAACGGGGCAGTCAATTCTGTACCTGTACCTGTACCTGTACTTGTGTACCTGTGTACCTGTGTAACTGTGTAGCTGTGTACCTGTGTACCTGTGTACCTGTGTACCTGTGTACCTGTGTACCTGTGTACCTGTGTACCTGTGTACCTGTGTACCTGTGTACCTGTGTACCTGTGTACCTGTGTACCTGTGTACCTGTGTATGATGCAGAGTTTGACGAAACAACCGAGTTTTTGCTCAGCGGTTACTTTGCTATAACTACATAATAACTAAGTTTAATTACTACTCATGATAAGGAGGATCTCAAAATAGACTTTCTATCTGTGTGATCTTTTATCTATGACTTTCAGCAGAAAGAGTTCTACTGAAAGTCACATATAGAAAAGGCTAAGACAGTGGAGTTTGGATGCGTTTATTTCATTGCAATTTTTTTTTTCTCATACCTGTACCTGTACTTGTGTACCTGTGTACACGTGTACCTGTGTACACGTGTACCTGTGTACACGTGTACCTGTGTACACGTGTACCTGTGTACACGTGTACCTGTGTACACGTGTACCTGTGTACACGTGTACCTGTGTACACGTGTACCTGTGTACACGTGTACCTGTGTACACGTGTACCTGTGTACACGTGTACCTGTGTACACGTGTACCTCTGTACACGTGTACCTGTGTACCTGTGTACCTGTGTACCTGTGTTCCTGAGTTCCTATGTACCTGTGTACCTGTGTATCTGTATACGTCTGTCCGTGTCATCGTAGCAATCAGATGGATGGTCCAATTTGTTTGCAGTTTTTTTAATGAAATCCCTATTTTCTTTTTTATTAGAAAATTAGATTAGAAATATTCTTAGGTAAATAACAGATTTTCTAAATATTGCAAAACATTTTTCAGCGGCTTTCGAATGTCTGTTTGCACTAAAACTTGGTAAACTTGTCCAGCTGATCTCATGATGTAGCCTGGATGTAGAAACTGGAACTCACAGATGCAGAGTTTAACGAAACAACCGAGTTTTTGCTCAGCGGTTACGTTGCTATAACTACATAATAACTAAGTTTAATTACTACTCATGATAAGGAGGATTTCAAAATAGACTTTCTATCTGTGTGATCTTTTATCTATGACTTTCAGTAGAAAGAGTTCTACTGAAAGTCACATATAGAAAAGCCTAAGACAGTGGAGTTTTGAAGCGTTTATTTCATTGCAATATTTTTTTCTCATGATGCCGACTTTCTGCAGATAAAAGTTTCCGAATCCAGATGGAAAATAGGAAAATATGAACAGTGAACTTCTAAACTCAATCAGGTAAATTTACTAAGTTAGCACTCAATTGTCTTGTACTGGCTAACATTTTGGCGTTGCATCTAGGCTGCTATGATATGAAAATGGAACTGGAAGATCACCATGGGAACTCTTAAGCTAAACAAGATAAACCTACTATCTAGTTTGAACTTGTTCGTTCTGTTTTTACAAACACCCTAGTGCTAGACAATTTCTCCAGTGGTCCAGCGTTGGCGTCGACCACATGAGGTCCCGGGTTCGATTCCCGGGTCGGAAACTTAAAAAAAAAGTGTTTTTCAGTTTTCTGATAAAACACATTGTTGCCCGGGATTGGAAAGTGCCCGGTTGGCGATAGGCTTGCCACCTATCACATTTGTGGGACCAAGTATCTTCGGCTAATCGTGGGTGCCATTATTGTACCTCTGCCTACCCCTTCGGGGATACGGGCGTGAAGATACTCATGATGGCGCTGGAAGGAGATCATGGGAACTTGCGAATAAAATGATACAATACCATCAATGACTTTGGGGTCATTTGATCTGTTCTTTTAAGGACTTTTGAGTAAAATGCCTTCCGGAACCTGATGTTAAATCTGGAAGACGTCTATGAGAACTCCTAAGCCAATCTAGATAAACTCATAGAATGTAGGTGGATTTGGTTGGTTTTGACATGCATTTTAGTACTGGATGATTTTTAGGATCCGATAATGGAACTGGAAGGTGGCGATGGAAATTTCTAAACTTAACAAGATAAACCTATCGAGTTTAGGCTCATCTGTTCTATTTTAACAAATACTCTGGTATTAAATAACTTCCAGGGTCTTATTATGAAGCAGGAAGGAGAGCATTGGAACTTTGAATTACAAATGAGTAACTCCGTATATTTTGGATTGATATTGTAATATTGAATTATAATTGATATACTAGTTAACCCACGCAGCGTCGTCCGCGAATAGATGAAAAGCTATATCGACAAAATGTTAATCTTTTCGCGGGCGACGCTGCGTGAGACAACTGTATGTCAATTATTATTCAATATTACAATAAATTATAAGACATTGATGTGATATTTGTCTTCTAATTAATAGTTTTAGATTTTATAATAGTATAGTATAATAATTTTATTATACTGGGATACAATTTTCTCTATAGGAAACCTAAATTTCCTTGCAGCTCTTTTTCTTAATTCAGCACTTTTATATATTATAATAACAGTAATATCGGTGAACAAATTACACGAATTGATCTTACCTTATAGTAAGCAAATTATTTACTTGTGTTATGGGTATTAGCCAACAAAACTAATACATATGTATATAAATATCAAACTCAAACTCAAACTCAAACTCTTTTATTCTGTGGTAGTAGGTGAAGGAGTTAAATGTTAATATTATACATAATGTTAATAAGGACGCTACGACCTGCCGTTTTGGCGTACAGATAATTATAAAATAAAATTGAAATTTTAATTACATTGTCATTTTAAAATTTGAATTAATTTAATTACTTCCTAAAATAATAATATTTACTCATAGCATAAAGTCATAATATAATAATATTTTACATGTCATATACTAATTCTATAATAATATTAAAATTATATGTCAAGTGTTTGTTTGCAGCATTAATTTACCATTTGCAATTAAAATATTCGTCAATAGTATAAAATGACTTATTACATAAAATAACTCTTAATTTTTTCTTAAAAAGCTGCAGGTCATTTATGTCCGAGATCCAGGTTGGTAGATGATTATAAATACGCTGCGTCATAAAGGCAACACTCTTACCGTAAAAAGCAGTTCTGTGTGTGGAATAAATAATCTGCTTTCTATACCTACCATCATGTTCATGCCATTCGTATAGATCGGGATTTGATTTAACAAAAACTGCCGCCTCATAAATGTACATAGAAGGTAGTGTTAAAATTCCGTATCTCTGAAAATAGGGCTTACAGCTGTCTGTTGGAATCAAATTAAAAATAGCTCTTATACATTTTTTTTGCGATTTAAATGCCATTTCTCTGCCGCTTGCATTACCCCAAAAAATCGTACCGTAACGTAGTATTGACGAAATATATCCATGATAAGCTACTAGGATAGCATTTTGGCTCACAACTTTCCTTAATAAGCGCAGAGCATAAGAGAACTTATTAATTTTTTTACATAAAGAATTCATGTGGAACTTCCAAGAACAGTTACTGTCTATTTCCAATCCTAAAAATTTTATATTGTCTGTTTGCTTTATTTGATTATTTTTGTAAGCAATATTATAATTTATGTTAAGATTGGAGTTTTGAGTCAAGTTAAAATTCGTGATTTTTGTCTTTTCTAAGTTAATTCTTAAATTGTTATTTTCTAACCATCGTATCACTTGTTCTAATGTGTCATTTATATTCCGTTCTAAAGCCTTGTCATCATTACTGCCATTATTAAATATAACCGTGCTATCATCTGCGAATAATATGACGGGGTTTTCCGTCACTTCAGGTAAGTCATTGATATAAATCAGGAATAACAACGGTGCTAATACACTTCCTTGGGGTACGCCATAATTAATTTTTCTTGGCTCCGACTTATAGGTTTTTACAATTTTGGATTTAGTACAAAGTTTATTAGTAACAGTTACTTGATATCTGTTGCATAAGTAAGCTTTTATCATGTCTAGCACATTACCTCTTATTCCATTAGCAGATAATTTTTCTAACAAAACATCGTATTTCACATGGTCGAAGGCTTTAGAAATATCCGTATACAAAGCTGCTACAGGTAAACGTTTATCTAAGTTGATAAGTATTTTAGATAAGCAATCATATATCGCTCTATTTATTGTTTTGCCTTTTCTGAAACCTTTTTGAGAATCTGTAAAAACATTATTCTGCTCAAAAAAATTACTTAATCTATTATAAATTACTTTTTCAAATACCTTTGAGAATACGGATAACAACGCGATAGGCCTATATTTACCCATATCGTCACGGCGTCCCTTTTTATGTACCGGTATTACTACAGAGATTTTTAATTTGTCTGGAAATGTACCATTATCTACGCATAAGTTAAAGATATGACTTAGTACTGGAGCTATTATTGGAGCTACATATTTAATAACTCTTGTAGAAAATTCGTCATAACCAGTGCTATTAGAATTTTTCAGTGCTTTAATACAGCTTACAATATCACTTGATAGACATGGACTTAAAAACATCGAGTTTGGGATTATTTTACGAATCGTATTTTTTATATTACAGTTGGAATTGATGAAATTACTGGGTTGTTCAATAAAAAAGTTATTAAACGCTTCAGCTATTTTCAAAGGACAGTTTATAATCGTCCCGTTATCATTAATTGAAGTAACATCTTGTCTTGGAGTATTTGACTTGATCTTATTTATTACCTTCCAAGTAGCTTTGCTCTTATTATCAGATGATTTTATAAAGTAATCATTTTGAGATTTTTGTGTAAGCTTTATAATTTTTTTAAACCGTTTACTGTATTCATTGTACTTGTTTTTAGTTGCCACACAAGGTTTAAGTCTGTATGCAAATAATAATTCTCTTTTCCTTTTAGAGCATACTTTAATTCCGCGAGTTATCCATCTTGCCTTTTTAATTGCCGGTATTTTTATTTTTATGAATGGAAAACATAGATCATAAAGCATTTTAAATGAATCGTAAAATTTATTGTATGCATCATTGGCATTATTATTGATATATACATCTTTAAAGTGTAGGGCTTTTAAATAATTATTAAATTTGTCTAGATTATGAGCGCAGTAATCGCGTCTAAAAATGTACCAAAATTTTAAAATACAAGTATTTTTACTGGACATCTTATTATCTGCGCAGTGTGGTCTGATAAAGCAAATTCAATTATTTTACCAGTTGAATTTTTTATATTATGTAAAATATTATCAATGCATGTGCCACTTATGGGTCGAGTAACTTCATTGAATTGTATTTTTAAATCATAACTGTCTATTAATTGATTAAATTCCATTGATATTGTATTTAATTTAAGCATGTCTATATTAAAGTCTCCACATATAATTATTTTTTTATAATGGTCACAGAATTTATACAATAATTGATTCAAAGTATTAAAAAAAAGATTTATAGATTGCTTATCCGACTTCGGTGCTCTGTATATACAGATGATCACAACTTGAATGTCTACCAATTCAATCCCGCAACGTTCAAAACTATTACAGACTGAGTAGTCAGTGCAACCACTTAACTCTAAGTATTTGTGAATATTTTTAATAAGAATACACGATCCACCCCTTCGACATTCCGTAAATGAACAAGATGCCAAATTGTAATTTTCCAAATTTAAAAATTGCGTATCGTCAAAAATCATGTTATGCTCTGTGATACAGAGAACATCTGGCAGAGTGTTATCTTTATACAGTTCTTCCAGACACACTGACAACGTATCTAATTTTCGCACTAGGCCATTAATATTAACATGCATTACATTTAAAATATCATGAACGAAAAAAATGTTGGTCATTGTTAAGATGACAGTTACTATTCCTATCAAGGTCTGTCTGTGTGTTTTTATTTGAAGTTGTTCTGTTAACTGTTCGTTGTTTTTGAGTTTTTTGTATCATTATGTAATTATCAATTTTAATTTTATAATCAATGCGCAATATTTCCCTTAGTAAATAACGACTTAGATTAATAACAAATGCTTGTTTTTTGGGTATGGTCTTACTGTAGTTTAAATCTACAAACGTTGTGTATCCAAGCCTTTTACAGATTTGTTTAAGAGTATCGTTAAGTTTAGACTCATGTAAAGTTTTATTATAAGGTATTTCGCTTACTAGTATATTAGTATTTTTTATATTACATAACCAATCTATAAAGCTTTCTTTAAATTTAAATGGATTCACATCGTTTGTACCGCACAGAATTACCACTATATCATTCTTTGTTAGTGTCATTATATCACTTTGAACAGATTGTAATATATCTTCCACTCTTGCTCCAGTTTTCCAAATACTTATATACTTAAATATGCATGATAAACACCCAAACCCAGAAAAACAAACATCTATACTCATCACGCAAATGTTTGTCTTTGTCGAAAATCGAACCCGAGCCCCATCAATTCATGATTGGGTTACTAACCACTCGATCGATGGGGCGGTCAAGTCGTTAGCATTTTCAAAAATATTGCTATTACCTCTGAACCAACTGACCTAGATTTTTTCTTATTTTTACCAACACTGGTATAGCTTCGATTATCGCCCCGTCTCCACTTGACATTAAGTTTTAGGACATTCTATCACTATATACCGCGTTTATCACTTGTTTGTAGTATCGTATTTATTTATGTGCAATTTCCCCAGATAGGAGGAGAAAGACGATATATAAAACGTTGCTGCGAATAACACAACAGTACAATTATTGAAATGTTATCATCAGTTAGCTGTCTCATTTTTGATACGCAAGTCATTGAACTAAATTTATTTGCTAAATTATTAATACGCAGTCTCCATTATAATTTTTATCCTGAATTAAGTCGCATCACGCTGGTTTCCTCGCGGGTTAGGCAGAATGAACTGATTAACGTCTAAAGATTTTCTGGTTCACCACGACCAGTTATATCCAGAGTTATACATCTAGACACAGTGATACCTACAAAGTCCAGTTTGTTACTATTAAATTGTAGTTACGTACCATAAGAGCTTTTTAGGTTTCTTTTTAAATCACTAGATAGCAAACAAATGGACGGCTCCCCTGATGGAAAGTCTACAGACACCATAGAAGTTAATGGTGCGTTGCTATCCGTGTTTCGGGATGGAAATGCTACATTTATAAGTCTACCGGCTACTTTACTCTGCAAACAACACTGACAAACATTGACGCAATCATAGTTATAGCCAGACGAGACGGTGCGGAACTCTACCACATAGTAGCCACGATGGTAGTGACAAGTGTAGAGAATCGGTCGCCATTTACAATCAACCTAGCAGATCGATAGTTAGTCTATAACAAAAACAATATCTGGTTTCATTAATATCAATCTTGTGAATACTTCCATTAAAGTAAGAACACCGAAATTCAAAGGCTAACTCCATAATGGTTTAACTTCCCCTGCTTCCATATTAATTTTTAAATAATATAACCCTTTTAAAATATGAAATATAACCCTTTATAACCCTTTTAAAATATGAAATTGGAGTATTTCTTGTCACACGTTCAGTGAAGCTAAAAAGCACCAGATAAAAAATAATTAATTTTACAAGCTCTCATTAGAGCCGTCTCTAATTCTACACCTGCCGGTTATTTCCCGACGGGCGGATAAATTTCAGCCGGAATTTGCGGGACGTCCGCTACAGTTGACCGGCTGTGGAAAATTGGAACGGAATATTATATTTATAACTTCTATATCTGCAGTGTGTAAATGCTGGTAAAAACGCAATCACAGATGATAAATTCTTCATTATATATAATAATATTACCAATAGGCAAAAAGAATAGTGATCCATTTAATACAAAGCTTTTATAACTGCACTCTGCAAATGCAAATTTAATGTGCACTTGTAGATATCAAGTATATAAAAATAATGTCCAATATTATTTATAGGCAAATAAAAAACCGTCAAGTGCGTGCCTAGTTCTGAGTTTCCAAAAAGCGGAGACTTTTCAATGTAACAAACATCAAACAAAAGTCAGTGGAAAAATATTATATTGCTTATAATATTTTACCTTTACCCTAAAAGCCGTTACAAGGGTTTGTTTTGTATGGCTTTAGGTTATAACGTGTTAATGTTAAATATCTCAAATTACTTTCTACCGACGGCTTCATTCAAATTTTACTGAGCTAGTAGCAGTTGCTAGCAGCTTAGTCTGCGTTATGACAATGATAATATTATAATTCTTTTTAATAGTTAATGACTATTAAAAAATAATAAGCCAATTTGGCTGTAGGTAATGAGATCCTCGGTTTGATTCCTAGTTAGGGTCAAATATAAATATGGTTTGTGTTTTTTTCGGTTTAAAATTCTCAGTTGTAGTTCGGAGCCTATTTAAATATGTCTTATTAACGTAAAGTCTCACGAACAACAAGTTACAAGCTATTAATTACAAGCTATAAATAACAATAATATTCAATATGAAATAAATAATAAATAAATATTTCTAAACAAATTACACGATTCGATCTAACCCTAAAGTAAACAAATTATTAGCTAATCATATAGATATCAGTCAACGATATTAATACATAGAAATCCATTTATAAATATCTACTCAAATATATTTTATAAACCCATAAACTTAAAATACAAACATCTATATTTATCACACAAATGCTTGTTCCTGTTAAGAATCTAATTCGATTGATTTCGTAAGCAGGCTCTCTAAGTAACATCCCTGTTCTTTCAAATAACTATTTGTTACATATCCCACCAACTGTTGCTTAAAACAAAAATCAGCTGTCATTAACTTAGCTAAAATATACGACACCATCTCATCAGCAGACAATAATCATTTAATTCTGATCAATAGGAATTTCTAGTGACGTTTGGTTTTCACTATTTCTACAAAATAACGGGCATAAAAATATTAATTTTTAAGATTACGGATTGATTTGATGAGGTTCAAAAAGGAAAGCATCAATATAGCAATAATTCCCTGAGAATTGTTAAATGTGATGTGATTTTGAGTTTTAACAATCGAAAATCTCTTAAGTTTTCGGTGTAGACAATTTCCTCGTAGTCTGAACGGTACTGTCTCTTATTCGATATCGATATTGTTTTAATAAAATGTCCTTTTTTTCTAATTTCTAAGTTGATGCAATTGCATAATATTTAAATATTACGGTGATCTATTTAGGCGTCTAAGTCCATGTGTTAAATTTGTATGTTCTTCCAAGTGTTTCTGGGAAACTATGCCATAAATTCTTTATGATTTAAATCACGTATATTCCAACGTAGGAAACACTCAAAATCGTTTCAGTATATTTTGAGATATGAGTATAGTAGAAGTCGGTTTAATTTTTTAAATTACTCTCAATATGTTTTATTCTATTTGCAAATGTTACTTTTACAATTTCACAGCTTACGTAATTCTAACAATTAAGGAGAATCTAACAACGCCACATAATATGTTATAATCCATCAAACTACTATAGAAATAAATTTATACAATTAACATATACACACACATAGATGCATAACATACACGCTCGAAAAACATTGCTATTACACTTCAATCGGAGGACGAGGCGTATTTTAAAGCAGGTTTAGTACCTACCTCCGCTTTACCTATTTCTACCGTATTATCGATAATGATTGTCAATGTTGTATTCTGGTATAAAAGGTAAGGTAGACATAGGCCTATGTATTCAGCATCACCGTCTCGCCACATGGATAGCTGATGTTGGTTATTTCTTTCGATCAGGTAGTCCAACAGCTCGTTTGCTATCTCATCATATAAATAAAAATCTATACATATAATAAAATCGTAGGAAAGTCAAAACGGTACATTGAATATTTTTTAAAAAGAATACTTGGGGCGTGATCTACAATCGATATGGAAGCCAAAAATATAGTTTTTAGAATTTTTGTCTGTTTGTCTGTATGTCTGTTTGTCTGTATGTATGTCCGGGGTAAACTCAAAAAGTACTGCATGGATTTACTTCAAATTTTGCATGAATATTACTAACAGGTCGGGTCAACATATAGGCTACATGCTATCACGCTATCACCTACGGGGGAGAAGCAGTGCGGAGTAAACGAAGTCCGCGCGGACGAAGTCGTTGGCAACAGCTAGTAATAAATAAAACCAATTACGCATCTAACAGACTGCCGGTGTAACGGTTATCTATGGGCGGTAAATATCATCTACCACCAGGTGAGACTTCTCTCGTTTGTCCTTTCATTTATAAAAAAATGGTTACAAGCAAATTTGTTTCAATAGCTATTATACTATATGATCAACTTAATAAAATATTAAGCCTAAGAATATAATAAGCTTTAAAAAAAATTTAAGGTTGACCTTTTGGTTTTTAATAATATGTATGGTGAATATATTAAATATCCAATATGAACCTTCGGGTTTTTATTAACATTCGTAGCAAAATTTAATAATATTCACGACATTAATACACTTGGCCCCGGGGAACTGATTGGTAAATATATAGATAATTAATTTTCATATTTATTATGAGTTTACTTCTTTAATTAAATGTCGTGTTCAATTATGTTAATATTGTTTCATTTGATTATAAAATTCTTAGAAAGCTAATTTTTTCAATGTTAAGTTCAAGAATTATTTAACAAATTAGTTCATGTTGAGACGAACAAAATGCCATTAAATCAATCTACGTTTCTATCTGTCTCTATCTGTATGTATGTCACATTTAACAATATAGGCATGTGTGCAACACTGATGTAATATTTTATAGACACAGACAGAAAAAAAATAATTCAATTACAACCTTATGACCCTCACATATGATCTCTGCAATTTCAGTGTAATAAAAATGACCCCCTGCTCCACAATTACCCCGATGTGGATAACACTATCGACCACGTATTCAACGCACCTTACACTTCGCAACCGTGTATCTACCATGAGTTGCTATAGAAAAATTATTGTAGTCGATCGCGCATAAACAAACATCGAATAGATTTCAATAAATGTCGTACCATGAATCAATAAAGTATTTTTGGAATCACTACGGTTAGCTCGATACCATCGAATAGTTTTAGGCGGTCATGTTGATACACGGTTAATAATGTGTCTAACTTCAAACCGAATAAAGCTATCTCATTCCAACTTTACTCAAACGAAAGAGTAAGCTACATATCCGGAAAAAGTGTTCGTATTTAAAAGTAACCCTGCTAATTGAAAGCGTCCTCTTTAAGTGCTTTCTTAGGAATAGTTAGCGGATTTTATATCTATATTGGTTATATTCTGTCAAAGAAGTTTTATTTTAAATTCTTTTACCTTTTATTTGTTGTTTTGATACATTGGTTGGACGTGTATTATTGTTGTTTTTCCAAAGTTTTTTTGATTTTTATAAACTACAATGTGTACCAGTACTTCGTAATTTCAGTTAATGGTGGAGTACATGGAAAGGTATGTTTGATACATTTTTATTTTATTCGAAATAAAAACAATTTATATAGCTACATAAACATACTACGCATTATACAATTACATGTTTTTACGTAACGAAACTAATCAAAAATACAAATATTTACTTTATTTAAAAATTTAGAGATTTTGCAGGAAATACAGTGTTACGATTCTGTATGGTTGTTAGCCAGTTTTGTAACCTTTTCTAAAAATACTTCGTTCCAAGTGGTTTTTAAGTGGAAAATTTAAGTTAAGGAATGCGGTTTTGAGTGCCTATGCTTTATGATATCTTTTTTTGTAGAAATAGAAACCTCAGTAAACCCACTGAAGTACCGCATTTTATCAAAATATAACTCAAAATATCAAAACACTATGGGATCGTGATGCTTTCACGCCGTAATTTGCAAGTGAAGCAGTTAACTTGCCTCGATACGGTATTTCTCACTGTCATCTGTCAAATTTGTGACTCATGGTACGGAATTTGTATGCCAACAACTAGAATACTTGAGTCGCTAGAGTAATGAATTCAATAGGTTTTTTACGCATTGATTCATGGTACCGATTTTAGTTCTTCAAGTGACCGTCAGTGACGCTGTACAGTTTTCCATACAAAAAGTTATCACTGTCGCTAGCGAGAACGATAGTTAAAAACTCATAGTAGCGGTACTGAAGCATCCTCAGGAGAAACGAATATCACTTCATTCGATAAAAAAAATTGAATTGATTTCTTTTTTAAAGTAACATTCATATTATTGGCCTACAAATAAATTGGTACATAACCAGTAAGTAAATAAGTTATAACCATTACTTTCGTACGAAGTGTTGTCACTACAATGATTAATACATGATAGAATTCTGCAGCGACTTGTTTAGATTTTAGATTTTATTTGTTACAAAAAATAAAAATCTTCTTAATATATTGGTGACTGTCTCGTTAATCGAGTGCTTTGTGACCCTGAGCCTAGGTTCGGTTATCGACATTGATAAATGGCATAGATGTTAACTAATTTTATTTCTTTATAACACCTTTACAATAAGCAAACAATTTAGTTACATCGTACTTAAATCAAACATGTAATTTGTCAAGGATTTTTTAATTATCATAATCATATAATAATTATTTGCCTCAATTATTTTCGAGGTGGATTTAAAAATGTGAGCTAGTGGAATAACTTAATATTATTGATAGCATCTTAATTATAACTTTCGGTTCAGTTACAACAAATATAACTTGATAATAGTAAAGTGAGTATTCCACGGGGAAGTATCATTACACACTAATATACCCTAATTTATTCGTGGAGCAACTAAACGGAGTGTGTTGCTGAAAGTATTAATATTTCATGAGCGCTCCACCCAATATTCACGGGCTTGGATTTCACACACGATTGCGTCTGTATGACCGACGACCCGTACACTTTCAATTCAAATTAGTTATACTATACAAAATATTGACGTTTACTCTGAAATATTATTCGCATATCAGTTTATAAATATGCAGAATTTTTGTACAACTGTTGTACCTATAGATAATATATTAGGGACTAACCATAGAAAATGTCCGAGCTGTAGCGCTCGAAAACCACTAACAAATGGTGTAAATATCTATGCAATGTAACCACAATTCGAAACAAATTAAGCATCCAACGCGTTGTGCGTTGGTGAAGCGCGCGTACCTACAACGAAATAAACGCTCGCTTGCGTGCTTCACTCGCGACCTTTCCGCGCGTCTATCTACGCTGATACCGCCCATGGCAGAAATTTGTACAAGTTTATAACATCGAGTCATGTCAAGCGTTTTTTCTCTTTATCAACAGTAGTGTTATAAAGATCTATTCTTTTCGACGAGAACCAGTAAAATGTGGAAAGCATCGCGACTACGACACGTCGTAGAGCGATCGTTTCATCTGCACTGCAAAATGCTGATAGAGCGCGCGCCTAATGTGCTTTCTATGACTAATCCTTTATTGCTGCTTTTTTATTAGAATATATTTGTGAATAATTTGATGTATGATCTTGTTTTTAATGGTATAAGGTAGCAGACAAGCAGATGGATCTCCTGATGGAAAGATTCAACCATCGCCTCTATAGGCGCACCATTAACACCTTTGGTGTCTATACACCAAAGGTGTTAATGGTGCGTTGCTATCTTGCGCCACAAGATATGCCACATGCATAAGTTTACCGGCTACCTTACCCTTCAAACCGGAATACGACAGTGACAAGCATTGATGCTATTGCGGCAGGAATAGGTAAGGCGGTGGTACGAGATCCGGGCGAGATAATTCAGAACTCTACCACCTAGTAGCCACGATGTTAGTGACTCGTATAGCCAATCGGTCGCCTTTTATGACATACCTGGCAGAACAGCAGTTGGCCTGTTCTTCAATGGAGCCCAGGACCAACACGGGGAGAATCGCGTCAACTATTACAATATCAAGTAGTAAGAGTCATAGGACACGTTTTTAATGAGTTTGCGTCCCATACATCTGTTATATTAAGTACAGCCGTATACTTTCTCCGTGGTTAGCAACCGCGAGACCAAAAATAAATACTCCGTAAGCCAGGTAACATAAACCTGTCCGGAAGCGTCATCCCATGAAAAAGACAAGTAAAATACCTCGGACTAACGCTGGATAGCAAAATTTCATTTAAACCGCACATACAGACAGTGTAAGCTATGGCTAAACTCAAGGTAGGTCGCTTATACAATCTGATTAATAAAGGCAGTAAAATGTCAGACATAAGTTGAGACTTTACAAGATGTATGTTATCATATGCCAGCGAAGCGTTGGCCACTTCCCCCGTAAAAACATGCACCCGCAGCAAGCACGGGTGCACCATGGTACACCTATGCGCAACGTAGACTTGCTCAAAATGTTGAATTGCCGAGCTTAGGCAGGATTTTTATAGATATTTCCAAAAGATATTTCGACCATACAAACACGCATCCAATCCCACTGGCAGACTAAAACTGAGATTCAAATACCGACCCCAAAATGCGTCGACCCCGGCACGTACTCACCGATCCCGATAACTCAATAACTCTCGCCAACGGAATACACGTCGCCACCGGCTGAGACAAGGACTCCTGTTTCGCCCATCAGCGAAATGAAATCACGGTCGAGTATTAGCTGAAGGATAAAACAATGTCAGTAACCCTCCCATCGCAAATCAGCATCTCCTGGAATGCGTACAGCCCCCTAATTTTAAATTTAAATTCTGGCACTCACCTGCACGTCCGCTGAAGCTATGAAATCCCATAAGGCCAGAAGCGATTTAAGTATTCCGAAAAAAATACACCTGTTATCAGTAACTGAAATCTGTCAGCTGTTATCTGTCACCTGACTTTTATGAGATGCATTTATCCTATATATACAAAAATATGTATAACAAATATACATATTTTTTATTGTCCTTAAAATAAGTTTGAATATCACATATTTTTCTTATGTTGCCTGAAATAGCTACGCCATATAATAATTTAAACTTTTGACTTCTTGGTGTGCTTTCAAAGTGGAATTGAGATTTTACTAAAGTTTTGATTATCGGCAATTTTTAATATGACAAGTGAAGCTTTGTGAATTCTCAAATTATCTAATACAGGTACTTAAAAACCACCCGATACATTAATATTAATAGTAAGCAGCAGCATCTCGCAGCGCGTACAGCGATCATTTAGATTCATGGTTGCTAACGTTTCAATGAGGTCACAAAAAAGGCAGAACAATGAATATAAGAAATTCGAATGGCCAAGAAAAGAACGATCTGGTAAATTTTTAGTCTTAGTATATTTCTGTGTTGCTATGTAATACTCACATTAACCCCATTGCTTTCACGGTATGGATAGCAACCACTCAGAAAGCAGGGATACCAAAAATTTTACCAACTACGCTAGTGTGCGTGGTTTGATTACTGTAAGTACACAAGTGACACTCGTTGAAGTTTCACACAAGTGGATTTTTCTGAGGACGTTTTTAATTGTCAGTTGCTTAGGAATACTACCTCTAGAGTTTATTATTATTGAGTATATAATATACTCAAAGTTATATAGGTACATATATGTAAGTATCGGAATCATCGTATTAATGTTGATACTACCACTGTTTTTTGGATGCTCTAGCGCGAGCGCGCTAAGATTAGACAGACTACTGGCAGGTAATATTGGATACTTGCATTTTACCAAAAAAAAAAAACATTTGATACAATGTTAAAAAGTTTTTAAAAACTACGCATTTTCCAGCAATGCGTATTAATATAATAAGCAACGCCTACAAAATTACCGACACCACTATTAATTTATATATATATTTTTTTTTATAGAAGAGGGGGCAAACGAGCAAGAGGTGCAGATGGTAAGTGATCACCGCCGCCCATGGACATCTGCAATACCAAAGGTCTTGCATTTGCGTTGCCGGCCTTTTAAGAATAAGTAAGCTCTTTTCTTGAAGGTCCCTATGTCGTATCCGTTCGGAAATACCTCTGCCGGTAATTGATTCCACAACAGAGTAGTGCGAGGCAAAAAGTGTCGTGAGAAACGCACAGTTGTGGATTTCCAGACATCGAGATGGTGAGGATGGAACTTTAAATTTTGACGCGATGTCCGATGGTGGAATTCGGCGGCAGGAATTATTCCAAACAACTCGTCGGAATACTCCCCATGATAAAGACGATGGAAGGCGCAGAGTGAACCTACATCTCTGCGTAATGCCAAAAAGTCGAGCTGTTCCGAAATAGCCTGGTCGTCAAGGATTCGAACCGCTCTACGCTGTATGCGATCAAGAGGAAGAAGCTGGTATTGGGGAGCTCCGGCCCAGAGATGAGAACAGTACTCCATGTGGGGCCGAATCTGTGCCTTATAAAGTTGAAGGCGATAGGCCGGCAAAAAGTACTGTCTCGCTCTGCTGAGCACACCGAGTTTTTTAGAGGCTAATTTAGCCTTGCCATCCAAATGAGCGCGAAACTGAACGTAATTCGATATGTCGACTCCCAGGATTCCGACACTAGCTGAGGCTGTCAGGAGAGTATCCCCAAATCGAGGTGATACGACAAAGGGTGTCTTTTTTGCGGTGAACACGCAAATCTGTGTCTTCTTGGGGTTAAAAGTGACCAGGTTCTGACGACCCCATTCAGAGACATCGGTAAGTCGATTCTCGACTTCAGACACAAGCTTGTTTCGGCACACTTCGACGTGTTCCCGAGAAATACCGCTTCGGCCGGAGTATGTAGCATCACCAGTACTGTCATCCGCATAGCAATGTATGTTGCGAATTCGCATCATGTCATCGATATGCAAAAGAAACAGAGTCGGTGATAGCACGCAGCCTTGGGGAACACCAGCATTGACAAATTTAAGGTCGGAGCACGCACCGTCGACAACGACCTTGATGCTCCGGTCAGCCAAAAAACTGGTGATCCAATTGCATAATTTCTCGGGAAGCCCATAGGAAGGCAGCTTCGCGAGAAGCGCTTTGTGCCATACCCGATCAAAGGCCTTCGCTATGTCCAAACTAACTGCCAACGCCTCCCCCTTGGACTCAACTGCTTCCGCCCACCGATGAGTTAGGTATACTAGAAGGTCACCAACTGAACGGCTGCGACGGAAACCGTACTGACGGTCGCTAATGGTGCTCTTCTAAATACTTGAGGAGCTGAGAGTTGATGATCGTCTCTATAATTTTGGAGAACAAGGAGGTTATGGCTATGGGCCGATAGTTAGATGGATTAGAGCGATCTCCTTTTTTAGGGATGGGATGAACCAAAGCTGTCTTCCATGAATTCGGTACCACGCCGAGTGAGTAGGAGAGCCGGAATAGGCGTGTTAATACTGGCGCCAACTCTAGAGCACACACTTTTAGCACGATCGGAGGGATGCTATCCGGCCCACTCGACTAGTGGATGTCCAAGGAAAGTAGTGCTTTACGCACAGAAGACTGCCGAAGTTGTAGTTCTGGCATGGAACTATCACACTGCGGGATGGTAGGCGGTGCGTTCCCTTGGTCATCCAGAGTCGAGTTGGCCGCAAAGAAGGAGCCCAGGAGATCGGCCTTCTCCTTTGCGGTATGGGCCAAAGAGTAATCGTTTCCGTGCAAAGATGGAAGAGAGGGCTGTGAAAAATTCCCTAAGGCAGCCTTGGCGAGAGACCAGAACGCACGGGTCCCTGAAGGAAGGTGAACTAATTTCTCGCCAATTCTGCCTATGTGTTCGGATTTTGTCTTGGCGATAGCTCTTTTGAAGTACCTCGAGGCGGAATTGTACTCCTTACGTAGTATGCTGGTTTTTTCATCACAAGATGCGGACGCAGCAGCCCAAGCCCGGTAGCACTCCTGCTTTCGGCGTGAAGCCGTTTTACAAGAGCGACCAAACCAAAGCTGAGACTTACCACCAATTAGTACCGCAGAAAATGGAATGAAAAGTTCCATGCCCTGCAGCACCACATCGGCAATAGAGTCAGTGACTACACTCGGATCATCCAGCAGGAAGCACAACCGCCCCCATGGGTAGGACGCAAAAAAAGACCGCATCCCGTCCCAATCTGCTGACCTATAGTGCCAAACGCGACGACAGCCTGCTAAAGGAGGCCGTGATAGGCGCGTAACCGGCACTTTGCTCCGGATCAAGCAGTGGTCTGACGTCCACAGATACCTGATAATGGTCCGGATGAGAGGTCAGCAGAAGGTCCATCAGTGAAGGCGTATGGTCATCCACATCAGGAACTCGCGTGGGAGAAGTTACCAGTTGTAAAAGACCATACGCCAAGGCAAAATCGTGAACAGACGTCCCCGCATGATCGGTGGTGCGCGAACAAAGCCATTCGGCGTGGTGGGCATTAAAATCACCCAAGATCAAGAAGAATCAAGAATTATTTCAATTTTTGTACATTCATGTACAAAATCATGGTTAGTTATATCCTCTATTTACGAATCAAGGGAGTGCATTCAAACATTACAAAGCAGGACAACTCTAAATAACTGAAGTTTGTATGAATGGCCGTTTCAATCGGATCTTTGTCAAAGAGCTCCCCGGCTGTACCTGTTTGCTGAATCTATTTACAATACTGACTCCTTCAATGCAATACCCTTAAAGAACCGGAACGTATTGTAGACTTATTTTTTATTTTACCTATTTGGAGAGGTAACTGAAATGTATTTTGTTGTACTTCGTGAGATTCTAGTCTATAAATCTATGTGTCTGTCTGATCCATTTGAAAACAGAAATTTGAAATGGATCAGACAGTCAAATTCCCATTTTTGTCAAATTTCTTGGTAAATATTCAATACACATTTTATGACTCATTTACATTATTTAATAAATTCAGGCATTACTTTACGGAAATCCATAATTTAAAGGAGAAATTATGGAATTTAATTTGCAATTTTTTTACGCACATTTCACTTCGTAACCGAAGCATCTTCAGAAGAGTCGAATAGCACTTCACTCTATATATTTTATGGTGAAAAAGTAGAAATAAACCATGTTGTACGGTTTTATCGTACCAAATGGTATGCCAAGGTTTAAAAATTTGATTATTTTTAAACCTTGGCATTTGGCTTGGCAATTGAGGTTTGAAAATAAAAATTACTTAGAGTGATTTTATTTCATAGGTAAGTAGTATAACTTTGTATTTCTGTGTGTAAATATAAGCTACACTGACAAACTAAGAAATTGTCTTGAAATGCGCATCCATTTAATTCGTGTGTGTAATGCATGGCATGGTTTACTTTGCAATGGTATTTTGACAGTTTGGCGCTGGCTCGCTCGAACTCTTATAGACCGGGATCCCAGGAACAAAGTTTTTTGATTACTAACAAGCTGAATTTTTGTGAACAGCTTCGTTTTGACGAGACAAGCATCTTTTCTATCTTCGAAAAATCTCGAATCGGGTAACTAATAAAGATAGATAAAAAGAAAACTTTAGAGTGTTGGACTAAAAAAAGTTTCTACTTTACTGTAGGACAATGTTACCCTTGAAAAACAATAATAATTAACAAGCTGTTGTGAGTAAATTAGGTTGTTATTAAATTGGTTAAAATCAATTTAAACATCTCATAATTCCGAAACTTTAAAGTGGAGGACTCGCCGGAAATACCATCTAATGATCCCATAAACAAAAGTTTCATCGTATTTTTTTCATAATATAATCAAGCGATTAAAGTCAAAAAATAATTATTTTTATTAATAAATATTTTTCCTTCACCAAATCAAAATTTTTAAAGCCCTATATTATTTACCCAATAACTAACTAACATTACGTGGATTTTTCAGTTTTTGTTCAAGTACAATAATTATCATAAGCAAAGTATGAATATTTTTATAACTTTTATTGTTGAGTATGTATATAAGAAAGGCTCCACGAAGCGAAAAAATTTTACGATAATTATTTAAACATTATTTTTTTTCATTTACAATTAAGACTTTTAACTTGTTGAAAAATCAATTTTAAGTAAAATTTTCAACGGAAATAAATTATTTATAGAGTTCCGGGATCTATTCGGGAAATATCGGGAAATTTGAAATTCTCTTTCCGAATCTTTCTTTGAAGTTTCTTAAATATTAATAGTTTATGAAATATTGGCAAAAACGAAATGCCATTTTTTTCATCTTTAATTGTTCATAACTTTTGCATTTTTTATGTGCTAATACACGCTTTAAGCACATTTTTCTAGGCATCATTCCGGATCCAATGAGCTATCGCTCATAATTTTAAAAGCATTATCTCTATTTTAAACGATTTTCAACTTGTCGAGCAGACTATTAAAGCTACATTAAGTGAGCCTTGCGTCTTATATATTGATATTTATCTTGAAAACACTATCAAACAAAGTGTCTGTCATGACGCTTTAGAATATATGAAAAGTTTCAACAACGCTGTCGCTAAAGCAACGTAATAATATCTGATTCAATAACGAAGCGCACATCTATTTACATAGATAAGTGCAGACGATACTATAAAATGCAGCGAGCTACACAACTCTAAAAGACTTTAGTATGGCTTGAAATTCTAAAAAGAAAATCGTCAAAGCTCTATATTGCCTTGGCTGTGCGTGCGGCTATAAAACTCGCGGGAAAGGATCTCCTTTGAATAACAGACCATCTCCCATTCTACCAAGCAAATTGTAAAAGGCGAACGACTAGCCAAACTTTTTTTAGAATTCTGCAACGTCTTGTTCCTGTCGCTATAGTGTTAGTGTTTATCACTGTCATGTTCCGGTTTGGAAAATATGTGGCTCTTGTATACGTGATATTACCATCTCGTCATACTGATAACAACGTAACATTAACATATTTAGTGTCTATAAGTGATATGGCAATTTAATATACAATTTAATGTAAAAAATAAATAAAGAGGTGGACCTAATAGCCACAGAAAACTACTTCTTTTTATCCATTGACTATACATAAATCTATTATTATATCATTGACTACTCATAGTGAGGTGACATGCCTCATCTATGACACTGACACCACCAAGCCAAAAAAAATACGGCGATTCCACTAATATTTTAAATATGAAAATTTGCGTGCGTTACGGATTAAATGGATACGCCTTTCAAGGTAATTTCTTAGTCTGTCAGTGTAGCTTGCATTTACATACAGAAATACAAAGTCATAGTACACTGCAAGGTAATTTTAAAACCTTATCATCCCAGTGATAGGAGCGTTTGCTTATTTGCGTGGCGTACGTTTCTGTCCCAATGCCATGTCTATTAGTATTATGTGGTCTGTGGTGTGCGTGTACATGTTTAACAACATTAGTAGTTTCAGATGTGCAATAAATTACTATCACGAATTATTTCATTCCCCGAATAAAGTTCGTTATTAATGATAGTTGAATTTATTTACGTTTCGTGGACACGCAAGGAAATATAGACCGACGTATGAGCAGAATGTTTTATTCATTGCGTATCCACTGTTTACGCCTAAAAGGCAGTCTGTACGCAAAATTAAATTTGGCTTGCTAACATAATTCTCAAGTTTATTTGCGCGGTTACGTCAAAACGATGCCCGCTGGTGCTGAATGTTGCGTCTTACTTTAATTAAATAACACAATTCGCTGCTTGTATAATTTTTGAAATTGGACGGTAAATAAATCTCAATATTTATCCTTTTGAACAAATACTAAAATAAAGGGCTCATTTTAATTTGCTTTTTTCTAAATTTACACATCGCGTAATGGGCATATATAATGTCGATGACATTATCAAACAGATAATGAAATGATTCTATTTAAAAAATAAAAATAATGCGGTATTTTAAAATCTTAATACAAGAATTTCAAAATACCGCAATTTTTTTTTTGTATTGTAACCTACAATGTCACTAAAATTTAGCATATATTTAAATTGTTCAACACTCTGCCGAATAAGCGGGCGAAGCCTTTTAGTTGTGTCTAAATTTGCAAAACAATAGCATGTACATGACTGTATTATTATATCTTTGCGAATCGGACAGGGTTTCTTTTTTACACTGTACATTTAAGAAAGAAAGGAAATAAACACAAATAAAAATAATCAGTTAGCTTTTTGTTGATTTATTGCTTGAATATTTAATTTTGTCACTTTTACTTACATTACACTTTTACAAAACTTATGTAAAACAAGAGTTTAATTTTACATGGTGACATTTGACATGTAAATAAAGCATGAGTAATGAACGTGTAGACCCGATCTAAATCTGAATTCCATGCTTACGTTTTATAGACCGTTGTTTGGTTGAACCCGTGAGCATACAGCTTAGACACCAAATATGTTAATAAACGTTTCCCCGTGTTGGTCTTGGGCTCTTTTGAAGAATAGGCCGGCCGGCCGGCCTCCTCCGGCCAATTATCGCTCTGCCAGGCAGATCGTAAAAGGTGATCGATTGGCTATACGCGTCACTACCATCACGATTACTAGGTGGTAGAGTTCTGCATTGTCTCGCCCGGCTCTGGTACCACCGCCTTACCTATTCCTGCCGCAATAGCGTCAGTGTTAGTTACTGTCGTGTTCCGGTTTAGAGCATAAGGTAGCTAGTATAGTTATGCTCGTGGCATTAGACCTCGCCACAAGATAGCAACGCACCATTAACATCTTTGGTGTCTGTAGGCGATGGTTGACTCTCCATCAGGGGACCCATCTGCTTGTTTGTTATCTTATGATATTTATTAAAAAAACGCATTCTACCCGTGAGGCAAGATGATAATACATATACATAAGTCTATGTAATTGGAACACGGTGCACTGGCGTTATAGCTGCAGGAATAGATAAGGTGATGGTACCAAAACCCAGGAGAAAGGTTACGAAACTCTAAAGACTAGTAGTGAAAATGATAGTAATACGTATGCCCAATGGTTCGCCTTTTATATATTGCCTGGTGGTAAGGCAGTTGATTAATTCATCAAAAGGGGGCTCTGATCAACATGGGAGATCAACTAAGAAAAATAATAGTATATTTAGACACAAGTTTGGTAAGTATGAAACTTTTTCAAGACTCCCGAAGTCGAAGGCGTGGGTCAACAATAGTGGCAGTGGAAATGACAATGCCGCATGTCTATCGTACTACGTTTCTGAATTTTGCGGAAAAAAACAACGAAAGGAAATCCATAATCAAATGCAGGAATTTAATTTCACGGATGTAATTTTTTTTAGAGGATATGGAAGTGTTTTTATCCATTCTGAAAGTTCAATAATTATAATTTTACTAAATTCAAAATAATTTCAATTACATTTTTTTTATTGAAATTATACAAACTTGCACGATGTAAAGTAGTTGTTTCGTACAAAATTGTGTACAGATTTTTCTTATAAAAACCTTCCTTTATGAATTTTGAAGTTATAAAAAATTAAAAAGCACCGCAGAAAAGAAGAACTTTTAGGAAAGTTCTATTTCGTTAAACACACGGAAAAGTCTACTTTAAAGCAAATGTATTACTTAAAACACCATTTGCTTGATTATTTGATTCATGCCTTAAATCTTCAAAAGCACGCTTATCATATGGCGTAATATGTGTATTGTGTCGCTAACAACACGGACACCAATTAATACCAGTGGATTACAATCTGGATATAATATTAAGCCCTGTACATACTGGCTGACATGTTTTAATATATATTAAACATGTAAATCATAAGCTAAAAAAGAAAGCTTTATCTTTTTAAAAATATCTGGTAAAGGTGGTTCTTTTGCGGAGTGAGAAAAGTACCTTCAGATGAATAATAACAAGTGCACCCACGATATTTAGCCGAAGATACTTAGTTCCATAATGTGATAGGTGGCAAGCCTTTTGCCAGCCAAGCACTTTTCCAATTCTGGGCAAAACTGTTTTTATCAGAAAACTGAAAATCACATTTTTGATTTTCCCAATCTAGGAATAGAATACTTAGAGACCAACAAAAGTTAATGTCACATACAAATAATATTCGAGCGTAGCACACATAGACACCTCTCACGGACGCGATATCTCGGACTGGTGCGGAACAAACTGTCCCGAACCATTCCGAGATATCGCGTCCGTGAGAGGTGTCTATGTGTGCGTTGCCCTAATATCACATGTATATATAATATCACATGTATATAATATGTTAGTATCCAGTGTACTGTGCCTCAGGTGGCTAACTTCGACAACCTTAAAACGGATAGCTTGACGTTCTTTCCAAGGGATGGGGGAGTAAGCATTCTCCCGAATCCTAACCGGCTGTATTTCAACTACACCTCAGTAATAAATCTCAACATTGTTAAATACTACAATATAATAAACTTTCGATTTCATTAAACAATAAACGAAAAATCTGAAGCAATTAACAAACATTTTAACCATATAAAAACAAACAAATTTGGAGAGGCTCTTTTGTTACACTATAAGTCTATTATTTACTTCAGCAAGTGAGGCTAGGACGGTGTTCATACTCGTATACAATTAATAGAAGCAAACTCTATTAGAATAGAGTGAACCTTAAGATGCTTTGGTTACGAAGTGAAGCGTGTGTTAAGTACTTAAACAATGTGTTTTTGTTTATGCTGTTGATCTGGAGAATATGTAATGAACGTGGGTGGATTATGCCGTTGGATATTTGCCGTTAGGGGTCTCCTGTGATGTCCAGAACTTCAGTAAGTTTGTTGTATTCCTTCTACTGTTTTTTTTTTTCAGTGGCACGGCAGTCACAAAAGATTTTTCGGAAAGTAACAATTTAATAATTTTATTCTTATGTTTTTAACGCCATTTTGTCAGTGTTTTTTACGAAATTTCGTAAACCTATTTCAGTAATTTATTTAAGAAAATAAATTCTAAGTTATAAGTAAATTGGACGAATCATATTTTTGTTCTCGTATATTTTCCCCTTTATTTTACCCGTTCAAGAGATGAATTTAAAAATTCTTTCTCAGCGCTCCCCTACACTACGAGTATAAAAATTCCGGTACGTTGTTTCATGTTTTTAATTCGATTAGTTTCTGTTGTTGGAGTCAGTCAGACAGTGTTAGCATTTCATCTATTACATTAAATTAGCAGTAATGACCGCTCCGTCAGTCGAGTGGTTAGCGAACCTATTTACGAAACGATGGAGCTCGGGTCTATTCCCGACAGCTACAAACATTTATGTGATGAGTAATAGTTTATATTTATGGATTGAGGTGTTTATTATATATGTTATGGTATTTATATATGTATTTCTATGCATTAGTATTGTTGACTAACACTCATAACATAAGCAAATAATTTGATTACTTTGGGCTGAGATCAATTTGTGTAATATGTCCACCCACATTACAATAATAATAACAGTAGGAATCCCTTTGGTTTTTTGAGCTGCGTATCACCAATTTAAATTTTTTTCAGGTTTTTTACGTTACTCACAAATATATCATCCTAATTCATGATAGAATATGATTAATAAATTGGATAGTTTCAATCGTCGGCACTTGGTGAAACTGCATTTTAAATTATGTATTACAAACAAACTCACTTGTACTTCCAGTTCACGTATATTTTTAATATTTACATCCAACCGGTTTCGCTTATTAAAGCATCATCAGGGATGTTTTACACATATTTTATAATATCTTTAACATATTTTTTACATTTTAAGTTATATTAATTATTAGCTACTCTTTATAGGTGGGTATACCCACCCACCACCACCCAAGTTATATTATTAGCTACTCTTTATAGGTGGGTATACCCACCCACCTATAAATAGTAGCTAATAATATAACATAAAATGTAAAAAATATGTTAAAGATATTATAAAATATGTGTAAAGCATCCCTGATGATGCTTTAATAAGCGAAACCGGTTGGATGTAAATATTAAAAATATACGTGAACTGGAAGTACAAGTGAGTTTATTTGTAATACATAATTTGAATATGATTAAGTTGAACTTTCTAATAGTGACTACTCAAACCATTCATTATTTCTTATTTAATTTTCACTCATATTGTCAGAAACAATATACAAGCAACAAAATATCTTTATCGTAAAATGCAAAAGCGAGCTTTGTGGCGGGATGTGACTTTCCCCAAAGACGTTTGCCTCGTATATTCTGAACACAGGCTGAGGCAGTAATCTAATAATGTCATTAGCCTCCCCACATCACTTTAGCTAGCTACGCGAAGTTGGTCAAATTTATAATCGATAAATAAAAATTATCCTATAACAATTAGTCCATTTATTACTTTTATTAATTAATGATGATTGATGTCCAATAACCGAAGGTATAAATAGTCCTTTGAATAAACAATCGATTAGATCTGATTGACAATATATATTCGCAGCCACGCGTTCCAGGCTAGCCAATCGTCAAAATCCAGCGATCAAGCCCCGATGTTTTCCCTCACAACAGCGGGGTACACATGAATCATTTATAAATGCAAATAGCCATTGTTGCCAACTACCCGCGATTATTCACGTTCGGTTATCTTTGACGTATTGAATCCGGCCTCCTCTGCCACGATTTATTTAAATTGGTGACGCATTTGAACCGCAGATGTGGTGTTATTTATGTACGGAATTACTAAAGCCTTTATCGGGCGACGATTAATTGTCCTTGTCTATGATCAACTTTGGGGATTCCATTAAATTATTTTAAGCACAAATAAGATAATAATATATAACATTAAATTTAAACAATGTCGTAATACTTGTAATGGCATTTGAAAAATATCGATTCCTTTCATATACTCTCCATCGTCTGCGCTCGGTAAAACTCCAATATAATGATTATTTAAAATTAGACCCGTGTACTGTTTCAAATTTTATTCACTATATATTTGTTATTAAAAAAAATTGTATCTTCACACCCGAATCTCTGAAGAGCTAGTCAGAGGTACAAGTGCACCCACGATTAGCCGAAGATACTTAGCCCCACAATGCGATAGGTATAAGCCAACCGGGCACTTATTCAATCCCGGGTAACATGGTTTTTATTAGAAAACTGGAAAAGCACATTTCTGATTTACTTGACCCGAGAATCGAAAGCCTCGGGCTCATGTTGTCAACACCGATACCGGACCACTAGATGTATTGCTAAACGAAACACGTTTTTTTATAAAATGCTAGCTGTTACCCACGACTTTGCTCTGTTTCTTTGTAATATTTCAGTAAAACAAATTACTCGTATTGATCTAACCTGAAAGTAAGCAAGTTTATATGCTTGAAATAAGGGTGTTGGTCAAAGATCTTTTCCATTTTAACTTGCGGCTACGTGTGTAGATAAGAAAATAATTTTGCCCCTATTTTCGAAAATCGAGTTTTCACCAGATCTTCACGTTTTGAGGTCCTAGAAACCTTTTCCAACTATTTTCATGATGACGTCCGTATGTCTGTATGTTTGAGTGAGCTCGACCGATCAAAACGCTGTTGATGGCATTCGGTTCGATTTAGCTCAACTTAGACGTACAGAAAATTTTAACCAATACCTACGGTCCAAGAGATTTTGAGAAATTTTGAAAAAATTTTAAAAAAAGATTTTGGCGAAACAGTATCTTTTTAAATATAATTTTCAGATTAATGTACCGATTGAGTGCAAAATCTAATCAACTCTATTCCTCAAAAATCTTCATCCAGTGCATAAATTGTATCCAAAATCGGTTAATCCGTTCAGGGCTCTCTATCGTCACCGAAGTATTTTTCGGACCGGACATCGAAGTATTTTTCTATCGTCACAATTAGTCCCTGGTGTGTTTTTTTTATATGTATTATAAGATAGCAAACAAGCAGATGGGTCTCCTAATCGAAAGAGTCAAACATCGCCTATAGACATCAAAGATGTTAATGGTGCGTTGCTATCTTGTGACGAGGTCTCATGCCACATGCATAAGTTTACCGGCTACCTTACCCTCCAAACCGGAACACGACAGCGACAAGCACTGACGCTATTGCGGCAGGAATAGGTAAGGCGGTGGTACCTGACCCGGGCGAGACAATGTAGAACTCTACCATCTAGTAGCTACGATGGTAGTGACTCGCATAGCCAATCGGTCGCCTTTTACGACCTGCCTGGCAGAACGGCAGTTGGTCTATTCTTCAAAAGAGCCCGGAACCAACACGGGGAACACACAAAACACACCAACCAACACCATAATCAACCATACTATAATCAACCACACCAAATTATGGTATGGTTGATTATGGTATGGCTGAGTGTTGGGTAAACGACAACATATTGCTCTGGTTCGATACCAATACTGACGTCAGGCAGGTTTGTTTGTTGTCAGGTCGCCTGTTTATTCCATATCTGGATAAGACGTATCTATATCTAGTGGTAAACTGCCTAATTTATGCAGATGACGCTGTACTTTTAGACTCAACTCCATCTGAGCTTTAAACACTAGTCATAGTTATGAATGATGATTGTAAGAGTATAGACTTGCAACTGAATACGAAAAAAACTGAAGTTCTAGTATTTGAAAGAGAAGCAACCAGAACGGATATAAGAGTTGTGGTTGACGATGCAGTGTTGGAACAGGAAGATGAGTTTGTATACCTTTGATGTAATTTTAGCGGTGTACCACCGCCGATGTCGAAAGAAGACTGTGTGCAGGGAACAGAATGAATAAAGCGTTAAGGAGATTGCTTAAAAGCACAGTTTTAAGTCAGGGTTCCCATCTTGCCCTGTATAATTAACTATGTTCTTAGCCCAACAAAAAAGCAATCTTTTTAGTCCGCCTTATTATAATAGGCAACTTCGGAAACTTACATTGCGCGTGGACCAATACGCATTTTAGCAATTTATCATCCGTCGAACAGTTGGCATCCTTGATCGGTTCGGGCGCCTTCATCTTTTTCCGTTCTAGGGACTTCTTCACTCTTTCATATGGGGTTTATGGGTATCATTAGATTGCTATTTAAAATCTCGTTTAGATGGTCCCTTCTATCTTGATTTGGCGTTTGAAAGATTTTATTGACTGATAAAAAAATCTATTTTTTTTAACTTAAACGCCTTATACATGGTGTCTTTTACTTGATACAAAAGCCGCAATACGCCAACCGTATTTTTATATGCCCATTAATAAGATATTAAATAAAACGGAAATAACAAACATTCTTTGAGTTATCGATAGACTTAGTTGTATCAATGACGTCCCACATATAAGGTCACCCTACGCGTAAATAAATGAACCGAACCGATCGCCCACACCCGGTAGGTACTATTAAACATATGATGATAAAATTACCCATCACAATAACAGGCTTTTGAATATCAGAAGGGATTGGTGGTAAAAATGTAGGTTATTCAAGTAAAGAATAATTAGGTAAATAAACAAAATTCTCCTAACAAACTAGTGTCCACATAAACAATTATTATATAAATTTTTGTAGTAAAATATAACACACTTCAAAAACTATTGCAATAGATTCTACTGCTGATT
The DNA here is from genome assembly GCA_036924255.1 of Apodemia mormo. Taxonomy (NCBI): domain Eukaryota; kingdom Metazoa; phylum Arthropoda; class Insecta; order Lepidoptera; family Riodinidae; genus Apodemia; species Apodemia mormo. The sequence continues at coordinate 45,167,222 of JAUPFN010000007.1, forward strand.
CTGAACAAACTAGTTTCAGCTTTCGTATTATTTATTTATTTATTTATTTATTTATTAAGGAAAACATACAGCTTACTATAACACATGTGATTACAATCATTTTTAGGTTGGTTCATAAGCCAAAAAAGTTTTCACCACTAGTTAATACAGCGTGTGTGCTATAGAAATAAAAAGAATACAAAATCGAAAATGAAAAAAAAAACACAATAATTACTAAAAAAACTACTATTAATTTTGATACATTAAAGAATAATGTTATGTATAAATATTAATACTTTCGTTATGTTATTTAACAAAGTTTTTGATCATGTACTACTTTTTTAACAAGAGATACATACATTTTTAGTTTATAATAAAATATATCAATGTGAGAATAATATTTATTATATGTATTACAAGCTCTTATCAAGAACCGATTCTGGGCATACTTAGTTCGGCAAATAGGGACATAAAACACCATTTTGGAGCGAACAGTCAGACGAGGACAATTAAACAGAATGCGTGCGAGGAGTAAAGGAGAGTCTATATAATTATTTATTATTTTAAATAAGAAAATTTGGTCTCTATGTTCACGGCGCAACTCTAACGACACAGGTTGTGATTTGATTCGGTTACCAAATATATAATTTAACCTTCGAAGAAATTTATTTTGAATTGCTTCTATTTGATTCTTATATACCATGTATATGGGATTCCAAATAATGGATGCATACTCTAGATTACTTCTGACTAACGAGTTATATAAAATATAATATGTTTTAATATTCTTAAAATCTTTACACTGTCGAAAGACAAATCCTAACATTTTGTAAGCTTTAGCAGTAATTTTGTTAATGTGAGACGCAAAAGAAAGCTCACTATCTAGAAGCACCCCTAGATCTTTCACCTCAGTCACTTTTTTTAGAATTTTGTTATTTAAAGTATAATCATAATCAATTTTATTCGTTTTACGAGAAAATGTAATAGAATAGCATTTTTGAATATTTAATTTTAAATTATAATTAATGCAAAACTGATGAAAATTAGCTAGATCATTTTGAAATAATATGCAATCGTCGATGGATTTTATAATGGAAAAATTTTTTGTATCATCTGCGTATAGTATAATTTTAGAATTTTGAAAGCAATTGATCACTGAATTAATAAAAATATTAAAAAGCAATGGACCGAGGTGGGAACCCTGAGGTACACCAGAAGTTATGGGTACAAAGCTAGAAGTATAACCTTTTACTGCTACTGCCTGAGATCTGTCACGTAAATAAGATATTAACCACCTCAGTAAATCGCCGTGTATACCAATACTTTCAAGCCTTTTAATAAGCAGATTATTGTCAATTTTATCAAACGCTTTTAAAAAATCAGTGTACACGGCGTCCACCTGGTATCCCTTATCCATAGCTTCTAGAACCACATCAAGAAATTCACACAGGTTGGATTCAGTAGAGCGGCCGCGAACAAAACCATGTTGATTGCAAGAAATTAGTGGCTTTATTACTGAAAATAATGAATCATAGACTATTTTTTCAAAAAGTTTTGGTATTACTGATAATTTAGAGATACCACGGTAGTTTGTAATATTATGCTTGTCTCCGTTTTTAAAAATAGGTACTATAATAGATTTTTTCCAAATTGGAGGCATAATGCCATTTTTTAGTGAAAGATTGAATAAAATAGACAGTGGCTCAGCCAACTGTCTTCTGCACTGCTTTAAAAATATTGGATGAATTCCGTCTGGCCCGGAACCTTTATTTGTATCAATATTTCTTAAATATTTATCAACAATTTGTTCGTTAATAATTACTGTACTAATAACACAGTCATTATTTTCATTACAGTTGTCAATGTAAGTATTTTGGTTTGGCTCAAAGACCGAAAGAAAAAATGAATTAAAACAGTCTGCAATATCCTGACCGTGCGTGACATGAATGTTATCTAAATAAAGTGCATTAGGAATATCACTGACATTACGTTTTGATTTCATATATGTCCAAAAATTTTTTAAGCTTAATGATATATTTTCCTCAGTGCGATTTATAAATAGTTCATAGCACGTTATTTCTAATAATTTCACTTCTTTACGTAATTCCGAATACTGATGATAATCATTTATTCTACCATATGTTTTCCATCTCCTATGCAATTTCATTTTTTTATTTATTGTTTTTATTAAATTTTTATTGAACCAAATTGGATATTTAGCATGTTTGTAAATATACCTAGTAGGAACATTATCATCAATTATTTTATTAATAATATTATAAAAAGTGTTTACTGCTAATTCTACATCATCAGTTGGCAATTGTACTTCCCAATCAATTTTTGCCAGATCGTTATTAATTTTATTATAATCTGCAGCATGAAAACGACGCACAACACGTGCTGCTGGACGTAAGTTTTGCAGATTAATATCAATACCAACGTCAATGCACAAAGAGGGGTGGTGAGCATCCTCTGGTAATGACAAGGGATTCACACGATATACTGTACAAGGTATATCAGATATTATAAGATCTAGTTGCCTATTGTTTATATTACGTATAGAGTTATATTGAGAAAAACCATTAAAACACAAAAACGTGAACAACTGTGAGGTTAGTATATCTTCCTGGGTATTTTCATTGGAAAATACCCAGGAAGATATATATATAGTGGTCGTCGGTGACTATTTCTATGAATAACTCGTTGATATTGATCAACGAGTTATTCATAGAAATAGTCACCGACGACCACTTAGCCTGTCTTATATTAAAATCTCCTACAATTAAAAACCTATCATCGGGGTAATTTAACTTTAAATCAGATATATGTTCATATAAAGCAAGTTCTGCTAAATGTTGGTTTTGATTTTGAGGAAAGTAACAACAATATAACCTTAACAAACATGTCGATGGTGCCTTTTTTAGTAAAATATGAACGCAGGTTACATCAGCATCATATAAGGAAGGCAAAGGAATTAATCTAAGCATACTCACATTAATACCACGACGGATGGCTATCAAGGTACCACCTCCCTTGGTACTGTTTAGTTGATCATAATTGCGATCCGTTCGGTAAACACTATACCGCGAGTCAAATAATTCCGCATCAAAAATTCCCGGTAATAACCATGTTTCGCTTAAGCAAATAATGTCATAGTCTACATTTAATATGTTGCTGTAGAACATTTTAGTTTTCGACCGTAATCTACGCACATTCTGATAAAAAATGTTAAGAGCCATTGTTAAATGGAGTATAGAACTTATACGTGTGATTAATAACTATGAGATTTTTTACAACAACTGTAGTCCGAGATGCTGGCTCCAAGAGTAAGAGCATTATATTATAAGCCCAACCAAATATCATTAAAAAATAAATAATATTTTTTAAAATATTTTTAAAATTATCCACATACCGATCATAAAAATTAAAACAATCCAATATATATTTTAAACAGTAAATAATCCCGCTTGTAATACATAATAAATGAAGTAAATAAAGAATAATTACATGACATGAAAAATTATTACTCATATAATTTTGTTTAAAGATTCAGCTGAAGTTATATGAATGATAGGCGATTGTTCGTTACGCCTTACCATTATGGTGCAGTTTCGAACCCAACAAAAGGTATATCCTTTTTCTTTAGCAATTATTTTCGCCTTTTTAAGGAGAATTTTATTTTCCGGGGAAAGATGATCATTAAAATAAATTCTATTATTAGTCTGAGCACCCGTAATACCGATGTCATTCCCAGTACAATTTTTGATCTTACGTAGTAATGACAAAAAATCATCTTTCTTGTACCTTGACTGCATTTTTAGAATAATGGGCCTAATATAATGGTCAGAAGTATCATTTTTGACAGCTACTCTCATTATAAAGTCGACGTCAGTATCAAAGTTTAAGGTATAACCACATTTAGAAGCTAAATTTTTGATTATTTGATTCAGATTTTCTCCTTTTTTTGGGGGGATACCATTAATTTGGATATTCGAACGGCGGACCCATTGATCATTCCTATTACTATTCTCTGTAAATTCCTTCATTTTAGATTTATATTCTTCGAGTTCCATTTTTATGTTATCCAACTTGCTGACCTCCTTATCTAATTCATTTAATCTCTCCGTAACAGAGGTTATAGAAGATTCCACTGATTTTATTTTTGTTGACCAAAAATTTACAGAGTCTGAAAGTTTCTTAAGCTCATCAGTAATTAGAGATTTAAATGATTCTATTGTAGATTGTAAACCATTGAAACGATCATCAAAATAGGAAATCAATGACTTGGCGTCGGTCTGAATATGTGACTGAGACTGAGATGAGTCGACATTGGTATGGCCTGAGCTAGAAGTTAATCTCGGGCTGTTATTACATTTTTTAGATTGTTTACACGTCGGGCATTTCCACTTTGCTTTATTCATAGGAAGAATTTTTTTGAAGTCGGTTTCATTTATATTAACACATAAGTAATGATAAATCCCTTGACAGGCAGAACACTTCATCAAATCATCAGTTTTCAAATCTTTCATACATTGCTTACATTCCATTGTTATAAATTATCTTATTTTGTTGTAGACGGTAGATATCGGCACAGTACTAACCTTGTACTGCAATCGATGCAATCCTAGCGTCCAAAAGGATTTAAGCGCCGTGTATTTAACGTCACTTACGCGTTTATCTGAGTAGCTGAACAAACACTGCACTTGAAATAATTTAACGTTTGTAATTGTATTAAATTATGAATTTTAGTGTTAATCACTGTATTAATTCCAGTTACACTTCTTTATTAATTTACTATATGGTCCATTTCAACACTATTTAGCTAAATTCGTTGTAGAAACCAAACTGTTCTGAATTATAATGAATTTTTTATTTCAACGATAGAAATTGTGACATGCACACACCGTAGTTCGTTCGCGTATTATGTAAAAGACACCTTGTAATTTGCATATTAAGTAAAAGACACCTTGTAATTTGTATAGGTAACTATAATAAGCATTTAAAATTATATTTTTTTCTTGCACAATCGATATTTTTTTAAAAGAGCTGTCTAAAAACTAAATGTCATAACTGCTCCTAGTAAAAAGATATACTATATACAAATTCTGTAACGAAGCGAAATTACCTAAAAATGGCGGCACTTTCTACGCCATCCTCTGCGTAGCATCATATTCTATACTTGGATTCAAATATTCTTTGATTATTTAGCTATCCAACGGTATAATTTACGGTATAATTAGATTTTGGATGTTGATGATAGTTAGGTAGCTTTAACACCATATCATATCCCCCAATTTTGTTATCATCAGTTTTCTTGAACTGTCCCTAGCTATGAAAGCAAACGTGTTCGCGTCAAAATATTAGGTAACTTAACTAAGTTACCTAATATTCATATAGTCTAAGTTACTACATGCATACTAAATTTCATACAAACACATTCAGCTGTTAATATCGAATAGGCGTCGGGAAGTGATGACCCCATCGCCCACCGGAGGGATAATATTCTTGTTTGAAATTATTCTACCGGTGCAAACAGTCAAAAAAAAGTAGTAGTGCCATGCTTAGCTGAATGGGTCGGCACGACCGGGGCGATACCACTACCTCGCTTAAAACCAACGTAAAGTAACAGCTTTGCTGTTGCGTTTCATTTGGTCTGTGAATTTCCCGGAGGCCCTTTCCCCCCTCCCCCTAACACTATGGAAGTGCAATTTAAAGGTAGTAGTTTACCCCAGGGGGTACCACTAGCGTAAGCGGTGGAGAATCCCCCTCTGGACATCCATGTTCAGGGGTTTGTAATCAGCCTAATCATGGATGCCCAGGCTGCCCTGCGTAATCTGGGGGGGGGGGGGGCACAATTGCACTCTCAAACTTCGCTGCTCGGGGCAAATTGAACAAAAATCGTAAGGCACCCCCTACCACACTCCACGTGGACTATACTAATATTAGGGGTCTTCACTCAAACCTAAATGCCGTCCACTACCACCTTGAGACGGCTAAGCCGGCTCTGTTCTTTTTAACTGAGACGCAGATACCTTCTCCGGCTGATACTTCATATCTCTCCTACCCGGGGTACAAATTCGAGCATTCACTTGTACCCCGGGCGGGAGTTTGTGCTTATGTCAGAGAGGATATCTGCTCTCGACGTCTCAGCAGCCTTGAAGGCTATAGGGACTTATCCATCCTCTGGCTGCGTGTAGACTGCGACGACCATCCCCGCATCTATGCGTGCCTTTACAGGTCCCATAGCGGAAATGATGAAGTCGATAGGCTCGTTGAGCACCTTCAAACGGCTGTAGATTCCTTGTTGCAACAGACCCCCTCCGCTGAGATCGTGATCTTAGGCGATTTTAATGCCCGCCACGCCGAATGGCTGTGTTCACGCATTAACGATCATGCGGGGAGGTCTGTTTATGATTTTGCCTTGGCTTATGGTCTAACACAATTAGTAACCACGCTTACGCGGGTACCCGATGTGGACGATCATACGCCTTCACTGCTGGAACTTCTGCTGACCTACCATCCAGACAATTATCAGGTATCTGTGGACGTCCTTCTTGGTACGTCAGACCACTGCCTGATCCGGAGTAAAGTACCGGTTACGCGCCTATCACGGCCTCTTTTTACAGGCTGTCGTCGCGTTTGGCACTATAGGTCAGCAGATTGGGACGGGATGCGGTCTTTTTTTGCGTCCTACCCATGGGGGCGGATGTGCTTCTCGCTGGATGATCCGAGTGTCATCGCTGACTCTATCGCTGATGTGGTGCTGCAGGGCATGGAACTTTTCATTCCATTTTCTGCGGTACCAATTGGTGGTAAGTCTCAGCCTTGGTTTGGTCGCTCCTGCAAAACGGCTTCACGCCGAAAGCAGAAATGCTACCAGGCTTGGGCTGCAGCGTCGACATCTCGTGATGTAAAACCAGCACGTTACGTAAGGAGTACAATTCCGCTTCGAGGTTCTTCAAAAGAGCTATCGCCAAGGCAAAATCTGAACACATTGGCAGAATTGGTGAGAAATTAGTTCGCCTTCCTTCGGGAACTCGTGCGTTCTGGTCTCTCGTCAAGGCGGTCTTGAGAAATTTCTCACAGCCCTCTCTTCCACCCTTACACGGAGATAATGACTCTCTGGCCCATACCGCAAGGGAGAAGGCCGATCTTTTGGGCTCATTCTTTGCGGCCAACTTGACTCTGGACGACCAAGGAAATGCACCGCCTACCATCCTGCAGTGCTATAGTTCTATGACGGAATTAAAATTCTTGCAGCCTTCCGTACGTAAAGCACTTTTTTCTTTGGACGTCCATAAGTCGAGTGGACCGGATGGAATCCCTCCGATTGTACATAAATCATGTACTCCAGAGCTGGTGCCGGTACTAACACGCCTATTCCGGCTCTCCTACTCACTCGGCGTAGTACCGATTTCATGGAAGACAGCTTTAGTGCATCCCATCCCTAAAAAAGGAGATCGCTCAAATCCGTCTATCGGCCAATAGCCATAACCTCCTTGTTCTCCAAAATTATGGAGACAATCATCAACTCGCAGCTCCTCAAGTATTTAGAAGAGCACCAGCTGATTGGGGATCGCCAGTACGGTTTCCGTCGCGGCCGCTCAGCTGGTGATCTTCTAGTATACTTAACACATCGGTGGGCGGAAGCAGTTGAGTCCAAGGGGGAGGCATTGGCAGTTAGTTTAGACATAGCGAAGGCCTTTCATAGGGTATGACACAAAGCGCTTCTGGCGAAACTGCCTTCCTATGGGCTTCCCGAGAAATTATGCAAGTGGATCACCAGTTTTTTGGCTGTCCGGAGCATTAAGGTTGTAGTTGACGGTGCTCTGACCTTAAATCTATTAATGCTGGTGTTCCACAAGGCTGCGTGCTATCACCAATACTGTTCCTTATGCATATCAATGACATAATGCGAATTCGCAACATACATTGCTATGCGGATGACAGTACTGGTGAAGCTATATACTCCGGCCGAAGCGGTATTTCTCGGGAACACGTCTAAGAGTGCCGAAACAAGCTTGTGTCCGAAGTTGAGAATTGACTAACCGATGTCTCGGAATGGGGTCTTCAAAACCTGGTCACTTTTAACCCCAAGAAGACACAGCTTTGCGTGTTTTTCGCTAAAAAGACACCCTTTGTCGTGTCACCTCGATTTGGGGATACTCTCCTGACACCCCCAGCTAGTATCGGGATTCTGGGAGTCGACATATCGAATGACGTTCAGTTTCGCGCTCATTTGGAAGGTAAGGCTAAACTAGCTCGGTGTGCTTAGCAGAGCGAGACAGTACTTCTTGCCGGCCCATCGCCTTCAACTTTATAAGCTCAAATTCGGCCCCACATGGAGTACTGTTCTCATCTCTGGGCCGGATCTCCTCAGTACCAGCTCCTTTCTCTTGATAGAGCGCATCCTTCAGCGTAGAGCGGTTCGAATCGTTGGCGACCTGGCTATTTCGAAACGGCTCGACTCTTTGGCATTGCGCAGAGATGTTGGTTCACTCTGTGTTTTCTGTCGTATCTTTCATGGGGAATGTTCCGACGAGTTATTTGGATTAATTCCTGCCGCCGAATTCCATCATCGGACATCGCGTCAAAATTTGAAATTCCATCGTCACCATCTCGATGTCTGGAAATCCAACCGGCAGGGGTGTTTCCAAACGGATACGACTTGGGGGCCTTCAAGAAAAAAGCTTACTCATTCTTAAAATGCCGGCAACGCAACTGCAAGACCTCTGGTATTGTGGATGCTCATGGGCGGCGGTGATCACTTACCATCAGGTGCACCTCCTGCTCGTTTGCCCCCTCTTCTATATAAAAAAAATAGTAACAAACTTTTTCACGAGATGTTGAATGTATGACGTTTTTGCAGATAAATTAATTTTTAAATTATAAGATAGCAAAGCCATCTTTTGATTGATATGAGAGCCATCTGCTTGATAGCTCTCCTTAATAAAAGAAACAACCACCACCTGAGTCAGAAAATACGTTAATGGTGCGTTGCTATCCTTGTGGCGGGACCTTAACGCTACATTTTTTTTATATCATAAGATAACAAAATGGGTCTACTGATGGAAAGAGTCAACCATCGCCTATAGACACCAAAGAATTTAATAGTGCGTTGCTATCTTGTGACGAATGCCACATGCATAAATTTACCGGCTAAGAAGGAAAGGCCTTCCAAATCGGAACATGACAGTGACTAGCACTGAAGCTATTGCGACAGGAATAGGTAAGGCGGTGGTACCAGACCCGGCCAAGCCGACGCCGAACTATACCACCTAGTAGTCACGATGTTAGTGACGCGTATAGCCACTCGGTCACCTTTTACGATCTGCTTAGCAGAACGACAGTTCTCCTTTTCTTCAAAGGAGCCCTGAAACAACACGGGGGAAACACAATATGTAGAAGTTTACTGGCTACCTTACCCTTCAAATCAGAACATGACAGTGACAAGCTCTGACGCTATTGCGACAAGAATAGGTAATACGCTGGTACCAGACCCGAGCAAGACAACGCAGAACTTTACCATCTAGTAGCCAGGTTGGTAGTGGCTCGTTTAGCCAATCGTTTACCTCTTACGAACTGCCTGGCAGAACAGCAGATATATTCTTTAAAAGGGACCTGAACCAACACGGGGTAAATACAAACAATTTGTAAATATTCATATACACGATATGTTAATTACAATATATTGATTTTAATTATTTATTGGAATGCATCAAAATTGTGCCCTGCGGTTGAATACAAACTCGCGCAGCCGTGTCCGTTATTCTACACGCATATTATTACAGTTCGAAATTCTTTTCACTTTTGCATAAATCAATTACACAAGCAATATATAATACAGAAAATGTATCCGTATGCCGCAAATCCAACGGCTAAGTTTTCCAATATAAGTTAAAAGAAAATGCGTTCGTTGAGAAATAACTGTGATGGATAAATGCGCTCGTATGATTGTGACATGAATGTTTAGAACGAATTTCAACCAATTTTAAAAGTATTACTATTAATTTAACGCGCATTTATTTTGACTTAAGACGGTTTAATTAAATATGTATATCGAGATTGGTTTCGAAAATCCTTGTGTTTTTCCCCGTATCCTTCCGGGCCCTTTTGATAATAGACCATCGCCGTTCGGCCAGACAGCTTGTAAGAGATAACATATTGGTTATACGTGTAGAGGATAACATTATGTGTACTCGCAATATAAAAGATTACAAATAATAAATATAACCAGTTGGCACTCGAACCTCGAGCGTTTCATTTCTCTCTAAACGCACGCACGAACACCTATTCTGGTGACCCCGACGTGATTACAAACAATAAATATAACCAGTTGGCATTCGGACTTCGAGCGTTTCATTTCTCTCTCAACGCACGCATGAACACCTACATACGTATTACTACCATTGTTACTACTAGGTGGTAAAATCTCGACCCGGGCGACATGTTGTGAAACTCTACCACCTGTAGTATACATGTCGCAGTGAAATTGTCAATACCGTTAGATTATAATCTAGCTAAGTGATATTATAATTTAACTGCTAACCTAACCTAACCAAATAATAAAATTCCTAGGTAGATTATAATCTAACGGCTATTGACAATTTCACTGCGACATACATACATATAGTACAATCACAAAGATCGAAATACAACCGCCTTGCCTATTCCTGTCGTAATAGCGTCATTGCTTGTTGTTTTCTAATTCCGGCTTGGAAGGTAAGGTAGCCGGTAGACTTATGCAAGTGGAATTGACATCCCGGTACACAGATAGCAGTGCACCATTAACATCTTTGTTTTATATTTATTTTTATTTTATTTATTTTATTACAAAGTGGTACACCTTTTAGATTAAATTTATTGATATCTGATGTAATTATTTTTCCATTTTTGCGAGAAACATGGTGCCTGAAGTAGGTTTAATGAATATCTGTGACACAAGTCACCAATGCCCTCACATAATGGATACAAAATACGAAATTTAACAAAAAACCTTTAATTTATAATATGTATAGAGTGAGACAAAGTAAACGTATAACTAAGATATTACTAACAGTTTGTTGTATGTAGGATTGTGTATGATGTTAAATTGTAGTTATGTGGTGAGTGTGTAAACTGTAATAAGTAGATAATATGTATATACCTAAGTGTATATATACGATAGTTTCTCTTTCCATCAGGAGAACCATTTGCTTGTTTGCTAATTATATATAAAATATGTAATATTAAGTATTTATTTTATTGATTGTGAAGTTTAATACTTTAAGTGTATTAAATACCTGAGAGATATCCATTTCTATTCCACTCCGAGATATTTTTCAAATGCCCCAGAGTCTTCTGCAATATTTATTACTCTCGACCAAACGTAAACCAATTTTATGGTTCGCTTAATGGAAATAAGCCCTCATATTATATGTTATAGGTTAGCTGTTACATCTAAGAGGTTTACTATTTAACTTTTGCAGGCTTTACAATAATTTAAATTTTACTCTTTTCATAGCATGAGATGGTAAAATACAAACCGCTCCTGCGTATGAGATAATTGTCACCTATGTTGACATAAGTAGTGTATTCATTGTGGATACAGTATTTTATCTATTATCCGAGGCCCGGTTTGAATTTTTTGTAACATGTCTGTGACATTGTGACATCAAGATGGATAGTACGTGTCACTGAGATCGTGACTACTAATGAAATTTTTCTTTGAAGTTTCGAATTTTTCTTCGTTCTTCAACGACTTGACCGGCTTTGGCACAGATTATAAAACGTGCGTTGATTTTTGGTACAACTTTGTTCTCTATAGACATCTTTGTTCAGAACATGCTAATTAAAACTTTTATTTTGGGTGTCTTGTACTTGTATGACACTTGCATGTGTGTTTCTTTATTTTCATTATTTTTGTGCAATTCCAAGAAATCTCTGCTTCCACTTTCAGGTTTCAAATATTTACAAAAAGATTTAAAATTATTTTTATATTTCAAATCAGGCAAAAATCTTAAAGATTTCTGAAATTTGGCTTTATAATTATAGTAATACCTATAACATGAGAAAGCTGATGTTTAAATAGTCGTAATATTATCTAAAACATATATTATTTTAAAATTAGGTTAGGTTAACTATTTCAAATAATAACGAAATAAATAAACTAGATCCATTGGAAAATAGATTTTGGATTAAAATAAATATTTAAAATCTATTTTTCAAGAGATTTTTTTCACAATTTCACAAGTCGATGTTTTGGCTCTACTCAAGATCAGGCTTGAAGACAAAATCTTCACAAAGATGGAGGACGTAGTTATCTTAACATCAAACAGAGAAATTAGGTACCAATTCACAGCACTTAAATTACACACACATATGAGTAAACGTAACATGCAACGGTTATGTCCTCGAATGAATTATAGATGGTTAGATCTGAATTTATTTTGAAGTTTGAAGTTGCTCGATTATGCGCTTACTATAAACTATACACTACAACTATAAACAGCCAAATACAAATTGTTTAGAAGTTCCTTGTACAGTACAGAGAAGGAGTGCAGGTGGGCTGGTCTGGTGTCAACAGCTTGCCTATTCCTGCCACAACAACGTCGGTGCTTATCGCTGCCATGTTTCGGCTTAGAGGAGAGACTAGTCAGTATATCTGTTAAAAAGAAATATCTTTACGCCCGTTACCCTGACGAAGTAGGTACATGTACAACTAGTCCAACCTACGATCAGTTGAAGATACTTGGTCCTACAAAATGTGATAGGTGGCAAGACTATCACGAATCGGACACTTTTTAATCTATGTTAAATATAACGATTTTTGTACTCTATATAAAAATTTTGCTTTAAACGTATAGAACCTTAACCATAATCTATTATTTTGTCATATTAGAAATTCCTGACCTAATATCAATTCATGCTCAATATTTATGCGTCAATAAGAAAGTTTATTCTTGATTTACCACTGATTTTCAATGTGAACCGAGCTACCGACTGTATCACAATTTTATATGTTAAATCACATTCATATAATATTTTTAAGTTTCTAGCTAAATTCTCTGAAATGCACAATATGTCGACCAAAACGAAACATTCTTGATTTTTAACTTTATTACATAGATACAACAAACAAAATATAAACGTCCATTTTTTATGCGCAACTTTTAGTTGTATGTAGACGAAACATTCGCCTCGCTCACATTTGTTTGGCGGCATTTTTTTCGCCAGCTTGCTGTCTGCTTCGTCTAAAATCAAATTTACCTATATTTATATTTGTACAATGTGGCGGTGTGTGAAACTCTTTGTTACTTATAATTTAAATAATTTGTTTTATTGAATTATTGTCTCCCGCAGTTTGGTTCAAGACCAATATAATTTTATTACCAGTTTGCCTTGAAACTAGGCCTAAAACTCTACTTAAGGAATTGCTAAATAAAGACCCTCTCGTCAATATCCGCCGTATGGGCTACATAGTAAGCCTATACACGTGTTTACGTATTCTCGTTTTGACCTTGTCTTAAATCAGAGATTTTTTATATCGTCTTGGGGAACTTTTTCTCAATTTGATTGCACAATTCTGTAAAATTAATATCGTCTCTACAAATCATTTCATAATAAGCCTATCCAAGCCTCCGTTTATGTGCTGCTATTATTAACTGTAGATCATTTTCTTGCGATTTATTAATCGCTACTATGATATAAAATTCACTACGGAACTCTGAGAATGACTTTCCGTTTAACCAGGAAAACATATGTATGGCCAATTGAGCCATTTTTTTCGACTACTTTCTGTGTTTTCTTAATAAATTTTGACTTAGCTGCCTCATATCATAATAGGAACGTTCTTCAATTCTTCACCATCAATTAAAGACTGAGCAGCGCCTCCGCCAATTGTGGAGCATTTGCTTGGCTGCAGAGCGCTTGGTACTGGTGATATGATATTCTGTTAGGCGTGTTCAGGCGTGTTGAATGGTATTCTGTTATTTCAAAAGCAGTAGACAAAAATGGCTCCTTCAAATATTTTTTATTTTATTTTATTAAACTTTGACTGATAGCACGTCAGAAAATATATTTAGAAATAAATTACACACAGATTAAACACGAATATGCCACATATAACCATATAACAAATTCTAAAAAACAACTTTTAATTGCTGTTCACTGTCATCTTTAAATTGAATTTCGGTGCAAAAGCAGTAAGTAATAAGATTTACCCAAGAAGGTTAAGAAAATCTGACAAACTGAAATAAATAAATGCCGCATTGTTAAGATTTGAACTCGCTGTTGATGTAATTGAACTGTAAACTGAACAAAACTAATGTATGGAAAAGCAAATGTGTATTTTTTTCTTAACAAAAAATCGCTAAATAACGATACCATCAGAAACGATAAATGAATACTCAAGTAAAACTAGTTTCTAAAATGGAAATCTGAATAAAATCAGGAACCTGCAAATAAAGAATGAATAATGTGCCGACTGCCGAGCAGAAAGTTATTTTCCGAAAAAAAAAGAGTTTACGTTCTAAAAACGTATCGGAAGTTAAAAAACGTATTGCCGTAGACGGGCCAGAGATATTCAGAAAACTAGCTACCGACTCCACTCAGCCTTTTAGTGTCCGGTGAAAATAGCCACGGGCGATTGTTCCACTTGGGGCTGGCTAATGTAATCATGTTTGCATAACAATAATAACTTTTTAATCAGTCTTTTAGAACAATTTCCAAAATCGTTTGGCGAATTTTCGAGATTATTTTTTATGCATGATCTATATGAGTATCTTCACAAGAGTATTTCACAAGAGGTAGGTAAAGGCAAAAAAGTGCATTTACGATTAGCATATTGCCAACCGAACACTTATCCAATATCGGACAACGATGATTTTATCAGAAAGTTTAAAACACATTTTGAATTGCCCGACCCGGGAATCGAACCCGGGATTTTATGTGGTTAACACCGACACCGGACCACTAGACCACTGAGACGGCAACGTGATCTGTAGGAGTTTCTCCCAAAAATTAGTTGCAATATTACTTTTATGAAATTTCCGAAGATAGGATCTTTTACCGATTCATCATTACTTTCCGGATTAATTAACATAATATGACGTCGATTAAATTTGCTGTTTTACGCAAACAGTTATATGCGACTTACACTCTCGTTTGCGAGCATTCCGGAAGTCATCTGTCAATGCTGGTGTTCCCTAAGGTTATGTGCTATCACCGACACTGTTCCTTCTGCATATCAATGAAATGATGCGAATTTGCGATATACATTGCTATGCAGATATGACAGTGCCGGTGATGTTACATACTCCGGCCATAGTGGTATTTCTCGGGAACACGTTGAAGAATGACAAAACAAGCTAGCGTCTGAAATCAAGAATCGACTTACCAATGTCTGGGAATGGAATCGTCAAAACCTGATCACTTTTAACCCCAAGAAGACACAGCTTGGCGTGTCACCGCTTAAAACACACTTGTATTACCTCGATTTGGGGATCTCTCCTGACAGCCTCAGCTGTGTCGGAGTTATTGAAAGGTAAGTGTAACCTAGGCTCCAAAAAGTTCGGTGTGCTAAGCAGAGTGAGACAGTACATCTTGCCGGCTCATCACCTTCAACTTTATAAGGCACAAATTCGGCCTCACATAGAGTTCTGTTCTCATCTCTGGGCCGTAGTTCCCCAGTACCAACTTCTTCCTTTTGATCTCATTCAGCGTAGTGATTCGAGTCGTTGACGACCGGACTATTTCAAATCGGCTTGACTCTTTAACAATGTATAGAGACGTACATTCACTCTGCATTTTATTGTATTTATTATGTGGAGTGCTCCGAAGAGTTGTTTGGATTAATTTCTGCCACCGAATCCCATCATCCGACATCGTATCAAAATTTGAAGTCCCACCCTCGCCATCTCGATGTCTGGATATTTACAACTGTGCGTTTTTCTCGACACTTTTTACTTCGAAATACTCTATGTGGAATCAATCAATCAATTACCGGCAGGGGTATTTTCGAACGGAAACGACTTGGGGACCTTCAAGAAAAGAATTTACTCATTCTTAAAAGGTCGGTAACGCAACTGAAGACCTCTGGTATTTTGGATATTTATGGGCTGCGGAGATCACTTATCATCAGATGAATCTCCTGCTCGTTTGCCCCATCTTCTATAAAAAGAAAGTCATTGATCATGCGGGGAGGTCACTTTATGATTTTGCCTTGGCGTATGGTCTAACACAATTGGTAACTTTGCCTACGCGAATTACCGATGTGGATGACCATACGCCTTCACTGCTGATCCTCCTGCTGACACTGCCAGAGTAAAGTTCCAGTCACGGACCTATCACCACCTCCCTTAAAAAGGTTGTCCTCACCTTTGGCACCATAGGTCAGCAGGTTGGAACGGGATGAGATCTTTCTTTCCATCTTATCCATGATAATTATCTCGCTGAATAATCCGGATGTTGTCGCTGATTCTGTCACTGATATCGTGCTGCAAGCCATGAAATTTTTTATTCCGTCTTCTATGGTTTCATCGACGGAAAGCCTTGGATTGGTCGCCACTGCAAAACAGCTTTACGTGAAAAGCAGGAGTGCTATCGAGATTGGACTGCTGCGTCGGCATCTCGTGATGTTAAAACTAGCGCATTACGAAAGGAGCACAGTTCCTCCTTAAAATTCTTCAAAAGAGCTGACGCCAAGGTGAAATTGGAACACATTGGCAGAATTGGTAAGAAATTAGTTCGCCTTTCTTCAGGCACTTCTGGATTCTGGACTCTCGCCATGGTTATTTTAGGGGATTTCTCCCAGCCTTTTTTTACATCCTTACATAGCCTTTTTTACATCCTTACACAGAGACGAGTACTCTCTGCCCCATACCTCAGAAGAGAAAGCCGATTTACTGGGCGTACTTTGCGACCAACACGATCAAGGAAATGCACCGCTTATTAACCCACAGTACATTAGTTCCACACTAGAACTAAAATTTCATCGATTTTATTTACCGAATCCATCGAACATAGCTTCAGTCGAGCTGTTGGTTTACGTTGTGTTGAGTGAAAAAGCGGTCTCCCCGAGCGTGTCACTTTATTCATAATTTAAATGCAGTAAGCACTGCAATTAATTTAGTTGACTGACTGCACCGGTGGAATAATTTTTCAACAAAATTATCCCAGTGGTCGATGGAATGTTACCACTTCATAACTTTTAATATTCATCGCCAAACATCAACCAAATTTTGGAAAAAATTAAAATTAGGAACTAAATATTGAATTGAAAGTGCGTTTTAATTATTATTGTTAAACTGTGACAAGATAATATCAAAATATTCGTTTAAAAGTATTCCACTAAATTCATGAAGCATCAAATCTTATGAATGAACCCTCTAAAGCTGGCAGTGATTTATTTTACTTTTATCTATAATTAAGATATCACTATTAATTTGGTTAAAGAAACTTAAATATTTTAGCTCAATTTTTGCGTAATTGAAATTATATCCATGCGTTTAGTTTTTATTACATAAATAGATCATATTATCGATCCTGAGCAGCCTCTGAAAATTTGGCCGGACCCTTAAAAGTAACCCTGTATATCGTAAGAATATTTTATGTGATGATGATAAATTATGATGATTAATTAGGAATAATTTTATAAACACCATAACTTGTGCGATTAGGTAAGTACTTAGAGTGCTGCTGAATTTCCGCGTAGTTTGGAACCTTTTTGAAGAATAGAATCCCTAGCTTGAGTGCCAAGCAACTCGTAAAAGGCGAGCGAAGGTATCGTATGTCAATACTAACGTGATTACCAATTCTGCGACGTCTTGTCCGAGTACGATAAGGATATCAAAACTTTATCTCTACCAGTATGGAGTTAATGGTTATTACTCTCGTATTCTATATGAGGCGATAATGCAGCTAATACAATAATATCCCTATCATGTGGTTAGTAAAGAATTAGTAAATTATTTATTGACTTGCCCTTACCATCAGTAAGTGCTCCTGTTACATGCCACATCCCACCTCGTAATTCGTTTTTATGTAAATCGCATGGAAATAATACATATATCCGTGAAAAAATTGTAGCCTATGTTTGTAGTCTTGAAATATCCAAAATTTTCGCATTTATAATAAGGGGATTAGTAAAATTGTAAATGTTCAAATTCTAGACCCAGAAGGAAAAACCTTTTTAAAAACGCGTCATACGAACCACTTGGAAACTTATAGTGGATTATGAACAACTCTTGAAAGAGACACTACTTCCATTTGTCGGCAGAAACATCACATATCAACTCGCTTTAATTCCGTGGAAATATTTACAGATCCAGATAACTTGCATATGTTCGATGACTCAATAAATTATATCATATTATGCTCTTAGAATTCTTTGAAGGGAAATTTAGAGTAACCCTTGACCAAATATTTGTACTTCACTATGATTCCTCGGCTTGTCTGCTGGTGTTATAGTGTGAGATAATGACATTTGCCTTATTTTGCTAAAATTTAACAAAATTTGTTCCTTGCGATAATTGAGGCCAAATCAAAGGTAGGTTCTAACAGAACTCTAGGTATTTTTCGTCGAAAATCTAAATTTTTGCTCGATTTGGAAATCAGCGAGCCCGTACCGTATTAATTTGATTTTAATAGACTAGTTAGCGGGAACTACACCGCGTAGCAAGTTTATTCACGATTCCAGACAGCACTAGAGTGAAAGAAAAAATATTTTATAAACTCAAGCGTAACCTAGCGGCAATCCAAAGCTCAAAAAATAACAATTTAATTTGCAAGCTTTCACGTTGACCACTGCGGTGCCACTAAAATCAAAATAAAAAAGCGGGGTATGAAATAGAATAAACTCATCATAGTCATAAAAATATAAGAGACTCCGGCGGCATAGTTATTCTCCTCCGTCTACCGGATTTTCCACCAAGTTATTAACAAGAATGAAGGCACACATTATATACAATCAACGTACGCTTCACTTTGCAACCGAAGCATCTTCAACAGAAACGCACACTTCATCAATAACAGCCCACGTAATTCCATTTTAATTACTTCGGCTCTTGTTGAGTGTAGTGGTACCACGGTGAATTAATTCCATTTTAATTACTTCGGCTCTTGTTGAGTGTAGTGGTACCACGGTGAATTAATTCCATTTTAATTACTTCGGCTCTTGTTGAGTGTAGTGGTACCACGGTGAATTAATTCCATTTTAATTACTTCGGCTCTTGTTGAGTGTAGTGGTACCACGGTGAATTAATTCCATTTTAATTACTTCGGCTCTTGTTGAGTGTAGTGGTGCCACGGTGAATTAATTCCATTTTAATTACTTCGGCTCTTTTTGATTGTGGTACCACGGTGAATTAATTCCATTTTAATTACTTCGGCTCTTGTTGAGTTTGGTACCACGGTGAATTAATTCCATTTTAATTACTTTGGCTCTTGTTGAGTGATATTTTTGTTTCAGCGGCACCGAAGAGGCATACGCAAAAGTTTGCGAGAGTTTTCAAATATAATTTTTTCCTCTTTGTATAACTAAGACAGAAAATAGACATTCTTTCGTTGAAAGCTGTTGCTAATTAAGCCGTAAACTGAGTATCATGAGCTCCTACAATCTACTACAATTTGTCATTGTTGAACAAATCATTTGGACGTCCACGATGCTAAATTTTATGTTGAAATTTCCAGAACGGAAGCGGGCCAATCATTAATAGATGGTGCGTTCGTTTGTAATATTCGCTCTGTAAACGTTATTTTTGTTGGATGCCGCTTGTGCTACGTTGCAACCACGACGGTATTCACATTCCGTAATTACTTGAATTTTTAATGTATCTATGTAAACGATAAATATTCAAATACGATAAAACATTACACTAATTAATATATAAATAACAACATTTTCCATGTCATTAAAATTAAATTAATTTAAAGTTATAATTCTTAGCCAAACAAAAATTATTACGATTAGAAATGCCCAGTATTGCGAAATGGCAATATCATAGGTAAAGACCTAATATTATAAATATTAATAAATAATAATAATAAATCTTTATTATTATTTATTCTTCTCTATCTTTTGTAACCCCTATTTCATGCAAATAAAGAATTATTATTATTATTATTATTTATTTCAGAAAGTTACATAAGTAAAGTAAAATCTATAATTACAATGTTTTTTTAGGTATTTATGACATTTTTTTTGACTATTTTTTTATTTTAATTTTATATGATATGATTTATTGTGATACTCTACTGTGATTTTTCTAAAAATAGTAAAACATTAGAAAATACACAAAATAAGCAATGTATTAGGTGCCACGTGCCGCGCAAAATAAACGGCTGAGTTGAGAGTGTCTAACTAGCAATGTATGCATTATATTGCATGGCGTGAAAATAATGAAAACATCATAAAAAGCAATTTTTGCATTTCACATAAAAAAACTGCCATCATGACTAGAACGTAAAAATGGCATGTTTTCTTAATTTTTCAATAGAACGTCACTCACACGCTGTATATTTAATGTATTTGATACAATTTTTCAAATTCCCTAAAATTCGAAATAACAAGTTATCATAGGCTTCAAATGTAATTTGCTCTTCCAAATAATACATTATTTTTGTATATGAAAACTCCGCTAATATACATATCATACCTCAATGCTGCGAGTATTTGTTCAGAGCTTCCGGATAATTGAAACTCAAATAAGTGGGATCCAGGGCCGTCTTCGTAGGCACGTTCCAATTGGAAAGTAATCCTACGCCAAACATTTGTGTGTCTCAGTCGCACTCCCTCTACTATGTTTTACAATTACCAGCACTGTAATTTCAATAGCAACATAAATATCGTATTCACCGCTTCATTAATTAACATTATTTACATTGTTATTACAACAAAATAAGCAATGTAATAGGAATTCAAAATGTATTCTCGTAGCGTTTTATATATCTGTACAATTATATTTCTACTGGCTATAAAGTAAACGAAGTCTGACCGTTTGTGTCATTATTCGCGGTTATAAATATTCACTTTGAACGTTAAATGTTAATTAAAATTTTATTACAATGGTTTAATTGTCTGTTTTGCAGTAATAATATCTCCTAGTTATAGCGTATATTAAAAATATATAATGATACCTACTGAAATGTGCTTTACTATTATTTAATTACTATTATTTATTAATTGTAACATGTTGAACATTAATTGTAAAACGTTGAATAAATTTCAAAATTTTACAATTTATGTGGTGCAATTACATATCTGCAGCCCACTGCGTTACAAAAGTTTTTGACGAATCCCACGGGAAAAACTTATTTTCCCAGGATAAAAAGTATCCAATGTACTAATCTAGATTTTCATCTACATTTGTAAAAAGAGGGGTTATGGTCTTGGGTTGTGGTTACCCTCTTTTTGGTGAATGTTGGTTAAATGGTTATGGAGACTAAATGAGAAGACCGGAGTTTATGATATTATTATGTATATTTTCACTGGCTAACACTAACTTGACAACAATCAGAAGCAATGTTAAATTTGGTAATTGTAAATGGTAAAATAAATGGTGTGAGCACGAGGTGTCACAATGTCTCGCTACAAACTCCAAAATTTATTGAATTAAACATAAATAATAATAATAACAATTCCTTATTTTTCAGATACGGATATTCATTTTGTTAGTGTGTTAGTAGATTTGAGATACTCATAACTATGTTAGTAAGGGTTATTTGTTACGTACTATTACTTATTGGAACGAAGTTCCTTTGGAACGAAGTTCCTTACGGCAGGCTTGGAGGGGATAGGGATTTTGCTGCGCGACCGAACTGAAAAAAATGTGATAGTAAAACCGTAAGAAAAATGCGTGGAATAAAAGCGTTAAATGAGACGTGCGCAGGCGCGACAGTCGCGTACACAAGCGAGTAGTGCCGTTTAGCCGAAGGAAGTTCGTTCCTACCTGGTGTCCCGCGACACCACATCATTTTTTATTAATATATTAATTAATATTACTAATATTTGAAACTATTGCTATATTTGAAACACTGAGGGTATATATGTAACTTCACCCAGAGTTTCAAAAACTGACCATTGTATTTGTCACACAAGACATGTGCTAAATAAAATATAATGAATAAAATAAAATATAATGAAATATAAAAACGCTGAGCTGTTCAATTGCGTAGCTCTCGAAAAACATTTGTGTTCGAAATTTTGTCCCAATCGCCCTTGCCGTTTTTTGCTTGATTGAGTGACAAACATTAAATCATCTAAACATCTTAAAAACCAAACATACAAACTCTCACATTTGTTGTATATATGGGATATGAAAACGTAAATAAAATAATATATGTATAAGTACCATTTAATTTAAGACACAAAATTATGGCGTACATGTTTTTAAGAAACATTTTCCCTCTAATTGGCTTTCATGATTATGGTGACATTTTGTATGGGAAAATTTAGTTGAAATTATTAATTTCTATTACTAATTAATATCGCTAAGCATCAAGTTAGTTAGTAATGAAAGTGTTAATTTTGACGAAATGAAATCAAATAATTTCGGCTTTCTTCTTAACATCTTATTGTCTACATTTGAACTTTACAAATGAAATCATGTTTCCTCGAAAAGTCAAATTATGCGCAATATGATCAAAATAAAAATTTACCTAAGTATTGATATTGTCTTTCACGAATTAAAAACATATCCTTTCAACGTTACTCACCATATTATAATCTATAAATACCCTCTTACAAAGGCAATCCCTTGGTTTTCTAACTCACAACTCTTGGGTGATCAGACCAATCGTTGGTAGTACAATACCATAGGCAAAACATTTTTGCACAACCTGGTGATATACTTAAATAACTATTATTTTCTAATTTGTCCAATTCTAACTGTAAGTTTTTCACTTTCTTTTCTTTGTGCAAAAAAGATTTAACATGAACACTCCAATAACATATATGTAAAAAATCTATACCTAATATTTCAGCCCTGAGCGATCATCAAATCCCCTATTACGTGAAATTTATGTTTGTAGCTGCTTCCAGTCATTGACAGGTACAGTACAGGACAGTAAGTACGCATATCCCATCGTCTGTAACCTGCCGCCGTTTTTCTTGACGTGTGCCTGATACCCAGTAACACCTAGTTATATTTGGTTTACTAATAAATTCATATTCTATGACGCAAAGCGATGATTCGGCATCTACTATAATAATAATGACATTGCTAGACAATTTACACAAATCTCAACCCCAAAGTGAGTAAATTATTTGCTTTTGTTATGGGTGTTATTCAGCGATACTAATACAAAGAAATTACATATATAAATACTGTTACATACTTAATAAACACCCAGACCGAGAAATACCATCTATACCCATCAAACAAATGTTTGTCCCTGTCATAATGTTTCTATATGTATTTCTTAGTTTTAGTATTTATTAAACACTAACTTATTCGTGCAGCTTCGCCCGCGAATTGATATTTATCGTCGATATAGTTTTTCATACAAATTTTAGTCTCATAATTCGTTTCCATAGCGATTAATTTTTGAAAAAAAAAACGTTAGCCTATATTCAAATATATATAATTACTAGCTTCAACGTGCAGCCCGCTGCATTATAAAAGATTTTGGCGATTCCCGCGGGATCACCTAATTTTTCCGGGATAAAAAAGTAACCTATGCGATATTCCAGGTCATTATCTACCAGTGTGCCAAATTTTATTGAAATACGTTCTGTCGTTTTTGCATGATTGAGTAACAAACATCCATCCATCCATCCAAACATCCAAACTTTCGCATTTATAACATATGTCCATGGAACAGCTTCAAGTTTAAACTCATTTACTTAGCATTAAAACATTATTTTCTTCAATCTATAAATTACATTAGATGCATTTCTTTAAAGTAGCATTTTCTTGTACCTATTGAGTTAAAATACTTGTATGTACGTGTATATATCATAATATATTGTATGTATGTATGTTATTATGTATATACGTAAATTTGTATATTATTCAATATTTGTTTACATAATATGAATGTATCTGTCCATGGGCGTACCGAGGGGGGGCAGGGAGGGGCAGCTGCCCCTCCTGGAATTTGTTAACCTCTCTACTGTTGTAGGTAAAAATACAATAAGATAAAAATATAGTCTTAAAATGTTATGGTTGCCCCCCTGGCCCAGAACCTGGGTACGCCCATATATCTGTCCATTACAGTCCCAAACCATTAGGTTCTGGTAATAGACAGTTCATTCCACTGGCGACAGTTCATTCAATTGCATTAAAAGTAATATTTTTATATATTGTTTATAAAAACAACTAAAATTATGCGTAATAAAACATTTCAAACTTAAATGCGTAACATTATTAACCTGCATAAATATTTAATTGTAAGAAACAACCCTAACATGCCCAGACATCGGTCTCAAAACTACAAGGCCACGACAACGCACTAGACTAACGATCGAGCGTGTGAGCATTTAAGGTTCATTTTCACACGAAACTGTCACCTTTCAAAAACTGTAGGCATTTATAAAAGTAGGTATGGACTTTTTTGTATGGTGTGATTTATCTGTTACGAAGTAACTATTTAGTAATCTGTGGCTATTCCTACCGCAATAGCGTCAATGCTGATCTTCTTTGGTGTATATAGACGATGGTTCTCTTTCCATCAGGAGAGCTATCTGCTTGTTTGCTATCTAATATATACCTATTTATATAAAAGTGTAACATTTCGTTTGACTCAAATAAATCAAATGCTCTTAGATATTTGAACTTTGTTTTTATCACCAATTTCTTAAGCAAGCATTTACCTTTTCGGTTGCAAAATTAACAAAGTCCACAATTACTTCGTTTTACAAAACAAATAATTGTTAGCACACATTTTGTCTTTACACGGAGCAGTTAGTCGTTATGAACAAAAGGAAGAATTTGCAACACGCCCAGTTAACACGTACCGTGTGAGACTAGACAAAGATTTATATCAATTGAGTTAGACATGCTACACACAAAATATTATCTGAATAAACAAGTTAAATTTTATTTATTTTAAACTTTACACAACAGTTACAGTAAACATTAAATTGGCACAAAATAAAACAAAATATGAGCTTATCCCATCATAAAGCTAACCCGCCCCAAGAAAACATAAGATAGGCAACCACAAACACTTGTGCCCAAAATAATAACAAGACTAAATACAAATATGACCTTAAAGCTATTGACAGAGAACAAATATAAGCCTTGCAGGTCATTCATAAAACTTCTCGCTATATTTAGATATTTTAAGCTCAACGGAGTTAAAACTATAATCATAGATTTTGTAAGTTCAAACATCGTGTTTATTATAAATTACAAATTGATTTTTGAAAAGGTGTATATTTTGAGAACGATGATCGATTTTTGATCTTTTAAATAGTACGAGTTTTCAACGCAATTTTTGAGAGCATAAATGTTGTTGTAGCTTCATAATCAATAGGTTGAAAAACGTCGAAGCAATGTCAATTTTTGTTTTGATTTTCGTCATTGATAACTCCCAAATAAATTGACCGATTTTGATCCAGTTATTTACGGCATTTGACGCAGATTTTTAAGGCAAAAGTTAATTCCGTTTGTTACACGCGCGCCCTTTACGAAGATTGCTGACGCTGCCGCGACTTACACGCATACCGACACGGGGACGCTGACGGAGCTCGCGTGTTTACTCAACGTGCGTCCTCAATTCTGACGTCGCTAACCAATTTCTTAATAGCATCAATTCATATAATTATTCATTATATTTTAGGGTCTAACATCGACCACTAGTCTAAGTTTTAATTGTAAGATATATTAATTTAAATAAAGTTAGTTAAAGTACTTTAGTTTTTTTGAGTCTTCTAGCTGTCGTCTACGTAATTCGTTATTATATCATTCCGTATATTACTTTAAAAGTTATTTTATAAATGATATGAATTATGTTTGTTGTAAACAACATAATTTTGATATTTAAAAAGCTGTAACTTTTGGAAACTTCATTTAATTTTGATTTTTGAAACGCCATTAGACTCAGTTTTTTAAGTACTAAAATATTGATTGTCAAAAATTGATTGGTTGAAAAATTTCGAGGCGATACAAAAAACAGTCATTTAAAAAATCGTCAATTATTCGAGAGTACCGAATGGATAAAAATAAATAAAATAAAATTTAAAAAAATATTTTTCGGAAAACAGAGATCCATAAGTGTTAGTAACAAATTATTGATAATGTTAATACATAATAAATTTCTATAAATTGGTAAAGTACGTGTCACCACGGGCCACCGACGTTCCGAAGTTGCCCATCACAATAATGCGGACAAAGGAGAGGGCTTTTATAGTTTCACACTATGAACATTTAAGCTATTCAACGATCAACGTCAATGACAAATATATATCCGCACCACAGGTTCACCGCGTATAAAAATTTACACCTAAGTACATGGTCAACCCTTAATTACCCTGAAAATAATTCCGGCGAATGCGAGTATATATTTTTATTTTATTTTTATTGTAGATTTAATTGTTTTTTTTTTCAATATCTAGCAGATTTAATTAGAATTTATTTTTCGTTGTCTTTAATTAAATCAAATAAAAAAAAGTTATTTAATTTGCTAATACAAAAATCATATTTTATTTTTTGCTGATAAGTTAAAATGTTAAACTAAGAAATTTCTTATTTTTGAATTTGATTGAATAACAAATTAATGAATTTCGTATATTATAAGAACACCAAGAAAACACCACTGAGTTTCTTTCGCAGGATCTTCTCAGTGTGCAACCGCATTCCGATCCGATAGTAATTCTAAAAACAATCAACTTGTCAAAAGTATATTATGAAAAGAATAAAATAATTCTTCGATTGATTAATAAAATGTATTTGATTGTAAATATAAATAATTTGATAAAATATCAGTTAAATACATATAATTAATGTAAAACTTATCTAGAAAATATGTGTAAATTAGTTGTATATAAAAATTTTAATATATAGAATATGTTTATTTTTGAATATGATTATTTTTGAATATTTACACACCATATCATGGTAGAATTTGCTGCTTGCTTTGATAAATTTAA
Organism: Apodemia mormo; assembly: GCA_036924255.1. Lineage (NCBI taxonomy): Eukaryota > Metazoa > Arthropoda > Insecta > Lepidoptera > Riodinidae > Apodemia > Apodemia mormo. The sequence continues at coordinate 45,194,271 of JAUPFN010000007.1, forward strand.
ATGACTTGTAATATCACCCATATTCTTGCAAATAAAAGCTTTTCATTTCATTTCGTTCCGTTTCGTTTTGTGGCACCGCTGGTTCGTGCCGCGGAAGGGTCATAATGATGGAACCAGCGGGCCAGCTGCTTGTCAGGTGACGTCATAACTGTGGAGGTCGATGACATCACACAAGGCCAAGTAAGGGGAAAAGGAAGATCTTCCCAGCCAGGCAAGGTGTACTGCCTGGGGACCGAAGTCCATTTGAGAAACGTTGAAACTTGTATATAGTGTTACAAGATAAATAATTGTGATATCGCGATTCAGGATTTTATTTTGAATTTCATTTTTCCATTTGTTATTGATTTTTGTCCATTTTTTATTATATTTTCTTGTAGCGTTTGTGATTGTTTGAGCCGCTACAGTTTCATTTAATTTCATTACATGTTACTTAATCCGGGAGCATGCCTACCTATGGTTATAAAAATCCTTGTGTGAAGGTGACGTACGGTCTGTGGACGGCATGCTCGACACGTCCTCGGGGGGTAGACGGTTTAATAAAATATGTAAACTTCACCCAGCCACTCCGCGCTAATGTATGCGCAGTAGGTGTCCCGCAAGGTACGCTCCATTTTGTAGGACCGCAATTATTTTTAATAGCTTGTTTTAGTAACGTAACGATGAAGCGGTCAATATTTGCAAATTAAAAGGATATGTAGTGCGGTGAGATGAAAAAACCATTAGAATTTTACCGTTATTCTTCAGATTATAAAAATATTAATAGAAATTATATTATATGATCTACACTGAATAACTTGAATAACATTATTATTACGAGTAGGTAGAATGAATGAGAATGGTAACAAAGAAAGATAAGCTCTTGAAGATGCATGCGCAACAGAGATAAATAAAAAAAATCATGACAGCTTCACATGTTAATTACGGAAAAAAAAACATTTTAGTTAATTAATATTTTTTTATCATTTTAGATAAAAAAATCGATAAACTTAATTCGTTATGTTATATTATGTTATGTATATAGTTAAAATATAAAACATAATTAGTTATTTTATTGATTCAGGTGTTACTTTACGGAAATCCATTATAAAAAAGGAAAATTAATTAAATTTGCTATCATTTCAAGAACAGTTCGCGGATAATAATTAATTTAATTAATTTCTTATTTTTACGTAATTAGTTTTTGTTAATTAAATCAAACTCGAAATCGCCATACTTTTTTTACACTTGTAAATTGATATAACGAATATTTGTGTATTAATATAAATTTACAACAAAATAGATATTGTCATGCCTGTTTTCTTGCGAATTTCAATTTTATACAATGTTTGAACCTCTCAATTTATAAAAATTAAATGAGAGTTTTCTCATTGACACCCATTTAGAACGTGTTTCTATTCACTATATCCGAGACTGTAACATAAAGTGTCAAATTTAATTGGACAGACGAATCACGTGTAAGAAAACGATGATACGTGATCAGGGAGCAAGACACCCGTTCACAATAATAATATTTTAAGTAATAATATTTACACACCACACACTTAAGTAATAATATTTTATTTATTTATATTTATTCATATTAATAAAAAGGATATCAAAACATTAAAATGTTTTCGCATATTATCATAATTAACATCAACTTGAATCGTTCGAAATAAATCTTAATTTCTTAGGTGATCGGGAAATGTCTCAAAAATCACCGCAAAATGATCGGTTTTTGATGTAGTTGTTACATATTTTTCGGTTTAGCTTCTCTGCTTGGAAACGAAAACATGCGATAAATAATACTATTAAAATTTATTTAATTAATGTAATCGTCTTATTATTTTAGCATAAGTTATACTATTAACAATCTAGAAAAATAAAAACAAAATATAACACAGCTGATAAAACGTGCAGCACGATCTAAAGCTTATAGAGTTCCTGAGCTATAACAGCAAGAGTTAAAGCTCCGCAGGGAAATTAATATCAAGATTCTGTAAACCAAAGTTGAAGTATGCAATTACGGTAGTTTAAATCGTCAAATTTTAATCCAGTTTTATTAAACGAATGTTTCGAAATCCTTTCTCGATATAACTCTATTTTGTATTTGTCTTGTAAGTTTGTAACGTATAATACTCTACAGAGTTTCAACAGGATGAAAAAATATTTAAGTCAATCTAATGATACTAACGACTGACTGACGGTTTTACTTCGCGTGTTTTTTAACTTTTTAAGTTAAAAAAAGTAGTTGTAAGGATATGGAAGTTACTGATTTTGCCCCGACTTTCGAAAATCAAGTTTTCATCAGATTTCTACGTCCTGAGGTCCTAGGAAACTTTTCGGACTATTATATATTCACGATGACGTCAATATGTCTGTAAGTATCTATGTGTGTGCGTATATGTAAATATTTACGCCGTTGATGGCATTCAATTGGATTTTACATAACTTAGATTTCCTAAAAATTTGAACCAATTTGGCCCAGGAAATTTTGAAAAAAAAAACTCAAAAAAATTTGGCGAAATAATGTATACTTTAAAAAAGCTTCCAGATTAATGTACTAATTGAATACAAAATCTAATCAGCTCCATTATTTGAGAAATTGCATCAAATGTCATAAATTGCATCAAAATCGGTTTATTCATTCTGGAGTTACCGTTGACAAAAGTGTACTTTCGTCAGAACTTCGAAATTTTTCAACCAATCATTGTTTAATCTGAAACAATATTTTAGTACTTGAAAAAATGCCATTTCAAAAATTAAAATCGAATCAAATTTTTAAAAGTTACTGTGGGTACCTAGGTGTGGGTAGACAGAATCCTTGCAGACTTGTCTCGCTTCCTCCACATTCATTTCTCTCTTCTCCTGAAGTGAGCCCGAACCAACATATGGGGATATTTTACTCTGTTTTTCTCTTGTTCTCATGACAAAGATTTTTCTCTTATTTCATCGTCTTTTCTTTCTTTTTATTTCTTATTTCTCTATTTTTTTGTTGTTTCTCACATTGTGGTATATTTAATATTTAAGTAATCTTATTATTTATCTTATATCGGTAGTATTATTAGATAAATTATAAATGTTTTAAATTTATTTTTGACTATGAATGCTAATATAAAATGCATGTAAATTTTAAAGAGGTTCTGAAAAATGATGCAAATCCTACTAATATATGTTACCGTTCAAACACGATTTTCAGTCAAACTAGTTTGTCCAAGGCCAAACTGGTTCATACTAATCATATCAGTATATACTAGTTTAGTTCAGCCCAATCTAGTTTGGCCTAAACACTTCAGGCATAACTAGTTTTGCCTAGGCCGACTAATTTTGAATTATTATTCAATTAATTTAAGACTTTCTTCTCCTTCTGCTACCTGCACCTGCTTCAGATACCATTTTAATCCATATGCATTTGGGTAAGATTAGGTTAGAACATCGCGCGAAGGTGAGCGAGCGTGCCATGGTAGCGGCCGCTGAGTGCCAGATCCCCTCTATTGCTGGTGCTATTAAACCATTTAAGTTAGGTTAGGTTAATGATTAAAAAGTTAATGACAGTAGAAACACGGAAATGGTATCCCTGAGTTCAGAGGTCACGTGTTTATTTTGTCACTTGTAATGATTCAATCAGTAGTTTGGCCTATATTAAATTAGTTAGGCCTAAAGTATTTAGGTCAAACTAGGTTATTCTGGGCTTAACTAGTATATCCTGACACGCTTAGGATCAATGAATTTTGCCTAGTATAAATTAGTGTAGTCTGTAATCGAGCTTGACCGGTAACATATGCATTAAATTAATGGCTGTTTTGTCATATCTTATAACTCCAAAAGATATTGAATATTTTGGACCGGAGTTCTTTATCGCCCGTTACCTTTATGAGCTGAGGGGCTACACCGAAAAGTACAGTGATTTTTGAGGCAGTTCCCAATACCTAGGAAAACAAAAACTATTTTCAATCGATTTCGATCGAAGCGTGATTAATTATTACCACCCTATTTCTGCCACCTATTTTATGTATATCGTTGGACCTGCTATATTGCAACTTAAACATCTTAACTACGGTACACTACAAGCTTATTTACATGTAATTACACGCGTAATTTTTTTATTATTTTATTATTTTTATTACATGTAATTACATCTTGGCACGCGTGTAATAAAGTACTATTTTTATCTGTTATAATTTTGCAATTCATATTTAAGATAAACATTTGTTTTAAATAAATCCATTTTTTGTATAATCTGTTTGATATTCTAAAAGGTAGAAGATACCAGTAAAGTAGAAAAAGGGTCGTCCCGGGCCATTCATAGCATTATCTGAAACTACAGGCGTCGGCTACGTAGCCGCAGCAAAAGTAGCTCTTTTAATACATTTGTAAGCTTCTCCACGAATGAAGCGAATCGTCTCTAAGTATTTTGAACTTCCAAAGAATACCGCACTAAAACTGCTTGGATGGCCGCCAATCCCAACTACACTTATAAGCCTTTAATGTTCTATTACCGAACAAAACTCTTGGCTTATTGTAAGATAGCTTTCACAATTTAACTTTATGTCTAAACGTTTCCAGATTTTTCTACGAATTTGCAATAATTTAGTTCTACTTCCGAGAAAATAAGGAACAAAAGGTTATATATTATTATAGTTAACTTGTTATTAGAATACTTTTTTTGCTATACATTTAAAATTTTAGAATAATTTGGATAATCTTAAAGTGAACCACCCAGCACCTTTCGAATTCATGAAATTTATTGAATATGAAATGAATTTCGTGATAAAATATAATAAACAAAATAATAAAAAAGTTAGTGTACAGAAGATTGATATGAAAAGAACAGAATAGTAATATGTTACATAAAACGTACTTTTCTACTGTTATCGACAGTTGTTATCGGTTGGTATTCAACAATTCTTTCTACCATTACGTTTTTGAGGTAATATGACACAAAAGTATGTTCAAAAAGAGCAAGAAATTTAAAGTGATTAAAATTCAAATTCAAATATTCTTTATTTCGTAGGTAATTTATACACTTGAAACAAGTCGTTTGTACATTATATTACATATTATTTTGCCTTTCACTTCAGTTTTAAAACAAAATTTATATTTTACACTTACGACAATCATAAACAATAACAATAACATATTTAGATAAAAGTGGGTACGTAAAGAGTACCGATGTCTGAGAAATTTTCCCCGTTTATGGGGAGAACACAAAATAATAATTTATAATAGGTATCTGATAATTCAATATGATTGGTTATTTAAACGCTAATTATAACATAGGTTTAAAGTCTTGTCTAAAGTATAAGAGCGATTTTACCTATCGAAATTGAGGAATGGCTATATATCGAGAGGAAAAAGTTCTTACGGGTAGTCACGCAAAACACCATACCTTTAAAATGTGAGGAAGGATGAATGTGATTTTTTTGTTATAATACTATAGTAGTAGTATCCACTATCAAATGTCCAAAGATATAAGACCATCCATATTCCTTAATTTTCCTAGATCTTTGGATGTTACGCATTTAAGTTATTGGCATGTTCTGTTAGTATAGACTAAGGCATAGTTAAATCGAACGTCAATAGAATTTCCTGATAATCACGATTCAATGGTTTATCAATTGGCGAGATAGCAACAGCAGTAGGCCAATATATTTACGTCATTAATTTTAATTATTTCTGTCTACATAATCTGTGGCAGTACCAACATCAATATTTATACATATGTCTGCGTAATCAGTGGCAGTACCAACATCTATATTATATATATATATATATATATATATATATATATATATATATATATATATATATATATATATATATATATATATATATATATATATATATATATATATATATATATATATGACGGCGTCCGCGTCATCAAATGCAAGAATATTGTAAACAACAGGTGTACGTAAAGCCACCGAGCGCATCGTTCGATATCCCTACTACTCAAATTGTTTTGCTACCTGTATAAAAGGCTCTGAGCGCCCTCCATTCGGGCAGTCTTGGCTCTGGCGTGGCTCGGTACACTTGTTGTATCTTGTAGCTTATCCTTGACTCTAGGATAATTAATTTGTGCAAACGAGTTAATTATTATTGTCAACTATAAATTAGTCGCAGTACAATTTATAATGGACTATCTATTGCTTAAATTAGGACTTATTTGTAATAAGGAATAATTAAGTTACTTGGAATTGTTAAACGAGAACTAGTCATTAAATAATGGAAAGCTTTAATAGTGACCTTATGTTATTTTTGATATTTGATACAAGTTGAACAAAATATAAAGAGCTGTTAATGCTGTTATATCACCACATCCGCATTTTATTTATCATATCTGACCCACTTCCTACATCAGAAGTGGGATCGGATTCACTCCCACTTCAGCATCAAACTATTTCGGCTAATTATGTAGAACAGTAAAAAGTCTCTTTTCGCTTGTGGTGTGGAAACTGTTCTTTGAAAAATAGCAGAAAATATTAATTCACGTTCTGTAACTCCCATTAAATTGATACACTTTGATTCTGATGGGGCAGACTCCGATATGACTGACTGGTGTCCTCCTCCTTGCTTCGTTTTCTTCATTACTGAGGGTCGTAACCTCCTCATTGGATAGTTCTTGATAATGTTACGCCATTGGACTCTATCTTCAGCAGCGTGCAGAGCATCATAAAACTTTTTAGACATGAGATTGGTGCGAACTTGGTCTGACCATCGCATAGGAGTACGTCCACGTGGTCTTTTGTCTTCTACCTTTCCGGTCACGATTAGCTTTTCGAGATTGTCTCCTTGCTTTCTAGAGATGTGGCCGAAGTATTGTAGAATTCTGTGAAGGCACGTAGCAGACAGTCTGGTCTTTACTCCAAGTTGTTTTAGTATGAAGGCGTTGGTCCTGTGTGCTGTCCAAGGGATACGTAACATTTTCCTCCAGCACGACATTTCAAACGCATCAATGCGACGTCTGTCTGCAGCTCTTAGTGTCCATGACTCTGCGTCGTACGTCAATATGGAGAACACCAGCGTGCGACCCAGCCTCTGATTTGTTTTTAATGAGATGCTTCTGTCGTTCCAAAGACACTTCATCTGTCTCATAGCATTTTTGTGGTGTACCTTACTAGATAGTGTGCCTTAGGTAAAATTATTATAGAAAAGAAACAATTAGACGGGGTTGATCAAATCATTGTACCTACTCACTCACTTAAGAGTCATGCCGTCCTACTTCACAAGCTGCTGTTTTGGCAAGCCATATTTATATAACTTGAAGATCTCTTCCTTTTATACGTGGATATGAACCGATTTAAGAGCACCACTACATTTCGAAGTCAAGTTATCACAAAAATTGCAAGTCAATTTTTGTGATAGAATGGAACATCGTGACAACGATTGCCGTGATAAGCAGAAACTTATCTCAAATAAATAATTTTTGCTTGCAGCGAAAGCAGGTCATCTACCACTATCTCTGGTGGCGTGTCCAGTGGCCGACCACCAGTGGTCTGCTATGTATGTTGTGACCCCGGCCCAGCCACATAGCTTTCATTTATCCGATGCGCTGCAAGAAGAAGGAAGTTGCCACTTCGAGTTCCGAAAACAGAAAACCAGTCAACATCTGTTCCAGAGCGTCACATGGTGTACTACATTAAGTGAAATTTAATTATCTTTTATATTTGACTCTGGTTCAGAAGGCCATATCTAACAAATATCTTGTGATTCCTTTGTAAGAAAACGGTTTTATGAACAAGAATCTAAGTAGTCGCTTGTCCTAATGTAGTTTCCACTCAACAGATCAAATGTTTAACCACGGGGCAAAATTTAAATTTGGAGGTTATATTTCACGTTTGAGCTGATGAGTCTTAATAAAAATTTTTTTCGTTAGGTCGCAAAATTTTGGAGCAAGATAGAATAGGAACTAAGCAACAACAGATTAATGCTTAGCAATACTTAAACACTTAATCCTGCTCAATTTCAAAATCTGTTAGCAAGGGTGAGGTAAACACTGACCTTCTAGGTAAAGATAGAGATCGCTTGATAGATATTTAAAAAAAAACAATTGACAACCAATTGAATTAATTCCGGCGAGCTTTAATTGATTTATTTGACCCTTTGAAGACCGCTAATAACGATCTTAAAGTTTATAACCAACTGAACTCAAATTAATATTAAAAAAAAAAACAATACAGATTTACATCTTCTTGCGACAGGCACATATAGAGCTAATAGTCAGTCACAACGTGTGATGCAAATCTTGTAGGGTTGAATAATGATAGCGGAGTATAACTCTGACAAATCACGGCAAGAGCGGTTAGGTAATATTCAACACGCGCTCAACAGCATTAAGGTATAGGGTCTCTGGATTTGCCCCGATTGATTTGACATTCGGTATTCAAGGCAACTAACTAAAAACTTACAAAAGTATCTACAAGCTTTGAACATCCAGTGTATCCAATGGAATCAAAAAATCAGCCCAATCGGACATTTTACGGTTCAGTAGAGTTAAAAAAAATATTTTAGACCTTTTAGTGTAGATGACATTGTCTTTGTTAGGAATGAAGAACGACACTAAACTAAACTTGATTCAAAATATAAGGGCTCCATAAAAGTTACTGCAATTTTAGAAAACAAGTGCGCCCATGATAGCCTCTGCGAAGTTCCTCATATTCCTGTAGGGTTTCTTGAGGTACCTATATGAAAATTATAACAAGGATGACGTGACGGCGTATACTCATGATAATGATCTTGTTCATAAAAGTCGTCCAAACAGTATTAATAGAACTGCAGTGTATATTGTAAATAGTTATAACAGTCAGAATTTTTAATATCTTCGAACTACCTGCAAAGGAAATTCTCTAATCTTGTAATAACTAATACCACTGTTCATGAGGCTGCATCATCAGCAAAAAAATACGATATAAAGTAAACGAAAAAAAAATGTAGTAAAATGATGATAAAAAAATATCACTAAAAATGTAAGTAAAGAGAAGCAAAAAAAAAATAAAGGAAATGGGAGTCTTATAAAACTATGAAAAGAAATCAATGTAAAATAAACAAAAAAAGTAAAAGTAATGTAACAAAAGATGTAGGATTGACAAAAAGGAAAAAATTGTAGGTAGATTAGAGTCATTGAAGGGAGTTTCCGGTCCAATGACTCAGCTAAGGGGTTCATTCCGGTCTAGCCTTTTGGCTATAGGGATTGCAAACCGGTCTAGTTATAGATACAGAGATTTCCGGTCTAGCACTGTCGGCTAAAGGGATTTCCGGTCTAGCATTAGCTACAGGGATTTCTGGTCTTGCACTGTCAGCTAAAGGGATTTCCGGTCTAGCACTGTCAGCTAAAGGGATTTCCGGTCTAGAACTGTAGCTAAAGGGATTTCCGGCCTAGCACACTCCAGTCTCCGGTTTTAAACTGATGAGAGGGAGCTTAGTACACTCCAGTCTCCGGTTTTAACTGATGAGAGGGAGCTTAGTGCACTCCAGTCTCCGGTTTTTAACTGATGAGAGGGAGCTTAATACACTCCAGTCTCCGGTTTTTAACTGATGAGAGGGAGCTTAGTACAATCTAGTCTCCGGTTTTTTTTAATTGATGAGAGGAATTCCTAGCTTAGTTAGAATCCAGTCTCCGGTTTCAAAACGAAAAGAGAGAGGGGTTTAATAGTTGTAGTTGCTGAAGGGGTTGCCGGACCAGCACACTATTGTACAATTTCGCTAAAGATCACGCTAATTATAGAGTTGTAAAAAATAAGATTACGTTTAGTTTTCTAAAAGATATGTCAGGATGAACGAGGCGTTCCTTGTCCTCAGATGTATAAAGATGCGCACACGAGGACGTGTGCATGTCAGTATGGCCGTGACGGCGTCCGCATCATCAAATGCAAGAATATTGTAAACAACAGGTGTACGTAAAGCCACCGAGCGCATCGTTCGATATCCCTACTACTCAAATTGTTTTGCTACCTGTATAAAAGGCTCTGAGCGCCCTCCGTTCGGTCAGTCTTGGCTCTGGCGTGGCTCGGTACACTTGTTGTATCTTGCAGCTTATCCTTGACTCTAGGATAATTAATTTGTGCAAACGAGTTAATTATTATTGTCAACTATAAATTAGTCGCAGTACAATTTATAATGGACTATCTATTGCTTAAATTAGGACTTATTTGTAATAAGGAATAATTAAGTTACTTGGAATTGTTAAACGAGAACTAGTCATTAAATAATGGAAAGCTTTAATAGTGATCTTATGTTATTTTTGATATTTGATACAAGTTGAACAAAATATAAAGAGCTGTTAATGCTGTTATATCACCACATCCGCATTTTATTTATCATATCTGACCCACTTCCTACATATATATATATATATGTCCGCGTAATCAGTGGCAGTACCAACATCTATATTTTTAAAAATATAGTTAGTTATAAGATATATATTTAAGTCTAAATCTGTAAAATTGTCAAATATAAAACGGTATTTAATTAGTATCAAAAAATTTTGCACGGCGCCATCTAGCGTTTTCCAAGTATAAAACTCTATTAAGATGTTTGATATATCACCCACAGATGGCGCTCTAATATATTTATATAAAATATATTTAATTATTTTTTTTTTATTACCAAAATGTTTTTTTCATATTTTTCGCCCAGCTATTTTATTAGCTTTAACTGCGTATTTTTTATTTTTTTGGTGAAGTAGTTAAAGAGAGCGAGCCACTCCAGGAAAAAAAAAATAAACAGTAGCAGTCGTGGGACTGCCGATAGAAGTGAAAACGGAACTATTAAGTTGAGAGTAATTAAAACTATATGCAAAACATAGCTATAGATATACTATTATAATTAGCATGTCGGTGACGCGAACCGAGGATTTTACCCTCTACCAAAACGCTCAACGCGCCTAAAGAAGTTTTCACTTCAAAAAACTTTTTAGAAATAAATTATATGATGATAATAAGCAATCAAAATATAAATAAGTATATAAATCACACATTTTTAAGCATATAAATGCGAGTGGAAGATACAAATTGAAAAAGGCTGTAAAGAACTAAATAGTTTTAACTACGTACATACATACGTACGTATTGATACTACGTACACTACAAACAGTGATTACTGCTTAAATTATAGTCATGTTTCTACCGTGCTTATTTACGGATTATAAATTTTCCTTATATATACATATATTGATATTTTAGGCGAAATTCATAAAAAAATATACAAAGCACAAAAATAATATGTACGTGCGATCTGTTGTACAATACCCAATGTCAAGTCGGTCAACAATCTAACTCTTCGCTGTATGAAAATTTTTGAATCAGCTATATTTGAGAAAAATAATCGAGAAATCTTTCAAAATACAAAAATAAATCTAAAAAACTGCTTCTTAAAAGAATTTATACCAATGTTTTGCTTGAAAAGCTGCTACTCAATGTGTATAAGATTTATAATGCCTTCTCACCTCACATAATATCACTTCATAGAAATAGTTTTAACGTAAATTTGAATCAATGGCTAATTAAAATAAATTAACTTATTGCTAAAAAATTCAAAGAACCTAAACATATATCTACATATACATACCTTATTTTTTTAATTTGTGTAAAAGAATTTATAATGACTAGGTTAATTGTTAAAAAAAGTATATTTAAATCCTCATCACTATTATTATTATTATTATTTGTTAAGGTAAACTCATAGAAGGCGAGATAAGTTAACTCATTAAGTCTATACAATCAATATTAGGTTTCCTATTAATATTTAACATAGAATATGTTTTGTAACGCAGTAAAACTGCAGCAACCGACTTCCCATTTCCTGTATCTCCGGAACCTTGCTCCAAAATCTTCACGAAATTTAAATGAAATCACACGGGGAGACTCTCAGACAAAAAATAATTTTCATAAATGACCCAGTTTTGAGGTGACAAACATAAAAAGACATACAGCCGAATTGGAAATGCGTGCCTTTTATATTAAAAAAAATATATATTTGGCCTTGTAGGCACGCCTATATAACAATAATGTACACGTAATATCTTATTTACTATATTTAATGCAGTAAAGATTTTATATGATTAATTTGAGCACAAGATTTGAGTATATAGCAATTAGCAATAATTCTACAGAGCAAATTTTTAGTAATCCTCAGAAGATATTGCGGCTGCATGGCAATTAAAATGTAAAGTTATTATACAAAAGATAATAATAAAAGCAATTAATTTGATACTTATTTTATCAAATAATTGTAAAAAGAATATTTTCTTTACAAAGAAATCAAAAAGGAAAGTAAACATATATAAAGAAAATCCTTAAAAGTATCCAATGATTAAATTGATAACGCAGCTTTTTAAAGAAAGATTGGCCCAAACAAGCCTTATCCGGAGCCTTTTCAAAGATCCTATAGAGTGCTTAGACGTGAACCCTTTCAGTTAAGAGATCAATGAGAGGTGCTAATAGCCTAAGATAGAAGCGGAAGCGACAAACTAATTCTGATTAGACCTCAGTGTCTCTCAACTGGCCAAAAACTTTTCTTAAATTGCCATTTCACTACGACGCAATATCAAGATCTTCGCTGTCTATAGGTGATTTTTTTATGTCATAACAAACAAGCAGATGGATCTCCTGGTGAAAAGAGTCAATCATCGCCTATAGATACCAGAGATGTTAATGGTGCATTGTTATATTGAGGCGAGGTTACCGGCTACCTTACTCTCCAAACCAGAACAAGACAATGACAAGCACTGACGCTATAGCGGCAAGAATAGGTTAGGCGGTGGTACCAGACCCGGCTGAGACTGTGCAGAATCCTACCACCTAGTAGCCACTATGGTAGTGCATAGCCAATCAGTCATCTTTTACGACTTGCCTGGCAGAACGACAGTTGGCCTATTCTTCAAAGGAGCCAAGACCAACACGGAGAATCTTGGTTTCTTATAACATTATGAGAGCTACCTGTTTGCTATAATAAGATATAATAAATTAATGTTATTAAATGTTCTACTATTGTTGTTTTCTGGCGCTACCCGGATCGGCAACTTTAGGTGCTCGTTTGAGGCACTGGGGTGTTTATATACAATTGGTCTACAAGCTGCAAGTAAGATTACGAGGTGACCCCGAAAGATAACATAACACTTTGTTCACAACCCGAGAATTGCATTCGCGCTGTCGAGTAAATAATTCATCAAATAATTGCGGTAAAGTCCCGTTAATTATTAATAATTCACTTATCTCTATTTTTTTTATGTCTTAGAAAATAACAGAATCTATTGTTGGTGAAAATAAACACATTTTATTTTAAGTTAATTAATTGATAAAGAGGGTAAATCTACAATTTCTAAAATATTTGTCTGTCCGTTATCGTGTCATATAAAACTTGTCAATTTAATAAAATGATAACCGACTATCTGGCTCGTGCAATTTTATATACTAGATATTATTGTTGCATAAAAATGGCTCATTCCCTACCGTAAACAACACTAAGCACTTTTCACGCAAACAGGTTCAGAAGCGCCGGCTAGTAAAATGTATAAATCAAGTTTGCATTGTCCCCTATATTCAAAACCAGTCGTTGACTGGAGTTAAAAACATTTCAAACGTCAAACGTATCCATGCATGTGCTCGCGCCTGTGGCTTGCGCTGCGTCTGACACCCATCAGATATGGTTGGCTCACAAATAAAATCCTAACAAAGTGAAAAGCTGACGGCGTTTCGGAGTGGCGTTCAACTTTTAATGTTGTGCGGTTTACATTTCGCGCCGCGCCCCTTGATTTATAACTTTGATTTATTGCCGCGCCATAAGCTTTTGTTCGCTTTGTTTTGAATGCTAGCAATTTAATTTGGTGAATAGCGCTAACTAGGTTCTACCACAACTCTTAAAACACTTCAATATCTCTCACCGGCATTCTGTTCTCGATAGCAGTAACTTGAGTAATGAACGAAACTGGAGAACACTAATTTTTATAATTAAAAACCGCGTAATAAACACTATTGTTTGATTTGTGAATTTAGGATGTGGTGTGTTAATTCAGTCGAATTTTAGAAATAAAGACAAATAAGGGGGCATCTATAAATTAAGTGACAATTTTGGCGTTTTTTGATCCCCGCACATCCTTAATGAGATATCGTGAGAGATTGAGGTTGGTTTCATTAACTCCATCCCGCAAATCTAATCTCACGTGAAATTTTTCTAATGCGTTATTTTAGTGTTTATGCGTTAATTAAAGTGGAAATCAAAATTCCCTTCTCACCATAATATAGAGTTCTCACCATATAGAGTCACTACTATCATTTCTAGTAGGTGGTCATCGTCTCGCCCGGGTCTGGTAGCATTGTCTCACCTATTCCTGCCGCAGAAGCTTCAGTGCTTGTTACTATCATACTACAGTTAGGAGGGCAAAGTAGCCATAAAACTTATGCTCGTGGCATTAAGACCCCGCCACAATAATAACAAGGCGCCATTTCATCTTTAGTGTCTATAGGCGCCATTGCCCTATGTACCTCTTTTTTATCAGGAGAAATATCTTATTAATAAAAATATTGACGTCTTCATAAGTTTTCTATTTAACAATATTAGCATACAAGAATGTGCATAAATCATGCGACCCCTTCCAACCGAGCGCTGCCTGTTACGATGCACTTTTACAACCAGTAAAACTTTTATACGCGCTCCGCCAGAGAAAACCCGTTTATGTAAAGAATATTATTTACATATGTTTAAACGACTCTAAATATATTGAAGAATTTAACCCAGGTTATTGCTTTCTTACAATAATAAACCATTTGTTGCTAGTTCTTTTGAAATGAAAAGTAGTAAAAAGTATTTACTTCTAAGAATATGGTTAAAAATTAATTAATTAAAAGTTACCAACATATTCTACCTGATATGTTTATTTTTATAAATCGTAAGATAGCTAACAAGCAGATTGCTCTCTCGATGAATAGAGACAGCCGACACGGATGTTTGTATTTCTAGGTTTTTGTATTTATTATAGTATATGCCGTATTTATATATGTATTTGTATGTACATATAAGCAACAACACGAGTAAATAATTTGTTTACTTCGGTGTTAGATGGATTTGTGTACCTTATTTATCCAGCGATATTATTATAATTATTCTCTTGAAAAAATATAGAGCTTGAAATAAATAAAAACAAAAACATAAAGAAATTTATTTACGCCATTAACATAATGTAAAATCTAATTGAATTGAATAGCAAATAAAACAACGACAAAGTATAACACGATTAGTTAAAATAAAGCAAAAATATTTTCCATTGGTATTAATTTCTTGTGCGTATAATTAAGAAAATTTAAAATTATATAACATAAATATTGATGAAATACACAAAGTGAGCACGTAAAAGCTAGGGCAGAAATAATATCATTCGAAGAAAACCCTCGATAAAAGGAAATTGCTAGTAACAGAACAACGCGTTTGTTTCAAATTTAAAGAAAACAATTGTATCTTGAATTGCGGTTATAATTAAAACCCACAATTTCACATGTAATCAGAGCGCTAGGTATACAATAATTACATTCAATCAATTTCCAATTACAAACTCCATGTAGCCCACCCGGAATACCTATAAACGGAATCCAATATCGCTGAGAACGCGGCGCGCGGGGCGTATTCAATTAGCTGTGAAACTTTGGTTAATACCTATTTAATTTGGTAAGCGTTTCTTTTGAAGAAGTTCCTTAATTAGTTCCGATATAGTTTTTTATTTATCACAGTATTCAAAAATGTTAGTTGAAATGATTGTCTTTTAGTATACGTATAGCCTAGCTTAAACTGAAAATATGAGGTCATTGATTTGATTCTATTCTAGAAAAAGAAAAAAAACTACCAAGTCTGAAATCTGGTAATAGTGTTTCTTGAGATGATTAATTGTTACAATCAGTGACACACTAAAGCCAGATGGTGGTGTCATAAGGGTCATAGCACACACATCAACTATGAAAGGGATCGTCACGGTTTCGCTTATTACCTCGCAGTCCACCAGGCGTCAACCGAAACCAAAACGGCTTTGCAGCTTTTGTATGGCGACTCGGCTACAGCTAGGCGAAGCTGCGCATATGTCTTGGAAGTTGTTGTTTTATAAATAACAGCACGTTCGACAATAGTAGTGTGCTGTAAGTCCGGTTTCAGACAAACATAAGCGCCTGGACTGCAAGTTAACTTCACCGAATTTGAGTTCTTAAGCTTGTTCCGAGGCGAAACATATAAATAACACGATTCCGTTTAGTGTGCGTTGCAGTAGGGAGTTTCAAACAAATAATACTGAATGGCCCAAGTTAATATGGTGATGATATTTCTCCGAACAGATATGTGTGCTATGACCCAAAGCCAACACGTGCTTAAAAATATCCCAGTATAGATTTCATTTGCATGTTGCCTGCAACAAAATATAATTATGATGGCATTAGATGAAAAAATAATTTCAATGTCAATAAACGCACCGTCTTCCTGAAGAGGCGGTGCCAAAGAGGTGCAATTAGTTGATACACCTACGTCAAGTCAACATTACTGAGAACCAAGCCAATGTTTTTAACATTAATATAAAAAAACCCGAGACACTTGACATCCATGTCTCAAAAACAACCTCTAAAAATGAGCGCAATATTTTAAATTGTGCGCTCATTTGGAATAGAATCGCGTCGGTCGCGATCGGTCGGTCTGTGGCCGCGACACTGTCAATTTTATTACTTTTCGAACATTGCTTTGTAAAAACAACTATAAATCTTTCGCTTAAGGTTGGATATGCAAAAACATATATTTTTGCCATATCTACACCTACTTGTGTGAAATTAGCGACAGTTTTGAGAGTCTTTGTTTTTTTTTTGTTGTTCGAGACTGTGCATCTTGGATTTATAATATCAATGGTTTTTAATAAATTAAAAGTACACAACATTTTTCAGTTATTGAAGTTTCCTGAATCTCATTCTCAAGCCTATTCTCGCTCTTTTAGTGTTCAGGGCGTTAAGTTATGGAATTCACTCCCATTTTATGTTCGTGATAGTCCATCCCTGCCAGTTTTTAAAAAACGATTAAGAAATTACTATCTGTCTTTCTCTTTTAAAATTTAGTTATTTCTGTGTATAATTTTTATTTTGTTATTTTTTATTAAATAATTTCGTAAGTCATTCTCATTTTTTTGTTTTGCTTATCTCATGTATATTTTAACTTTAAGGTTGATTGTGCACAATGTCTGCTGTTTCTTTGTAATCGCTTCATAAGCTGGGTAGGCTGGAAGAAATCTTTATTACCTTAGAGATAAGTCTACCTTTTGTACGTTATTGGTTATATTTTTTTCTCTGTAAAATCTTATAAGTTGTGTAAAATAAAATATTGAATAAAAATAAAAAAATATTTTTTTCATATTTCTAGCGTATTTGGCAGTATGTAAAAGACAAATAATTGGTCGAACGCACTACTACCACCGTGTCTGTTAGGTGGCGACGTTCTGCAACGTTTTATCCGAATTGGGTGTCACCACCTTAATTATTCATGCCGAAATATCATTAGCGCTTAATATTGACGTGTTCTGATTTGGAGATCAAGATAGCGGGTAAATGGCATTATATTTTGAACACACGGATGACAACAATTATATATTTGCTATCACTCGAATATGCTATAGCTATTTTTGGTGTCTGTAAGCAATTGACATGCTCATCAGGAGAGCCACCATCTTATTTACTCCTTTATGATAGAATAAAAAATTAATTATCCAGGACTCAAAATGATGGCGTTAAGAATCATCAGTTGTCAAGACTTACAAGCCTCGTAGCTTAAGTAAGGTTCTAATATAGTTATTAATAATTTTCCATTGTTTTATATGTTACTAAACTTTTTTTATATCATAAGATAGCAAACAAGCAGATTGGTCTCCTGATGGAAAGAGTCAACCATCGCCTATAGATACCAAAGATGTTCATGGTGCTATTTTGTGGCGAGATTTAATGCCACATTCATAAGTTTACCGGCTATCTTACACTCCAAACCGGAACACGACTGTGACAAGCACTGACGCTAATGTGGCAGGAATAGGTAAGGTGATGGTACTAGACCCGGGCGCGACAATGCAGAAATCAACCAGCTAGTAGCCACGATAGTAGTGACTCGTATAGCCAATCGGTCGCCTTTTACGACCTGCCTGGCAGAACGGCAGTTAGCCTATTCTTCAAAGGAGCCTGGGAACAACATGGATCCACACAACAATTCTACACAATTCGGAAGATTCATATCTGATAAAAGTAGCAATTGACTATGCTACGCCAGTACAATCCCAGTTCGATCCACAGCGTCAACAGACAGAGGTTTTTCAAACACCGTGGTATAACTTACTCTAGCCCGGGTCTGGTACCACCGCCTTAACTATTCCTGTCGTAATAGCGTCAGTGCTTGTCACTGTCGTGTTCCGGTATAGAGGGGTAAGGTAGCCGATAAACTTAAGCATGTGGCATTAAACCTCGCCACAAAATAACAACGCACATTAATATCTTTGGTGTCTATAGGCGATGGTTGACTTTTTCCATCAGAAGACCTACCTGCTTAAAAAAAAACTTAAGACCGCAACGATATCGTCACATAAATATAAATACACAACATAATTCCAGATGCAGTCCGATGTCACTACAACACTGTGGCGGAGCGCGCCGGATAAACATGTATATGCAATACGCTATATTAAATGATGTACTTAAAATAAAACAAAATCAGCTTAACATAAACTTTTATTATTAAAAAGTAAAAAGATCACTTCAGCACGAGTACCTCAAGAACTAGCAGCCAAGTAGAGTAAACCCCTGAGTCGGATTAAATCCCCACAGTACCGTTTATCGGCTACACTTTGGAGAGTGCGCTGTGGTATTGCACGACTTAATTCCACCATCCCGTTTTTCTATCGATCGTCTAGGCTCACAGATACTAGGCATCGTCGTATGGTGGACGTTCTACGTACCCGGACAAAGCGGTTCGACTCGACATTCTTGATCCGAATCGCAGGGCGACTAGTACAATCTGGGGATCTTCAAGAGAAGAGTGAACAGGTACTTTCTAGGGAAGCGCGTTCCATCTTAGACCGCATCTTAACTTACCATCAGGCGAGATCGTGGTCAAGCGCTTCCCTATCGACAATAAAAATAAATAAATCGAATTATCTTTGTAATAGCGTCAATGCGAATTATCTTTTTAATGCGAATTATCTTTTTAATAGCGTCCAAATCCGCCACATGCACAGCAATGCACCATAAGAATCTTTGTTATCTATATGCGTTGGTTTTATCTTTTCATAAGGAGAACAATCTGCTTACTTGTTACCGTATGAAATTAATGAGCCATAATAAAATAAGGTGCGGTGGTCGTAGTTTAGTTTGTACAGAAAATTGGTGATAGAAGATAAAGTAACTCATTACTAACGATACACCAGTAAATAAAATACAGAATCATTTAACAAAATAACATTTAAACAGAACAAATACAGTCAGTCCAGGCGTGTCAACGCCTTGTCTCAAGGGAAAAATAATGTTTTTAGTTAATTAGATATTTTTCCTTCGAACAGGAGCTTAACGTCGTTTGCAAACCCCTAGCGTACAAATTCATCGACTTTTACAAAACTTTTCACTTTTGGTAGTTATATTATAATGTCTCCGTATTGTTCCAGGGCAGCTTATATAGCAGTTCTTAAAAAGCAAACGATAAGTTACATATGTCGCTACGTATGTGGCAGAGTTCTGCATTGTCTCGCCTAGGTCTGGTACCAACGCCTTACCTATTCCTGCCGCAATAGCGTCATTGCTCGTGGCTGTCGTGTTTCGGTTTGGAAGGTAAGGTAGCCGGTAAACTTATGCATGTGTTCGCCGTGTTGGTCCCGGCCTCTTTTGAAGAATAGGCCAACTGCCGTTCTGCCAGGCAGGTCGTAAAAGGCGACCGATTGGCTATCGAGTCACTACCATCGTGGCTACTAGGTGGTAGAGTTCTGCATTGTCTCGCCCGGGTCTGGTACCACCGCCTTACCTATTCCTGCCGCAATAGCGTCAGTGCTTGTCGCTGTCGTGTTCCGGTTTGGAGGGTAAGGTAGCCGGTAAACTTATGCATGTGGCATTAGACCTCGCCACAAGATAGCAACGCACCATTAACATCTTGGTTGGTGTCTATAGGCGATGGTTGACTCTTTCCATCAGGAGACCCATCTGCTTGTTTGCTATCTTATGACATAAAAAAAAAAAAAGTGATATTAGACCTCTCCATAAGAAAACTTGGCACTACTAACATATTTGGAGTCTATAGGCGATGGCTGACTCTTTCCATCAGGAGAACCATCTGCCATTTTGCTATCTTATGATATAAAAAATGGTATGAAAGCCGGTAAATTTGTGAATGTGGCATTACCATCCTACCTACATGGAGAGCAACGCATCATAAATTTAAAGATAACTGTTGTTGTCTTTTTCCATCATGGGAACCATCTCCTTGTTAGCTATCTTATGATATGAAAAATGCATATATTATTTTTCTATTAGCACAAGTTAAACTGTCAAAAACTATCTAAAGTATGTAAACTTGTTTAATATTAATACGACTAAAATGAAATGGTGCAACCGGTGTTAGATGATTGTGAACCAGAATGATGAGACACCAGCGAAGATTATTCAATCTAACAATCAGTTCGATCTAATCATTTTTCATTCAAATTATCCTTTACAGATGCTTTCCATGCATTACCATGTTTTAGTTACTGCTGGATGGAAAACTTGCCCAAAACCTTAGCTGTTTTTTTTTGTATGTACATGTTTTTACTAAGATAATATTACACAATGTTTTACAGTCAAACAATTGTAAGATATACACCTACATTATATATTATACATATTAGTAGACATATTTTATAAGAATTTATGTTGGTCCCAAACTATTTTATCGTTTAAATCTTTTCGTAAAGATTTGATTTTACAGCTTTTTTTAATGCTTGTTTTGCTAGTAATATTGATAAGGTTTTTGTGGAAATGTTTACACTACCCAATGAAAGAGTAGCTTATTGTGTGGAAATGAGATGTTGTGCAAAAAAATTGTGAATTATATCTAATTTACATTGCCAGTCTTCATAAATGAACAAATATCTTGTTACGAATATACGTTGAGTTTTCAAATACAAACAAGGACTACAATTCAAATTTACCGCAAGATGACGAAACAAAATATTAGATGATATGTACCAGTATCAGTATGGCGGTTCTTCAGAGGTCTAATTACGTAATGACAAAAAGGAAAATGATGGTCATAGCGCTGGTACCGGCGGGCCAACCGCGTGGCCGTTAATCGAACGTGTCGGATAAATTACGGGTGTCGAGCGATTTGTTCCACAAACATTTTTGTATTTTCCGATAGTCTATAAAAAATAAGTAGGTGGTAGCATGATGCCATACTCCTCCGGTGTGGCTTACATCCCGCTATACCGGCACCAACACGTTAATAAAAAAAAAAAAGCAAAGCTTTATCAAAACGAACAGAATACAATAATGCCACGCTGTAAAAATATTTTACGTATTTTACAGTCAAATTCTTAAAAGGTGACGATAAAAATAAGTTTTTCAAGTATTTTTTTTTAGCAAAAAGACAGCATTTTTTTCAGCAAAGTATGGCATGGTGATTTTCGTACATACTTGATGATGATTAGTTGTGCAAAAATTAGCTTAGTACAAATGCTTAAATTTTATTTTTTTAAATTAATGTGTCAGTATGGCGGGCTGTAAGCCACACCAGAGAAGTATGGCATTACACTAACACCTACTTCTTTTTTATCGACTATCGGAAAATACAAGAATTTTTGGGGAACAAATCGTTCGACATTCGTAATTTATCCGACATGTTCGATTAACGGCCACGCGATTGGGCCGCCGGAGCCAGCACTATGACCATTATTTTCCTTTTCGTTATTATGTAATAAGATCCCTGAAGAGCTGCCATACTGGTACAAATCATGTAATATTTTGTGTCATCATCTCTCGGTCTAAAAACTAGCGTCTCGTCAGGTAATCGTTAGATCAATGAGGCGACGCTATTGATAGCTTTTTTACGGTGCACGATAGAAAACTAGCAGCTGGCTCTCTTGATCGTAAAAGACAATGCCTCCTACAGGTACCAAACATACACATAATGCGTAACACATTACTACCAATGCACTAGTAACTGTCGCTGGTTAATCTTTGTTATTTCAATACTCGTGACAAAGATTAACCACATTGGGATACAAAGATTAACCAGCTTTCGTTAACCACTCGACTAACCATCCTACTGGTCAAGTGAGCAGCGACCCAAGTTCCAAAGCAAAATATTTTACGTCCTGAAGATGCTATAAAAAGTGGAACCAGTCAATTAATTTAAAATAACTTTGTGTATACCTATAGTGAAATAAAAGTACTAGTGCATTATTTACTAGTCTTAACTAATTATATATTTTGTTAATCATTAATACATTATATTATGTTTAATCATATGTATTAAAAGCTCTGATGATGCTCTTTAAACGAAACTGGTTGGCTTTAAAGCAAACATATCGGAATTTTAAAACTACAAGATTTTATTCTGTCAATGTCAATGTGATTCAGTTCCATCAAGTGCCAGTACAAATAAGTTCCAAAAAGTGCAAATTAATATATTTTTTATAATATAATGTACGCTATATATTTATCTTAGGAAATGGACGATACACATTAAACTCCATCGCGTGTTCATAATAAATATTGAAAGGTTGTCATTGATAACCAAATTCTCTTTATGAAAGGGTCAGTTTCATTTACACGCTCCGATGCCCTGTTATCCCGGACAGATTTAATCTGAACCCTTTGACTGTGTATTCGGATACTTACTTTCACATTCTAAATTTATAAGTCAACAGTTTTTATAGACAAAAATATTCAATTATCATTACATAGGTAAGAAAACTTATATAACCTAGTAGGATAGCCAGAGAAAATCAACATTCAGAAAGTTCTGGATCACCAAAACTCATCTACTCTATCAAACTCATCTAATTATTTTAATATCAATCTCTTTATTTGTACGTTTTTAAATTGTTATTTTGATTAAAATATATAATGTACGTACATTTATATTTATTGATAATTGTACTATGATAGTTAACTAAGCTTTTATGTATGTATTCTATACTTGTATCACATCTTTTTTTAAGATTGACGTTCGAAAATGTATCATAGAAATACTTATTTTGAATAAAAGCTTACTCTATTCTATTCTGTTCTGTTCTGTTCTGTTCTGTTCTATTCTGTTCTGTTCTGCTCTGCTCTGCCCTGCCCTGTCCTGTCCTGTCCTGTCCTGTCCTGTCCTGTCCTGTCCTGTCCTGTCCTGTCCTGTCCTGTTCTGTTCTGTTCTGTTCTATTCTATTCTATTTTATTCTATTCTATTCTATTCATCAAATTGGTGTACGGTCAAATGTGTCGTGATTTCTATTGCTGTATATTAGCGACGCGATACAATTTATCGTTTAGTTTTTGAGATAACCAGGACAGCTTAACATGCTCACAGGTGGTATGAGCTGTTACCTCATTGCAAGAACTTGAACTTTGACTGAGATTTCACTTTTCCATTCCTTAATAGCATTTCGCCTTGAGCTTATTTTACTTCTGTTGAATATTATAGCTTTTCTGCTCGTAGCAAGAAAGCCGATGGCGTTAAAATCTCGTAGCGTAAAGCACTGTTACTAGGCAGCAATCTTAGCATATAATATTCGTAACGTGAAATGTATGTTACACAATATACGTTTATATTTATATAAGGCAGTTGCAGTTATAACGTAGGCGTCTTTGCCACTACACTCGTATTTGCTATTTTTTTTATATCATAAGATAGCAAACAAGCAGATAGGTCTCCTGATGGAAAGAGTCAACCATCGCCTATAGACACCAAAGATGTTAATGGTGCGTTGCTATCTTGTGGCGAGGTCTAATGCCACATGCATAAGTTTACCGGCTACCTTACCCTCCAAACCGGAACACGAGAGCGACAAGCACTGACGCTATTGTGGGAGGAATAGGTAAGACTTTGGTACCAGACAATGCAGAACTCTACCACCTAGTAGCCACGATGGTAGTGACTCGATAGCCAATTGGTAAAATATTAAAATAGCCACAGTTGTTGAGTGCGGTTTTAGTTTCAAAGCTCGTAACTTACTTCAGGGATGAGAACTCTAATCGCTGCATAGCTTGGTGTCGTTATATAATCAAAAACTGCTATTATTATTAGTTATTTCGAAAACTTAGCATTTCGAAACCCCAATCATACGAATAAAACAACACGTTTAATACGTTAAAGAATTGGTAATAGGCCAATTTCAGCCATCAATGAACAAACAAAGAAACTACACCATCCATAATAAATTATGTCGTGATGTGTTTGTTACTATGTGTCGTTGATCGGAAGGAATTTAGTTGGCAAAATAAATAAACAAAAATAAATTTTGAGTTCAAACATGAAATAAATTGGCTAATTTTGTTGGAATTTGAAATTGTAATAGAGGATCCAAAAATCTAATCTATATTAAATATTATCATAAATGCGAAAGTTTGGATGTTTGGATGGATGTTTAGATGGATGTTTGTTATTCAATTACACAAAAACTACTCAACGGATTTCAAGAAAATTTGGCACGTAGGTAGATGATGACTTGTAACAGCACAAAGGCTACTTTGTATCCCGGAAAAATTAGGTAATCCCGCGGGATTCACCAAAAACAGTTATAATACAGTGGGCTGCACGCTGCAGCTAGTGATAAACTATGGCATATTAAGGTCACACTTGGAGAGACTCACCAGTAATATTAACAAGCAATTAGATTGCTATTCGATGAAAATTAGATTAAAAATGTTTAATTGTTCTAACGTGTGATATTATTTTTGGTATAATCCTTAATACATTCCAAACTAGCTGTGCCCGCGACTTCGATCGCGTGAAAAATTTTCAAAAATAATAGTAGCCTAAGTTACTCCTTATTAAGCCAGTGAAAGTCCCATCAAAATCGGTCCAGCTGTTCCAGACATTAGCCGGAACAAACAGACAGACAAATAGATAGACAGAGAGACAAAAATTTTAATAAATGGTATTTTGGTATACGTATCATGATACATCCATATTCATTTAGTAAAAAGTGGTTATTTTAATATAACAGACACTCTAATTTTATTTATTTGTACCTATAGATTTAGATCCCCTTAGTCACTCAAACGTGTTCAAAACGTTATATAAAATGTGTCCTTCACCAGGCCCTTCACTGAAAGGAACCCGTTAATGTAATACAAGCTCTTTCACGTCTTTCACGGGTCTCGTATTACCCGTATTATAAATTAACCGGGTGACACTTCTATTTGCATGCAAATGCATCTGCGAGCTAGATGATAGTTGCTACGTGTCTATGAGACGTGCTATTAACTCGCGAGAACTTCATTTTTGAAACTTTAAACGGTTTTTAATACTTCAGGCTTTGCAACTTTATAATTTTGAGTTATTTCAAGCACCATTTTTCTGAGAATATATTAAAGTAGAAAGTACTTTAATATTGGTATCTAATTTTTTGGTTTTAAATATTATCAGTCTGCTTATAAAAACGGAATTAGGCTAGGCTATCTCACATTGTAGGTGATGTTAGGTGGTGAAAATACTTTAACGAATAGTACTATTTTAAGGAACTACTAACGCTTTACCTATACATCAATACATAAAACAACAGAAAAAAACCAAACATATTACATTTATAGCGCCCAGTGTAAAGTACGTACCCATACATGTACCTACAACAAAATTAAAACGATCTGGACCGAGTGTAGTGTATTTACTAGGAGGTAGAGTTCTGCATTGTGTCGCCCGGGTCTGGTACCTCCGCCTTATTATTTATTCCTGCCGCAATAGCGTCAGTGCTTGTCACTGTCGTGTTCCGGTTTGGAGGGTGACGTAGCCGGTAAACTTATGCACGTGGCATTAGACCTCGCCACAAGATAGCAACGCACCATTAACACCTTTGGCGTCTATAGGCGATGGTTGACTCTTTTCATCAGGAGACCCATCTGCTTGTTTGCTATCTTATGCCATAAAAAATCCCACAATGATTTTTGGGATAACACTTGATAAAATAATGCAGTAAAATATTGTTTAGGTTAGGTTACAGGTAGAATAAGTAATATTTATTTGTGACGTCAGAAAATGTTGTTGATGAACTGAGACAGCTAATCGATGTCGATGCTATGAGATTTGTTTACCTCAATTACTTTTTCAGCGTCACGTCTTGTAGAATTCTCTTTTTTTATATCATAAGGTAGACAATGATTTTTGGGATAACACTTGATAAAATAATGCAGTAAAATATTGTTTAGGTTAGGTTACAGGTAGAATAAGTAATATTTATTTGTGACGTCAGAAAATGTTGTTGATGAAAT
Source organism: Apodemia mormo (assembly GCA_036924255.1). Taxonomy (NCBI): domain Eukaryota; kingdom Metazoa; phylum Arthropoda; class Insecta; order Lepidoptera; family Riodinidae; genus Apodemia; species Apodemia mormo. The sequence continues at coordinate 45,220,685 of JAUPFN010000007.1, forward strand.
GAGACAGCTAATCGATGTCGATGCTATGAGATTTGTTTACCTCAATTACTTTTTCAGCGTCACGTCTTGTAGAATTCTCTTTTTTTATATCATAAGGAAGACAATGATTTTTAGGATAACACTTGATAAAATAACGCAGGAAAATATTGTTTAGGTTAGGTTACAGGTAGAATAAGTAATATTTATTTGTGACGCCAGAAAATGTTGTTGATGAAATGAGACAGCTAATCGATGTCGATGCTATGAGATTTGTTTACCTCAATTACTTTTTTAGCGTCACGTCTTGTAGAATTCTTTTTTTTTTATATCATAAGGTAGCAAATAAGCAGATGGCTCTCCAGATAGAAATATAAGACCATCTCCTATAGACACCAAAAATGGCTGCGTTCCAATCTCATCTAATCCAATCAAAAAATGTCGACTCATCAAGTACCTGTAAGGGTTTACTTTAATAAAACATTTTTTATGTCATAAGGTAGCAAACAAGCAGATGGGTCTCCTGATGGAAAGAGATAACCATTGCCTATAGATACCAAAGATGTTGATGTTACGTTGCTATCTTGTGGCGAGATCTAATGCCACATGCATAAGTTTACTGGCTACCTTACCCTCCAAATCGGAGCACTACAGCGACAAACACTGACGCACTCCCGCAATAGCGGCAGGAATAGGTAAGGCGGTGGTATCAGAACCCACAGAACCCAGCGAAACAGTGCAGAAGTCTACCGTCTAGTAGCCACGATAGTAGTGACTTTTACGGCCTGCCTGGCAGAACAGCAGTTGGCTTATTCTTCAAAGGAGTCTGGGACCAACACGGGGAATATTTTTTGATTTTGATGTTCATGGTATGTTGTTATCCTTGTGGAACGGTTTTAATACCGCATACATAAATTTACCGACTATCTTACCCTCAAAACCAGAACACGACAGCGATAAGCACTAACGCTGTTGCGGCAGGAATAGGTACGGCGGTACTACGTAGACACGAAGGTACCTGCGTGGCTCGCATAGCATTATTCGCCTCTAACGAAATGCCTGGCGAACGGCAAATAGTCTATTCTTTAAAGGGGGCATGGACCAAAAGGGGGAAATTCTGTTAACGTAAAACTGTTTTTTTATTTTAAACTAGCTGTTGCCAGCGACTTCGTCCGCACGGACTTCGTTTACTCCACACTGCCCCTCCCCCGTAGGCTATAGCATGATAATATGTAGCCTATATGTTGACCCGACCTGTTAGTAATATTCATGCAAAATTTGAAGTAAATCCATGCAGTACTTTTTGAGTTTACCCCGGACATACATACAGACAAACAGATAAACAGACAAAAATTCTAAAAACTATATTTTTGGCTTCGATATCGATTGTAATTCACGCCCCAAGTATTCTTTTAAAAAAATACTCAATGCACAGTTTTGACTTTCCTACGATATTATTATATGTATAGATAAAAAAGAATTAATTGAACTTCATGATTTGGATCCAAATATTTCGCTGCGAGAAAGATTCAAAGTCAGTGTTCTTACTATGACTACATCGTAGTATAGGTATATTTTAGTAACGATCTAGTATTTTAGTAAAAGGATAGTGATATTCATTTGTTTAATCTAACAAAAAACACAAAAAACTTGTTATGCACGAATCTCTTCTTCATAAAGTGAGTAACTCATTCATTGGGCAATGTGTACTCTTTTTTACGTCCTAAAATGTTAATAGTACCTACTATTTTATTCCGCTGATCTATAAAGTTATATACTAAAATTGTAACAGATTCTGTACTAAAATTGTAACAGATTCTGTACGTCGTAGATATTGAAAAAAAAAAACTTAAATAAGGATTTCTATTAGAGCAATAAAACCCAAAAAAATAGTTTTACTTAATTTGTCTTTATGTAGAGTACGCGTAATGTGCATCGAGTATAAATTGTTGCATATAATTACAGAATACAGTTTTCATCATTGTATTGCTTGAGGGCTACCTTAAAGCTAGTTAATAAATAAAAAGTATCGATCCCATTACTATCAAGAGAAGAAGAATTATTTGTCTATAAATGCAATGTAAAGCAGGTTTTCAATGAGGGCCGTAGGGAGTAAACAAGAATTGATCACGTCATTTATAAAGTGCGATTTAGATAGTCCGCTGGCGCGCCTCCATTACTCAACGTGTACGGCCACGTCAAATATCTTACATGGCACTTCATACTGCCGACGCGACGATTGTATATAATTTAAAAAGCTGCCACATATTCCTACCTATACGACATATTGACAACTTGCATTTAACGGAATATAAAAGTGAAAAAATTACAAAATCTCATTTAAACACAAAAACAGTGAACTGTAAGGATAAAATGTTGAGTCATAAAATAAATTTGGACAGTAATTTACTAAACCAATTTAAAAATCATGTATGTTTTATAGTCATACGTAATGGAATTTTTTTAGGTAGATTGAAATTAAAATTGCAGCATTTATTCAATTTATTTTTATAAGCTAAATAAAATCGTTATAGTAATAATATGAATCCATTGACTTTTAAAACTACTGCAATACTCTAAATGAAATAATTATTTAGTGATTAATATATCACTTTACGAGCATTGCCACACAAGGTGAACATGTAAAATGTACTCCTTTTACTTCTCTATTTGCATATACCTAATGCAACATTATATTATAATAATAGAAACGTATTATTTGCAATCGAATAATACTAGATTATTACTCGAAGAAGAACATGATTATGATGATGCTAATTAACTACAAAACATGATAAATATTATGATATAAAACTTAAATACTTGCAAGGTGAAGAGATTTCAGTAGGAATAAATTAACTAGTAATTACAATGGTAGTGATATGTTTCGCTAGAGCTAAAAGCTATTTAGCAAATAGGCATTTAAATCTATGACTTAATAAGTGAATCAAAACAAGCCTCGCATATTTTATATGCTCGCTCGTATGATTTTAATTTGATGGTGCTTCTTTTTAAATCTCTAAGTATATGTGCTATCATTAGTCAATCTCTAACCGTAATATGCTATCACATATTTCATTATTCGTACGTTTCTTTGCGGAAATCCATAATTTAAAGATTAAATTAAGGTTTTTTATTTTGCAAATTACCGCAAAATTTTATATGTAACTGCTAGGATGCACCTGAAACTTTATGTAATGGGACGAATCTATTTAGGGTCTGAAAATTGAAGAAGACCCCAATGCCACAATAGACCATCCATGTCTACTACACTTTCACCTACGTTAGTAGCAAAGGCAGTAAGTAATACACAAATTATATGCTCAACGTACGTTTCATTTCGTAACCGAAGCATCATCAGGAGAGTCGAATAGCACTTCACTCGGGAGTCGAATAGCAATAATATTTACTCACCTTTTATAGGGTGAAATGCTATTTGACTCTCCTAAAGATACTTTGGTTAAGAAGTGAAAACTGCGTTGAGTACATTATTTGTTTATTTTTGTGTACTGCCTTTGCTACTGACGTAAGTGAAAAAATAGTGGATGTGGAAGGTCTATTCCGGTTACATATAAGATTTCGCGGAAATTTTCAAAATAAAATACCATTTTCGTTTTTGCTACTGGAAAGACAAAAATATTCTTTACGGTCGCATACACTCCACACCCTTTCTGAAGCAGCCCTAGCTCAGCCATCCCCAGGCGCCGGCCGCCGAGCACCTTGGCTTTATTGTTTTTTTATGCTCTTAGAGAATTATTCCTGAGAAGTGTCTGCTCTTGTACGTTGCGTCTCTCATTATTAAGTGTTTGGCGATTTTTCTTTTTCGCTTGACACCTGTAATTTTTTCATACCATTAATATTAAATCTAAAAAAGTGTAACATTTGTGCGTTTGTTTCTTAACCAATTTTAGGACGATCTCTTTCTCAGTTTCGATCGTCAGGAAAAAATATTCTTTCGAAAATATTACTTTTAGCTTTTTATATTAGTTTTTTGATCTGCCTGTGGACACCCATTATTTGCTATTATAAACAACAGCTACATGGAATGTTGGTAAAAATGTTTGAATGTCGGTTAATTAAGGTACTTAAGGAGACTAAAGAAATACCATTGCATAGAGGTATAGAAGATATAAAATATAATCTAGGATTTATATATGTATTTCTATGCTTATAAGTATCGTTGACTAACACTCATAACGCAAGCAAATAATTTGCTTATATATATATATATATATATATATATATATATATATATATATATATATATATATATATATATATATATATATATATATATATATATATATATATATATATATATATATATATATATATATATATATATATATATACAGGGTGTCCCAGAACTCAACGTCAAGGCGAAACGGGGTGACAGGATAGATCATAACCATCACGAGAAAAATCAGAAAAAAAATCTATCCCATGCAGTTTGAAAATTATGGGCATTTTAAGAAAAACCTAGAAATTTGGTCTAACTGTACCATTTTTCGGTTATTGTGGTTAATTTTTATTATTTTTGTTCATTTAAACTTTGGAACCGTAACCCTAAATAACATCTCGAGAATCACAGTCTAAAATAATGACACAATTACCCCAAGTTTCCTAGAATTTAGACTATTTGTTAAACTATGAATTTAAAATTTTCAAACTTTGTCGACTTTGAAACACCCTCCTTTAAAAAAAGTGTACTAGAGTGCCTTGGCAAGTGCCATTAAGAGTTGGCGCATTTAATCAGGATTGTAAAATGGTACAACACTTGTTAGTTTCATACTAAAAAAAACGAGTAAAAAATAAAAACCTCAAGTAACTCGATTTTTGCTAACCCATTTTACTCAGTTAAAATATTTTTTATTCGCACAAGCCCTTGGTAGAATAAACTTTTTCTTTGAGAACGCCCCAATAAAAAAAATCCAGGGGATTTAAATCTGGGGAACGGGCTGGCCACGAGATAGTGCCTGAACGTCCAATCCACCTTCCCGGATAAACTTGGTCAAGGAAATCTCTTACTTGCACTGCGTAATGCGTTGGGCAGCCATCTTGTTGATACCACATGTGGCGACGATCTGTTAGTGGTACGTCCTCTAACAAACTTGGTAAATTTTCTCGTAAAAAATTTAGATAATTCGTGCCATTCAAATTCTCAGGCAGCTCAAAAGGCCCAACAATTTTGCCGTTTAAAATTCCTGTCCACAGGTTAACTTTAAAGCGATATTGGGATCGGTCTTCTCGCATTAAATGTGGATTCTCTACATGCCACTCATGAAAATTGTGTAAGTTTATGTAACCATCTTTTTTAAATGTAGATTCATCTGACCAGAGAATTTTTTGGATGAATTGGGGATTTTCATTATGCCTCTGTAGCATTGTTCTACAAAATGAAATCCTTTCAGGATAATCTCGAGGGAGAAGACTTTGAACTCGTTGTACGTGAAACGGATGCATTTCAGCTCTTTGTAAAATACGATGTGCTGTGCTTTTGGATATTCCCGTTCTTTCTTCAATTCCACGAACGGAAATACTTGGGTCATCTGCGACCTCTTCCAACACTTCTTCTTCGTAAGGAAAGCGAGGTCTACCTCCAGCCCGTATTTGATTCGGAAAATGGCCGCCCTCTGTGAGTGAACGGTGCACATTAACAAACACGCGGTGATCCGGATAGCGCTCTAAATTTGGATATCTTTCACGATAAAGTCTAGCGGCGGCACTTGCATTGCATCTGCATTCCCCATAAATGAGATACATGTTCGCATATTCTTGTGAAGTGTAGCGCGTAGGCATAGTGATGACAAGGATGTCAACACAAAAGTCCAATTCCAAAAGAGAGAAGCCAAAGTTGCCGGTATGTAATCAACAAGTCCAATTCACAAAAATCCAAGTCCAAAAAGAAAAGCCAAAGTTGTCAGTACTAAATTAACACAAGCGAATACGGAAAGGTGCGCAGTAGACGAATGAGCGAAATGTACTAACTGGTGTCAGACTGGCAGCGTAGCTATTTGCTTGGTATGGCGTCTGTATCTGTTTCATTCGCACTCGTTTAAACGACGCATCTCCGTCTCACTGCGTGGCGTCACTATCTGTCTCGCTCGCTCATGGCAAACATGTCCACTATCCATCTCTCTCATCATTTTGCCGTAAAATAAAGAATCTACTAAAGGCTTGTGCGAATAAAAAACATTTTAACTGAGTAAAATGGGTTAGCAAAAATCGGGTTACTTGAGGTTTTTATTTTTTACTCGTTTTTTTTAGTATGAAACTAACAAGTATTGTGCCATTTTACAATCCTGATTAAATGCGCCAACTTTTAATGGCACTTGCCAAGGCACTCTAGTACATTTTTTTTAAAGGAGGGTGTTTCAAAGTCGACAAAGTTTGAAAATTTTAAATTCATAGTTTAACAAATAGTCTAAATTCTAGGAAACTTGGGGTAATTGTGTCATTATTTTAGACTGTGATTCTCGAGATGTTATTTAGGGTTACGGTTCCAAAGTTTAAATGAACAAAAATAATAAAAATTAACCACAATAACCGAAAAATGGTACAGTTAGACCAAATTTCTAGGTTTTTCTTAAAATGCCCATAATTTTCAAACTGCATGGGATAGATTTTTTTTCTGATTTTTCTCGTGATGGTTATGATCTATCCTGTCACCCCGTTTCGGCTTGACGTTGAGTTCTGGGACACCCTGTATATATTTATATATTATGTACTTAAGGAGACTAAAGAAATACCATTGCATAGAGGTATAGAAGATATAAAATATAATCTAGGATTTATATATGTATTTCTATGCTTATAAGTATCGTTGACTAACACTCATAACGCAAGCAAATAATTTGCTTATATATATATATATATATATATATATATATATATATATATATATATATATATATATATATATATATATATGACGAAAGCTTACGAAAGAAAGGTCAGGCAGTGGTATCAAACTCTAAGAAAACATTACGTCTTTCTTTCATGATAAATCATTCATACAGTATAATTTTATTCTTATACACATATATGCTCTTTTATATAATATTCCATATTCCATTAGGAGAGGGAAAAAGCAGATGGCTCTCCTAATGCAAAGACAGCACCACCGGGTTTACCGCTGCAGACGTTACTGGTGCGTTGCTATCGATGTGGCGGGATGGTAATGCCACATGCATAATTTTACGTTACTTTACCTACCAAACCGCATTGACAATCATTGACGCTATTGAGACATAGGTATAGGTGTATGATATATAGATGGCACCAAAGCCCGGGCGAAAAGTTGCAAATCTCCTGAAACTCACGTCGGGAGTAAAAAGTATAGCCAGTCGTTCGTTTTTTTACAAAATGTTTAGTAGAATATAATATAATTAATTTAAACACATTATTTAATTATAATATAATTAAATAGTATGATTAGTTAATCATTACTACTAAATTAAGTACTAAATTAAATTCCCATTTTTTTTCTTCTATGTGCACCCCTTGTGCCTTCTCTGTACTCTTTGGAGGTCGACTGGCAGAGAATACTCTTGGGCATTGTCTGCCTGTGCAAATGTATGTGTGCAAAATTTAAATAAAATAAATAAAAATAAATAATTATTTTAAAGGGGACTTGGATGTATATGGCAATACAAATATTCTTGACAGTAAAAGGTAAGTAACAAGCATATTTCACGGCATTATGACGGCTGGTATAGCTCAGATGGTAATACCATAAAGTTGTATTATATCTGGAGGCAGCGCTTCTTATACCTACTTGAAACAAAATTTCAAATACTGCTGTCATCTTCTGAGGTCTAACCCTCTCTTTCTAACACTGCTGTATAAAAAGAGATGGGGAGACCTCATAGACAGAGATATAACGTAAATATTTGTTTCAATTGATTAACACGAGTGCTAGCTCCACCTATACCTAATAATTCATGGGTAATACCTAGTCCGGGTAACACGTAACAGGATTCTAGTCCTTGTAATTATGTTGATAGTTACGTATTTAGTTTTCGTTTGTCTCTAACGATCTATCTCGTAGGGTTGCAAATGATTTATTTTTCATACAGCCCGAACCAACAGGGAAAAATAGCGGGTTAACTTTGATTATTTTTCTATGCGTTACGCAGCACCTTTTTTATAAAAGGTTATTTGGGGTAAAAATATCCATTTCACTGAATTATTTAGTTGTTCATTTTATTCTTCGCGTTGATTCGGGCTCCCATTAAAGAATAGACCACGGTCGAAAAAAAAGCAATTACCATGGCTTACAGTGTACCTATTCAATGCTTGTCTGTGTTGTGTTTCGGTTTAGAGAATATGGCAGCCAGTAAACTTATCTATATAACATTAAAATCCCATCGCACAAATAATAATACAACATTAACATATTCGGTATCTATAGGCGATGTTTATTTCTTTATTTCATTAAAGCTATTTGCTTGCCTGTTATCATGTAATATAAAAAAGTTGAAGTGAAAAATGGTATGTCTTTTAATAGAGATTCATATTAGCTTTATCAATTTCGCATTACGATTTACCACCTTTTGAAATTAGATTTTTTATATAGCAAACAAACAGATGGTTTTCCTGATGGAAAGAGAAACCATTGTCTACAGACACTAAAGATATTATTGGTGTGTTGCTATCTGTGTGGCGGAATGGCAATGCCACGTGCATAACTCTACCGGCTACCGTTCCTTCCAAACCGGAACACGATAATGACAAACATTGACGCTATTGCGGCAGGAATAGGTAAGGCAATGGTACCAAATACCCGGGCAGATATTGAGCAACTCTACCATTTAATAAATTTAATTTTAAAAGAATAATTGTAGTGTCATTTCAACCGGCGGGAGGTAAGCGCTGTGCCGCGTTTTCGGCTGCATGGGTACCACCATCTTGCATGTTTCTCCCGTCAAACAGCTTTGCTGTGTTTTGGAGAGAAGGGCAAGACTGGCAGTGTAATTACGGCACCGAGACTTAACTCCTAATGTCTCAGTATAGGCTACAAATAAACGAGTTACATGGACCAGTTCCAGATAAACTAGTTTATGTTCATTGGCGACGACGACCTCTTACTCTCAGGTGACACGTCTGCCAGTTTGCCTATCCAAGTAACATAAAAAAAATTCGTATAATAAAACTATTGTTTTGTGTTGATAAATTCTAGTAAGAACCAGTGGTGATTGTTGATGCAGCTATTTATTAACCTGTGGCACAGTATCTCAACCGCCAGTATCGCCAGAGCGAGGGCGGCGGCGAGCGCCAGCACGGCGAAGGCGGGCGCGGCCTGCCCCAGCGCCAGCGCGCGCGGCGTCCGCCCGGAGCACGCCGGCGTCGGCCCTCGAGCGCGCCGCCGCACCGCAGACATGTGCCCGCGCTCCAGAAGACGCATTAAACTAAACCACCGACCACACAGCCTTTAAACAGCTAATTAATTTATTTATTAATTAATTTATTTATTTATTTAAGGCTTTCCAACTAAATACTATACACCACTTACACTTTAAGTCGTTTAAAAACAATTTGTTTATGTATGTATTTAAATTAGAGATATGCACTGCATTCAATGGAAAAAATCAAACTAATATTTGATTTTCCCTATTGAATGCATTCTGGCACTAACTGAGATAAGACGAAGCGGGGTTACAACGCCGTGATTGGCTAACTTAAAGCCACAGTGAAAAATAGTGGTGTACAGAGCATCTGCTTGGTCGACACTGATTACTCAATCAATACTCATTGGCGCGTGGACATTTACATCGGACCTATAAGCCGGATGTGTTGACAGAAGCCTGTTATTAGATGTCTATGGGCTGTGCGGCCGGTCTTTCTTAAAATTCTCTTCATTCTGTTAAAATGTAACTTAGAAATTCTTTGAAACTGCAACTTAAGGTAGGCAGGAATAGGAAAGCGATGGTACCAGACTCGCTCGAGCCAATGCAGAACTCTACCACCTAGTAGCCACGATGGTAGTAACTCGCATAGACAATCGGTCGGCTTTTGCCTAGCAGAACGGCAGTTAACCTATTGTTCAAACAAACCCGGGACCAATACGGGGATAAAAGTTTTTAAATTATGTTATATTTTATTCCAAAAATCTATACAATTTTGTTTAAGTGTTTTACCTACTAGTTTGTTCGTAATTTTTGTTGTTTACCTGATAATTCTTCGCTTAAATCGCCAAAATTCTTACCATCAAATCATTCTGACAGTCCAGAGCCTATCAGTAAGAATACTTACGGGGTCTAGACGATCGTTCAGATTTATTGACGAGTAGGGTGACAATATTTTGTGACCTCATTGATACAACTAAGCTTACCGAAAATTAAAAAGATATTGTTATTTCCATTGTATATTTTATTATATAATATTTCACACCCTATTTCAAACCTTTGTAGGTTGATTTTTGAAAAATATAGCCTATATTTAACCTTCTTCAACCATCTGCTTGATAAATTTTATCAAAATTGGTATAATGATTTAATCGTAAGTAAAAACGTTACAGACACGACAGACTTTTGCATTTACAATATTACCAGCCGACCTACGTGGCTTCGCCCGCGAATAAATTAATATGCCTTTAATATCAAATCAAATAATTTTATTTAGAAATCTTTTATCAATTAACACTGATTGGCATTTATTTTTCTGTTATAGCACTCACCCCGTGCTTGGGAAAACTTGAAAAACTTTAAAAACAACTAAGAAAAATATCGACACGCAGGGATTGAATCTGCGACCTTTTCTCTAAAGCTAGGATGCTCTACCACTAAGTTAGTGTCGACAGACTCGACGTGACGAAATTCTTCTTTGCTATATGATCAGTTCCGTCGATTGTATTGATCGCTAGGTATACATAAATATAATTAGTGATTTTCATTTCTTTGTAATAACATGTGCACTTATGTTTGTACTCACCTCTTTTCTGTTACAAAAAAACACTGAACATAATAAATACTTCATACATAAGATAAACTATACATCGAGCATAAAAAGTGTAATATTTTCATTTTTACTTTCTTTTTTAATCTATGACTCGTTTGTATATTTATGCATGTGTGCATGCGTATGTATACGTGTATGTGAATTTGTAGGTGTACGTAATTTTGACTAGTAAAAAAAGTTGTAATATTAGTAATAATTAAATAATTTAGTGTTCATACAAGTATAAACATCCAGGTTGAATTTAACACATATTATGTCATTCAAAGATTATTGTTGCACAGAATTTTCCGGAGATGACACTTTTGATAGATTGGCCAGCAGATACAGCATCGTATTTTTCGGCGAATGACGTTCGTTCTTACATAGACGTCCAAGGCCGACCGTAAATGATGGAGAAGTTTAATTGCTCTACGTTTTACGCAATGTATTAAAGTGTTTGTGCTACAAAACACAAATGCGGTGTTGAACATTTCGTAGTAAAATTAAATTATTGATTAAGCCGACTGTTTTGTATATTAAGAACAAGAATAAGAATTATTTTATTTACCACACAGTACATATACAATAAATAGCAATAACATGCATACAGATGAGGAAAAAACAAAACAAAAAGCCAACAAACACAAACAAATAAAATAAAACATAAAACATTTTTAAGACATAGTTGAAATTTATACAGAATATTTACATATAAAGATAAAAAAAGAACATAAAATTTAAAAATGTTTATTAGTAGGGTTTGGTATTATTTTTTTGAGGTATTGGTTGTGGTGGAATCTCGAGATGAAATAAACAAGATCGATAAATGTGGAGATAGGGTCACTATGGAACGCATATTATCGTTTACGCCGCGTTGGTTCCGACCTCCTTTGAAGAATAGGCCAACTGCCGTTCTGCCAGGCAGGTCGTAAAAGGCGACCGATTGGCTATCGAGTCGCTACCATCATGGCTACTAGGTGGTAGAGTTCTGCATTGTCTCGCCCGGGTCTGGTACCACCGCCTTACCTATTCCTGCCGCAATAGCGTCAGTGCTTGTCGCTGTCGTGTTCCGGTTTAGAAGGTAAGGTAGCCGGTAAACTTATGCATGTGACATTAGACCCCGCCACAAGATAGCAACGCACCATTAACATCTTTGGTGTCTATAGGCGATGGTTGACTCTTTCCATCAGGAGACCCATCTGCTTGTTTGCTATCTTATGATATATAAAAAAAAATATCGTTTGATTCACTCTGCCTAACCCGTAAGGAAACAAGCGCAATGATATATATCGATGCGTAAAGTTGTTTAACAATACAAACCTCCATACAAAGAACTGTTTGTAAGGGCTCCTGCGCTGGCCCAGGATGTAAACGTAAGACGGCTGCATCATCTGCAGAGCGCCCAACTCACAGAGCTCGCGGTCGCTAAACGTTTTTGATATGACTTGGTACGCCATGTAGGGCTCCGTGTGGTACGCATATTCTAGTGAACAGTATTATTACTATGGTAAATTCCTTGTGATATTTTAGTATTTCAGTAGAATAAAACAAATTTTACTTTTATTTTAAAAATTCTCGTGTCACAATGTTAGTTACCATACTCCTTCGAAACGGCTTAACCGATTTTTATGAAATTTTATGTGCATATTCAGTAGGTCTGAGAATCGGCTACTATCTGTTTTTCATACCCCTAAGTGATAAGGGTTGTCCACCACTAACATTTACATTTTATTTTTTTGGACAAAATTGTTTTTATTTTTTTTCTATAATGTGGCATTAAAAAATACATACAACCTTAAATTTTCACCCTTCTTCCATCAACCTCTATTTTAAATATACCTATGGCAAAACAACTTTTACCGGGTCTGCTAATAAAAAAGCAGAGGCGTTCACGTGAAAGAAAAGTTATGACATAAGACCTGTCTATAAAAGACGGCGTATACAAGTAGTTCAGCGAGACTTACCTCCACTTCGGATGAGTTGTATCCCCGCAGCGGCGGCCTGCAGCAGTGGCGTCTTCCGCTTCGCTTTTGTCACTTTCCTCTCTCTCAGTACATCTTCCTTAGGATTCTTCCATCCAGTAATATAGAAAAAGCCAGGATTCTATACAAGTATCCAAATTTTAACAACTTCGTACTTATACAGTTTATATCAAAGATATATGTTTTGTTTGAGGAATAATCTATATGCGTTGCTGCCAGGTAGTTAATTGAAAATGAGTCATGTCAGTAGTACATACTACTACTAGTAAAGTAAATACGTACTAATAAAGCGTCTCACTAGGCTTTAGTACCGCCGCCTTATCTTTTGCTGCAATAATACCGTTATTTATCACAGTGGTTTCTAGTTTGGAAGGTAAGGTAGCTGATAAACTTATATATGTGGTATTACATCCGCGTCAAACGAATTTAATATATATGGAGCGTAACACAAAGACAGTAGTTAGTAATAAAGCAAGTTTAATACTGACGAATGATTGACATCTTAAGCTTATGATTGACACCTGTCAAACAAACACGTCGGAAACCTGGTAACAAAGTTCATAATCTTAAACTAAATAATTAGATGCTCTACATACTTTTTACTATATTTTACAAATATTTTATTTTATTTTATAGCAAATTATTTACTACTGTCCCTAGGTCTTAATCTTAAGGAATAGGGTAGCTCGGACTGAGGGAGTGAGTCCGGTAATAACTCGGTGTTACTATCGTTCTCTCATGCGGTAGTTTTTGGGCCCACCTCTTCAGTCGGAGCCTCTACATTCAGTTCTTTCCCCGTGAATTTGTCGGTATCCGTTCCAACCGCGTCCTCCCATACGTCACCCTCCGGCCTTTCCACCCTATCTTTGCCTTTCCAGTCGTCAGGTTGTTGTCGACGTCAGGCTCCTCGTAAGGCAGCGGTAGGCACGATGACCGGTCGTACTGCAATGACTTATCGACAATTTCACGTGTTTCGCTTACACAAGGGTTATTTGTGTATCGCAATAGTTGATCAATATGTCTCTTACACATTACATGTTGACCTAATATTTTTAAAATAGTGCCTTTTACCCAAAATTGATGTTTGTTTTCAAAGTACTTTGTCCAACTACTTGGCCAACTTTAAAATGCCTACATTTTCCAAATAGATATTTTAATATTTTGATATTTAAATGTTCAACTTGTTTTGTTTCTGGCGGTGGTAAAATAAAAAATAACCTACTTCGTAGGTTTCGACCAAACATAAATTTTGCCGGTGTAGTTCCTGTAGTACAATGGATTGTGTTGCGATATTCAAACATAACATCAAATAAGTGTTCTTTTATCTTATTTTTGGAGGACTCCAGAATTGTTTTAATAAATTTTTTACATGTTTTAACCAAATTTTCTGCCTGTCCCTTGCTACAGGTATGGTAAAACGGCAAAGTCATGTAATCTTTTTCATTCATAGAACAATAATTTTTAAACTCCTGAGATGCAAATTTTATATCATTATCTGAAACGATTGTCCGAGGTAACCCAAAAGTTGAAAATAGTGTTTTTTATTTTACTATCAGTTGTCGAGTGTACGTTCCGGCATTTCGATACATTCCACCCATTTACTGTATCAACCACTACCAAATAATGTTTTTGCTTAATTTCCATATAGTCAATGTGTATGCGGTCCCAAGTTTGAGACTCCTGTAGCAAGGAAGAAGGTGTAACTCGCGAGGGTGCCGCACGTATAACTGCATATATCGCAAGCTGCAATCAGCTGTTCAATATCCCGGTCTATTTGTGACCTCCACATTCGCATCCGAGCCATGCTTTTAGTTTTCACAATCCCTTGATGGGAGTAAGTAAAAGGAGTAATGGCGATAATTGTACGCTGAGGGGAAAGTAGCATACCGCACCAATGGAGACGCAGTAATTACTGATATACCCTTTTTTTCGCCCAAGACAGCTAAAAGCGGCCGATGATCGGTTTTAAGCATAAACAGGTCTTTACTACCATAAAGATATTGAAACTTTTTTATTCCAAATATAATAGCCATAGCTTCCTTGTGAAGCTGACTATAATTTTGTTTACTTTTCGAAAGTGACCGGGAAGCAAACGCCAGTGGTCGTTCGGATTTGTCCCTTCCTATTTGCGACAAAACCGCTGCGAGGACAACCGGGCTAGCGTCTACTGATAGTACAAGATCAAAGCTGGAGTCAAAATGAGTTAAGACTCTCTCGGAACATAACTCTTTTTTTAATTGTGTCGAATGCACATTGCTGTTCCTTGCCCCGCTCCCACAGTACATCTTCCCGTAATAAACTATTAAGTGGTGCCAGTATTTTAGAAGCCTGGGGAATAAAATTTCGATAATAAACGATCATCCACAGGAATATTTTAAGCTCGGTCACGCTGGAGGTTCGCGGAACTTTCATTATAGCCTCCACCTTTTGAGGGCATTTATGTAAACCGTGCCTATCAATAACGTGCCCTAAATAAGTAACGCGTTTTTGAAAAAAAAATCGGTTGTCTGTAAAGTTGGTTTACAGACGATAGTTGAACGTGACAACGTCTTAAGAAAATACTAATGGAATGGTAGCATTTACGGAACGCCTCAGAGCGAGGTAACGCCGCATGAGTCATGTTTTTTCGTGCGTGCAGCCAGCTCTATCGAATTATAAGACGTTGTCACGTCAAAAAAAAACACACTTATCTTTTTTAATTTTAGTCCAGCTTCTTGAAACCTTTGTAAAACTAAACGTAGTCGTTTTAAGTGTTCCTCTGTAGTAGGTGTTTTTACACAGACATCATCAAGCCAGATTGATACGCCCTCGATGCCTTCTAAGAGATTTTTGATTGCGCATTGAAATATAGCGGGTGCACTAGTCAGCCCGTACATTAAACGAGTATACATAAATAAACCCTTAGGTGTGTTGATAGTAGTAAGCTTTTGCGACTCAGGCATTAGTTTAAGTTGTGCGTAGGCTTGGCTACAATCAATTTTTGAGAATATTTCACCACCCCCTAATTTTCTCCTCTATATGCGGCATTGGATACATCGGCTATCAACAAACATTTCTTTATTAATGGTCATTGATTAATCCCCGCAAATCCTAACAATGTTATCTTTTTTTTAAAATAGCAGCAATGGGGCTAGTCCGGGGTAAACAGCTAACTTCGACTAAAATCCCTTTATCAACTAGTCTTTGAATTTCACTCTCGACCATACTCTTGATGGCAAACGGTAGTGCGCGGGCCTTACAAAATTTTGGTGTCGCACCCTCTTTTAAGTGTAAACTAATTTTGTATCTATTAAAACAACCGAACTTATCCAAAAATAACTCACTAAAAACTGTAACTCCGGGTTTCTATTATTATCCAAATCGATTTTGTAATTTCCGTCGATACATTTTAAATTTAAACATGAAATCTCTACCAAATAAAGACGGACCACCGCCTTGTATAACGTACAAACTAATTGGATGTTCTAAATTTTTATATTTAATTTTTACGTTTATGTAACCCACAGGAGTTATCTTTTGGCCATTATATAAACACAATTCTAACTAGCATTTATTCAACGTAAATTTAGAAAAATATTTATTATACAAATGACTGGAAATAACGCTAGTACTTGAGAAATCAGAAATCAGAAATCAGAAGCATTTTATTCAATAAAACTTTTTACAAGTTATTTTGACGCGACAACATTTTTTTAAACTACTACCGGATCGGAAACGCGGCCATACACAGAGAAAATCCGGCGGAAGAAACTCAGCGGGCTTGTCTTTTTTTCATAACATTTTTTTTAAATAAAATATTAGATAATATTTAATTAGTATCTAATTGTTACATTAATAATAAGGATTGCCGATATGAGGAGCAGTTAATCCCATGCTTTCCTAGCCCATGTCTATATTTACATAATGTTGTTATTTATAACTAGCGGTATTAAAATTGGACTAATGTTTACGCAATGTAAGCAATAAATTGCATTCTTCACAATCACTGCTATTACTACTTATTTCTGTTGTTTTAACCGTTATATTATTTAAACTTTTACCGTTGAATTTACACACTTTTTTCAAATGGCCTTTACGATACCATTTTTTACTCTTATAATTCTTGTAACGACACTTTTCGGTATCATGATTTTTAAACCACATCCATCGCATGCTTTTAACTCGCACGCACTGACGTGGTATACCAGCTCCAGCTTCACTTTGTCGCATACTGCCCGTATTCAGGTATCCGCTGCTGCCTCCGTACGCGCCTTGCGCCCACACGCAAATTGTGCCATTTCTACAGCTCGAGACAACGTTAGTTTGATGGCCTCTTGTTCGAACAAACGCTCGTGCTCCGGCACTGATCTCAGACCCAGCACGAAGCGGTCGCGAAGAATTGTATCTAATGCGGTTCCAAACTCACAGTAGGCGGCAAACCCCCTTAAACGTGCCGCCCAATCTTCCACCGTTTCGTCGATTCCTTGAATAGCACCGTAGAACGCATTCTTATCCGCGAAGTCGGCGTAAATTGGTCACTGAATATCCTTAATAACTCGCTATATTCAAGTTGACCTTGGGTGAGCCAAACTCGTTACCAACATTTAGGCTTCGTCTGATAAGTGGGTTAAAAGAAGTGCTCTTTTCCCTCACAATCATTGCTTAAAACCAAAAAATGTTGCAATCGACTCACAAAAATAGACCATTCCTGGTTTTTTGATCCAAAACTAGAAATATTTCCAACAAAACCGACCATTTTTTTCTGCTGATGTGGATAGCTGATCGTCGCCAATAATATATATGGGGCGTACCACAAAGACAGTAGTTAGTAATAAAGCAAGTTTAATACTGACGAATGATTGACAGTTTAAGCTTATGATTGACACACGTCAGAATGGTAATTGATATATTATGATGGTTATAAGCGTAAAAGATATGAAACAAATCAACAGCGTCGTTTTTCTTAAGAATACAACTAAAAATAGTGAATGTGATGAAATTGAGGTAAGGTAAGAACTAATCTTCAGTCGCATATGTCTACGAGCAGCATTTATTAATATTAGCTTTGCGTGATTGTCTTCTATTCACAAAGAATAAAAGTTTTTCCCCGGGCTCCTTTGAAGAATAGGCCAACTGCCGTTCTGTCAGGCAGGTATGACCTGCCTGATAGAACGGCAGTTGGTCTATTCTTGACCGATTGGCTATACGAGTCACTACAATCGTGGCTACTAGGTGGTAGAGTTCTGCATTGTCTTGCCTGGGGCTAGTACCATCGCCTTACCTATTCCTGCCGCAATAGCGTTAGTACTTGTCGCTGTCGTGTTCGGGTTTGGAGTGTAGGGTAGATAAACTTATGCATATGACATTAGATCTCACCACAAGATAGCAACGCACACCCTTGGTGTCTATAGACAATGGTTGACTCATTCAATCAGGAGACCCAGTTGCTGCTATTTTATGATAAAAAAAAGTGGCCAAGTGCGAATCGGACTCGCATTTTTCTCTGGACTAAATTTTTTGTTCCTGTTTCATCTATTCCATTTTTTTCTCCAAGCTATCCTCCATGTTCCGTAAAAGCTTGGAAAAATATTTCAATACTACCATCACCACCACTAGTCCTCATGGTAATGACACGTCACGCCAATCGTTCGCCTTTTACTGAATAGTCTGGCAAAGACTTCAGTAGTATTATCAATCATCAATCAGAATTCAGTAACACCCTATAATATTATATCGTTTTTTTTTAAATATATTTGAAACGGCCGTTAAAGATAACCTTAAAGAAAGACCACCCCATATTTGCAATGAAACTTTCTTTATTTTGACATACATTTTATTTGTACCGGTGCAATTATTTAGCATCAACTAAGTTATTTATACTTGCTAGCCAAATAGTTATGAAGGTGTAGACACAGGCCGCCTGACGTTTGCATAATCTACAGGCTTCGACTTTACTACTTTCGATTAATATTAGGTTATAGATTAATGACAATATAAACATTGTAATGAAGTATTTTAAACAATTATCTATGTTAAAAGTTGAAAAGATATCTATTTGTGTTACCATATTACGGCAACAGTTTGCCACAGACTGAAAATAATATTAGATAATAGAGCAATATTAGATTACAAACAATTTTATTGTATGACAATAAATTTCAATTCATAGATTGTAATTCATTTATTAAAATGAAATACTTTTTGACTAAAGATAGTTTTTATCTTTCTAATTACTACAAAAGAGAAATAGCAATTTTGCTATTATTTTATATTTCTAATACAGTCAAATGCTTGGCTAACACAGCTGCTTCTATTAAGCAGCTACGTACTCTAAGTAGTGTTCCTTTATGAGAACACCACATAGAGTACGTAGCTGCTTAAATATCTACCAATACACAAATTTAAAAAAATATACAAAATCAAAACTTGTTAAAAAAGGTTATTATATCTGAATATGTGGATGATAATAAAGCATGGGATTATTTACTCCTCATAGCAGTCTCATAGTAATTATAACATATTATTCATAAATTATTGCAAATACATTATTTAAAAAAATGTATATATACAAAAAAGACAAGCCCGCTGAGTTTCTTCCGCCGGATCTTCTGAGTGAGTGGCCGCGTTTCCGATCCGGTAGTAACTCAAAAAATGTTGACTCGTCAAAAGTGCCTGTAAAGGATAATTTGAATAAAAATGTTTTGACTTTGACTTTGACTTTGAATATGTAATTTGTTAATTAAACAAATATTTGGCCATTAAAAGAGAACATTTTTAAATTAATTACAACCTGGATTTAATTTTTTAAACAACCTATTCGTAATATATTCCTTATTAGGTCTATCTTTATATAAAGTACTTTTTATATATTGAATAAAACGGTAAAGTTCGTTTCCTGCTCGGATCTAAAAAATCTTAGTAATAAATCTTTATCAAAATAGCCACACGCTATCATCTTGCAAATTTTTGGCGAACCAAGTAGTTATGATACACCGACAGGTGACGTTATTAAGAAAAGTATTTTGTTTTTATTTTTATAATTTGCTAATATGGCCACCATAGTTCATATACGGTGTACAAATCAACTAAACACATTACGGTTCAAAAAGTACAGCCTTCTAACGTACAATGGAGTCTAATGAGCAAACCCAAAGATATTTTTAAATTACTGAAAATACAATTTTTTTAAAGAATGTATATATCTTCTTTCTTTTAACATGTAGGTATAATTGAAATTATTAAATATATATCTTACATCAAGCCAGCCTCTTGCGTACCCTATGTCTTCAAAGACCAGCTCCAGGTCGCTGTCAATCAGCGCGTCCAGGTCTGCCAAGGTAGGAGCGGCCGCGTTCAGCAGCCACGAGACCACGCTACTGGTGTAGTAGTTGTACAACAGCATGCTGGTGATACCAACTACCATGAGTACTAACCGACGTCCTACGGATAACGAGATACCAGTGAAACATCATAGCCTAATATTGATATTGTCATATCTAATAATAATATTATCACGCCGGTTTCCTCGCAGCTTAGACATAATGAAGCGAACGCCAATGGAAGTTCCAACTTTTTAAAATTACTTTCCAATAATAATATTATGTAGGTACGTATATTTTTTAACTTTAAAACTAATAATTATACCGTACTAAACATTTGATGTTGCTTTAAATAAATCTACTGGAGATTACCTATTAGATTAGTGCTTATTTTATTGCGTTCCGAAACAGAATGAGAGCTGACTAATGTGCACGATCAAACTTGTTTTTTTTCTTTAAATAGTAAAATACAAACGGACAGGAATCTAATCCTATTATAAGTGATTACTGCCGCCCATGGAAAAATACACCACCATTTGCGTTGCCAGCCTTTTAAGATTAATTAAGTTTTTTTCTTGAAGACCTCACCTCTGAGGCGGTTTTGTTCGAAAAATCCACTGCTAATAATCGGTTCCATAGAAAAGTAGTGCGGGACAAGAAGTGTTCCAAGAATCGTACAGTTGTGGAGAATATGACCGTTAGTGTTTATTTGGCACCAGCTGTCGAGTCGTATGTTATTATAGTTCATTATTACAAAGGCCGTAAAATAGGCTATTGCAGGTCGAGTATGAATTTAAGGTTGAGCCCGTAATGAGGTGAAGCTTAGTGTTTTTCTAACAAAATACCAGGAAATAAAATGGTCTTTTATGTAATAAATTTAATTGACCTTTTTTTTGTTTTGTTTTCGCTAAAAGCAGGTTTCTCATTGCAAATTTTACTACCAATCTTGTCTCTGGTGCAGTCAATATCCATTTCAGTTTCGGAACCGTCGGAACTCATTTTAATTTATGTTTACTATTAAAATAAGAGTACCAAGACGAATGACGACGACGAACTCGGTGTTTACCAACTTTACCGCCAAATTATTACTTTTTGAGCCTATGCCGAAAGGTCTAGAGATGTATAACCTCGGATGAATTATATACATAGTTTCATGAGTAAGTCTGCTGCTTATTTGCACTCATTTGCGGTACATGCTGTAAGTCTGTGGGACTCCCTGCCCAGTAAGATTTACCTTTGCTAGACTTTAGAGACCTATAAAAAACGTGTCAAAGAACACTTTCTAGCTGAAATGTAAGTTTTCCTTATATTGGATGTACTTTTTTTCTCTACAATATGTTTTTTTAATACATTATTAGTATATATTAATTTAGTTTCATAGTTTATAATATTTGTTATTTTTTGTACACTAGGCCTACTCATTTCTTTATTTTCATTATTTTATTCTCCTTTAACGGGTTGGCTGGAAGAAATCTCTAGAGATCGATATAGTCGCCCATTGTACTTATGTTACGTTAATATTGTCTTTTTGTTTTGTTTTCTGTGTACAATAAAGTACTAAATAAATAAATTATGTACTATTATTTTTCTGTATACGTAAAACCACATACCATGTAAATGTAAAAACGATAATTCGCGTGCTTTTTATTCAGAAGTAACGACAATATTTCCGCGCATGTGTAAGAAAACACTAACATTAACGTGCTATGAATCCTATTGATGAAGTAATTTTAAATGTTATTTTCTTGAATGTTCTTAAATGTTGAAACGAATTACTTCTTAATAATTCGTTTATATACAAAAACAAGAGATATCGTAACATCCAAATGATTGTCTCTAGACAAAAGATATTGCGTATAAAGTAGGGGTGTTGTTTAATATTTTCAGTAAATTAGTTTCATTATAACTGAATATTTTATTTAACCATAACAATGGCATACATACTTTACATTAAAAAGTAACTTTAAATTATTTTTATATTTATTTACAAGTTTTTAGGATTTTATAGATTTTTATATTATAAGATAGCAATCAGCAAATGGCTCTCCTGATGGAGAGAAAAATCATCGCATATAGACTCTAAAGATGTTAGTAGTGCATTGCTATCTGTGTGGCGGGATGGATTTTTGTATATCACAGGATAGCAAACAAGCAGATTGGTCTCTAGATGGAAAAAAGTCATCGCTTGTAGACTCTAAAGATGTTAATAGTGCATGGTTATCTTTGCGCGGAATGGCTTTTTTATATCATAAGATAGCAAACAAACATATTGATCTCCTGATGGAAAGATTCAAACCATCTCCTATATACACCAAAGATGTTAATGGTGCGTTGCTATCTTGTGGCAAGGTCTGATGCCACATGCATACGTTTACCGGCTACCTTACCCTCCAAACCGGAACGCGACAGCGACAAGCCCTGACACTATTACGGCAGGAATAGATAAGGGGGGTGATACCAGACCATCTAGTAGTGTATTCCATATGCAAACCTCTATCGGCTGCCTAACCCTCCAAATCGACACACGACAATGACAATTGACGCTATGTGGCATGAATAGATAAGACAGTGGTACCAAATACTCGGGCGAGATGTCACGGAACTCTACCATCTAGCAGTCATGACAGTAGTGACACATATAGCCAATCTGTCACCTTTTACGACGTGCTTAGCAGAACGGCAGTTGGCCTATTCTTCAAAGGAACCAACACCAATCCGGTCCGGTTGGTCCAGGACCAATACCAATATTTGATGATAGTCTTTGCTAAGACAAATTGTACTTATTATTCAGACAATTTTAAAAGGTAGTCTGCATCTGAATATTGATAATATTTTTAACAAGATGTTTTTACAATATAAGATAACAAACACATGAAAAGAGAAAACCGTCTCTTGTAGATATTAAAGATGTTATTGTTGCGCTGCTATCCAAGTGGCATGAAGATAATGCCACTGCCAATTAAATGGAATAGTGACAAGCACTAATGTAATTGTGCCAGAAATAGGCAATTTTTTCGAATTACTTTCAGTTTCGTGGTCATTTGGAAGGCAAGGCTAAACTAACCTCTAAAAAGCTCGGTGTGCTCAGTAGAATGAGAGAGTACTTTTTGCCGGCCCATCGCCTTCAACTTTATAAGGCACAGATTCGGCCTCACATGGAGTACTGTTCTCATCTCTGGGCCGGAGCTCCTCTGTACCAGCTCCTTCCTCTTGATCACATTCAGCGTAGAGCGGTTCGAATCATTGACGACCAGGCTATTTCAAAACAGCTTGACTCTTTGGCATTACGCAGAGATGTAGGTTCACTCTGCGTCTTCTACCGAATATACCATGGAGAGTGTTCCGACGAGTTGTTTGGATTAATTCCTGCCGCCGAATTCCACCATTGGACATCACATCAAAATTTTAAGTTCCATCCTTACCATCTCGATGTCTGAAAATCCACAACTGTGTGTTTCTCCCAACACATTTTTCTTCGCACTACTTTGTTGTGGAATCAATTACCGGCAGGGGGTTTCCGAATGGATACATAGGGACCTTCAAGAAAAGAGCTTACTCATTCTTAAAAGGCCGGCAACGCAACTGCAAGACCTCTGGTATTGCAGATGTCCATGGGCGGCGGTGATCACTCACCATCAGGTGCACCTATATCTCGTTTGCCCCCTCTTCTATATAAAAAAGTAAGGTGGTGATATCATATGCCCAGGTGAGACGTTGAACTCTACCACGTAGTAATCACAATATCCACACGTACATACTGTCGTTCGCTTTTCACAAACTGCCTGCCGAATGGCATATGGACTATTCTTCAAAGGGCTTCATTCGGTCCATTCGTGACATATGTTTTATTCTTTAATTCAATTATTGTGACAATTGTTTTATTGTAGTCATTTTTAACCATTATAGATTAATAATATGATTCCTCTTATTAGTACGTCATATGCGTTTAAGTGAGGGAACAGAGCACTTGAGTCAGATAACACATGTAATTTAGATAAAATAAATAATAATTACGTATATCTGTATAATGTATGTCCGCTCAATACATTCGCAGGGTACTTGAACCCGTGTCAACATGCCAGTTAACGCATTAGGCCGGTGATACGTAGCTGATATTACACACAAATATGACATACGTAGACCGATTCGTGGTAAATGCATTCCAAATAGGTAATGCGATAATGCAGCCTGGATAATAATGTGGGATAATCTAGTGTAGCTATAGGATTTATTGGGAATTCACGTAATTAGAAGGGTCAACAAATGAACCTTACTCTAGAATTGCATAGAACAAATTTCAGTGTATGTATTTTGTTATTTAGTAGTTTGTTCAAATCCTCATAATATTGAAAGCCTTACAATGACACAAAATTCCATGTTCACAAAATGTTATATAGAAAAACTTTATTCGTCTGTTTGTCTTCACTCTTCAGTAATATTATCTACTAGCTGTTGCCAGCGACTTCGTCCGCACGGACTTCGTTTACTCCGCACAGCTCCTCTCCCGTAGGTTATACGTGATAATATGTAGGCTATATGTTGACCCAACCTGTTAGTAATATTCATGCAAAATTTGAAGTAAATCCATGCAGTACTTTTTGAGTTTACCCCGGACATACATACAGACAAACATACAATCTGACAAACAGACAAAAATTCTAAAAAATATATTTTTGGCTTCGACATCGATTGCAGATCACGCCCCAAGTATTCTTTTAAAAAACTATTCAATGTACAGTTTTGACTTTCCTACGATTTTATTATATGTATAGATATATATACATATATATACATATAATAAAATCGTAGGAAAGTCAATATATGTCAGGGGTAAACTCAAAAAGCACTGCTTGGATTTACTTCAAATTTTGCATGAATATTACTAACAGGTTGAGTCAACATATAGGCTACATATTATCAGGCTATCACCTACGGGGGAGGAGCAGTGCAGAGTAAACGAAGTCCGCGCGAACGAAGTCGCGGGCTACAGCTAGTGAAGATAATAAAGTATGTAATTTTGTGTGTTGTAGATAAAATAGACAGAAATTGGTGAAGAAACGCTATACCCGGGCAAGTTGGAGCAGAACTATTTAGCTAGAGTTTATCATTAAAACAAGTTTATCGTTTTTATATATTATGTAATTTTTGTAAGCATTTAAATTAATACCAAGGTATATAAACTACCACAATAAATATAGCTTAGTGGTTTTATTTATCTATTAAATTATTTGTCAGTGTTGATTTGATTTCATGCCATTTAATTTTTGTTTCATGTTCGTGTTAAGTAGATTGTATTATGTTATGCCATAATCATAAAATGTCTAGACTGACCTTGGCTGGAGAAAGCTTGCTCAAATATTAAAATTCCATCTTCAAAAGCTGAAACAACATGGCGTCGATAAAATGGCGAATGTAGCCTTATGTAAATTAAATATTAATTTTATAACCTTATATTTTAGGTGGGTAAACTACTGCATTTATATTTTGAACTATTTTCATCAATTCACTCTCATGATCACTTTATTTATTTTTTCTCTTCTTATTATAGGAAATTAAAACAGAATACTATCCATTTTTATTATAAGACAAAAAACATGACAAGTAGACGGCTCTTGTATAAGCCTTCACTAGTGTCCAAATACCCTTGATCAGTTAATCTGATAAGGACCGGGCTTTAGTTCGTCGTTTTTATTGTATTTGAAAATCTATACTATTTTTCTTACTACTGTTACTAATTAATTCTTGAAGTTAGATTATACAACCTAAATAAAAAATTTATTAAAGAGCCTCGGCAAACTCTCATACATCACATCATCTGAGAGCATCTTTAAATGAAAAATATCTAATAAAATACAGCATCTAATTCTGAGCATTAATAAACAAACGCTTTCTTCCTTGATTCCCAGAACTTACAGAATTTTGATTTTAAATATCTTAGAGGTTGCCTTGTGTGACGGTAGCAAGGAATTTATATACTATAACTGGAATTGTTACAAAGCAATATTTGAAAAATAAAAATGTACTTTATTTCGTTATTCATAAAGTTGACATTTGTTTCTTACTTAACAGAGGGGAAAAACGTTCTGAGCAAGACAACGACATGAGTGGATGTTGTCCCTTTCTTGCAATTGCCAGTATAAATAAAACTATCTAGATGGTAGATTTTTACATATTCAGTAATCATTAAATCCTTTTTATTCATACACGTTGATAAATAAATTAGCATAAAATGTATTGTAATTAATATAGTGAGTTCTTAAATGTGCTTATTTTAATTATTACGTAATTACTTATGCAATGCAAAAACTATTTCTCAAATTAGTAGAATTACTTAGTAGTAATTTGCAAACTACGCATGTCCGCACTTGTATATGGCGATTGGCGCTTTATTTAGTAGAAAGAGACACACTCCACTCATGTCGTGGTACTCTTCGGAACGATTTTGAAGCGCATGTAAGCATTCCGGGTAGAATATAACTTCCTTGGACGGTAGTAAGTAATATGACAACTTAAATACTTATTTCCAAAACAAGGTATCTGTGAATAATATTGACAAACAGCTTACCAACAAAACCTGCATGGGTTTTACATTCACTGCGATTGAAATTGTACATAAATACAAAAAGTAGCAGAAATTAGGTAAATTAGGTAACAATTTTCTAGTCCAGAAAATACTTTATAATATTATTTTATCCATACGGGTTAAGACCTCTTATTGTCGTACGATACAAATCAGTGTTGTCAGCATTTTTTTAAAAATATGAATTCTCGGTATTTAATCGATAGAAAATTCAAGAGATGTTCAAAAATATATATCATTTTAGTCTCCTTAAACCTCACTGTTCATTGAATTTACACAAAAGTAAACACCAGCTGGATAAAGTACGAATGTTCTGTACCTAACGCCAATTTTACTCTTTATTATAAGAAATATTTTAAATATAACTATTTTAAATATACTTTCCTTAATATTCCTAGTACATTTTTAAAAAACATACTCCTATTAAAATAATTTTATTTAGATAAATAAATACCTAGAATATAAAAATATTCTACTAATTATAGCGAAAATATAGAATGGCAACATTTAGTTTACTGCATAAACAGAATATTGTTTGATTGTGGTCAGTTTACTTCCCTTTAAAATTAATTCTTTAATCAGGGAAATAAGGCTATAATTTTTAATTTTAAATGTGAAACATAAAAAAAATAATTGCATAAATATAATTGATATTTGGAGACGATACAGAAAACAAAGATAAATTTTTGCCGACCTTCTTTGCAACCTTCTTCTTTCAGTTATGGTTTTCCGCAAATAAACGCATGAATCTATAAAGTATCTGGGAATACATAGTTTCATTCTAGTTGTCACTAGACACTAGTGTAGCCTGATATCTTCCCCATGTTGGTTCTGGGCTCATTTGAAGAATAGGCTAATTGTCGTTCTGCTAGGCAGGTCGTAAAAGTCGACCAGTTGGCTATGCGAGTCACTACCATCGTGCCTATTAGGTGGTAGAGTTCTGCATTTCCTCGCCCGGGTCTAGTACCACCACCTTACCTATTCCTGCCGCAATAGTGCCAGTGCTTGTAACTGTCGTGTTTTGGTTTGGAGGGTAAGATAGCCGGTAAACTTATGCATTTGGCATAAGACCTCGCCACAAGATAGCAACGCACTATTAACATCTTTGGTGTCTATAGGCGATGGTTGACTCTTTCCATCGGAAGACCCATCTGCTTGTTTCTAGCTTACGATAAAAAAAAATCTTATTAAACTATACACATTGCCGTTATTAATTGAAATGAATAAAAATTGTTTGAAATATTGAAATATATAAAAAAAGGTTTTTTTATTATTACCCAGTTTACTACTTTTCCTCATTGGTCTAGTGATAATTCTATTCATTTGTAAATTATCGAAATACAGGTTCAATTTCCAGGTCCTTAAAAAATATGTTTTTGGGCTTTTGAAGTTCTTTAGCCGTGTTGAGCGACTGAGGGGATAAACTTACAGGTTCGCGTCGTCAAAATACGTGACATACTCGTAACGTCAACTATACAGCCTAGAACTGACTGATAGTGTATCAATATATTTGTGTCTTAGAAAATGCTTAATCTTACTGGTTCCAATAATCATAAGTAACGAGCGATGGTGTTGGCAATTGTAATGTAAGGGTTAAAATTCAACTCAACCGCCAACAAAATACAAACGTCGTAATTAACCGGTTTGTTTAAGTTCACTATGCAAGGATTGGTTATGTTTCTGAAATAGCAACTAACCTTGTTGACATATAACAGCAAACACGCTAAAAAATGCAAAAGATCCGGGTTCTGGCCGGTTTTCCAAAATGGCGGACGCTCCCAGTAGAAAAGAACATGCCGCGCTCGCAGCGATGGTACACCACCAGACACCACCGGACAGGGGTGACAGGAAACGGTTCTCATAGCTACCCACACCTTTGTCTACTATAAGGTAGTAGAACTTTGTCCTGAACATATAAATTGTTAGCAGTCCCAACTGATAAAGGAATCATCTCTCGCCAACAGGCATATCAGTTAAGTTACCTATAAAAAATGAAATAATTGTAATTCTAAAAATAAAAATGTTACCAAAATTAAATAATTTACCCTTATATTAAGCAAATATTTTAAAAGTGTATTTTATAATATTCATTAAATAATAATTAAACGCTTACGAGTATCATCTTATAGCTAGCAAAAATAATTATGTCAGTATTGGAAAATATATGGTTATTTCATATTTGGTATCAAAAAGTACACTTGTCGATGCCACCTACTATCTTAAAATAGTATTTTCATGGATAAATGCAAACTGCAAATAAGAGGTGTAAGTGAGTGTAGTAAATAAATAAAAAGTTTTTAGTAAGTAAACAAAAAACTGCAAATAAAAAGTGTAAAGTGAATGTTATTGATATAAACCCATTTTTTTTATTTTTTCATAATATTTGTTTGTCCATCTTTCTATTACCGCATCATTCGAGAATTTGTTTTGATGAAATTTGACATAAAAGTAACTGGTTAGCTAGTATTTAGGATACTTTTTTGTATTATAAAAAAACAGGCAAACAGATGCCTCGCCGGATAGAAAGAAACGAACATCGCCTATAGACAAACACCAAAGAAATATGTTTATGTTGCGGTGTTATTCGTTTGGCGAAGATTATATAACATAATTTGCATTAATTAGTTCACCGAATACTTTAACCTTCTAATCGAAGCGTGGCACTGACAAACAATGCCACTATTTGTGACCGCCTGCCGGATAAAATTAAAACTATTAATAAGTAAGGTCAAGACCAAATATGGTAAAACATTGCAGATCTCAAATATTAATTCTTAATATGTACAACTCACTATTTTTCACGAGAACAAAATGATGGGCCTTTGTCAGTTATAAAATAAGGTTTGCTAGTTATAATTACTCTAAATTAAGTAAGAAATTGCTAAACCTGCGATAATCAGAACGGTCAACGGTTATCATACACCGTATTGCTGCCCCGTTAGTCGAGTGGTTAGCGACCCTGACTACGCGATCAATGGGGTCCTGGTTCGATTCCCGGCAGGGACAGGCATTTATGTGATGAGCACAGGTGCTTGTATTTCTGGGTTTGGGTGTTTATTAAATATTAGAGTATTTATACATGTATTTCTACGTATTAGTATCGTTTTTTAGTATCGTTTATTTAGTATCGTATCGTTTATTTAGACCGCCCGATGTACGGAATGGAACGTCTCCTCTCCTGACAGACAAGTCGTAAGAGTCAAGCGAAAGGACATGAAATCGTTGTTGACATAGCGGTTATTAAAATTTATATTACCGACTATAATCCGGTTATTGATAATTCTATTAATCAAATTAACTATTTAGTACTCTTCACTACATAGTATAAAACAAAGTCGCTTTCTCTGTCTGTCCCTATGTATGCTTAAATCTTTAAAACTACGCAACGGATTTTGATGTGTTTTTTTATAATAGATAGATTTATTTTTGAGGAAGGTTTTAGTTAATAAACCTTTCCGATATTCCCGCGTAAACAAAAGCTACGCGGGCGAAACCGCTGGCAGGTCGCTAGTTAAGTCATAATGATTACCGGTTAATATAGAAACTATAAATTTCAATTTAACCGACTTGTACTTAATGAAACGTTCTCTAAAGTATCTTTACGCCCGTATTCTCAAAGGGGTAGGCAGAGGTACAACAAGTGTACCCACGATTAGCAGAAGATACTTGGTCCCACAAATGTGATAGGTGGCAAGCCTTTTTTTTTATTTCATAAGATAGCAAACAATCAGATGGGTCTCCTGATGGAAAGAGTCAACCATCGCCTATAGACACCAAAGATGTTAATGGTGCGTTGCTATCTTGTGGCGAGGTCTAATGCCACTTGCATAAGTTTACCGGCTACCTTACCCTCCAAACCGGAACACCACAGTGACAAACACTGACGCTATTGCGGCAGAAATAGGTAAGGCGGTGGTACCAGACCCGGGCGAGACAATGCAGAACTCTACCACCAATGCCAGTAGCCATGATAGTAGTGACTCGATAGCCAATTGGTCGCTTTTTACGACCTGCCTGGCAGAACTTCAGTTAGCCTATTCTTCAAAGGATCCCGGGACCAACACGGGGGAAATTTCCTATCGCCAAACCGGGCACTTTCCAATCCTGGGTAACTTTGTGTTTGTCAGAAAACTGAAAAAACACTTTTTTTTAAGTCCCGACCCGAGAATCGAACCCGGGACCTCATGTGGTCAACGCCAACGCTGGACCACTAGACCACAGAGGCGATTCTAGTTCAATAAATTTAATAATTATTACTCAAGCTTCGTAGTCGGCGGTAAAAACACATCCACCCAGTTCAGCCACTTGGGAAAGGCTCTGGCGCAAGTGCAGGCTATGTCTTGCTCTTCCCAGTACAATGAGTTTGTGACCGCCTGTTGGATCAAATTAAATCTATTAACACATAATAAAATTATTAAAACTTTCGTAAGACATTATAAACTAAATAAATTATAACGGCTACACTCACGATTGATGGATGTAGGTTCTGACTAGCTTCGGACCTATATGAGGTCTTTCCTCAGGGTAAATTCGACTTTCGGTCGGTCCCTACCGAGCCATTTTATACCATTATTAAATTCCGAACGGACCGACTACAATGTGCACAGCATCATCGTCGCTGCACACGCACCCGATTCCGAAGAACCACGCGTGGAATGCATCGGCCCGAGATTCTAGACGAGTCGCTACCGAGCGAACGTTAGACTCACCCTGAGTAAGGTTCGAAACAAATTAGAGTGCTAAGTGTGAGCTTTTTTTTCGCGTTCGATCGTGAGCGCGTTTGGACTTTACTAGGAATTTATATGTGATTTGTATAGCGCCACCTAGTGGCAAACGTGAGAAACCAGTTTACCACTAGGTGGCGCTGTACAAATCACATACAAATTACTAGTAAACTCGAAACGCGCTCACGATCGAATGCGAAAAGAAAACTCACACTTAGCGCTCAGAACCTACACCGATTAATCGTGAGTATAGCCGTTTTTAACTTTTTAGCTTATATAATACCTATATATTTGAAATTAAAAACACATCGTCTGCAAAGGAATTATAGTTGTGATAAGTGTGAAACCTATAGCTGTATTACTGTTGATATTGCTTTAAATTACGCTTCTAATGCCCGGTTCCTATATCAGTAAAACGACTCGTTGTAGTTACAAATAGTAATAATTTCTACGTTAGCATCCAAACAAACAAATTATGGAACGCCTTATAACTATTAAATTGGTTGCATTAGCAACCAATGCGTTGCATTAGCAAAGCAACAAAGTAACCATTAGGTTACTGTTACGAATGACGGATCGCTTAATATAGGAACCCGACATTAATTTAAATTATACTTTCAGGCCAATATTAGATAACTAGATAGGCATAATAATATAAACTATGAGTTGAAGCTTTATTCGGTCTCAAATAACATCAATTGGACGTGTTGATGCAAAAACGTTCCAGTTCACAAGTCAAACAAGTAATTGAATAAAACGTCGATATTCACACAGTCATCACATCATTATTATTTCTTAAGCATATTATCGAATACTTTATGGAGTACTAGCTGTAACTGCGACTTTATCAGCGTGGAAAAATTTCTAAAATAAATGTCCCGGCATTTTACCTACGCAGTTCCCGTTCCCGCGGTATCTCCGGGATAAAAACTTCTATATTCTATGTCCTTTGTCGGGTCTTAAACTATATTTGTACCAAATTTTATCCAAATCGGTTCAATGATTTAGGCGTGAAGAAGAGACAGGCAGACAGAGTTACTTTCACATTTAAAATATTAGTTGGGATTTCCGCAAATTGATTTAAGATGTTTATAATAGTCCTTTAAATCTATATTAATATATACTATATTATATGAAATAATGAAATGAAATAAAATTTATTGCTCAGAATAAGGTTACAGCAAAAAATACGCTGTTATTAAAATTAAGAAGTACCATGCATTCTACCAAATGGCATGCAATATTATAATATTATAAAAAATGCGAAAGTTTGCATGTTTGGATTCATGTTTGTTGCTTAATCACACAAAAACTACTGAACGGATTTGAATGAAATTTGGCACACAAGGAAATGGTAAACGGGAATAGCATATACGCTACTTTTTATCCCGCAAAAATTAGGTGATCCCGCGGGAATCGCCAAAAACTGCAATCGCCAAATGCAGCGGGCTGCACGCTGCAGCTAGTGTTCAAATAAAATTGCCTTTATTGATTATCAGTTGAATATCTATGTTATTTAATGATCATATTCGTGTTGTATAATTTTTTTATCTGGTACAAAATTTATAAAGCAATAAATAGTTCCTTAAATAAAATTTATAAAACACGTAGTCCTAGTCTTGTCAGCCTTTCGAATAACGACGTCTAATCAAGAGTATAAATACCCGCTCACTAATACGTATAACATCTAAAACCACTCACCAGCGTTGAGTTTCTTTCCGGTGATCCGATCCACAGCCCTGCTATTGTGTAATTGAATCTAGAGACAGAAAAAGTTTCTCATTTCTAATAATGTAGTAGTAAATAATGATTGTTTTTAAGTTAGAAAAAGCTCAGGGCTAGGCATCTAATACCCTGAAATTTGGATAAATAAAAAAACAACAATTTAATAACGTTTATTCATCCGCGCAAACTCTAAAACAGTCTGTATACATCGCGGTAATTATAAAGTTACTGCTGCTTCGATTCTACGATGTTCTACGAAGTCTACGATGAAGATATTAGAAAGGAATCTCTTAGATGCTCTTTACCACACATGACATAATGTTACTGTTTATAAACAAATTAATATCGAAACTGTAAATTAAAAATACACTTTACGCGCAGTATTAATTATATTGATAAGAAAATATTGTCATGTAAGAGTAAAGGTAGGGTAGTATCGGTTGTGGCCAATATATATATATATATATATATATATATATATATATATATATATATATATATATATATATATATATATATATATATAGGCCAACTGCCGTTCTGCCAGGCAGGTCGTAAAAGGCGACCTATTGGCTCTGCAAGTCACTACCATCGTGACTATTAGGTGGTAGAGTTCTGCATTGTCTCGCCCGAGTCTGGTACCACCGCCTTACCTATTCCTGCCACAATAGCATTAGTGTTTGTCACTGTCGTGTTCCTGTTTGGAGGGTAAGGTAGCCGGTAAACTTATGCATGTAGCATTAGACCTCGCCACAAGATAGCAACGCACCATGAACATCTTTGGTGTCTTTAGGCGATGGTTGACTCTTACCATCAGGAGACCCATCTGCTTGTTTGCTATCTTATGATCTATCTGTGCCCGCGACTTCTTCCGCGTGGAAACATTTTTAAAATAAAAATAGCCTAAATTAATCCTTATTACCGTGGTTTAAAATATGGACAGTCCCGGCGTTTTACCCACATAGTTCCAGTTCCCGTGGAATTTCCGGGATAAAAACTATCCTATGTCCTTTATCGGGTCTCAAACTATCTTTGTATTAAATTTCATTCAATTCGGCTGAGTTGTTTAGGCGTGAAAAAGAGACAGACAGACAGATAAAGTTGCTTTCGCATTTATAATATTAGTATGGATAGTATGCATTGCAATTTATGTACCATCCAAATTTCAAGTGGTACTAAGATAGCTAAAATCGGTACTTCTGCTATAGACGAAGTTAATAATATTAAGTCGCAACACAGTCTACATTTACGTATAATCAAATGTCTGGGGTTTGAATTACTGAGTTTCGTATGGTTAACGATCATGACTGTGCAATCAATGGGACTCTGGTTCGATTTCCGTCAGGGACAGGCATTTGTGTGATGAGAATAGATGTTTGTATTTCTAGGTTTGGGTGTTGAATAAATATATTTCTGTATTTATATACGTATTAATATACGAATAATTTGCTTACTTTGGGTTTAGATCGATTCGTGTAATTTTTCAAAAAATGTATATATTATGTAATATATGTACGGATTTATTACCATTTCTCATTATCCTTACCCTCCAAGGTGGAAGACAACAGCCATAAACACTGACGCCATTGCGGTACGAGTCGGTAAGGCGTTAGTACCAAACCCAGTCGAGGCGTTTCATAATTAACCAATTAATTAATTCAGATGTGTTTTCCGAACAGATACGACTAAGGGACTTTCAATAAAAGAGCTTACTCATTTTTAAAAGACCGGCAACGCAATTGCAAGACCTCTGTTATTGCGGATGTCTATGGGCGGTTGTGATCATTTACCATCAGGTGCGCCTCCTGCTCATTTGTCCCCTCCGCCCTTTTCCCCCCTTTCAAACTTTCCCCTTTCCTCTTCTCTCTACCCCTCCCCTTTTCCCCGTTTACCCTGCCCCGCTTCTTTCTCTCCACCACTATATTTCTCTCCAGATCCCGAATCAGTAGTTGATGTCAATTATATGAAATGATTCTTAATACTAATAAATCCTATCACATTAAATTCTCGAGAAATCTCGTACCTTTTACATAAATTGAACTCTAATACATTGAAACTGAATAAAGAAGTTTGGGACATGGGCGTTATATTAAAAAATCAATGAAACAAAAATTAAACCTCATGTTGACGCCGTTGACAAAAAGAGTGGAAAATGCTCGGATCCTTAAAACAGAATACCAAGGGTTTTATGACTGCGAAAATCAAGATAAATAACTCCTTAGTTCGCAGTCAACCATACCATGGTTAAAAAAACTTACTGAGGTGTGATATTTATATGTGGTGATACATATTTCGCCAGTTCCTTAACAGTTCTTATCATGGCTTTCTGTATCTCAAAGACTGTTGCTTGTTTCTTGTAGAATTCAGAATTAACTGTTTGTTCTATGGTGGATGATTTTAAAACAAACCAGGTGGTATTCTGAGAGATAACACTTAGATTTGTCTATTCAGATGTAGTGATAGTGAAATTTTTTACTCGCCCAGGACACAAATACGGAATTCTTTGATTTACTCAGATTGACCGCTGGAATTGTAAAGCGGTTACTGGAAACAGAGAAGCGATAATTATGGATATTTGTTTTAGTACTTATTTTGTCATAGCACCGTGCCCATACATTTAATAGTATTATTCAGAATTTAGATAAATCTTCTTTACCAATATACAATTTAAATACTTGTTCATTTTCGTAAAGCTATGAAGCCCATAAAATAAATAAATATTCACGGGACAAATTACACTTACTGATCTAACCTCAAAGTAAGCAAATTATTTGCTTGTGTTACGGGTGTTAGTCAACGATACCACAATATAGAAATACATATCTATGCAGCTATCATAAATGCCGGAATATATTTAATAAACACTCAAACCTGGAAATACATTTATGCTCATCACACAAATGCCTGTCCCCGTCGGGGATCGAACCTGAGCCCTGTCGATTGCGTAGTCAGGTTCGCTAACCACTCGACCAACGGGGCGAGAAAAAAATATGAGACGTGTCGCTTATTGAGACAAATTCGTATTTACAAACCTATTCAACGATATCTCACAAAATATGATACGAAAAAATAGACATCCCCACTTCTCGTGTAATTACTCTAAACAAAAATTTCAAAGATTTTAGTTTACCATTTTATTGGCGTGTTTTATATGTGTATGCCAAATTAGGGCTTTCTAGTACGGAAAATCTCTGAGCTAAGCCGCAGATGGACGGTTGCATGGACATACAGATGTGGCTAAATTATAAGCCATAAGGGTTCCTAGTTAACTTCGGAATTCTAAAATTTACCTAAAATTATGTTTCTCTTTTAGAATGTCCAACAGCTGACTAGCTATTTTAGTCATCACGGATACGCCGGCCGTATACCCAACTTCCGACAGCATCTCTGGCCGGAATTCCTTCGGTTGGTCAAGGACCTGGACGGAACGTGAAACATTGTTAATACAGCCTCTGCTGTTAGTAAATAGTAGATTTCGTCTCAAGTGCATGCATTGTTACTGACGCAGTATCTTATTGAAACTCTTTGTTATGCAAATTCATTGGTTTATTTACTATACATATACCGTGTTTTGTATTAAAAACACAAATATTCCGAGTTGGGACTGTATAAGAACAAATCGAATCTTTACTACTTTTTGGACATCAGACAAACAATAATCGATCAACTTGGCGATCTATAATTAAAAAGAAAGAAATCTGAAAAAAATGTTTTTCTGTTCCTTTTTTTGTAAAAATGGATGTGTGGGACATAAATAAAATGTTTCATTAAAAGCGTTTTGATCAATAAAACATTAAATCTGGCACTGGCATTCTTGACAAAACTGTTACTAGATCAATCTGAAACCTGACCAGTTCTAAATTTTCTATATAAGGTGTATAAATAATTGTCTCAAATTGTGTGTTGTCGCCTCTGTGGTCTAGTGGTCCAGCGTTGGCGTTGACCACATGAGGTCTCGGGTTCGATTCCCGGGTCGGGCATATAAAAAAGTGTTTTTTCAGTTTTCTGAGGAACAAAAAGTTGCCTGGGATTGGAAAGTGCCCGGTTGGCGATAGGCTAGCCACCTATCACATTTGTGGGACCAAGTATCTTCGGCTAATCGTGGGTGCACTTGTTGTACCTCTGCCTACCCCTTCGGGGATATGGGCGTGAAGATACTTTATGAATAATTGTCAAAATTTGTGTTTCTTTTTTCCTATTTGAATACCATTGGTCTAGTACATTAAAAGAGAAAGCAAAAATTGCACAATTTACAAATCGCCAGACCGATCGATTATTTATTTGTCTAATATGCAAAAAGTAATTAAGCCCAGTTTTGTTTATAATATAGTCGAAACTAAAACAGAAGATTGCTACTGATTCTAAAACTTGGTTTATTTTTTGCATTTCTATTTATAAACATTCAGATTCTACTTATATTCACCGTATTAGTAGAATCTGAATGTTTAACAATATTAATTAATATGTGATAGCTCCTATCATCTTCTCATCCTTCATCACTGTCCCATTATATGGCATTTAAAAACTAATGACAATTTTGGCTCAAAAATCATAAAAAATTGCAGTGACTGGCCTTGAACTACTGTTAAATTTTATTAAATGAAACAAAGTTAATATTTTTTGCCTTATCTGGGGTTTCAATTCAAATGCTTATTATCTATATCCAAACACGCTTACCATGGCACTTACTATTTTTTCTAGATACAAATGTTGCGATTCCAGATTTCATGTCATGTTATTGAATAAGCTGATAACTTGGATAAAATGCACATATGTAATAACTATTTTTAAAAACTAGCAATGGCCTGGTGGTCCAAATTCTATCACTGTTAAGTTTGACGACATATTTTAGCAATAAACAGAAAAATATACCTGTGTGTATATTGTAATTTATGTTGAATTAATTTAGTGTGTGTAATGTTTAGTTTTATTAATTTAATGTATTTCTAAAGCATTCAAGCATCTTCATGGCCGTATCCCCGAAGGAGTAGGCAGAGGTACAACAAGTGCACCCACGATTAGCCGAAAATACTTAGTCCCACAATTGTGATAGGTGGCAAGCCTTATCGCCAAACGGGCACTTTCCAATCCCCGGCAACTTATTGTTTATCAGAAAACTGAAAAAACACATTTTTATGTGCCTAACCTGGGAATGGAACCCAGAACCTCATGTGGTTAACGTCAACGCTGGACCACTAGACCATTAAATTAATAAAATGCATGCGGATTTCTGCACTTCTCCGTAATGTAAGTTTTTATTGTGCCAAATATCATATTCGTCCTTTACTGTAATTGTCGTAAAAAGGGTAGAAAAAAATTCTTCACGTATTAATATATATATTGTAACGCCGCCCAGCGTACTACGTGCCGGACGTGTTACTTTGCCGACGATATCCCTTTTTTATTCAGGGAATCTTCTTGGTACTCGCTTTGCTGCTCGAGGTACTAATTAGTAGCAGGACCTTTTGGGATTCTTTAAGAAATTAGACTTTTCGTATATATCTTCGTTTATTTTCAGAGACGTCTATCTTACGTCAAATCTTAAAAGATACTCCTATTCTAAAAACAATTTATTCTTTCTCTACATACTAAACAGTTCTACATTTGAAAGTCGACAAAATGGCCAGTTCGTATGTAACACCATAAAGGTGTTACATCAGCTACCCCCCAAGGTGGGAGCAGCTGAAACTGGATGGGCATTTGTCTCCCTTCGTATGGCCTACCTATCCCTATCCTGATTGCCCTACCTACGAGGGGAAGGTACATTTTGGTGGGACTGTCTTTTCCTAAAAGATAGTTTGCCCCATGTGTGGTTCTGTTCATTACCACCACACCATGGCACAAACTTTGGTCTCCCAAAACCCCTCTAAAAGACAGACCACAGTCCCCTCACCTAACCTATCCTACCGCAAACATTTTTTTATTTTATTACACTTCAGCCTAAAGGGCTCTAGCTGTATAAGAGATAAGAGATGGAAAGGCATAACAATTCAAACTTCTTTTCCTTGGTGGACCAAAAGAAAAAAGATTGAAATATTACTTCCTCTCAACATCGAGCTCGCCCCAATATATATATCACGATCATAAATATTCCTTACTCTGAACCATATCAATACCATCATTATGATGTCTCCCAAAACTATCCGAGTTCATGATATCCTATACAGATATCCTTTGTGTCGACTATGTCGTACTACAAAGTTGAACTCCCCTTCAAAAGACTTTCAACCCTTAACCTATACTGACTCTCTCGACTTCATACTAAGGCGGCTCTGTCCCTAGTATACATTATATCCCCATAAGACTTTATTATTGAACGGAAGAACTTGAGAGGAATACATTGCTATTGGAAATATGACATTTCTTGATTTAATATTCTTTTGGTCATCTTTTTTCTTTTAGCTTCGGTCCATCATCACAGCATTGGTTGAGCCCGTCATATTACATGAAACAAATACAAGCATTAGTATTCTCATATATAAGCCCAAACAAAAGTAATGGTCTAACATGTAACAATTTTTATTACAATGAATGACTATAAGTACACTATATATTTTTTTTACATACGTACATGAAATGCTTTCAACCTATTTATATGTACAATATCTCTATATCTCCTATTGCTTAATTTCGTAATTACATAATTTACATTAGATATTCTTTCCACTTTCTGAACGGCCCTTTATATAACCTACATAATTTCAAACTCCTATTGTCCACCCGTCTTGGTGTATAAACTAACACTAATTGTCCCGGTGAAAAGTCCTTTACTTTAGCCCTTTTGTCGAAATATCTCTTTTGCCTAACTTGTGCCCTTCTAATATTTTGTATTGCTTTCCGGACTAACGCACCTTGTAAATTATGTCTCTCGGCATAATTTACTTCTCGGCTTTGACTATCCCTATTTACCCCCATGTCGCTTTGGAATATCGGTTCCCTAGCGTACATCATCATATATGGTGAAACTTTAGTGGTTGATTGTTTGCTAGTGTTATATGCATGACATACTAATGGCACAAATCTACACCAGTCCCGTTGGTCCCTGGCAACATACATCGACAACATTTGAACCAGCGTTTTATTGAACCGCTCTACTAACCCGTTCGTTTCTGGCCTAAACGCCGTACTAAATCGCGACTTTGCCCCAAATCGATTCACAGTTTCTTTCACTAGGTGTGACGTGAATACTGCTCCCCTATCAGAAATTACTTCCTTAACACCTCCGTATCTACAAAACACCTCCTCAATCAGAAATTCACTCACTTTCTCTGCCGTAACTCTTTGTACCGCTTTACATATCGCATACTTCGACACATATTCAACACATACTATAATATATTTATTTCCATTTAAAGATTTTCTAAAAGGCCCTAAAATATCGATTCCTACCTTTTGCATCATATGGGTCACAGTTATAGGTTGTAATTCAGCTACAGTACCCGGCGATAAATATTGCACATCGACCTTTGGAAAGAGACAATCGGCTAATTTCGGCTTCGTAGAGCGTTATCTCTGTCGCATAAAATACAAACAGTCCGGTACCTATTAGGAGCTGTTAAAACAAGTATGATTTGCTTCTTTTGATATTTTTATTCTTTGTATAAAATACACTAATTTTTCTATAAGTGATGGCTTTAGGTTGGGGTAAAATAAAATAAAAAAACATTTTTACATTATGTTTACGTATTTAATTATTTTGGAACATTACAGCTTTAGTGTACATAATAAACACCATTATACCTATTGCTAAAATGAGACATTGCAATAAAAATAATAATAATTCTAATTCTCAATTACTTCCATTTCACTATCTGTGCTCTCAAAGAGGTCAATATCACTGTCACTATCAGCCGTATTTATTACTAATCTATCAGTGTAATTGTCTAAACTGTGTTGAATGCTTCTATATTCATTCTCACATTTGATTGCATGATCGCAAACCTTTTTCCACTCTTCAGCGCCGATCATGTTTACTTTTTCAGTCAATAATGTTTTTACTGTAGTTAAGTTCATACCCACATTTCTAGAGGCTACATAGCCTTTCAGTTGAGACCATATATTTTCAATTGGATTAAAATCCGGATGATATGGTGGCAATCGCAACACAGTGTGCCCATGTTCGGCAAGTATTTTGTCCACAGAAAACTCTGTATACCTCTCCTTGTGCTGACATATAATAGCGTAAATCTGGGTTTTTGTTAATTTTGGATCAACTGGAATTTCATGTCTGTTTAACCAGTTGATCATTTCCCGTTTAATGGTGTTTGAGTTAGGGGGTCTCAAACGTTAGTTAGACGTTAGTCTCAAACGAATGGAATACCTTGATAAAATACGCAAATTTCGCGAAACAGGAAAAAATATCGTCTACATGGATGAGTCATATATACATGCATCCCACACTAAAGGGAAATCTTGGAGTGACGATAAGAAAAAAGGAGTAAAAAAGCCAATTTCAAAAGGTCAACGTTTGATAATAGTTCATGCGGGAAATGAAAAAGGCTTTGTACCCGGTGCTTTTTTAACGTATAAATCCACGGACACTACAGGTGACTATCACAATGAAATGAATAACGATAACTATGAGAAATGGCTGGTCAACCAATTAATCCCAAATATACCCAGTGATTCTGTTCTAGTTATCGACAACGCACCCTATCACAACAAGTATGTTGAGAGACCCCCCAACTCAAACACTATTAAACGGGAAATGATCAACTGGTTAAACAGACATGAAATTCCAGTTGATCCAAAATTAACAAAAACCCAGATTTACGCTATTATATGTCAGCACAAGGAGAGGTATACAGAGTTTTCTGTGGACAAAATACTTGCCGAACATGGGCACACTGTGTTGCGATTGCCACCATATCATCCGGATTTTAATCCAATTGCAAATATATGGTCTCAACTGAAAGGCTATGTAGCCTCTAGAAATGTGGGTATGAACTTAACTACAGTAAAAACATTATTGACTGAAAAAGTAAACATGATCGGCGCTGAAGAGTGGAAAAAGGTTTGCGATCATGCAATCAAATGTGAGAATGAATATAGAAGCATTCAACACAGTTTAGACAATTACACTGATAGATTAGTAATAAATACGGCTGATAGTGACAGTGATATTGACCTCTTTGAGAGCACAGATAGTGAAATGGAAGTAATTGAGAATTAGAATTATTATTATTTTTATTGCAATGTCTCATTTT
This sequence comes from Apodemia mormo, assembly GCA_036924255.1. NCBI lineage: Eukaryota > Metazoa > Arthropoda > Insecta > Lepidoptera > Riodinidae > Apodemia > Apodemia mormo. The sequence goes on from JAUPFN010000007.1 coordinate 45,263,114, forward strand.
AGCAATAGGTATAATGGTGTTTATTATGTACACTAAAGCTGTAATGTTCCAAAATAATTAAATACGTAAACATAATGTAAAAATGTTTTTTTATTTTATTTTACCCCAACCTAAAGCCATCACTTATAGAAAAAATAGTGTATTTTATACAAAGAATAAAAATATCAAAAGAAACAAATCATACTTGTTTTAACAGCTCCTAATAGGTACCGGACTGTTTGTATTTTGTGCGACAGAGATAACGCTCTACGAAGCCGAAATTAGCCGATTGTCTCTTTCCAAAGGTCGATGTGCAATATTTATCGCCGGGTACTGTACTTGTCTGACCTTTTTTCTTTCTTGACACAACCTACACGTTTTTACATACTTCTCGATCTCCTTCTCAGCATTCTCGCAATAATAACTATCTCTGAATTTACATAACGTTTTTGCCAAACCCAAGTGACCCCCTGACCATGGGTCGTCATGCAGTTCCTGTAAGATCTCACATAACAAACCCTTAGGTATAACTACAAGATCCTTCATAACATGTCCACGCTTTACTCTCTTACACAAAACCCCTTCTTTCAAAATATACCCCTTATATATTCCGGTATTGCTCATCCTTACTCGGGATAACCAACGCCTACATGACTCATCCATCCCTTGCTCTTCTTGGACCTTAATTACCTCTAATTTATATACTTCCAAACCATCCTCTTGTTCTTTCTGAGCGTTCTCAGCTGTACTCTCCACACTCAACGGGTTTCTACTTAAAAAATCGGCAACTACATTCTCTCTGCCTGCACAATGCACGATATCGAAATCATATGCTTGTATGCTCAGTGACCATCTCGCCAACCTTCCATTCATATCTTTCTTATCTCTAAGCCAACATAACGCCTTGTGATCGGTTACGACTTGGAACTTTAATCCCCATAAAAAATGCCTAAAATAATTTAACGCCCACACTAGACCTAAACATTCTTTCTCAGTAGTGGAATATTTCTTTTCTGCCTCACTCAACTTCCTCGACGCATACGATATCGGATGCATCTCTATTTTTCCCTGCATTAAACAACATCCCAGAGCTTCTCCACTAGCATCTATATACAACCTAGTTAAAACATCCTTATCACTAGAATAATGACTTAAAATAGGCGGGTTACACATTCGATCTATGATAATGGAAAACGCGTTTTGATGTTCCGAGGACCAACAAAACTTCGACCCCTTCTTTAGTAATTTTGTTAAGGGTAGAGCAATTTTGGCAAAATTATTGATGAACTTACGGTAATAGGAGAATACTCCAAGTACCGATTTTACCTGTTTTGCATTTGTAGGTGCAGGCATTTCTTTTATCGCCTTTAATTTCCTGCTATCTGGTCGAATACCAACCCCCGATATTTCATGCCCTAGCACACTTATCTTTCCATACCCAAAACTACATTTATTTGGTTTAAGCGTAAGGTTCGCTTCCTTAAGGCGCATTAACACCTTTTCTAATGCTTCCTTAAATTCTGTGAAAGTTTTCCCCCATATTAATATATTATCAACATAACAGATGGCATTCTTGTATTTAATATCCCCTAACACCTTATCCATTGTACGCTGAAATACTGCTTGACTTGTTTTTAAGCCAAAAGGTAACACGTTAAACTCATACAATCCTGACGGTGTGATAAATGCCGTTTTATGCCTATCACTTTCCGAAATCATAAGTTGCCAATAGCCAGAATTTAAATCTAAATCAGCGAAATAGTGGGCACCTGACAGATATATTAAAATGTCCTCTATAATAGGCAATGGATAGCTATCTGTCACCACCTTTTTATTCAACTTACGATAGTCCACACAGAATCTCCATGTGTTATCATTCTTCCGCACCAACACTACTGGGGAAGCATAAGAGCTTTTAGATTCGCGAATGACACCGTTGTCTAACATTTCTCTCACTTGTGTATTGATTATTTCTAGTTGTTTAGGTGAGACACGATATGGCGGGTGGTGTACTGCTGTCTGGTCTACCGTTTTTATTTCTACTTCTGTTAGTTTACACCTACCTAATTCTGTGGGCCTAAATGCGAAACATTTCCTATACTTACTAAACAGATTTCGTAACATATTCTTTTGCTTTTTACATAATTCCGGATTAATGTTAATTTCATCCATTTCGCATTCATTGTTAGAATTTACGTGCGGATATAATTTATCCTCGTATTTCTCTACATAATTCACATAATACATGTAATCCGTTTTTAACAAATTATATGATTTATTTACATCAGTGACATTACTATTTACAACGTTTCTATGGTAGCCGTCTATACTGGAAAGATCATCATTATTTCGTAGCAATGATGTATTAATGAAATCTACATAGCAACGCTGTTTAAGACATATGAAATTCTTTGAAAAGTCTATTACAGCATCATATTTTTTCAGAAAATCTCGACCTAATATAAGTTTAGTTTTAATATTCTCTATTATTAACATTTCATTCGCAAAAATACTGTTATTTATCATTAAATTTACACACGTCTTTCCTATCACATTTAGTAACGATCCTCCTAGCGATTTTACAAAATGCCTATTGGGTGCATCATCTTTGAATGTTATTTTTAGATGTTCCGCGAGATCATTTGACATGCACGATATATCTGCTCCCGTATCGATTAACGCCGAACACGAATGACCCTTAATTATGACCTGTATAAATGGACTGGACAAACCTTTGCTTTCTGCCGGGAGATCTTCATCTGTTTGGGACGCAGCTCTCATCTCCCGCGTTTCGTTTCTTTGGCGGCGTCCCTGTACGTTTGGGTGTTTCGGTGACATCGGGCTGCGTCTGAAATCATTACGTGTGTTTGAGGCCGTTCTTTCATAACGTCTCGGCCTTAAATCATACCGGGGCGTGTGAAAAACTTCCGATGGCTGTGGATGTTCTGCCTGTGAGCGTATGGGCGTATTGGGCAGGATGTCTGGTTCCTCCCTGAATTTCACCTTCTGTTGTACCCCCATTGGCGGTTGTAAAGGAAGGTTACTCGCTCTCAATTGACCCCCAAAGACCTCGTTGTATTGAATGATTGTGTTTCGTAATTCTTCTCGTGACGAATACACTCTCATCCCCAGTTTTTCTTTTAGCGAGGGTAACATCGTTTTGATGAATTGTTTTACAAAAATTACGTCTGAAATTTCAGCTTTGGCTGCGGTGTCGCTGAGTCTGTAAAAATAGGTTAATAGTTCCTCATCACGGCCTTGCTTAGATACATAAAATCGTTCCACATAATTTATTGAAACGGGGAATTCGTTTTCAATTTTTCTACATAATTCATCGAAATTGGCCGTGTCGGTATATATCATTTTATAAAATGCTAATGCCGGACCGTCGAGATATAGTCCCAGAAGTAACGGTAGGCTTTCCATGTCCCATTTATTTATCGCCGCGACCGTTTTGAAGTCTTTAATAAACTCAGCGAACGCCAAGTTTTGCGTTCCGTTGAAGCGCTTGATGGCCTCCATCTCAATTCTTACCCTCTGACACCAATACTTAGCTCTCCTGGTTTTTCTAACGTGGTGATTGTGCGTAGCGCCTGAACGTGGGGACTTCCGTAGCCACTTCACACAGCGACTTCCCGCAGCGACTTCCCGCAGCGACTTCACACAGCAACTTCCCACAGCAACTGCACACCGCGACTACCCGGCGCCTCCACCAATTTGTAACGCCGCCCAGCGTACTACGTGCCGGACGTGTTACTTTGCCGACGATATCCCTTTTTTATTCAGGGAATCTTCTTGGTACTCGCTTTGCTGCTCGAGGTATAGAATAGAATAGAATATATTTTATTTGCATGAATATGGGTTACAATAAATAGGTCTTACATTTTTCAGATCGCCATAATCTACCGGCAATGCCGGTGTGCAAATACATACTATAATCTACTTAATCATAATTAATGTTCGTATTTTATAAATTTAAGGTCATGAATTATCTTACAATTAATTAAACTCATAGAATCTATATAAAAAAAAATGTCCAATTACATGTTATTATTAATACCTATATTATATCTGATAATGCATCTTTAATTATATTTTTGTCCAGGATCATATTACTATAGAACATTAATAAATATAAAAATTTAGTGAAAAATGAGTAAGAAGAACATTAACTTCTTATTGTGTTATTTGATTATTTAATTTCACATTTCACATTTGTTTATTTAGTGTCGTTATACATATTTAAAAAACTTAAAATATATTAAGAGTCAGATTTAAAATTTAAGTCATGATTATAAAAAAAAAATACTACTAATACTAATTAGTAGCAGGACCTTTTGGGATTCTTTAAGAAATTAGACTTTTCGTATATATCTTCGTTTATTTTCAGAGACGTCTATCTTACGTCAAATCTTAAAAGATACTCCTATTCTAAAAACAATTTATTCTTTCTCTACATACTAAACAGTTCTAGATTTGAAAGTCGACAAAATGGCCAGTTCGTATGTAACACCATAAAGGTGTTACAATATATATATATATATATATATATATATATATATATATATATATATATATATATATATATATATATATATATATATATATATATATATATATATATATATAAAAGCTGAATATTACCGCTAACAATACTTGTTAAATATACAAAAATATCTCTGAAAAGGGTTTCTCCCAACCCTTGTAATATTTAAATAAATGCATATCGTTGGCAGAGCGTCTCACCACGGATATGGCTCGGAGCGTCAAATTCTGGAAATCCCAGCGATCATAATATTTGAATCTCGACGAAATGTCCAAACCTGAAATTGTGGAACAAGAATCAGCATGAAAGTGGCTCTGAATATTTTATCTGAGTTAGAGATCCCAAAGCTCCGCGTATTCGAATATAATAAACAAACACATTATCTCAATACGAATAACGTACATGCAAATAATTTTGCAATAAAAATATGACAATGTCTTTTGGGGTAGTTTAAATATAGAAAAGTGCTTAAAAACATAATAAAGAAAAATTTCGACTCGGCAGGATTTGAACTTACGACCTTACCTCTGGCCGATAAGCTCACCAACACTCAACGTGTCGCTTGGTTCAATGTGACGAATTGCTTCTCTGATTTGTGATCCATTTCATCAATTATACTTATCGCCAGATATAAATAGGTGTATACTAGTTAAATGAATTCATCGTTAAAGATGAAATTCACATTTATTATATTAATTAATACTTTCGCGTTTCTAACTATTTAATATGTAATTTAGCATTTGTTTCGGGAAAACTTCAAAAATTTCATAATGATAAATTTCAACACAACAGGATTTGAACATACGAACTTGCCTAGCTAGCTAGCTAGCTAGCTAGCTAAGATGCGGCCTAAGATGGAACTCACTTCCCTAGAAGGTAACTGTTCACTATTCAAGTAAGTGAAGAGTGAACAGGTAAACAGGTAATAAACTAGTAACCTCTTCTCTCTTCACTCTGCGCCTCTGCCGGTAAGTAAGGCGGCAGGTACGAAATGTGATAATGTAAGCAGAGTATGAACCGGCGACCTTCAGTATGAGTATCATCTATTATTATTATCAATAATTCAGTTTTTATTTGCGCTAATTAAAGTTCTACTTGCCATCAAATTTTGTCCGTAAGAAACACGATTTATTATTTTAAATTGTTTTCTCGTGTTGATCCGGACCATTTAAAGAATACATCATCTGCCAGTTCGTAAAAGGTGAACGATTGTATATATATCACTATTATCGTAATACAAGTTGGTAGAGTTACGCAATATCTCGGCCGGGTATTTGACCTTAGAAGAGTGTTCCGAAGAGTAAAGTAGCCGTTAAACTTATGCAAGTAGCATTAGCACCTCGCTACATGAATAACAACGCACCCTTAACAACTTTGGTGCCTATCGGCGATGATTGTATGCTATCTTATAGTATAATAATAATATATCTAATATACAATAAACATGTTATATGTATTTTATTAATATGTCACTAAATAACGATCTGAGATCTAATGATCCGGAAGCGCGTGACCGTCAATTACAATTCATTGACATGATTGACAGTAAATTCATTGACAATAAAACAAATGATATAACCTGCATCAGGTATCACGTGTTTTTACTGTGTTCAAATTTTTATCAATATCAGTCAAGCCATTTTTGAATTATAACAGAAAATACAGGCTGACAAACAGACAAAAATTTTGTAGCCTATCATTAGTGCAATTGACGTGTTCTTGTTATATTATAATTCTAGGAAAATCTGCCCAGCCGTTCTTAAGTTATAGCGGGGCGTATAGACAGACAAATATTTTCAAAATGATAAAACTGATGTAAATCTTAAAACGAATATGTATAAAAAACCAATCGATTAAGCTGTTCGTGGGTTATAATGAAGCATATAATCACACAGAAACAAAAAAAAAAACAAAATAAGAAAACTGATATAAGTACATAAGTCAGAAAATCAATTATTATCACGAAATTAGAACCACACAGACCCTAGAGATTTATATAATACTAGCTGTTGCCCGCGACTTCGTCCACGCGGACTTAACTCCGCACAGTTCCCCCCCCCCCCAGCTAGGTGATAGCGTGATAATATGTAGCCTATGTGTTGACCTGACCTGTTAGTAATATTCATGCAAAGTTTGAAGTAAATCCATGAAGTACTTTTTGAGTTTACCCCGGACATATATTGACTTTCCTACGATTTTATTATATGTATAGATAGTAGCAGAATTAGGACCGGATATCTAATTTATTACATCGTATTATGGTCTCTCATTATCCTATAATTATTTGTATTGTAAATATGAGTAGCTGCATATATTTACCGATGGCTGGCCTCCACGTCCCTGCGGGTCTCCTCTCCAAATTGTTTCCCTGAATCTTGCCGAAGTTAAACATTTCTGTTATATCGTATTGATACCCTGGGAATTGTGATTAAATAGTTTAGATGAAACTCTGAACTGACAGTTTGTTAGCATTTGGACAATATTAGTCAGACAAATCACTAATAATTTATTTATGTTATTTGTATTCGTTACTACAACTAACATAAATAAATTATTAGTGATATAATTACATCTGTTTGCCCGTTCTGGCCAACAATAGTGACAGTGCTTATCACTGACTAGTAAGTATCTATATTTAGTGTAAGATAGCCGGGTATATGACCCGGCTATCTTACACTAAATAGCTGATTGTCTGTCAAAACTGTTGATAATGCCTCAAAAGTTTTTCCTCCATCGATATAGGTAAGTATTAATTCACGTTTAAACACTTGAATGTAGACATTTTATACAGTAGGTAACAAAAGTAAGTATTTTATATTCATTGCAATTAAACGTCCGTTTAATTATCACTTAAAAAAATTTGTAATTTTTATATACTATTTGAAATTTTAGGGTGTTATGCATCTAGTTACTCTTTATATACTATTTGAAATTTTAGGGTGGTATGCATCTAGTTGATATAAAATATAAAAATTTTTACCTGCATAATTGATGAAAAATGATAAATAGTCTATTATTAATAAATTACTCATAATAATTTACAAAACATACCGCAAACTATCGATATGGGTAGGAAATAAATGAAAAAACGAAAAACCGCATTAAATAGCGCTTTTTCGTTTTTGAACGCTTCTCACACTTTTACACATAACTCCGAAGTTAGCAAAAGTTCACAGCTAATTTTTATAAACCTGTTTTATGAATAACTAGGCTATAAATCACCATTAAATACAAGACGTGGGGAGACGCAGGTAACAGTCCAAAGTCTCGATGAACTTGAAAAAGACCTTTTTTGGCCGCATTTTATTTAGAAATTATTTTCATGTAAATTTTAAGTAAAATTCATAAATGTTTTAACTGCATCAAAATTTACAAAAGATTAGCTTTTCAGAAATGTATAACACTCTATATCTATTTCTATAAAATTTTACATTAAAATCACTTTGAAAGTGATGAAGTGAACAGGCTTTAAATGGATATTTGTAGAAACAATAAGTTTGTCGCATGACTATAAATTTATTTTAGATAGTATATGTATAATTCATTCATAACAGTTTAGTTTGAACCTTAAACTATAAATTAAAAAAGCATGGTAATAGCGACATTGAGAAAAACCATTTTTGATATGCCGTTTTTCTATCATTTTCCATGGTGTGCCGATACAACTGTAAAATTAAAACTGTATTTTGAATTTTCACAGTGATTCTAACATAAAAAAATAATAAAATTATGAAATTGTAATTTTTAGTATTTCTATCTGTTTAAAACGTTAACATGTTGTTGACGCGAACTCATAACATTTCACTCAAAAAATCATCTAATTGCACCAATATAAGTTTTAGCACAAAACCCTAAGTCTGATTTTATTAGATTAATTAATATCGCTGATGACAATATTTATCTCTTACGACCGGAAGAAACACATGAGCTGGATAATTTTAAACCTTACGTTTTGAGCTGTAATTTCAAAGCTTGTTATTCAGTGGAAGCTTATAGGACAAAACAATGCATTATTTAATTTTATTGACTCAAGTGCTACTTTGTGGTAATTAATAATTTAAAGAGGACAGTAATTTAACTTAGTAGCAACTTTCCATGAATACGTGACTTGGCGATGCAATTTAAACAAGAAAAGTAGTGTAAAGAATGGAAAAAATTAAAGGATGGTTTGAAAAATAATGTACACCCCAAAGCAACAATAATTCTGCCACATCTATTACGCTAGTAGCATAATCAAAAACGATGAATGAATATACTTAATGCACTTTCTACTTCGTTATCGAAGCATCTCCAGGAAAGTTGAATCGAGTCCTGCCGAATTCACTTTACTGAATAAGATTTAAAACATTAATTCGTGAAATTTACAATTTCTTTGCAAAATTTTAGTGGAAGATACCGGAAAGAAATCTCACAGGTGGTTGCTCTATTTAACACATACTAAAAAAAAGTATAGAAACTATACATACATAACATAAATTATGTACAAAGAAAGTATCTTCACGCCCATATCCCCGAAGGGGTAGGCAGAGGTACAACAAGTGCACCCACGATTAGCCGAAGATACTTGGTCCCACAAATGTGATAGGTGGCAAGCCTATCGCCAACCGGGCACTTTCCAATCCCGAGCAACTTTGTGTTTCTCAGAAAACTGAAAAAACACTTTTTTTTAAAGTGCCCGACCCGGGAATCGAACCCGGGACCTCATGTGGTCAACGCCAACACTAGACCACTAGACCACAGAGGAGATGTACAGATAATATTAATCATAGTTAACACGCAAAAATACTGAAATTTACTTTTTTAAGTATTTACTATGAGTTAATAGGATTTAAGAAAATGTTAACATTATAGAAAAAAAAAGTAACTAAAAAACAAATATTAAAATGTAATGTGTGTGTGTAATCCTAAAACGGAGTACTGTGACGTAAAAACGGGGGATATTATAATAAATAATAATAAATATACACGGGATAAATTACACCTACTGATCTAACCCCGAAATAAGCAAATTATTTGCTTGTGTTATGGGTGTTAGTCAACGATACTAATACATAGAAATACATATATAAATACTAGAATATATTTAATAAATACGCAAACCTGGAAATACAAACATTTATGCTCATCACACAAATGCTTGTCCCCATCGATTGCGTAAGCAGGGTGGTTAACCACTCGACCAACGGGGTGTTATTATAAGTTTAACATGTTTATGTATTTATGTGTTTATCTCTTATATCATAGCTCCCAAACAAATAGGCTGTTACTACGGATGGATAGACAGCCTTACGTGTTAATCTGACGCTCTGATGCAATTAAAAAAATCTGCAACACTTATTTATTATTCACAGTAAATGTATCGTGTTTGGCCTTATTCAAAATGTTTTGTTGCTCCGCAATGATGCACATGAAGCACAAAGATGGCCCGATAAAGGAGTGTATCAAAGAGTCGAGTGTAGGATAAGTATTGCCAAGATACTTATATTTAAATATTTCTCAACATTTTAAGATTAGTACCTGTGTAATATGCTACAGATATGTCTGCATCCACACTCAGATTCATTTTCTGCAACATGTCTTCAGTGCTAGGGCCGATAATGGAATCGTTCCGTCGGTGGTTTAATATCAACCAAACGTGCATCGCGTCGAACAACTTTAATTGTGAGGCCTGTTTAATACGTCGAAGTAAATTAAATTATTTTTCCCCTGTTGATGCATTCTGCCTAATCTAATGAATATCATTAGATTTAATAAGAAAAATTTTGCATTCTTGCCAGGCCGCTCATAACAGGTAAACAAAAGTCAAACGTTTCATTGATATAGTGAACTATGTAGTATTTCTAATAAGAAATAGTACTATTTTAAAAAAAAATTAAATTTGTCGAAGTCGAAGCGAAGTGAACGTGTTTTAAACCTAAAAGTATATTCATTTCAATTTCCATAACGTAACGTACAAATTTGTATTATAAAAATACAAAGTCAAGTGAGTTCGCGAGTCGACGCTATGTTGAAGTCAAGCGAATTGCATAAAAATATTTTGTGCGTCACCTATATTATAATAGAAATTGAGATAGAGATCAGTCATTTCGCTTTGACCATGCGTCAATATAAACTGACCCTAAAAGTGGTAGTACCATCGGGATCACTATGGATTAAAATTTTATCTCAACTCGATCAAATTTGCTACGAACCACGACTTTTATTTTTTTAATATTTTAAAGAAATACAAATTTGAACACTGGGTAGGATTGAACTTCCGTCAAAAACGGATATCGTCTTACCCACAAACCTTGTAGATACATCATATCGTATATATATATATATATATATATATATATATATATATATATATATATATATATATATATATATATATATATATATATATATATATATATATATATATATATATATATATATATATATATATATATATATATATATATATATATATATATATATATATATATATATCTTGTGTTATTTTGTTGAACTGAATAAGAAGCCAAGGCTTAAAAAATACCCCGGGAGTGATTACATTTCATCGTTCAGTACTATAACTCTGTAATTCTGGGTGTACGTGCCCGATATACTGATAACCTAAGAATTTTGCCTTTGCCTGTATATAGTTTAATTCGTGCTCCTACTATTTAGTCCACAATGTCATTGGTGTCGATTACCTCGATTTTAACGCTCTCTAGTCAACTAACTACCGTAATTTAGTTATATAAGTGCACTGTTGCCACTGAAATTGACATTATTTATGTATTGAGCATTACTTTTCAATGTATATTATTAAATACGAAAAGTGATGCTCAATAAATTCTATGACATTTTTCTTAATTTATAATTCTCTGAAATTATCCCTAGCACGGGATTAGTGATTTGATATGTCAACTCAGTTCACCCTGAAATACCGTATAAGTTGGAAAGTTGGATAGAGATTCTCATCACCACATTTTACCGAAGACGTACCGACTACCACTTTTCTGTGATAAACAGGATCGCCAGTTTTAGAAATAGAAATTGTACTATTTAACATATACGCATAAACAGATTAATTCATATCAATCAATATTATGCATTTTAGGTACCATTCAGTACAAAAATATATTAAATACCTTTTCTAGTACAGAGTAAATATTTTCACATGATCCGTCCAACAGAACTCCCACAGCGACAGTCCACTGATGTAGAATTTGGGCAAAATCATTGAACACATTTTCATGTATGTACCTGATAGACGTTCGAATCCCTCTGCTCATAATATTTTTGATAACGTTGTGATTATCTAAAATTATTCAAATTGTCTTACAATATTGACAAAATAATATACCACACATTTCATACATTTTTTATATCTTCGAATAGCGAACAAATGGGTTAATTTCTAATAGAAATAGAAAATGTGTCGCAGTGAAATTGTCAAAACCGTTAGATTATAATCTACCTAAGTGATATTATAATTTAACTGCTAACCTAACCTAACCAAATTATAAAATCCCTAGGTATATTATTAACGACTATTGACAATTTCACTGCAACATGTTCAACAAACCAACTCTTGCTTATGGTGCAATTAAAATGCTTAGCAATTAAAAATATACCCACCATTAGTGGGTATATTTTTATATCTTCGAATGGCAAACAAGTAGATGACTCACTCTCTGATGGAAAGAGACAATTCTCACAAACCCAACTTCAAAAATGCCAATGGTGCATTGCCGACCATTTTATTTTTACCTACCATTAACATTAATAACATAGAATAGCAAACAAGCAGATAGTTTTCCTGAGGCAAAGTGATAACTAACGCCTAGGATATGACAGTATATTTACTCCTATGTTACCTTCTTCATCGGAGCTTTAAGCAGAATGACCTAAATAATAAAAGATTCACTGTAATTCAACAAATGGTAAGGTTCTTGGTGATCGAGCTCCCTATCGAGCTACTGGCTCGGTGAAGCATTAATTATTTTTAACATTCTTTCGGCGAACCGAATTATCGCTAAAAAATGTATCGGTTTAATTTTTTTTCTTTGTATCGATGAACGGTGAACAGTGATTTCTATGTACAGTTACATCATTCAAGAGTAATTCTATAAATCATTCGGAGCTCTCCCTATCTCTACATTTGTAAGCTTTATTATAAACGAAAACTAATAAACAGCAGACATACACTAACCTTGTCATTTCTAGGTTGTAATGTTAGATAACAAGCCGTTTTGACTCGCACATGGTATCACATACATACCTATTCCTGCCGCCATAACATTGGCGCCTATCACTTATGTTCCTACTCTAAGCGTTAGGAATCGGTGAATTTGTACATACAAAGTGACATGACAGAACACATTGTTAAAACTTGCATGTGTTCGCCTCTTACCCTAAAAGCTTGCTTGCTTTTTAAATAAATAAATATAGCTGGACAAATTACAAAAATTGATCCACAAAAAAGTGGGCAACTTATTTGTTTCTCATATTTCAATGATGCTAATATATGAAAAATCATATTTAATAAGAACCCAAGCCCAGAAATATAAATAATGGTGTTCGCAACACAATCGCTAGCGAGAAATGAGCCCGAGTCCCATTAATTGCGTTTCTTAAAGAAAACTCTTCTAAGATGACAGTAAAAATACCATCCATTATTTCACGAAGCATTCATCATTTATGTCTTACAAAATATTATAAATGCTATACTGCAAAAGCACATCTAGGGCTCACATCAAAGAGCCCTTTCCGATATTAAACCCTGTAATAAGACCCTAGTAATATGAGTAGAATGTTAAACTCACTGGTCCGCGACTCACATGCCAAGTAACACAGGTAGGGGACGTGTTTGCGCTCAAAATAATCCGCAGAGATCCCGACATTTGCCTCCGCCGCCGCAGAGCGGGCCCGGCTTAAAGCTAGATATATTATTATGATCCGCCATATCTCCATTTGGTCGCTTTTGGTAAATTGTCTGAAAATACGTGTAAATGCTCTTATTTTTGTAATCTGTGGTTAGACGATAGTTGAATAATTTTTTCAAGACTAACATCAAGGAAATATATTCTAATCGAAATTAGCAAACAAATACTCTTTCCCGTTGGTTTGGATCTCTTTTTGAAGAACAGATCAACCGATTCATTGCTAAGCGTTTTGTTAAAGGCGAAAGGAGGCACTATCAATAAAAAAATGGCAACGTTCTATAATATGTGAACCACCTTATCAATTTTCGTTGCAATAGCGCCGGCGCTTGTCGTTGATTGCTACTGATTAGTTGCAGATCGTGTTACAAATCTCTTAGACTATGTTGAGTAATGAAAAGCTTAGCCTTAGCTAAAAGGTGGACACCTTTTATGAGCTACCCGCCATAAAAATCTATCAGCCGATTCTCCGGAAGAGGCTGGTTTAACAGGCAATTAAACTGAAACAAATAAATGTTGCTCTTTTATGTCATTACAACCCTGAATAAAATTTTCGTTAAATTTTTACAAACTCAAGCTTATACTACACATAGCCAGCAATTAGTAAGTTGGAGCAATGATTCTATTTTTGTATTTTATAATATCACGTGTAGTCAGAATCATTATTACGTTAAAGGCACATGAAACTCAACTTAACGTGTAGCTGAAGCATAATCGTATCAGCTCCTTTAATTTTAGATGAAATTGGCATTTATCGAAGCAAATTAATATCGTTATGGCAAAGAGAGTTTCGGCGTGAGAATACATAAGTTCTGCGTCACAAACAATTTTTATAATTTTTATTAGTTTGATGTTAATGAAATGCTTTTAATATTTCCTCTATTTTACGGAATAATAAACGTATTAAAGGGCAGTTATTAAGTGTTGGTCCGGAATCCTTTGAAGAACAGGTCAACTGCCGTTCTGCCAGGCAGGTTGTAAAAGGCGACCGACTGGATATGTGAGTCACTACCATCGTGGCTACTAGGTGGTAAAGTTGAATGTCTATTGATTCGTCCAGATCTGGTACTACCCTTATACCTATTTCTGCCATAACAGCGTCAGTGCTTGTCACTGTTGCATTCCGATTTCAAGGGTAAGGTAGCCGGTAAAATTATGCAAGTGGCATTGGACATCTCCACAAGATAGCAATAGACCAGTAACATCTTTTGTGTCTATAGGCGATGGTTGACTCTTTCCATCAGGAGATCCATTTGCTTGTTAGCTATTTTATAATATAAAAGATTATGATACAACGCGCGTTAACGTTATAATATAAAAGTATAACATATTAGCGTTTCTCAATTTTGTGGGTGGATGTAAAGATTTTGACCTCAGTAATCACTATAATTTAGTGAAAGTCGTTGAATCTTTAAACGACATAAAGTTAGTACACGCTGTCTTCTTAATATTTCAGATATAACCTTAGTCACCAATAGTAAAGAATTTATCCTGCGATGATATTAATTTCTGTCCCAGATTTTAGACATAGACTTGAACTTACAAAAATCAATATAGGCTACTATCATTATGTTTTTTCTCTCTATAAGCCTAAGCCTAGAAAAGGTTCTCAAAAGTGAAGAATTTGATATCAGTGTGGCATTACGATTTGTGATCCTTCTCTCTCAGAATTTTGATATATGTCTAAGCTACCAAACGAGGGAAATGTAGCCTATATATTATTACAATTATCATTATAATTTATTTATCACATCAACTCAGTGAATTTGTTTTTACGACCCTCACAAAACATCTTCAATATGTAATATTGACTGTTGTAAGATATCTGACACTAGTAACAATAATGGAATTTCTACAAGTGGTGACGGTGGAAAATATAGAATATATTTGACGAATTTCCTGAAATCGGTTTGACGGATGGAAGCTACACAAAAAAAAAATTACCGCAAGTATTGCGGCGATACATTCTACGAGTATATAGAGAAACGAGGATAATAACAAAGAAAAATATGACCAAACGTTGTGTTTGACGAGCCGTACGCAATGTAACACAATTTCGTTTCCATTTTTTTCAATAAAATAAATAACTAGATGGCTCGCCTGCCGGAAATGCAACCATTGCATTTAGATACCAAAGATGTTAATGATGCGTAATCTGTGTGGTGGGATAGTAATGCCACATGCATAATTCTACTGATTACATTACCCCTCCAAACCAGAAGACATAAGTAACTTCGTTATAACTGGGTGTGCCACGACACCTTTCGTATTTATTAACTTCCGGTTAAGTCAATTTACAGTTTTCGAAAATCACGTTTTTTTCAGATTTCGGCAATTTGAGGCCGTACAAAGCTGTTCTAGCTATATCTCAAGAAGACGACAGAAAGTCTGTATGTAGATGTATGTGTGTATGTAAATTTACCATAAGTTTTTAATGGATTGTAAGGCGGTTGAAAGCATTCGATTGGGTTCTTTTTTTTCGAGAATTCAATTTCATGCTTAACATAGCTTTAAGATTTTTCAATCAACTGATTTAATATCCAACACAATATGTTGGTGTCTACCTATGCGTAGGTATATTTTTACTGTGTTGATTGGTCATAACTATTACTAGGTGGGACAGTTCCGCAACGTCTCGGCTGGGTATTTGACCCACCAACTTACATATTTCTGCCTCAGTAGCGTCAATGCTTTTGATTGTCGTGTTCCGGGGAGAGTAAGATTGCCGGTAGATATATGCGTGTGGTACTGCTATCCCGCCATACGGATAGCAACGCGCCATTAACATCTTTGGTTTCAATAGGTAATGGCTTTCTTTTCCATCAAGAAAACCATCTGCTTGTTTGCTATATAATAATATAAAAAAATCTCAGCATAAAGGGAAGTTTCTAAAATAGCAAGGTCAACCAGTTTACAGTTTTATTTTATTACAGTTACTATTTTATTTTATTACAGTACAGTTTTATTTTATTTTTAATTTCTCGCTAATGGAAGTTCCTAATTATGAAACCAAGACAACATTTTAGAGCTCAAAGTTTTGATTTATATTAAAATAGTGAAAAAATGGTTGCTTGTGAATTAGAAACAACTCGCACATAGAAACCGTACTAAAAACACGTAAATATTCAAATACAACTCACATCTTCGGTAGTGTATACGGGCAAAAAACTACTCGCCTGAAATTGTATTGGTTTTTATATCCCGCGTCAGAAACCAATCACAATGATTGGCAAATTATTCGACCGATCAAATATCTAACCGCGCCATTTTAGCTGTCTATTTTGATGCCACCTCGTGTGAATTATTAACGACATTTTCGATATTATGCTTCGCAAATATACATTTACTGTTTGGGTTGGCTCGCAGTTTACTTGTTTATTAATTTAGTAATACACTTTATATTTTAGGTTAAGTAGATAGTAAAAATATTTGGTGTACTCTTTATACCAAGTGGTGATTAAGGAACGAACAAGTGCTACACAAGTCGTCACTATGACCCAAAGCAAAACAATGAATATTTATGAAAAAAATTCGTATTGTATGACAATACAAGTATATATACAATTATATTGCTGATAGTCTAAACCATTATAAACAGAAAACATTGGTAGCTATGTATTAATTTTCATAACTTTTAATACTCCGAAATATCTTCAGTAGAAAAAACACTACTTCACCTTACGTTGAGCGAAAGTATACGCTTCGGTTGTTAAGTGAAACGTGCGTTGAGTGTGTGTATTGTGTATTTTTGTGTTTCCTGCTGCCATGGGTGAGAATGTGGTGGATGTGGATGGATAGGAGTACCCCTGGGGACTTCTTCATTTTTTAGAGTCCTTATAAACGGCTGCCTATCCTTTCAGTGGCATTACGGAAGTCACATAAAACAGTTCGTGATAAATAGTCCATTAGTCTTCAAAAGGGCCTTTTTAAAAACTGAACTATGTGTCATTCTGACAGGCACTTCGTTAAGACTAACGATTGGTTATATCCTTACAGGAGTCATTTACATTATGACAATGTTTTACCTACTTTTGTCGCAATAGCGTTAATGCTTTTTTATTCGTTAATGCATGCATTTGGCGTTAACATCCCGCCACACTAATAACAATGCACTATTAAAATCTTTTTTTTTACAGTCAAAAGTTGTCTCTTTCCATCAGCAGAGCCGGCTGCTAGTTTGCCATTTTATGATATAAAATAATTATTCTCGCTTATATAACCTCAATGCCTTCCTATTCTAGGTTGGAGAACAGGATAAATGTTAGACATGCAAATAGTGCTGCTTATATCTTTGGAGATCGCCAGTAACTGCCTGATGGTAAAAATTGCGCTCATACACAAACTTGTACGGGGCTATCAGCGCAAGAAAGTCATGGCATCCCCTTCCACACACAAATATCAGGGGGCTTCATTTCAACGTGAACGCCGTCCACTACTACCTAGAGACGATGAAGACAGCCTTGCTCTTTTTGACTAAGACACAGATATCTTCTCCGGCTGATACCTCTTACCTTTTCTACACGGGGTACAAACTGACTAGTGTGTGCGTCTACGTTAAAGAAGATATCTGTTACTAGCGCCTCGGGAAACTTGATGGTCGGGACCTATCCATCTTCTGGCTACGTGTAGACTGTGACGTCCATCCCCGCCTCTGTGCGTGCCTTTACAGATCCCATAGCGGAAATACTGAAGTCGTCAGGCTAGTTGAGCACCTGCAAACGGCTGTAAAATCCGGTTTACAAGAAACCACCTGCGCTGAGATCGTGATCTTAGACGATTTTCAGAAATCAGAAATCAGAAGTACTTTATTCAATAAAACTTTTTACAAGTTATTTTGACGCGTCAACATTTTTTTAAACTACTACCGGATCGGAAACGCGGCCACACACTGAGAAGATCCGGCGGAAGAAACTCAGCGGACTTGCCTTTTTTTCATAACATTTTTTAAATAAAATATTACATAATTTTTAATTAGTATCTAATTGTTACATTAATAATAAGGATTGCCGACATGAGGAGCAGTTAATCCCATGCTTTTCTGTCATCAAGGTATTCAGATATTTTATAGTAACCATTTTTACACAGTTTTGTTTTAACACATTTTTTGAATTTGTTAACTGGTAAATCTCTAATGGCATCAGGCAGCTTATTGTAGAAGCGTATACTTTGCCCCATTAAAGAGTGGCTTATTCTGTGGAGACGAGACACATGCACAGCAAGATTGTTTTTGTTCCTTGTATTTAGGGAGTGAATATCACTGTTTTTTTTAAATAAGCAAATATTTTTACGAACGTACATCGAGATTTCGAATATATACTGAGAAATTACAGTTAAGATATTGATTTCTTTGAATTTTTCTCTCAGGGAGATCCTTGGACTAAGATTTTAAATTGCCCTTATAGCCCTTTTTTGTAATACAAATACAGTATTTATTTCAGCGGAATTCCCCCAGAGAAGAATTCCATATGACATAACACTATGAAAGTAACTAAAGTAAACAAGGCGTGCAGTATCAACATCAGTAAGCTGTCTCATTTTTTTTTACTGCGAATGCTGCTGAACTTAGTCTACTGGCCAATTTCTCGATATGTGGTCCCCAATGCAATTTTTTATCTACAGTAACCCCTAAAAATGTAGTAGAGTCCACAAGGTCCATTATTTTACCATTAAGTTGTACATTGGTATTTACATGCCTTACATTAGGCGTTGAAAATTTAATACACTTAGTTTTGTTGCCATTTAGAAGCAAATTATTAACACTGAACCAGTGTACAACTTTTGAAATCATATTGTTTACTTCGTCATATTTACCAATTTGTCTTTTCACTTTAAATAAAAGTGAAGTGTCATCCGCAAACAATACAATTCCATGTTTATCATACAATTCCATGTTTATCACCCACATAGTAAGGTAAGTCATTTATATATACAAGAAACAGAAATGGACCAAGTATGGACCCTTGTGGGACACCCATTGTAACAGCAGCGCCAGAGGATATTATTCCATTAACTTCAACCTTCTGAATTCTTCCATTTAAATAAGAAATCAAAAGGTCGAGAGCCTTATTTCTAATTCCATAATGGTGTAATTTCCTGATTAATATGCTATGATGAACACAGTCAAAAGCTTTAGATAAATCACAGAACATCCCAATCGCATCCCGTGACTCTTCCCAGGCTTCATAAATGTTCTTTAATAATTCTACACCAGCATCTGTAGTTGAGCGACCCTTTGTAAAACCAAACTGTTTATCATGAAATAATTTAAATTTATTAAAATGACTTAACATTTGATCGAGAATGATTTTTTCAAATATTTTACTCAGGGTATGCAAAACCGAAATTGGTCGATAGTTGTTTGATTCAGATTTAGAACCAGATTTAAAAATGGGAATAACTTTACTGAGTTTCATCAAATCAGGCATCATTTTAATGCCCATCACGCCAAATGGCTATATTCACGCACTATCAATCATACGGGTAGGTTTGTTCTCGATTTTGCACTGGCTTACGGTCTAACACTACAGGTAATTTTGGCTACGCGTGTTCCAGATGCCGATGACCATACGCCTTCACTGTTGGACCTTCTGCTGACCTACAACCCGGATGATTACCAGGTATCGATATAATTCTTAAGAAACACTTTCTACAAACCACAACCATAAAACCATATATTTGCGAAATTTACTCGATACCAATAACAAACACCCAGTTATAAAAAGTATCACATTTATTATATACTAGCTGTTGCCTGCGCACACAGCTGTTTACTCCGCACTGCTCCTCCCCAGTAGGTGATAGCGTGATAATATGTAGCCTATATGTTGACCCGACCTGTCAGTAATATTCATGCAAAATTTGAAGTAAATCCATGCAGTTCTCAACTTTTTGAGTTTACCCCGGACATACAGACAAACAGATAAACAGACAAACAGACAAAAATTCTAAAAACTATATTTTTGACTTCGATATCGATTGTAGATCACGCCTCAAGTATCCTTTTAAAAAAATATTCAATGTACAGTTTTGACTTTCCTACGATTTTATTATATGTATAGATTATGTGTCCCTTTAAATGCAGGGTAATATTAGCACGACTTATTTCCGGCTTAGGGCGTTCTGCTTCAGTAATTATATGATTTTATACTTAATCAATACCCTCATTTAGAGAGTTCTTAAAGGAAAAAGCGGCGGAAACAAGTAACGGCCTGACAGCTACTGTCCACTGCAGAAAACTGCAACAGTTTCCTCTATTACACGGGAACGAACAAAATGCGCTAAAAACCTAAGTGCTAATACACTTTTTTTTATCTTTTTGTCTTCTCGATGAGGTAGCTGCTATTTACTATATTTTCTGGAATATAAAAATATCTGTGTAAGTCTTACAACAATGCATCTACGTAACGGATAACATTTGTCATTTGCCGTTTCAACGCCGTCGTTGTTCTTCGGATTTCTTTATTTTTGCCATTCTCGGCGCATTTTACTATGTGATAAGGAGTATTATTGGTGCCATTAGATTGCATTTTAAAAATCCTTTCTAATTGTATATGTTACTTATATTTTAATTTGGAATTTTGTCCACTGTAGGCCGATTCATCTGATCACAAATCCAATCCGATCAGAATTTTTTTTAAGTTTCTGCTATGTATGTACATAAGGAAAATACTGATTTTCCCTCAATTTTCGAAAATCAAGTTTATACCCGCAGATCTCCACGGTTTAAGGTCCTAGGAACCTTTCCCCACTATTTTCACGATGACGTCAGTATGTCTATATGAATGTATGTATGTGTGTATGTAAACATCTCATACGTTTGAACGGTTGGACTGATCGAAACTAGGTTGATGGCATTTGATTGGACTCTACTCCACTTAGACTTCCTAAAAATTTAACTAAGTCGGTCCAGGTGATTTTGTGAAAATTTTGATAAAAACCCAAACAAATTTTTGGGGAAACAGTATTTTTTTAATATAACTTTTAGATTATTGCACCAATTAAGTACAAAATCTAATCATTTCTGTTCATTAAAAACTATGTCTAAAGCATAAATTATTAATTCTAAATCGGTTTATCCATTCGGGAGTTATCGTTGACGAAAAACTTTTGAAAAAAGTGTTTTTCAACATAACTTCGAAATGTTTCAGGCAATAATTTTTTGGTATTCTACGATATTTAGTACTAAAAATACTACGTCAAATGCCGTCTCAAAAATAAAAATCAAATCTAATTTTCAAAAGTTCCAGCTTTTCAAATATTAAAATTACGTTGTTTTTAGCAAACTTACATAATATTTTTCAAAAAACTTTCAGGCTAAAACACCAATTGGCTTATCTTATCACCTTTTCTCCTTAGAAAATTGCGCCTAAAAACATTAATTGAATTAAAATCAGTTGTTTTTTTTTTGGGTTTATCGATGACGAAAATAAAAAAAAAAATGCTTTATAACATATCTTCGATATTTTTCAACCTATCGATTATACAGCTAAAGCAATAATTTAGATCTCAAGAATTTAGGTGAATGGCATTCTAAAGATTAATTATTGACGTCATCGTGAAAATAGTCGGAAAAGATTTCTAGGACCTCAAAACGTGGAGATCTGGTGAAAACTCGATTTACGAAAATCGGGGCGAAATCAGTAACTTCCTTATACATACGTAGCAGAAAGTTAATAGCTGGAGACCTTATAACGGCTAAACCAACCAACCAATAACCGACCACCTCTCGTTTCAAAAAGCTGCATCCAAATCAGGTCTTTCGTTGAAGAGCTACGCGTACCGTAGCTCTTCAACGGGTTTTTTTATAGTATAAGATAGCAAACAAGCAGATGGGTCTCCTGATGGGAAGTCAACCATTACCTATAGACACCCAAGGGGTTAATGGTGCGTTGCTATCTTGTGGCGAGGTCTTATGCCACATGCATAAGTTTACCGGCTAACTTACCCTCCAAACCGGAACACGACAGTGACAAGCACTGACGCTATTGCAACAGGAATAGGTAAGGCGGTGGTACCAGACCCGGGCGAGACAATGCAGAACTTTACCACCTCGTAGTCACGATGTTAGTGACTCGTATAGCCAATCGGTCGCCTTTTACGACCTGCCTGGCAGAACAGCAGTTGGCCTATTCTTCAAAGAAGCCCAAAACCAACATGGGGAAAAAAACGGGTGGGTGGTCACATAGATAGTGAACACACACTGTGGTCAAAATTATAACACCACTTTTTTGTGTCGGGAGCTAGAAAGGTTTCTAGCTTTTGATATTTTGCGCTGTTGTTACAAACACTGTAAGCTGTTGCCACGTTATTTATAATATTGAAAAAGTCATTGATCTCGTTTTAACATAGTGATATCAAAATAGTGATAAATGCTTAGAAGTATTAAATAATTTATTCGTATCTATTTATCTTTTATATTGTTAAAGTCTTATTTGTTGAATTCTAAGACATTCCAAGACATTCTTAGAACAGATAATCTCCTCCTTTTAGTAAATCTGTTTAAAAATATTTTTTAAAAGTTACTTAAATTACCTTAATTATTTTCTATAAATAACTTCACCGGTTGTCATTATATAAAATGTCTCGTTTCACTTTAGAGCGCAAGTAAGAGTTATAATTTTTTTTATATCGGGCCGCAAACGCAATCTGCTCTCAATTACCTCTTCCCAATCCGAGATATTATGATATGAGCCGGACTGGCTAACTACCCGACCACGAATGACGAAGCAGGCAATTACTTCTTATTAAGATTATATTCAATGATTATAGAAATTAAAAACTCTTCCATCTGGTTTAATCTAAAAATAAAAATATTTGTATTTTTGTAAAAATTCAACTTAATTTAATTAAAAAGCTCAAAGATCAAAGTGAACTGGCTACGAAGTTATGAGGAAAGTTTAATTTGTATAATTGGATGCTGTAAGTTGTAAATAACGGGGAAAGTTTGATTTAAAATAATTACCTACTTATTAAAAATAAGAAACAACCAATTGTCAAATACCAATCAAAGTGCGGTCCTCGTTAAGAATACATTACCTGATCCACCAGTTCGTAGAACGAGGATCGTTTTACTTGAGTGCGTCACAAAGAGTGTTATGTTTTTCGAATATATATGAGCATGTTTATTTTTTTGAGACGCTCTGTAGACTTAATGGTTTAATTTTAGCTTGAGATCAATCTTACGATGCCTTCGTTACATTGGTCTTGATTGTGAGAGTGAAATACGGTATATATTTCTTTCGGACCAGGTCGCCGTCACTTTTTTGTTTCTTTTTATATCATTAGTTAGCAAACAAGCAGATAGCTCTCCTGATGAAAAGAGAAACCGTCACCATGATGGAAAGAGTCAACCATCGCCTATAGAAACCAACGATGTTAATGGTGCGTTGCTACCTTGTAGCGAGGTTTAATGCCACATTACCCTTCAAACCGGAACACGACAGCGACAAGCACTGACGATATTGCGGCAGAAATAGGTAAAGCGATGTTACCAGACCCGGTCGAGACAATGCAGAACTCTGCCGCCTAGTAAAAATGTTGTGTTTTGGTTTTGAAGGTAAGGTAGCTGGTAAGTTTATGCATGTGGCATTAAGACCCCGCTACATGGACAGCAATGCACCATTATCATGTTTGGTTTGTAACTTCGTACTGTGGTGATTTGAAATAATGGTTGGCAACAATAATATTTTCTATCAAACTCAATATTTCATATCTAACGACCATTAGTAACGCTTCCGAATACAACGTATTTGTTAACAATTTAAGTTTTAGCCCTGATGATTCAGTAAAATGCGAAACCGGTTGGCTATTTAAATAAAAAGGTACATTTGTATAATTAGTGAATTGTGAAACAGTACAAGTATAAAATTTACAAGAATATTCTTTGGCGTCTAAAGGCAATGGTTGTCCCTTTCCAACACGAGAGCCATCTGCTTGTTTGCTATGTTATGATAAGAAAAAGGAGTGTAACAACTTAAAAATACTTCGAATTTGTTTCGTGATCAACACAAAAAAAACGTGTAAGCCGGTGTAATAGACAGCCAGTTAACGTCGAATGAAAGCAAAAGGCTGGTGCGGAGCGCTTTGCTACAGGACAATATATATGCTAATTCCGCTGGGCAGGAGCGTTCTGGCCTGTAACGGTCTTTTTTAATGTCCATAATGCGGACCCATGCGATTATCGTACACCACTAAATTTCTCTATAAGTTCAACTATTATACAAATCCTTTTACAATTCGGTTTTACCCTGAAAAGGACCTGTAACGTGTTATTGGGGTACTGTAAAAATGTTATAAGAATTTAAATGAAGGGTTGTACATAAAACCTAATCATGAGTCCTAATTTTGTTATTTTATTTCTAAAGTCTGTTTGATCTTTTCTATTAACACCTATATTTTTTGACCGAATTGGACTAAAGAGACAGAAAGTTATATGAAGTAACATGATCAGGGTTACAGCAAAATGAGCCAAACAATATCATCTATACATATAATAAAATCGGAGTTCTATCGGGGCAAACGAGAGCCCACTATCAGTGTGACTGGTAGGCCACTGGGCGGCCAGGCCTTCTATAACGAATAAATATTGAAATAAAAAAAATGTAGATTATTTGTCAAATATGATTCGCTAGCGGTTTAGGTATGAATATAATGACTTTATGTTTTAAATTGCAGACCAATACGTCAAAAAATAGAGATATTGAACCGTAAATGATGATTTTAGATCAATCTTCGCAATTAGTTTCTATCGACCCAATTAGCTTCAATTAAGTAACGAGTCTGGCCACGGTCTTTGAAATATTAAGATGAATATTAACATATATTTTTTGTGATGTGCTATATCAAATAGTTTTTACTAAAAACTGCTTAAATTACATAAATTTCAACAGATTAGGTCTTACCAGCCTCGTACAGGTTAAAAATTAAACGTATTAGGCTGATATTGTCCGTATTTATTTTAACCACGTATTAATTTAGTCATATATATATATATATATATATATATATATATATATATATATATATATATATATATATATATATATATATATATATATATATATATATATATATATATAATTTGCCAAAAAATACTTTTTCGGTATATCATATTGATCAACAACAACGCGTAAATCATATTGATGTTGGTTCCGCCAAATTAATGAGAAGATTAAAATATAGCTTTGATGTAGTGGGTGTTTTAATTTATTATCAATTCAAGTATCCGTCAATCTTGTCAACCTTAACATATTCTCACGACACGTTCGGGGCTGCGGTTTCCGAACCCAAAAGTTTGAGACATTCTTCTAAATTGCATGATACCCGCATCAAAACTATACTTTTCAATAAATCATTCACTGACTTGTCGGCTTTAACAGTGTATAAATGATCCCTTTTTCTTAGACTTACGTTATGGCAAAAGATAGAAAAGATAACAATCTGTATATAAATAGGTGAATGAAAAACTTTGTAACCCTTTTTAAGACAAATGCGCAAATAGTGGAGTATGAAAGGCTGAGATAAAGTTTACATTGGGGAGGTCTTCAGGAACCTAATATTTTTAAATAAAATGCAAAAGATATTAAAATTATACAGACTAAGTTTATGTGACATACATGATATTCTACACTGATGTACTGTTTTCTTTACGCCTAAAGTTTGTTGTCAAGCTTATAAAAGATTTTATTGTTTAACTTTGATCCAATTTGGGCCACAGGCGATTGTTAGTATTAATAAATATTCATTAGAAATATAACTGGAATTGATCTAGCCCCAAAGTTAGAATATTATTTGCTTGTGATATGGGTGTCAGTCGACGATACTGTTACATACATCTACATCTAAACATTATATTTAATATACACCAACATTCAGAAATACTATTATAGAAATTATATCACATCAAACAAATTCCCAGTTTGCAATCGACTCCGAGTCCCATCCTATATTTAGAATTTCTAAATATTCGTTATTAGTCCAAACTAGGTTATAAGCACTTGTACTTTAATTTCACTACAAATATAGACAAATAATTTTAAATTAATCGTCCGGTTTCGCTTTTTAAAGTATCTTCAGGACGTAATATTCTTTACTGACAGTTTAACTTAAGACATAAACAAAGCATTTTTGAAAATCAAAGTATTTTTAAAAAAGATTGTGGGTAAACTTGAATACAAAATATACTCTGTATTGCTAGCTTAAAGGATTCTCCTTTAACTTTTAGGTAATTTCAACATATCTTATTCTAATTTAAAATATTAATTGTAATTACTTACAAAATAATATCAAAAATGTCAATATTAAATAAAGTCAACTAAATTAAAAATAATTTTACGTAATTAATGTCAAAATCACTATTTGTGTGATCATTGTTAATTGAATTCCAATGCATTTAATAATCAATTTATAATTTAATTGCTCTAATATTATTATTGCATTCAATAACCAAATGTAAAATAAAGATGTCAAAATTAATATAAAATTATGGTTAAATGGCTAATGTCAATAAATGATTATAATAATAATTATTAACATGATTAATCAGAAAAAAATTAAAATAATATATACATATAAAATCGGAGGAAAGTCAATGTATGTCCGGCGTAAACTCAAAAAGTACTGCATAGATTTACTTCAAATTTTGCATGAATATTACTAACAGGTCGAGTCAACATATAGCCTATAAATTATCACGCTATCACCTACGGGGGAGGGGCTGTGCGGTGTAAACGAAGTCCGCGCGAACGAAGTCGCGGGCAACAGCTAGTAGTTAATAAAATAGCTTGTTCAAAAATCAATTCACTTATATATACATGATTATTGTTCTTACTCATTTTAAATTGAAAAGAAAAAAAAATGTCTGCCATTTTAAATTGATACATTAAAAATATATTTTAACAAGGGGGAGTTATTAAGTTCAGTTTGATCGTTTAAAAAAAATCTAAATATTCCACTGCTGGGGCGGTTAAGAGATTACGCAAGTACTCTTAATATGAAAAAATCATATAATTTGCCAGCTCGTTGGTCATAAAAAATACTTCCTATTTATCTATGACCAGTATGCAAAGTTGCTAATTCTACCACAACCTGTACTGTGTGAGCTTTCTTGTTGTGTAAGTATTCACGTATTTCTTATTTTATATTCTATCACCAAAGTACTTAGTGTCAAAGCGTATAAATCTATATACATATTATAAAATCGTAGGAAAGTCAAAACTGTACGTTGAATATATTTTTTTAAATACTTGGGGCGTGATCTATAATCGATATCGAAGCCAAAAATATAGTTTTTAGAATTTTTGTCTGTTTGTCTGTATGTATGTCCGGGGTAAACTCAAAAAGTACTGCATAGATTTACTTCAAACTTTGCATGAATATTACTAAGAGGTCGGGTCAATATATAGGCTACATATTATCACGCTATCACTTACAGGGGAGAAGCTGTGCGGAGTAAATGAAGTTCGCGCGGATGAAGTCTCTGCCAACATCTAGTTGCCCCATAAAATATATAATATTTTATAGGAGGCAAGATATATGCATAGCAAGATTTTACTATACTATAGGTACTTTATATATAATATACTGCGTCACAATTCTTAATCCTAATGCAGATTATTCAAAAAGAAAGCGATAAAAATAGGCCTTGGATGTATTGATCTTCAGGAATATTCCGGATTCTCCTTTTGCTTTATTGGTCTACCGTTGTGCGCGTATCATGCAGCAGGCTACGGGGTGTAGCTAGTTAAAAACATATCCCCCGTGTCCTCCATACGGTATAAGTTAATAAAGTCTAAACAGTATTTAATACTTCACTCTTTATAGAGAGAAGAACTATTCAACTCTCCTACTATATTATATTTAAAATATAATTTAAGATTTATTATTTTGATAGGTGAAAATTATCTATCTATATTCACAAAATAATAACATATATGATTTTATTAGGCTACTAGCTGTTGCCTGCGACTTCGTCCGCGCGGACTTCGTTTACTCCGCACTGCTCCTCCCATGTAGGTAGCGTGACAATATGTAGCCTATATGTTGTCCCGACCTGTTAGTAATATTCTTGCAAAATTTGTATAGAATATTTATAAAGAAATATATTTAAACCAACAACTCATTGCGTAGAACCCAAACCTTCTACAAGGTCATCCCTACACCTTATCTAACATCAAAGCCATTTAATTATAAGTGAAGTTAATTTTCTTCGGGCTGGGAAGCAGTGTTAAGTGGAAGGGCGTCATTTAGGCCCTAATCTCTTAAACCTTTCCGCCGTGACTGTTGATTTACAAGCTCGCAAATTATGCCCGCCGGCCGTGTGCCCTGACCCTTATAATTTATACTAACACATTACCTTTATTGTGAGCTTAAATTATTTAAATCTTACAATAGACTGGTAAATGCCGGATTTGTTATTATTCTACAATTTTATTTAGGAATTAAAAGAAAAAATGACGAACTGGAGTGGACGAAGTTAAATTACTTCTTTTAAAGAATATCATCAGTTTCATTTTGCCTCGTATACTATAGCTGTGGCATTCAATTTTTTTTCCCTTATAAATGGACAACAGGTTCACCTGATTGTAAGTGATCACCGTAGCGCATGGACCACCATACTACCAATGGTCTTGCAGTTGCATTACTGGCCTTTTAAGAGTGAGTAAACCATTGATATATTAAAAAGAGAAGATACGTTACGCTCTACCATCGCAGTCGTTAAACCTAGGCTCGGTCTGCCGAGCGCAATGTGATGCGACGAGCGCAGCAGCCTACGTTTCTCTCACATTTGTTTTATACTATCTGACTCTCACATCATGGTGAACCAGACAATAATTTAATCTTATTTCCAAACAAATTGTTTTAGCCGTACTTACGAATGGAAATTATTACCTTGTGTCTTATTTCTTTCCTTGAGTCATTATAACACTGGTTGATTACATATGGAGGCACTTTGATGCGTATCTGTTGGTAAAAACAGTAGGAAAGTATAAGCGTATGATATGATGTCCCGCGCGTGATTGTCACTGTCTCCACGGACCTAGTTTAGCAGGTGCTGTGACTAGGTAACGTATCCTCCCGTTTTTAATATATCAATGGAATAAGCTCTTTTCTTGAAGTTCCCTAATTTCTATATGTTTGGAAATACCCCTATCAATAGTTGGTTCCCAAAAGAAGTGGTGCGGGAAAAAAATCCTCGAGAAACATACATTAATGGATTTCCAAGCATCGATATTTTTAAAAATATCATTAGATAACAAAGAAGCAGATGGCTTTCCTGATGTAAAAAGAAACCATCGCCTATAGACACCAAATGTGTTAATGGTGCGTTAGTATCCATGTAACGGGATGGCAATGGCACATGCATAAGTCTACCGGCTACCTTACTCTCTAAACCGGAACACGACAATGATAAATACTGACGCTGTTGCAGCAGGAATAGGTAAGGAGATACAAAATACCTGGGTGAGACTTTCCGGCACTGCACCTAGTAATCACGATGGTAGTAACACTTATAGCTAATCGGTACCTTTTACGACCTGCCTGACAAAACGACAGTTGGTCTATTTTTCAAGGGAGCCCAGACCAACACAGGAGAGATGGTGATGGAGAACTTTGAATTTTGCCGCAATGTCCGGTAGTGAAATTCAGCGGCAGCAATTAATCCAAACAATTCCTTGTAACACTCTCCATGATATATTTGACAGAAGATGCAAAGCGGTGGCACATCTCTACGTATAGACAATGAATCAAGCCGTACGTAAATGGTCAAGTCATCGACAACTCAAGCTGCTCAACCTTGAATGCAATCAAAAGGAAGGAGCTGGTACTGAGGTCTGAGGAAACCCATAAATGAGAGTAGAGCTCCATATGAGGCCAGATTTGCGCCTTATAAAGCTGTAAGCGATGGGTTGGTAACCATTTATTCCATACCTATTAAGATGACGTCCCTCAACCTCGGAAAATTACAATACTTTTTCCAATCTACGCTTATAGTGAGCCATACTGAAGTCTCACCGGGTTCAGCTAGTTTTACTTATATTTACAGGGGGTGTTCATTTTTCATCATTGTACCCATAGAACCTGCTTGCTTGTTTTGTGGCATCGGTAGTGACGGCATTATTATATTCAGCGTAGACATTCAAATAAAATCCATACTCAAATTATACATACAAAAGTAACTCTGTCTGTCTGTCTGTTTCTTCTTCACGTCTAAACCAGTGAATTGATTTGAATAAAATTTGGTACAAAGATAGTTTAAGACTCAAAAAAGGACATAGATTTTACCTCAGAAATCCCACGAAATCGGAAACTATGCGGGTGAAACCCCGGGATTATCTATCTTTTAAACGACAACAAGAAAGAGTAACCTAGTAAATTTTTTTCCGCGCGGACTAAGTCATGGGCACAGACAGTTACTTCATAAATAAATATCACCAAACCGGCTTCCTTGCAAGATAGGCAGAGTGAATCAAAGCTAAACAGATATTCTGGTTCACTACGATTCTCCCGCAGTTAGTTGACGAGGTTAGTGGTGATCCTACTTTACGATATACGTATATGCTAATATGGTATATCGTAAAATAGATTATGTAACGGTAAACTTATACGTGTGGCATTCCAACTCTGCATATTGACTACAAATTAGTTACTCTTCTTTCTCTTTTACACAATCTATATTTTAATATGTGAAGCAAGAACGTTGTACCAATTTTTACGACAATTAAGCTAACGGAGGAATATGAAATTTAGCACAGTTAAAGATTATGTGGAAAAAGTACTCGAAGCTAATATTTATACATTACATACATTTAATACATTTGTGGTGCCGCTGGTCGGTACTGCAGTAGAGCTTAGCGGTAGAACCAGCATGCAGACTACTGTCATGGTGACGTCATAACTTTGGAGGTTAATCACGCCATACTGGTAACGTGGAAAAGGAAGATCTGCCTGGGGATCGAAGTTCACCTGATAAGTGATGAAACTTGTATTTAGTGTTGTAATATGGCGATTTTAGGATTTCACTTAGAATTTTTTTTTCATTATTTTATCTTAACCGATACACTATATTATCCTCATATATGATCGAAGGTCACCGTTCGCCGTTAAACCAGTGAAGCGTAAGTGCCTTGAGTGCTCAAGTCTGCGGTAAGTTGAGACGAGCAGAATGTGCGCACTTCGGTGAGTTCGCTGAAATTTTCTTTATATTATATGTCATAAGATAACACACAAGCAATGCCACATGCATAAGTCTACTGTCTAGTCTAGACAGTAGACTTATGTATGTGTCATTGCTAACATAATAATAATATTAACTTATATCCAATCGGTGGCCTCTTACTACCTGCCTAGCAGAACGGCAATTGTTCTTTTCTTCATCACAGGGGAAGTTCGCAAGAAGTGGGAACGAGCGGGACAGAGTTGCTGCTGGGAAATTAAATGAACGTTGAAAGTTCCATGTGTTTATTTAAAAAAGTCGTCCCAAAGAACTTGGCAGAGACACAACCAGTGCACCTACGATTAGCCGAAGATACTTGGTGCCACAATGTGATAGGTGGCAAGCCGGGCATTTTCCAATCCCGGGCAAATATGTTTTTATCAGAAAACTTTAAAAAAAAACACATTTTTCAATTGCCCGACCCGGGAATTTAACGCGGGACCTCATGTGGTCAACCAGGCCACTAGACCACAGAGGCGGAATTTTATTTTTTATCTTATTATAACTTGACCGCTACGCATTAATTAAATGAAAATAAACATTACACATACTACCATGCATTTAACACACAATATTCTCACCTATAATAATATACAATTTTATTTACAAAGTTTGTTTACGGTGAAAGTCAGTTTTCAAACTTAGAAGAGATAAGGAAAGAAAACATTGTGTTTTTAACTTGCAAAATTTCCGCGAAATCTTATATGGAACTTCTGTGATGCACTTTTAAGGCGAGGTAGTGTAAGGAATGGGACAAGCTTATCAAAGGCCTGTGATAGAGGAGACCGCGACGACACAATACTCCACCCACTTCCACAACAATTTTGTTTCACATCATTAGCAAAGGCAGAAACAAATTATGTACTCAACGCACGTTTCACTTCGCAACCAAAACATCTTCAGGAGAGTCGAATAGCACTTCACTCTATGAAGGGTTAAGCATTATTGAATCATTGCTTTTCGATTTCGACCTGCGTGAGATCGCTTGTTAACATAGGTATAATGGATTATAACATAGGTATAATGCACTAAACTATTTCTTCCTCCTTCAGTTAATGTAAATAGATTCGCCTAATTAAAGAAGGTGCTTGAAAGTGGCAGCATGTCAGCAGGTCGTTGCGAAACCACAGTATTCATTTTATACTGGGTAAATGTAAAAGGCTTTTGAAAATAGCGTAATCAGTAGATTACGCTATAATTTACTAGTGAAACAGAATCATTTTAAATTATTATTTTAAGTTTATATAATGCACCGAAAACCTCCACTTAAATAATCTTGATGCTTTACGTGCTAATAACAAGGAAAAGTATTTTAGTGGAGGTTTTTGGTGTACCATAAAAACTCAAAATAATCATTGAAAAGTCATCTATTTCACTTATTGATTGTTATTTTTTTCTAAAGCCTTTTAAAATCATTCAGTATACGTTTGTTATTAAAAATAAATTTAAAAAATAAAAAAGTTGCTTAAAAACATATACAAAAAATCCTTAGTTTTAAAACTACCGCAGTATATGCGGCTATAAACAAAGAAATATTAACATCTTTCATGCCATCTGCTTCTTTGCTTTAAAATAAAATAAAAACTGCTTGTTTGTTCCTTAAAAAGATAAATAATACGACCCAGTTATTGTCCTAGATAAAAATATAATACAGGTTTTAAAATAAAGTTTGCATCGTGTTATACGTTTGCACATCTTCAAAAAACTTAATTACAGCTGCTTTTAATTATGCACTTAAAACTCTTACCCCATCCCTCTCCCGCCGCCCGGCCCGCGTCGACACCCGTGTTTATGCTGTTTCATTAGACCCCCTCTCGTGTTAGTTCTGTCCATAATACCGTTTACTTTATAGTGATAATGTGTACTCGCATGGTACATTATAGTATGTTTTATAATAATCTACATTATTTAAAAGTCTTTTTATACCAACACAGCATAAAATAGACCATCTGACATTCTGACAGGCAGTTTCGTAGAAGAGAACGATTTCGCTAACATGTAACTTACCAACATCACTACTAAGTTTTTCGCCTGGATTTGACCAACGCGTTACCTATTTCTGTCGCAATAGCGTCAATGCTTTACACTGTCATGTTCCGGTTTCGAGAGTAAGGTAGCCAGTAAAGCTACGCATGTGCCATGATACCATCTCGCTACACGGATAGCAACACACTATTAATATCATTTGTGTATATCGGCGACGGTTATCTATTTCCATCAGGGAGCAAACAGGTAGATAACCTGTTTGTATGATACTAAAAATTAAAAGCAAATAGGTTTTCTTCTGGCTCCGGCAATATCGAATCTCAAACAATTATTTATAGAAAACCTGAAAAACTTATTGATGTCCCGTGAGATCTGAACTTAAAAGTTTATATAATATATACCTACGCTAATCTTAAAAGCTTTTCTGGATTTGTTTGGGTAGTATTTTAGGTACCTACCAAAATACAGAGATTTAAAAACCTTGCCCCACCCAAAACGGACGTACGAGTTCATGTTCGAGATTCATGTCAATAACAAATAAATGATTAAATGATTCTGTTTATAAAAATAAAAATGTTATTTTATTTTAATATGCTCGTATTTACCATTCATTTTCATTAAAAATGACGAATATTTTAAATTGAACAAAAACTTCCGAGTCAACAATCGTCATTTCAAAGGTGATGACCCGTGATGTCGCGGTCGCAGGCATTCGTATCTGTGTTTGCTGACTTAAGCGGCCAGCATTTTGTGTTGCCATACTAATATTTGAAATATCAATAAGAGTTATTATTTTGATTTGGGAAATTTTATCTATATATATTCAAAAAATAATAACACATATATAGTTGTACTATACTATGTTTGTGCCTAACAGAGTTTGTGGGCTTATATTACTGATTTCTATTGCTAAATCAGCACTGGATAGCAGATTTCTTAACAAAGTGATATGTATAATCTGTATCGGAATCGTCTAACTTCAGCGCGCTCCAGTTGGCGACAGTTGCGGAACAAACGACAGCGGCGTAGACGATTACGTCCTGAGAGCATTGTCTTGTCTCGGGCGAACCGCACACTGGCTGCGTATTGATATGGACGCCCCCGACAATGTACTGTCGCATCAGCTTTACAAAGATTACTGCATGTTCCGTTCACGTATTATCTAATACTCGTCTTAACTATGAAATCCATAATATTCTATTCTAATATTATAAAATAAGTATTACAAGTAGGCTCACTTGCATTTCTAGTTCACCTTTTTATATTATAATATATGGTTGACCGAGCTTTGCTCGGTTTTTCACATATTTTTGGAACCAATCTTTTTTTGGACCTTAAACCTTGATAAATCGATTCCTATAGAATATATAATTTTTTTCTGTACCTGGTTGACCCAGCTTTGCTCGGTTTTTCTTATCTTGGGAACCGAGCTTTTCTTGGACCTGGAACCTTGATAAATCGATTCCTTGACCCGAAAAACTCCTAATTTGTGACTTTCATGAAAATTGTTGGAGCCGATTCCAAAAAAAGGTGAAATTAATTAATTTTTTGCTATTTTCCACGAACTGTTCTATGTAACCTCCGCGGTTATTTATGCCGGTTTAATAAATGGATAAAACTCACCGATGGTCGAACAAGCAGACACAAAAAAACTTCAGCGGCACGGCATTATCCACCCACATCCACCACACTTTCACCCACGTCGATAGCAAGTACAAAAGCACATAATTTTCGCACGCACACGTTTCACTTGGAAACCGAAGCATCTTATATCTTATCAAAGGGATGTGATGTGTGTATAGTGGATTTGTCGACCTTATATTTGTGGCCCTTACATGACCATAAAGTTTTATCGCAGCAATACTCCACGAATCTACGCGCAATAATGTATCCCTGAAGTGATATAGTAACATTGAATGAATAAACATTTAGTAAAAAATATTTTTTGATTATAAAAAGTATTGAAATACAACTTTATCTTCTTTCCTTTTTCCTTTAAGCAGACTAAATCGAAAATCGTTGACTATGTAACAAGTGTTCCATGTTTTCAGAAAAACGTAACAGTAAAAATGAAAGTGAAAAGCCCGCGTCAAAACACAAGGTCCCCAGCAAATGAGAGGAAAAAGTTAATTTCCTGCGACATTATAAATTCATGAATGCTTTGTGTTACCGAAAAATAAGTTGTTTGTTTCGCGCCCTGCTCCCGCTCAAAGGCGTTGTAATTGACTGGATACATTCTAATTTTAGCCAAGCCAATCTAAAGATGGTTTTGCATGTCGCGTCGTATGAGTTGCGGAAATTATATTTAGTGTTAATTTGGATTTAGCGAACAATGTTATTAATGAAAAGCTAAATAAAACATACATAACAAACATAATGAGTTCACTTGCGACGTCTTCACTTCTATATTATTGAAAAAAATGTCATAGCAAAGATTTTCAAACTAAAACAGAACACTTTATATTTAGAAACTTACTCTTAGTTACACAGTGCGTAATTTTTAAACAACTCCGTATCGCTAGAAACGCAAAATCAGAGGTTTCATTTAGAAAAAGTCAAAATTAAGAGCTTTTAGTTGCTAATAGGTGCGAAGTTTAAAAATTTAAAGTTAGGTGCTTTTAAATTTTTACCTCTACGCCTGAAATATGCATTGCTGGCAAAATGTATCGCTGTCAAGTTAAGTGACGCTGTTAAGTGACGATAACAAATATGCGATAAATATTATTAGCAAGAAATTAAGCGCTAATTAAGTGCTAAAAACATAAACAATGGCAAGGAAATTATATAATAGTTACTACTAACGTCTCTAGTGAGAGTAACGTCATTATTCAGAATAAATTAGAAGCTTGAATTAGGTTTTCTGAAAATTAGATTGAAATCAAAATTAGGTATAGAAATTATTTGATAATTCAGTGCTAATTAAGTGGTTTCAAAAACATACAAGAGTAACACAAACACACGCACATACGTTTTGATTCGTTATTTAATTTTTATTTTATTTCATGAATATATAGATAAATTAAATACTATGTTATATCTTATTTGAAAATATTACAAAAGTCAACAAAGGAGAATGATGAGGCTCCATACAAGTTTGGCCTAAAACGCAACACATGATGATAGCCGCTTACCTTATTGTAATACATTATTAATTTCTTATGAAATGTAAATTGTATCACGGACACTTTTTATAATACTAAAATTCACGAAACATCTTCAAAGATTAATAATACTTGAATTAACAATTGTTATATTTCATTTTAAGTCACCCACTTCGCAATATATCGTCAACATAAATATAATTTATTTTTGTATCACTCATCATGATGATTATTTGATTTTTAACCACTTAAAAGTTAAAAAACGATATCACTTTTGTTTACATTAAAATATTTATCACTCGTTCACAGTGTAAATAGATGACACCTGTTTTATTTTGTTTTTTTCGCATGATACTAAGAGTACTTAATCAATCAGATTAAAATTTTACGTCTTACCTATCGGACAAGTTTATATTTTATTTTGGTTGGTCAGAAATAAAAGAAAATGTTAATTGTAAGGCAGAAAACAAAAATCTTTGTTTGATTGAGAAATAAGAAAAAGCGTACGAGTTTAATTAGTTTCATGACTTTCCGACTAAAATCCTTTTAAAAATAACTTGCTATTAAAAAGTGTCCGTTGAATTCTAATATTGACGTATTGTAAATTAAATTAATTTAAAAATTTCGGGTGACGTCATATTCCTGTAGCCCTTTTAGGCCGATCTCATCACTCTCCTTTGCTGAGTTTCTTTCGCCGCATTTTCCGAGTATGTCATTGCGATGCGATGCCTTCCGGTAGCAATTATAAAAAAAATCCTTAAAAGTATTTTTTTTTTCATTACTAAATAAAAATTATTTTTAACTTTGTGAAGCTACATTATTCTGGATTAGCAAGCTACTTTTTACCCGACTAAGCAATAGAAGGAATATTTTATGTCACGCAAACGAAGTCGCGGGCAATAGTTAGTAAGTCCCGTAGACTTTATTCTTGTTAAAATCATTATATTACATTATTTAACTCTCTTGAATTTTAATAATTGTTAAATGAATTTTTAAATAGACCTTAAAGAAAGTATAATTCTTCGAGTTGTAACTAGTAATTCCCTCAAACTTTCACGCCCTCTCAGTCAGTGGAATACTTCGTCATAGTAGATTCTGTTTTTTGGCTTTGCAAAAGTTTTACTTATCTGATTCTTGAGCGGGTGTGAGGCTTTTTTATGTAAATTACTTTAATATATATAACAATTTTTTCATTAAAATTTCCCATATAACATATTTTTTCATATAAAGTTTTTTTTTTCTTATCCATTACAAACTATTTTACAATCAAATCTTTCTTCTATATAATTTTAATGAGGGTATTAACTTTAAGTACTTTTACCTTATATCTAGCAGGAGACTTTATTCACAGACATATTGCCAATGATTTTCCTGCTGTTTAGCTGCGACGTGATTGTGTGAGTATCATAAGGTATTAGTTTACAGAAGGTCTGGTTTGTGGCTCAGCATAACCTAGTACAGTGTATCTTATAGCCTATGGAGCCTTTGAGAAGCCCGTATAAGTGATTTAGGTACCTACTCGGTATTGTTACTCCTTCCTTATGTTTATGATCTGAAGCTGTTAAGTAACTCGTAACCAAGCTGCTAAGTAACTCGTTAAAGAATAAAAGCTAATAACTTCTCTATCGACGTAAGTAATAGCGGATTTCGTAAACATTTACCTGAATCGATACTCACGATCGTACATATTCTGCCGCCGTGCTATAACGTCAGTGATTATCACTTAT
Source organism: Apodemia mormo (assembly GCA_036924255.1). Taxonomy (NCBI): domain Eukaryota; kingdom Metazoa; phylum Arthropoda; class Insecta; order Lepidoptera; family Riodinidae; genus Apodemia; species Apodemia mormo. Next base: position 45,301,582 of record JAUPFN010000007.1, read on the forward strand.
AGAAAAAATACGATGCCAGTATCGCCATCAAAATTATCATAATTGCGTATCGCCATTATAATTATTAAAAAATCGTTACTTCATTTGAAAAAATGGAAAAGTGCGTATCGGGCCACGTGCGATGTAGGGTTTCCCATCACAATAATGCAGACTAAGAACAGTGTTTTTATAGTTTCGTACTATGAACATTTAAGCTATTCAACGTCAATGACCGCACCACAAGTTCACCGCCTATAAAAACTTCTCTCTAAGTACATTTTATAAGTTGGTCGACTATTACTTAAAAACTTGTAAAACCATCTAAGCCCTGATAGTTTTCCTTTTAACTTCATTATATTTTTTACTCCCCAAAACCAACCACTTAGCCTGCAGAGGGAGGAAGGGGGGGGCGACACTTGACTCTAACAAAAATTAGCATTTAAAGGCTGTACCGCTGAAGGGTCATAGCAATGGAACCAGCCAGGCCAACTTCTTGTCAGGATGACGTCATAAGTGTGAAGGTTGAAGACGTCACACAAGGACAAGGAAGGGGAAAAGGAAGATCTTCCCAGCCAGGCAAGATGTACTGCCTGGGGACCGAAGCCCATTTGAGAAGAGTTGTGTGGCGCCGCTGGTTCGTACCGCCGAAGGGTCATAGTGATGGAACCAGCGGGCCAGCTTCTTGTCAGTATGACGTCATTACTATGGAAGTTGATGACGTCACACAAGGACAAGTAAGGGGAAAAGGAAGATCTTCCCAGCCAGGCAAGACGTACTGCCTGGGGACCGAAGTCCATTTGAGAATCGTTGAAACTTGTATATAGTGTTACAAGATAAATAATTGTGATATCGCGATTCAGGATTTTATTTTGAATTTTATTTTTTTCCATTATATATTATTTTTTCTTGTAGCGTTTGTGATTGTTTGAGCCGCTACAATACTCTCCCCCAAGACCGAAGGTCGATCTAGTTGAGCCAGTAAAGCGTATGTGCCTTGAGTGCTCGAGTCTGCGGTGCATCGAGACGAGCCGAATAAGCGCGGTCCTCGGTGAGTCGGGACGAGTGCGCCTCCGCTGTGGTTCGCAATGAGTCGGAACGAGCGGGATAGGGTTGCTGCGTGGAGATCACGTGAACATGTGCAGTTCGAAGTGGATTCCGTCCGTGAATTTTTCGTCAACGATTACTCCCAAACAGGTAAACAGATTTTCATACAATTTATGTATTAGACGTACTTTTCTGAAGAATAGAGCTGATTAGTTTTTGTACTCAATCGTTACGTTAATCTGGAAGTTATATTAAAAAAATACTATTTCGCCAAAATATTTTTGGGGTTTCTTCAAAATATCACAAAATCTCCTGGGACGATTTGGTTCAAATTTTCTGGAAGCCGTTAAAAATTTATGAGATGTTTACATACACTTATACGCACACACTACACACACACACGCACACACACACACACACACACACACACATGTACAGACATACTGACGTCATCGTGAAATTAGTCGGAAAAGGTTTAGATTAGATCGGAATTAGATTTTTGAAAATCGGGGCAAAATCAGTAACTTTCTTATCTACATACGTAGCGGGAAGTTAGAACTAGTTTTTGGAAAGTTAATCGTCGAATTACAAATATCTATTTGAAAATAAAATTGTTTTGTCCTAACTTCTGTTAATTTTGTCCAATTTGAGTTCCTCAGAATTAGGCATACATCGACCATATACATACTGCTAATAAAACAACTGTACGCAAAGGTCTCTCTTACCACGAACAAATAATGTAAAAAAGTAAATAAAATGATTATTTTTGCACCTATGAACGTTAATATTGCGTAAAAGTTCCAACAAAAAATATCCCTCGCAGGTTTCATAAGCTTCGTCTGTTATATCCAAGATTACTTTTAAATTATTATAATTTTATTCAGTAAAAAATACGAAATATCTTCCCGCTTCCTGCATTAAGTATTCAAAACATTCACAATTGGCCCGTCTTCAGTTCTACCAAGACAGGAGTCAGCCAGGGAATAAATGCGAAATTATAAAATGTCGTACCAAATATTCCTTTGTTTTCTCTCGATTGTCATTTTTTATAATGAACCAAAATATTGATGTACATTTAGATAAATCATAAATTCAATATTGTCAAACTATTAACTTACCGCTACGGCGTATGTAGATAAGGAAGTTACTGATTTTGCTCCGATTTTCGAAACTCGACTTTCACCAGATCTCCACATTTCAGGACCCAGTAACCTTTTCAGATTATTTTCATGATGACGTCAGTATGTCTGTACGTATGTATGTGTATGTGTGTGTATGTGGGTTTGTGTGTATGTATGTATCTAAACATCTCGTAACTTTTGAACGGCTTGACCGATCGAAATGCGTTTGATTGAATTCCGCTCAACCTAGACTTCTAAAAATTTGAATCAATTCGGTCCAGGAGATTTTGATAACTTTTGAAAAAACCTTAAAAAAAATGTTGGCGAAACAGTATTTTTTTAATATAACTTTCAGATTAATGAACCGATTGAGTATAAAATCTAATCAGCTCTTTTCCTAAAAAAAACTACGTCTATCGCATAAATTGCATCAAAATCGGTTTATCCGTTCGGGAATAATCGTTCACGAAATATTTTGAAAAAATATTTTTCGGCATAACTTCGAAATTTTTTAACCAATTATTTTTTGTTATTCTGGATATTTTATAACTAAAAAAACCACGTCGAATTCAAATTTTCAAAAGTTACAGCTTTTTAAATATATAATTAATTATAATTAATTTATATATATATAATTAAATATAATTAATTTTTAAATATATAATACGTTGTTTTTAGCAAATTTACTTAATATTTTTGAAATAACATTCAGGCTAATACATCGATTGACTTAAAAATCCTTTAAAAACTACGTCAAATACGTTAATTGGGTCAAAATCGGTCAATTTGTTTGGGATTAATGACAAAAAAATTTTAACAAAATCTATCGATTATGTAGCTAAAACCATATTTTAAGATCTCAAAAATCAAGTTGAATGCCCTTGGAAAGATCAAAATCGATCATCGTTTCCAAAATATACAACTTTTCAAAAATAAGTATACAGCCATTTTTAACAAACTAGATAAACATCTAGTTTGTTAAAAATGGCAGTATATTGATTTTGTTAAAAAATCTATGCTTATAATTTTTACTGAACGATTTTAAAATACCTTAATTTAACGGGAAGTTTCAAGGATGGCCTGCAGGGTTCCGTTAATAATTTTTTTTGGTAACATCCAATGTGATATTTTTCCCGCTTAAGATGTGCAACGTGAGTTGTCTGTTTAAATTTGTGCATATTTTTGAAGAATTGGCCAACTGCCGTTCTGCCAGGCAGGTCGTAAAAGGCGACCGATTGGCTATCGAGTCACTACCATCGTGGCTACTAGGTGGTAGAGTTCTGCATTGTCTCGCCCGGGTCTGGTACCACCGCCTTACCTATTCCTGCCGCAATAGCGTCAGTGCTTGTCGCTGTCGTGTTCCGGTTTGGAGGGTAAGGTAGTCGGTAAACTTATGCATGTGGCATTAGACCTCGCCACAAGATAGCAACGCATCATTAACATCTTTGGTGTCTATAGGCAATGGTTGACCCTTTCCATCAGGAGACCCATCTGCTTGTTTGCTATCTCATGATATAAAAAAAAATATTTGCGAATATTTGCGCAAGAGAGAAAAGATATTTAGCGATGTTAACTAGATAACATCTCGTTTATTCTAACACGTATTCGGTTCAAATCATTAGGACTTAGGTTCGATCCTCTGCTTAGAATAATAAAACTCTAAGGATTAAGTTATGGTAATCTTGACTTTTGACGAATCTCGATTTTTTACATAGGTGATGTATGCGATCTTAAGCGGTCTGATGTTCGAATGGTAGACAATATACGCTTATAATAGGTATGATAAACATAGAATCTTGCTTACTGTCCGCATACATGAGATTTCGTGCTGCCTCACTCCCCGAGATGCAGATACGATGTTGATAACATTTAGTTGCTTGCCCTTCTTTCCATCAGGAAAGTTATCTGCTTATTTGATTACCAAACAATATTTTCAAAACCTCCTGAATGTCTCAGAAAATTATATTATAATTCCATTTTGTCAAAAATATACGTAAAATAAATACGAGAGTATTCCGAATTCCGAGAGTTTTTTTTTAATTACGTCGTCACACAAACATTCCAATTACCGAGTTTCATTTGTTCATATAATTTTCATATAATTCATATACTAGCTGTCTGGTAAAAGTTTATACTCACCGAAGGAGCTGTTCAGTACTCGATTTTGATACCGATTATATAAATTTTGACCTATTTATCTAATATAAATATTAATTACGGACGCCCGTGCATAGATATCGAAGTTAATTGTTCACAAGCAGCGATTTTCTGCCGTAATACATGTAAGTAAAGGCGCTCTCCTGTCCCCCGTACGATGATTATATATTTTCTTAATATTAGTTCACTACTTTTGTTGAGGTTTATAGTTAAGTAATATTCTATTTTTAACACAATATTTATTAAGTTAATTAGGTTAGTTAGTAATGTTAATACCCTGAGGATGCTTGTGTAAGCGAAACCGGTCCGAAATTAAATATAATTACGTTATTGTGAAACAGTACAAGTGTTATCAGTTAATAAATGTTGTGTTAACATGGAGTTTCTCTAAGTGCCGACGATAAAAAGTGTAGAATATATTCTATTTTTATTAGATCTTTATTCATGATCAATATCATGTCCTTCAATATGTATAGTGTTTTACTAGTCAATCTGTAAATGTATATATTATACATAAGACCGAATATGGGTATCAGATAATTTCAGTAAGTAATAATTAGTATAGTTTAAGAGCTGTAGGCTTTATATTAACTTATATAAGTAAATCATTCACTTCATTTCTTGTAAAATTTAGGCAAACCATCTTAAAAGTTAATGATTAGAATAAATGCCTACGTGAGCCAACTGCAGCTTTCATTAAGCAATATTTTTTTTTAAAATGCACATCATAAAGTTTGAATCTCTACAATTTAGAGATAACTATTCCGTTTATATTTTCTAGTCTGAAGACCAATTATAATAGTTCGCAATGCGATATTCCCGCCATAATACTCCGTTAATATCGGCGTTGTTTGTTTTCAATTCAGTGAACAATCTATTTGTCGGGAAACGCTGAAGCGCTGAGAGATTTAATTTTTCCGTAGAATCTATTTTCTTGTCGCAACAGACACCTCATTTCCTAGACATTATGTAAGGAAGATATCATTTATAAAATATTAACTAGTTATTTATGATGTTTTGTAAAAATATCGATCATTCTCCATCAAACTGACTATTTCATCTCGAGACACTTATACTGTTTCACTTTTTATTTACAGCTATTTCAATTAAATATACATATAATTGTTGTGTAATTTTCGCTTTCGATGCTCAGCTCAGTATAAGAAAATTATTTTAATATGTTCTACTTTTTTAAATTCTTCTTTATTTACTTTTAAAACTTTTTGATTTTCGTGAAAAAGCATATTGTAGTGCCCCGTTGATTGAATGATTAGTGACCTTAGTGACGCATTCGATGTGATCAATCTCAATTATGGCTCTTGGGTTCGATTCCCGACGAAGAATTGTTTGTATTATAAGCACAGAACTGTATTTTTGGGTTTGGATGTTAATTAAATATATTACAGTATTCATTTTATGTATTAGTATCGTTGACTAACACCCATATCGCAAACAAATAATTTACTCACTTTGAGGTAAGATCAAACCGTGTAATTTATGAAGAAATACGATATTCTTTTATTTATAAATTTATATGAAAAAAACACGATTTAAGTCTGTCTAGTGCCATCAAATTTGTTAAATAAATTACTTCAACTTTCTGTCATAATGATAATGGAGTGACACATTTTCGTGAATATAGGAAATGTATTCACTAATTACCCTTCAAAAGCTGAGTCACGCAGCACGAAATAAGTTTCTCTATAACGCTATTGTGATGATAGATCACCTGTCGGGACCAGCCGGTGCTAATCATGCATCTACTCATTGCTCTTATCTATTCCTAGTTTTATTAATGCACTGGAGCAATTAATTATTTACAAATAATGAGAAGTTCTAGTTGAATGTATGTTATCACGCCATGAAATAGGCAAACCACATGCCAATGTCTTAGCCAACGCTAATTTCATAATATTAACTTTAGATATTTCTAATAAATTAGTCAATCGCTTAAGGAGAAGCTGAAAAGAAGACTCTAATATCTCAGAACCTGTAATTTTTTAGTATTTCTAATTTATTCGTTCATTAGTACCTTCATAATTTCTACCGCCACTTTTAATACAAATATAAAACTGGCAGCAGTTTATAGTGTAGATTTAGATTAAGGCTAATATTATTATGAAATTTGATATATGATTTGATTTGAAAATATTTGTTTTTCAAAAAAATAGACTACTTTCTTTCTCTTCTTTCGACGCAGTTGTTAAAAAGCCAACGTTAATCGTTGGCCTTTTAACAACTGCGTGAACGGATTGCGAAACGTTTTACTGTCATTGTGATCACTAGACACCAGCACTTTACCTTTTCCTGATGCAATAGCATTAGCAAAAATTTGTATCGCCAGTATGAAGAATAAGGTAACTGGAAATCTGGAGCATGTGGTATTACATCTCCACCATACAGTTGATAACGTTCCATTAGCGTGTGGCGACTGCTGTCTTCTTCAATCAGCGCGAGCGTAGCTATCTGCGTGTTATCATATTGTAATAAAATTCAAATGTTTTCTTTTCATTACATTTACGGGTGATATCTATAAATATAAATATATTTCATTATATTTATAGATATTACCCGTAAATATAATGAAAAGAAAATATTTGAATTTTTGTATGTTTATATCAATAAACTCAAAACTACTGGACCAATCTTAAAAAATATTTTACCATTGAAAAGCTACACTATCCAGAAGTGACAAACGCTATTTTTTACCCGATTGAGCAAAAAAGTAATGATATTCTTTCACGCCAATGAAGTTCTGGGGTAACGGCTTATCTTTGTAAAGAGACAAACTAATTTTCGCTTTAATTTTCTAAGCAACGTAAGTAGATCCTGTCAACGCATGAAAGTTAAAAAATATTAAAAGCTTTTTATACGAAAAGATGACCTACATATTGGTAAACATATCCCGACACACAAACTATGTTTTCTTAGTTTTAAAATATAATGCCGTTTAGGAAAATTAAATAATTATATCAATAAAATAATAATAATATTGCTGGACAAATTACACAAATCGATCTAACTCCAAAGTAAGCAAATTATCTGCTTGTGTTATGGGTGTTAGTCAACGATACTGATACGCAGAAATACTTATATTAGTACTGTTATATACATAATAAACACCCGAACCCAGAAATACATTTAAAAAATGTGTTAAAACAAAGCTGTGTAAAAAAGGATATTATAAATTCTCAGATTATTTAAAAAAAAATATTCCTGGGACTAATCTTATATATATTTTTTGTAATTTTTTTTTTATATTTTTTATATTATAAGATAGCAAACAAGCAGATGGGTCTCCTGATGGAAAGAGTCAACCATCGCCTATAGACACCAAAGATGTTAATGGTGCGTTGCTATCTTGTGGCGAGGTCTAATGCCACATGCATAAGTTTACCGGCTACCTTACCCTCCAAACCGGAACACGACAGCGACAAGCGCCGACGCTATTGCGGCAGGAGTAGGTAAGGCGGTGGTACCAGACCCGGGCGAGACAATGCAGAACTCTACCACCTAGTAGCCGCGATGGTAGTGACTCGATAGCCAATTGGTCGCCTTTTACGAAACAATGATATGAAAAAAGAAAAGCCCGCTGAGTTTCTGCCGCCGGATCTTCTCAGTGTGTGGCCGCGTTTCCGATCCAGGAGTAGTTTTAAAAAAATGTTGATGCGTAATAATAACTTGTAAAAAGTTTTATTGAATTAAGTACTTCTGATTTCTGATTAAAAACATCTATGCTCATCACACAAATGTTTGTCTCTGTCGGGAATCGAACCCGAACCTCATCGATTCGTAGTTAGGTTTGCTAACAACTTGACCAACGGACCGTTCAATATAGCTCCCGTGTAGGTTCATTCTCCCTTTGAAGAATATTTAAATTATATTCCATTCGGCCGCACAAAAAAGTCGTTGGGAAAAGACAAGCGATTGGCTGAGTATCAATCAATCAATCAATCATTTATTGCAGAAAATATTCCTCCTATTTTGCCGTATGAACAGCATGCAACTTATATGTATGTAAAAATTAACATAGAAAAAAATTGTGTAAGATCGCCTCTGTGATCTAGTGGTCTAGCGTTGGCGTTGACCACATGAGGTTCCGGGTTCGATTTCCGGGTCGGGAACTTATATAATTGTTTTTTTTCAATTTTCTGATAAACACAAAGTTGCCCGGGATTGGAAAATGGCCGGTTGGCGATAGGCTTGCCACCTATCACATTTGTGTGACCAAGTATCTTCGGCTAATCGTGGGTGCACTTGTTGTACCTCTGCTAGCTCTTCAGGGATACGGGCGTGAAGATACTTTTTTAAATTGTCATAAAAAAATTAGTACTATTATAATATAATAACTAGTATTATTGATATAATATTATTACACTGTCGAATTATATTAGTTATAAAAATTAGTTAATTAATATTTTGAATAAATATGTATATATGTCTCAATATTGTGAAATGTCAGTGAAACAATTATAATTAAAAATACAATATACAATTAATAAAACCTAAATTGAATTAGCACCGTTGACGAAACTTTGGAATTAAAAAAATCTCGTACACTGTAAAAATGTTTGTCCCTTAGCCACTCCAAAAAACTTTTTTGAAAGAGTAGTGATTTAAAATTGTCTGGCACAGCATTATATACTTGTGTATACATAGAATAATACTGCTTGTGATACAATGCTGTCCTTGGCACGAGCTTATAAACCAGCCTATTGGAATTGCGTGTATTTCTAGGACAGATGTTAGTACTACCGGGATTACGTGGTAGAGTTCTGCAATATCTTGTGTGGATTTGTTACCACCGTCTTACCTACTCTTGCTGCAACTTGCCGGTTAACCAATGTAGTATTTCATTTCTACGACATGGATGGGAAGTGGGAATGCACCATTAAGGCGCTGTCATCACCAAAAACGCGCACTCTGTCTATATCTATCGGGGTAAACGAGAGCCCACTATCAGTGTGACTGGTAGGCCACTGGGCGGCCAGGCCTTATATAACGAATAAATATTGAAATGAAAAAAATGTAGATTATTCGTCAAATATGATTCGCTAGCGGTTTAGGTATGAATATGATGACTTCATGTTTTAATTGCAGACCAATACGTCATAAAATAGAGATATAGAACCGTAAATGATGATTTTAGACCAATCTTCGCAATTAGTTTCTATCGACCCAATTAGTTTCAATTAAGTAACGAGTCTGGCCACGGCCTTTGACATATTAAGATGAATGTTAACATATATTTTTGTGACGTGCTATAACAAATAGTTTTTCTTAAAAACTGCTTAAATTACATCAATTTCAATAGATTAGGTCTTGTCAGCCTTTTAACATCTATGGTGTCTTTAGGCGATGGTTGACTCTTACCATCAGGAGACCCAACTACTTGTTTGCTTGTGTCCTTGTAGATACATCATATCGTAAATATATATATATATATATATATATATATATATATATATATATAAATATAAATCAATTGCTGTTCGTTAGCCTCGCTAAAACTCGAGAACGGCTGGACCGATTTGGCTAATTTAGGTTTTGAATTAATTGTTGAAATCCAGGGAAGGTTTAAAACGTGAGAAAATACAGAAAAAATAAGAGTAGTTAAAAAGGCAGAACAGCGTTTGCCGGGTCAGCTGGTTATGATACAAAAAACCCTGTAAAGATTTTATTTATTTACGTAACCAGATTAAACGCGTGTATTAAAAAATAAAACGTCTACAAATATCGTTTACCTTATTTATTTCGATTTGCGTGGGCGTTATAAATTCTGCCAAGGTTATTCAGCGCGCGTAACAAAATAATTATATTAATTCTAAGATCTGTCGTTTATATGGATATATCGTTTTTATACAATAAAGGAAATAGGCGAAGTGGCTAAAGTTTTCAAGTTCGTGTTGGTCCCGGCCTCCTTTGAAGAATAGGCCAACTGCCGTCCTGCCAGGCAGGTCGTAAAAGGCGACCGATTGGCTATCGAGTCACTACCATCGTGGCTACTAGGTGGTAGAGTTCTGCATTGTCTCGCCCGGGTCTGGTACCACCGCCTTACCTATTCCTGCCGCAATAGCGTCAGTGCTTGTCGCTGTCGTGTTCCGGTTTGGAGGGTAAGGTAGCCGGTAAACTTATGCATGTGGCATTAGACCTCGCCACAAGATAGCAAAGCACCATTAACATCTTTGGTGTCTATAGGCGATGGTTGACTCTTTCCATCAGGAGACCCATCTGCTTGTTTGCTATCTTATAATATATTAAAAAAAAATGTGACGGTTTAGAACCAGTACTTATCTCTTCTTACTATATTTCTTCCCGTGTTGGTCTGAGCTCCTTTTAAGAATAGACCAACTACCGTTCTGTCAGGCAGGTCGTAGGAGGCGACCGATTGGCTATACGTGTCACTACCATCGTGACTACTAGGTGGTAGAGTCCTGCAACGTCTAGCTCGGGTATTTGGTACCACCTGTAATGCTTTACCTCTTGTTGGAAAGAAACAACCATCGCCTATAAACACCAAAGATGTTAATAGTGCGTTGGTTTCCATAATTCCATAAATCAGAATACCATATGCACAAGTTAACCGGCTATCCCTTACCTTTTAAACCGGAAAACATCTACGCTAAATGTCAGGAACAGGTAAGTCGGTGCTATTAAACCCCGGCGAGGCGTTGCAGACCTCTACCAGCCAGCTAGTGATCACGATGTTAGTGTTAAGTATTAAAATTCTCTCACCTTTTACGAGACTAATAACAGTAAGGCAGTTGATCTATTGCTCAAAAAGAGGACCGGATTAATACTAGGAAATAAGGCTCTACATACCTATTTTAGACCATAAGATAAAGAGCAAGCAAGCTGTAATAAACGCGAACAACTATATGCTATCCTATGAAATCCATACTAATATTATAAATGCGAAAGTAACTCTGTCTGTCTGTCTGTCTGTTACGCTTTCACGACCAAACCACTGAACCGATTTGGATAAAATTTGGCACAAATATAGTTTGAGACCCAAGAAAGGACATAGGATAATTCTTATCCCGAAAATCCCACGGGAACGGGAAATATGCGGGTTTTTATTTTAGAATTTTTTCCACGCGAACGAAGTCGCGGGCACAGCTAGTAAAAAATAAAAATCTGGTATGTGTTAACTTATGTGTAAGTACGTATATTTCATGATAAATGATAATAATAATTCTTTTACTTAACAACAAGTACTTCAAAAATTACAAAAAAAATCACACTGGCTTATTTAATTAAGAATAATAATTTGATGTATTCTATAATTACCAGGGTTTCAGGGTTACCAGGGGTTAAACTAGATGAACCCCGTATTTTGGGATACCATACTTAATTAAAAATTGATAAAACGCATGTCAGGCCACTCGTAATGCAGGGTTCCGAAGTTGCCCATCACAATAATGTTGACAAAGAAGAGGGTTTTTGTTGTTTTCTACTATGATAATTTAATCTATTTCACTTCAGTGTCGGATATATCTGCACCACAGGTTAAACGCCTATAAAAACTACTCCAAGTACATTTTATAAGTTGGTCGACTATAATTCAATAAACGAGTCTTTTAACTGAAAAGTTGTGTTCACAAACCTACAATATTTTTTAAAAACCTATCCAACGATACCAGCGGCGTGCACAGGATTATGACACTGGGTATGCACTATGCGGCGGGGTGTTCGGTCACAAAAACTTTCTCTTATAGATTTTTAGCATAGCCACAGCCACGCTACGGATCCCTAAGTCGGAAACCATGACAACAGAACAAGTCTTAGATGTACTACTATTCATGTACATCTTCTACGGCAACAATATCTCGAATCAGTCCACACTGTACTAGAATAACTAAACAATATGCAAAGAAAACAATATAATTTCATTGTGTGTAAACAACCACACAGCCAGTTATACGTTTCGTAACTTTTAATTATAACTCGGGTACACACCTACCTTTAGACACTATTTGAATCTTTTCGCTGAATGACAATTGTGAGAACGTGTTATTTTTAACTTTTAATAAACACAATATCAACACAAAGAGCCTCAGCAAACTCTCATACATATCTGACTAGCATCTTTAAATGAAAAATATCTAATAAAACAAAGCATCTATTTCTGAGCATTAATAAACAAAGGCTTTCTTCCTTGATTCCCAGAACTTAGAGAATTTTGATTTTAAATATCTTAGAGGTTGCCTTGTGTGACAGTAGTAAGTAATATAACAATTTAAGTACTTATTTCCAAAACAGGGTATCTGTGAATAATATTGACAAAAATATTGCAGCTTACCAAGAAAACCTGCGTGGGTTTTACATTCACTGCGATTGAAATTGTACATAAATACAAAAAGTAGCAAAAATTAAGCAAATTAGGTAACAATTTTAAACGATGTCTACGAAGCGTGTCCAGAAAATACTTTATAATATTATTATCCATACGAGTGTCTTAAGTCTTAACTCTTACCGTCGTACGATGCAAATCAGTATTGTAACCATGGATTTTTTTAAATACGAAGTCAGTCTAATTTATTTATAGAGAATCGGTAGAAAATTCAGATGTTAAAAATATATATCATTTTAGTCACCTTAACATCACTGTTCATTGAATTTATACAAAAGTAAACACCAGCGGGATAAAGTACAAATGATCTGTACCTAACGCCAATTTTACTATAAGAAATATTTTAAACATACTTTTCTTAATATTCCTAGTACATTTTAAAAAAGCATACATTAGTGGCAGTACATTTTGAAAAAGCAAAATGCATACTTCTGTTAAAATAATTTTATTTAGAAAAATAAATACCTAGAATACAAAAATATTCTACTAATCTTAGCGAAAATATAGAATGTCAATATTTAATTTAGTGCATAAAACAGATTATTGTTTGATTGTAATCAGTTTACTTCTTTTGTCTTCTTTTGTCTCTTGCCAGTGATGCAGGGTGAGGCTACGCATTTTGCGCCCAACACCACGTCTGTTAGTATTTGTGTGGTCAATATAGACAAACAAATAAATCTTACCTATTTATAATTGAGTAGTCGTCTATACCTTGTCGTATATACTAAACTTTAGAGCCATTAGTATAGGGATTAAACTAAATCAAAGAGCAAAATATGTTCAATATAATATCTTGACAGAATATATGTGTGGTGTGAGCTGTTCCGATCAATAATGTTTTAGGTTCGAAGTTGCTGCTAAATCGGTATGCGTCGCTGCCTCAGGTCACTACCGGAGCTAACTTTTTGGCCATACACCATTTACATATTCAACCCTTTGTACATACCTAAGGGGCTTCGAAACTGTTTAAGAATATTGAATAAGCAACTTGTTACTAGTTTTATTGGGATATATTCTCCTTTGTCAAATTAAACACGGCCATGATCCTGGGTGTACTTTTTGGTGTGAAGATGTTTGTGACATTACTAAATTATTATGAGCTAGCTGAAACGCAATTATTCGCCCTCGAGTTAATTATCGTGTCATCAATATGTTTTTTATTCAAACTTTTACCCCCAAGGGGTTATACGGTTAGCATATCCTCCATTCTTTTTCTAATATCTCCATGCCAAGTTTCATCTCAATCGGCCAAGCGTCATCCACACACATACAGAGTTACTTTCGCATTATAAGTATACGTTATATTAATACTATGAAATAAGTCAAATTTGAATCGAAATGAGTCGTCGTAAATTAATTTACACTCGACATTCACATTTCAGCACTTGATGAAACTAACTCCATCATAATGATTATTTAAGCATTCTAGCAATCGCTCTCTGGTCGAAATTCAACCTTAGACTAAACCATAAAACAATTTTGACTCTTTTATCTTTGAGAACAGACTTTAGCCGTAAAAAAATTTTTTTTTTGTTATCGAGGATATTGATATTAGGGAAGGCTTGACCACGATCTCGCCTGATGGTAAGCTAAGATGTGGCCTAAGATGGAACGCGCTTCCCTAGAAGGTACCTGTTCACTCTTATCTTGAAGATTCCTAGATTGTACTCGTCGGGGAACACAGACTCCACGTCATGGTGATATGAAAAACTACAAAACTTTATTGAAATAACCGTATAACAAAATTAAAATAACTGAAATTAACTATTCGCTTTTGATGAGTTTTATCATACTTATTCGTAAGATAGCAAACCAGCAGATGGCTCTCCTGATGGAACAGACAACCATCGTCTATAGAAACCAAATCATCCAGTATATTTGTATAGAATACTAGCTGACCCGGCAAATGTTGTTCTGTCTTTTTAACTACTCTTATTTTTTTCTATATTTTCTCACCGTTTAAACCTTCCCTGGACTTCAACAATTAATCCAAAACCAAGGTTAGCCTAATCGGTTGAGCCGTTCTCGAGTTTTAGCGAGACTAACGAACAGCAATTTATATATATATATATATATATATATATATATATATATATATATATATATATATATATATATATATATATATATATATATATATATATATATATATATATATATATATATATATATATATATATATATATATATATATATATATATATATATAGATTAGTCACCACAGTAAGTCGATGCGCTGATTATGTTTTAGTCAGTACCACTTGACCAAGAGCACTATCTTTAAATTTTACTAAATTGTACAATATTATATTTGTACAATTATATCTCCTAATAGTTCATGTCATTCCAATGTTAAAACATCATTAACACCTGTAACGAGTGCACTAAAAAATATCTTCACTTCCCGAAGAGGTAAGCAGATATACAACAAGTGCACCAACGATTAACCGAAGATACTTGGTCCCACAATGTGATAGGTGGCAAGCCTATCGCCAACTGGGCACTCCCCAATACCGTGCAACGTTCTTTTTTTATTAGAAAACTAAAAAACGCATTTTAGAATTGACCAGGGATTGAAACAGGGAACAGAACCTGGTACTTCATGTGGATAACACCGACACGGGGCCACTATACCACAGAGGTATATAAGCTCTCAAAGATGCACAAAAAATAAAAAATTGCTTAAACTTACTGTAGGAAACAAAAGAGGTCTTGATAAGCGATGCTTAAAGAATAAGACAAAAATACAATCAACGATCTATAGCGCAGTAAAAAAATTAAAAAAGAAAATAAAACAATTCGCTTTCGCGGTAAGCAGAGTAAAAACTCAAAAGATGGGGAGATAATAGTTGAAAATCAAAATTTCTCTACTACTCATTTCTCCGTTGTTGATATTACCACCCTAATAACTATAAATATTGCTTATTCTATGCGATATTAGAGGGCGATAGCATTATGTGTTTACCAGAAGAAAATCGGTAATAAAATACCACAGTCCACCAACAAAACATCACACTTCTACTGAGATTTTAATCGTGTAAAATTCTTAAAGAAATCATTTTTCAGACAACCTTAAAGCTATGAGTAACAAGATTTTCAAAAATTGTATAATGGTACGAAAATTCGCGTTACAAAAACTCCCCTAGCTACATAAAAGCCAAAGTATCCCCAACATTTATCTTTAAACAAAATTTACAAGCGAAAATTAACCAGTTTATACGTAGGAAATGATTGATGAATAAAATTAACCCCGGAACCTTCACTTATAAACAATCCTAGATGCTTTATTACGAGGGAGTAAGGTTTTAATTCAGTAACAAATTGCGCTTTTGAGTAAAATGTGGCTGCACATTTATCTTGCAAATGCACCGTTTAATTTTCTGCGTGGAACCTGGCCGCGCGCCACTGCTGGCTAATGATTGATTACTGGATAGTCTATTTCATTTGTAACTCGCCGGGGCCCGGTGCAGCCGAACCAATCGACGCTCAATCGCCAACATTTTAGATTATAAATAACAAAAATACTAACGAAAGCTAAAATAGTACCTAGTAGCTAATATGCTGTTCTATTTTAACCGAGTTTTATCAGAAATCAAATTTGAATATAAACGTAAGCTGATAGTATACTATTACTACCATATTTTATCCGAGATTATCTATACATACACATAATAAAATCGTCGGAATGTCAAAACTTTACATTGAATTTGGATATTTGGATGGATGTTTGTTACTCAATCACGCAAAAACTACAGAACGGATTTAAATGAAATTTGGCACACAGGTAGATGATGATCTGGATTAGCATATAGGCTACTTTTTATCCTGGAAAAAATAAGTGATCCCGCGGGATTCGCCAAAAAGTTATATAATGCAGCAGGCTGCGTGCTTCAGCTAGTATTTTATTAAAAGAATACTTGGGGCGTGATTTACAGTCGATATCGAAGCCAAAAATATTGTTTTTAGAATGTTTGTCAACAGACAACATGTCTGTTTGTCTGTATGTATGTCCGGGGTAAACTCAAAAAGTACTGCATGGATTTACTTCAAATTTTGCATGAATATTACTAACAGGTCGGGTCAACATACAGGCTACATATTATCACGCTATCACCTACGGGGGAGGAGCTCTGCGGAGTAAACCAAGTCCACGCGGACGATGTTGCGGGCAACAGCTAGTTAAAAATAGAATTTGAATTTTGAGTAAAAGCTAAGATATCTTAGACCTTACTTCAACTGAGTTTCATTAAAAAAAGTTGACCCCGCAGTGCATCCTTGAAACTTACCGTTTAATTGAAGTATATTAAGCTGAAATATTTTTTCAGTTCAAACGTCTAGTTTGTTAAAAATGGCAACATATTGATTTTCTTAAAACTGTGTATTTTGGAAACGAATGGTGCGAGACGTGCGACCCGACGCTACGACGGTATGTAAATTACAATAGGGTTTTTTAAAACTTTTTTAAAGGTATTTATTTCTTATTCTCTCCCCGGTCGGTCCCGGGCTCCTTTGTAAAATAGGCCCACTGCCGTTCTGCCAGGCGGGTCTTAAAAGGCGACCGATTGGTTATACGAGTCACTAACATCGTGGCTACTAGGTGGTAGAGTTCTGCATTGTCTCGCCCGCCTTACCTATTCCTGATGCAATAGCGTCAGTGCTTGTCACTGTCGTGTTCCGGTTTGGAGGGTAAGGTAGCCAGTAAACTTATGCATGTGGCATTAGACCTCGCCCCAAGATAGCAACGCAGCATTAACACCTCCGGTGTCAATAGACGATGGTTGACTGTTTCCATCAGGAAACCCATCTGCTTGTTTGCTACCTTATACTATAAAATATATATATTTTTACGGATTTCTTTATCGATACTGAAATAAGCTAAGGCACGCAATTTCTTTAAAATATAGGGTGTTATACTACATATAAAATGATAAAATAATGTCAAAAAACTTTTTTCCAAAAGATTTCGTCATTTATAAATCCCAAATACACTGACCGATTTAGATCCAATTAACGGTATTTGAAGCAGTTTTAAAGTAGAAAAGCTGATAAGATTTTTAAATCAATCTGTATATTAACCTAAAAGTTACTTTACATTTATGAAGTCAGCTTGTTGTAAACAGCATAATTTTGATATTTGAATACTTAGCTGTAACTTTTGAAAACTTGAATCAATTTTAATTTTCGGAAACGCTATTAGATGCAGTTTTTTAAATTCCAAAATATTATAAACGTCAAAAATTTAATGGTTGAAAAATCTCGAAGTTATGTCAAAAAAACACTTTTCCCAAAATTTTTTGTCAACGAAAACTCCCGAACGGATAAACTGATTTAAATGGAATCTGCGCCATTGAACGCACTTTATAAGAAATAAATCTCGGTATATTAATTTAGCTAAAGCTAAATTACGCTATTATAAAAAATATTGTTTTTCGAAAACAAAAAAAAGAATTTGTAATGTATCTATAAATTGCCCTGATGATGCTCGTGTAAGCGAAACCGGTTGGTAGTAAGTGATAATAGCTTTATTGTGAAACAGTACAAGTGTATAAGTGATAAAATATTACATTAAAATTTAAGGTTTTTTCAAAATGTCGTGGGCCAAATTGGTTCAAATTTTCAGGAAGTCTAAGTTTTACGGAATCCAATCGAATACAATTTCGCACAACAACAAAAACAACCACATTTCGCACGTACGCACGCACGCACGCGCACACGCGCACACGCACACACGCGCACGCGCGCACACGCGGGCACGCGCACATGCGCCCACGCACTAAACTTATGCATGTGGCATTAGACTTCGTCACAAGATAGCAACGCACCATTAACACCTTTGGTATCTATAGGCGATCGTTGATTCTTTACATCAGGAGACACGCCTGCTTGTTTGCTATCTATGATATAAAAAACAAGGTATTCCACAACTTTGGTAGTAACTTCGCCGTGTTGGTCCCGGCCTCCTTTGAAGAATAGGCCAACTGCCGTTCTGCCAGGCAGGTCGTAAAAGGCGACCGATTGACTATCGAGTCACTACCATCGTGGCTACTAGGCGGTAGAGTTCTGCATTGTCTCGCCCGGGTCTGGTACCACCGCCTTACCTATTCCTGCCGCAATAGCGTCAGTGCTTTTCGCTGTCGTGTTCCGGTTTGGAGGGTAAGGTAGCCGGTAAACTTATGCATGTGGCATTAGACCTCGCCACAAGATAGCAACGCACCATTAACATCTTTGGTATCTATAGGCGATGGTTGACTCTTTCCATCAGGAGACCCATCTGCTTGTTTGATATCTTATGATATAAAAAAAAAATCACAGGGAAAACAACTTGTGAAATAAAAATGAAAAACTACTTGTTTTCGCAAATTGATCTGAAACATGGCATCACAAACGCCACTGTACCAAGCTCGTCTAATCTCGAAGATGGCTCTGCTTAAATTGAAATTCATAAAAATAATATTAAACCAACATTACACATCACTTTCATGAACGTTGTTCATTCTATATAGCACTTCACATCTGAGTAATGTATTTGAAGAAACGCGATATGAAAGCAGGAAGGTGGTTCACTAGTTAATAAGACGAAGTGGTCTCGGAGAAGTGTCTCTCAGCGTGGCAGCGACAAATGTCATTATTTAGTGGCACAAGATATATGCGGGCCGAAATTTGTAGCGTTTTATCTACTTTATTTAGAGAGAAATCAATAAATTTTATAGACCTACATCGACATATTTATGAGAAAATATTTACTTAAATACCTTGAGGATTTAGTAAAAACAAATTAATAAAATTGAGTTTTATTCGATAGTCAGTAGTACATTATAATTGATTTCCTTTTGGCAAGATTTACTGACCATGTCATCTTTGGTGATAAAAAGGACCCAATGATTTAAGGTCTAAGTATCATCACGCCAAATCCCTCGAGGGGCTAGTAGTATGAACCGAACGTCTATAGATTTTTGCTTTACCCTGATTCAGCGGTTTGTCGATTGGAGAGATGAGTGGTAATCCCCATCGCTGCATTTTTATCGACCCGATAACAATTATTACATATTTCTAGTGATAGCTGCAGCCAACAGCTTTACATGCTCATCCGAGGCACGAGAGTATTTACATACACCTGCCAGGTTCCGAGCTACTACAGAGATTTTAAATTTTAGAAAAAAAACTTAAAAAAGACCTTAATAACACGTTCTATTTTATTTGAGCTGAACAGGCTAAACGGTAGACGACTAGGATTTAAAGTCTAAAAAACACTAACTTAGTGTTGCAGTATTACTATACTGAGCTCTAGGTTTAGAGTTATAAAGGCTAAATTTTTGTGGAAATTGTAAAAGTCAATTGTTTTCAAATATTACGACTCGGTTAATTTTTGAAACGACTCGCGCCGTTATCATGTCAAACCTTTTAAGTCTTTAAATATGAGACTTGTTTTCTTTTTAAATTCTGATAATAGAATAAGTAGTTTGAACGCCATAAAACTAGTTGGTTTATCTAATTTACATATGTAGTTGTAAAATATAAAACATTTTGAGTCTGAGGCTTAAATACACACCAAATTTCATTTTCTAGTTTAAGGTGGTAACAACGTACTAGACACAGTCATACCATAGACGCTATATTTCTGTAATATTCTATTCGCATCGAAAATTTACTATCTTAGTATCTACATTTTAAATGTAGATACTAAGATATGTAAAAGGTAGTTTTGCTAGAGATACGCGAAGCATTAAGCTAGCGTCGGTGTTCAGATTACGTGGTATACATTTTGCTATGTAAGTTTTTTTATCATAGCATAGCAGACAACCTGATGGTACTCCTGATAGAAACAACTATCGCCTATACTCACCAGAGATGTTAATGGTGCATAGCTTTCCATATAGCAGAGATTTAATGCTAAAATGCATATGTTTACCGGTTGCCTTACCCTCCACACCAGAATATGACAAGCACCGAGCCTATGACAGTAGGAAAAGCTACCTTTTCCTACTGTCATAGGCCTGTGGTGCCAAAACCTGGTCGAGACATTATAGAATTCTGTCACCTATTTAGTAGTAATGATGTTAGTTATACATATAAGCGTTTTCTCACCTTTCACAAGATTCTCAGCAGTACGGTAGTTGTTCAATTCTTCGAAAGGGACCCAGATCAACACTGGTAATATTACAATCATATAATATTTTGTATACTTTTAAGCTTTCGCGGCTTTTTTTCAACTAAATTATTAATAAGTAACGGGATTTCACCGCGATTATGTGATTGATTATTTCCTCACATAATCGTGGTAAGATCCCGTTAATTATTAATATTATATTTTTATTGTCATTGAAGCAACACACAACAGTCAACTCGCAAAGTTTTTTAACAACCACACATTCGTACACATTTACACGTGTATGGTTCGTTTGCTGAGAAAACGTAACATTTTAGTGGCGACTTTTCACCCGTGTGTTATGAATAAGTGTCGCGCGAGATACGTGCAACAATCAACCGGCGACGTTTCTCGTAACGACCCGTCGCGCTCTCGTACACATTTTTCTTTGTATTTTCGGCCTTATTACTTTGTTTATTAACATAAGGACCACGTTTGTTTCGCCGAGGGTCCTACCTTTGGAGGTATGGGAATTTTATTCGGGAACTTTATCCATGAGGATGATATATCTTGAGTATTATAATATGCAATATTCATATATTTTAGCGGAATATAATTTGCATTTCACAGAAGAGTGAGGTTTTTTAATATCTTGTATGATTTTAAGGCTATCGTTTTACATTAACAGGTCTCTACTTCGTTATATATTCAATATATTTTATTCAAAGTAGGATATAATACAATCACTTTTTGAAAGTCAGAAAGATAAAATTGGGTAAAATATTATACCAACTTAAAATTAATTTACTATTTGTAAAGTATAGTCATAAAATAAAATTTAACATCATTATACATATAGAAAAAAAAAACAAAGCAATGTCATTCTCAACTGATTATCAAAATAATTCATTAAAAATTGGGATAAATTAACAATATTAATATCCACGTCAGTATAGAAACAAATTTACTTAAAAAAGAAAAATATTATATATATATATATATATATATAGTTAATGCACTATTAATTAATTGTTCCATTAATTGTTCCATTCATGTCAGCATTTTGAAAGAAGTCAGCCAAATTCTTACGAACGTATAATATAGTATATTTTCGTAAATACATTGGCTATATATTATCATTATATTTATTTTTTTAAACTTTTGTTGGAGTGAATCTCGAGCGCGTATATTATACACGGATCGTATAGCCCTTTTCTGCAATATGAATATAGTTTCTATGTCCGCAGCAGCTCTACTCTATATAATAATGCCTTAGGACATGATACTATGAAGGTATGCAAAGTATACCATTCTGGCCGTATCCACATCTGTTAATTGCTTTATTTGTCTAATTGCATAGACAGCTGAACTTAATTTTAGTGCTGTTTTTTATATGTCTACCCCACTGAAGAGTAGAGTCAATTGTGAGTCCTAAGTACTGTTTACTATCTGTATTGGGTCTTTATTTATAAATATATTTGTCGATATAACACCTGGAAGTGAGAATTTGATACACTTGGTTTTTTGTGCATTTAGAGCTAAATTATTTACATTACACCAGTTATTATCTATGAATGTGTTATTCACAGCGTCATAAGATGAACATTGCCGTATAACTTTAAAAATAAGTTATGTATCGTCTGCAAATAGCACTATATTAGAGAACTCAAGGATTATAAAGAGAAGGTCATCGACATAAATTAAGAGAAGAAACGGTCCTAATATTGATCCCTAAGGCACGCCCATAGATACCGTAGCTCCATTTGAATTTATGCCGCTGATTTGGACTTTTTAATCCTATGATTTAAATATGATTTTATTATTTTTAGGCTGTTATCGACTACACCAAAATATCTTAATTTTAACAATAAGGTTTCATGATTATCACAATCAAAATCTTTGGAGAAGTCACAGAATACTCCAAAAGCATTATGGGAATCTTTCCATTACTTAAAAATATACTTAATAAATTTCATACACGCATCAGTAGTGGATAAACCACTTGTAAATCCGATTCGATAAATCCGAACTGGCTAACATTAAATATTTTGTTACTTTCAAAGAAATGCCGCACTCGGTGTAACATTAGGTTTTGAAAACTTTACTGAAAGTGGCAAAATAGAAATTGGTCTATAGTTATTTGGATCCTTCCGGTCGCCAGATTAAAAGAAAGGTATTACTTTACTATACTTAAGTAAATTTGGTAAGCACCCATCATCCACACACTTATTAAAAATTGATGCAATAGTTGGTGCAATTGTAGACATTATATTTGAAAGTAATTTAATAGCCATAACATACCCACATATCTTCAGTTCCCTTGACTTTAATATTTTCCAAAATTTCAATAGCTTTCTAAGGTTATATATGTCTAAAGTCAAACTGTTTTTCATTCTTTTTAACATTTTTTTAATAGGATTTCTGCAAGTTAAGGAGATAAATTTAAGCATTTGGTAGTATTTATAAGCACATTCATAAAAAAGCTTCAAATGTATTTCTAAATTCGAATATACCAAAATATTTTTAAAATATATTTGAAATATCTCTTGGATTTTGTCCTGTCTACCTCTTTCAGAATTAACTATTTTCCAATTTGTTTTGATTTTGTTTTCAGATTGTTTTATTTTTTGACTTAAATATAACGATTTCGCAATCCTACCAACTTGTTTAAAAACTTTAGAATATTTTTTACGTAATTAATAAATTTTATATTAAAAATATATGATTTCATATCATATGATGCATACCTCCAATTTCTACTTTTGTAAATGCCTGGAGTAGCCCATTCACTAAAGGAGTAATTTGATTTTGCTTTTAAATTTTTAACACGAAAAACAAATTCTTTATAAATAGTTGAGAAAAACTCATATATATCGTATAATCAGCTCATTGTTTTAAAGCTTATCTGTCGTCATACAATAACACAATGAATCACCGCGATACTATGTATAAGAATTTCGTATGATTAACAAATACTGCCTAGTTTCTCGCGAGAACCTCACCCCTAGAAGACGCGTCTCCAGATAGCGGATAGGGGAAAACTACCCAGTTATGGAGGGTAAGGGCGAAATAAAATAGTTCCCACGGACCAACAGGTTATCAAACTCCTGTAAGGTCGTTATCAAACTCCTGTAAGGAGCTTCTTCGACGTATTGGAATTCGAGGTCTTTGCAGTGCTGGCTGGGTATTTAGGCTGGAATGTCCAGAAGGGATAGTGGCAGATGAACCTTTAAAGGGTTAATGACAGCGCCCATACCTTAGTATAAGATACAGCCTTGGCGTCAGGTGACAACCAGCCGTGGCCGTAAAATCTACAGTCAAAATCTCCTCCTCGTTTAAATGGAAAAAGGCAAAAAAAGAAAGCGAATAAAGCTAGGGCGTATCCCAAAAACGATCAACGGAAGTTCGAATAGTGTGACAAATGAATATTATGCTAGGGTGTTTCCCGTGTGCGACGGTAAATATGACTAGGATAAATATTCGTATTCTTTTATGCGATTTAACATCTGATTAGCTCCGTGGAACTTAGGCACACTCACTGGCAGAAGCCAAGAACTAGTCAAGATATTACTCTTCTTACAAATAAATACTCTCGTTATAAAAATTTACATGCCATTATATGGTAAATTAGGAAGGACTGTAATTTACTCCAATAAAATTATTTTGCACCCCCTATTTCGTACAAATTATTATTACAGACACTTCAGATTTGGACTGTTGACAGCACCCAGCCTTGGTCTATCCTACGTCCGCCATGGTCTCCCCTGGGCCTATATACATCCACTTATGTAAACTGTATTATCCAATAAATATGTATGTAAAGTAACTACTTAAATAAATAAATAAAGTTCTTTTCTTATACATAATTTAAAATATGTTAAAAATAGGGTTGGTTTTACTACTTTTAATTTATAAAAATCGATATCAATGAAAATTAGTTTAGATAAATAAATGTTTTAATTGCCTTAATCTAAACCTCAGATTAATTGACAGCAAATGAGGTCAAATAGAAAGGTTTATTCATTGGTAACATATTAAAAAAACTATAAACGTATCCAGGTTTAATTAACAATGTTTTTGCGACAAAGCCGCAATACTAAACCAAGTGACAAATGCAAATAGAAGCAAGTTAAGAACACAACAACTCAAAATGTCAGACAAATAAGGCAAGGAACATCGTGCTAACTCCAACGTTGGCAGCTGTGAGACTAACAGAATACATTAACACTGGAGCCATTCGCTGGGCGTATGAAACAAAGTGCAACGCTTGTTGGTCGAGTGTTTGGCGACCCTGACTTGGAGTCAGGCTCGAAGTTGTTTCCCTACAGGAAAATTCCCTAAAATTTTACATGATGATGTGGTGTATTAATGTTTGTATGTTTGAGTTTGTTGTTTATTGTATATATTTTAGTTTTATATAATATGTATTTATATCGCTGACAAACACCATATTATAGGTATTTGCTTTTGTTTCGCTGGTGTAACAATTTCGCTGTTTGTGTAGGTCATATAACTAAATGTGGATTTCTTCTTAGCGAATTGATACTTAGAAGAGTCCAAAATCCTACGGTAAAAATGTTCTTCGTCTGTAAGTTACAGGTATTCGTTAACTCAAGTTTACCTCATATGCGTAAGGTAATCTTATGTAATAAAATAATAATAGTGCCACCGACTTATCTGTTCAGCAGACAAAGAATCAATTGCAGCCGTCAGTCGCTAGTTAGTATAGTAAAGTTGGTGGTACGATAACTTAATAAAATAGGTAGTAAATTTACTTATTTACATGGTAATTGATGTTATGTAAATAATATTGTGTTTTTGTAAAAAAAAAGTATCTTCACGCCCATATCCCCGAAGGGGTAGGCAGAGGTACAACAAGTTCACCCACGATTAGCCGAAGATACTTGGTCCCACAAATGTGATAGGTGGCAAGCCTATCGCCAACCGGGCACTTTCCAATCCCGAGCAACTTTGTGTTTCTCAGAAAACTGAAAAAACACTTTTTTTATGTACCCGACCCGGGAATCGAACCCGGGACCTCATGTGGTCAACGCCAACGCTGAACCACTAGACCACAGAGATGTTATTTATAGTAATATTTTATATATAGAGGTCTTAGGGTCTATATTAAAATAAATTAATTCACATAACTATTAAGCTAAATTGTAATAAATACAGTATCTACTCATTATTGGTAGTTGAGGAAAGTGAACTATCTAGTTTGAAAAGTAATTATTCTTTCCTATTACAAATTACTTTTCCAATTCTTATTCCTATTACTTATGAGGTAAGGTCAATTTATTTCCGTCCCTAACAACTTCGGAAACAATTACACATAATTGTTAAAAACCAATAAAATATTTATCGCTTTTTCGTACTAAATATCACCACTACTTATTTCTCCTGACATAATGTCAATATTTTAGATATTCATGTATACTTTGCCGAAATTCATAACTTCAAGAAATAATAAATGAGTTAATTTAATTGTGCAATGCTGTTGAAACAAGAAAAGTAATGCAATAAATGGAAGAAATGGAAAATTTCCGGTTTTCAATGAGTCTCATTCGTGTTTAAATCTAGCTTTCTTGTTTCACTAGCATTATTGATGATGTTGCAGATTAAATTATTCATTTTTTTCTTGAAATAACGTCATATTGTTATGCCTTAGTAATATTGTAGCAATATTAGTAACTTGCAGCTCACTTAATAACTGCGTATGATATGTCACTTGCAAAATTTGGTGAATAAGTAAAACAATGTCCCGTGTTGATCTTGGGCTCCTTTGAACAATAGGCCAACTACTATTCTGCCAGACAGGGCGTAAAAGGCAACCGATTGGCTATGCGAGTCTCTACCATCATGAGTACTAAGTGGTAGAGTTCTGCATTGTCTCGCCTGGGTCTGGTAACACCGCTTCACCTATTCCTGCCTCAATAGCTTCAGTGCTAGTCACTGTCATGTTCTAAATTGGAGGATAAGGTGGCCGGTACACTTACGCATATGGCTTAAACCTCACCACAAGATAGCAACGCACCAGTAACATCGGTGTCTATAGGCGATGATAGACTGTTTCCATCAGGAGACCCATCTGCTTGTTTGCTATCTTATGATATAAAAAATATACCTCTAAAAAACAGCATTATTCAGCACACTTTTCTTAAAACGTCGTATGGTTACGGAATCCCTGAAAAATGTAAAGGTCTAATGATCTTTAAAAAGGGGAAAAATAGATAAGACACATCTTTTTGAGTGGCTCTTCAAGCTGCCAAGCTTGGCGACTTGGTGTCTTGGTGAAGAGAAAGGAGAAAATAGGAGCACCCGTCGCTGGTTGTTGGCTGCAGCGCGATTCAGGAACACCGGAGCCTCCTTTTCCTACCGCCCACGTGAGTAGGGGAATCAGACACCGCCCTCCAAGATCATCGCAACTCAAGCTAGCGTCACATATAGTGTCAACCGAGTGTCAAAAGAATCTTCGGACAAGGCCTTTTGTAAGTCCGGCAAAGGGGGAATTACGAGTGAAGAGAACGATCCTCGCGCGTGAGATAATGGACCTAAAAAGAGTTTTGTTTACGCGTGTTGTGCACATTACACTTGTTACTGTCTTCAGCATTTCGGCAAAGCTTATACAAAGATAATATATATATACAATACTTAACAAGAACTATACAAGGATAATTTTATTATCAAAAATATAAAAATAATGATAGTTATTATGTACGTCTCCCGCTAGTTTAGTGGCTTAGCACTTTTGCTGCACCAGCCATCACTCGCTACATCGGCACATTTTGAGAGTACGCTTTATTTAGTTAATTTATTCATAGTGTTTGTATTATTTAACTCCGCTTCCAATAACTTGCACATATTAAGTTAATGAAATACTATACTGAAATAAATTTCTCTGTTGGTCTGAATCTTTTATAATTACGATGGTGATAACTTACTATTAGATTAACCTACTGTTCTTTTGCCCTCTCTTCAATAGAAAAGCAATCTACCCAAGATTTGAGTGATAAAAATTTAGGCATCATTTTTAATAGGACATGCAAGTTTATGGCGTCTAAAAAGTAAATTTTATACCATCTGACTCCTTTAAAATATGTCTTCAGCATTTGGCAATGAATACAGCACTTCTAGTAGCTCTTAATTGTAAAGAAATGCAGCAATTTTTCGTATAAATAACATTTTTCAAACAGTTTTAGTGATATAAACAGTGCTTTCAAAAGACTAGACTAGATCGTGAAATGTCTTAATGTGTGAGGTGTTTCCGTTGAACCTTTGAACGCGTTTACACACTGCTGTTGTACATAATGTTATTCGAATTGGCCAGCAGGCCCGAGGACATACTACTCTACACAACATCGACGTAAAGTTTTGCCCAGTTTTACAACAGTCTTGAAGCAAAAATTCCTTAAAAAACTGGCAACACAACTGCAAGAATTTTGGTACTCGGATTTCTATGGGTCGTAGTGACCATTTAATATCAGGTAATCCTCTTGCTTCTTTTGCTCCTCATGTTTAAAAAAGTCATCAACGTTAAAAACATGTTACCTATTAAGCATAATAGAAGTACGATTTAAGTCAACCCCATCTACGACTATATTCTAACATAAGTCTTTAAAACATAAAATTAGTTTATAACTTGACACAAAGTACTTCATAAGACTTTTCAAACTATCTATTCTATCTATATATATAAAAGAAAGTCGTGTTAGTTACTCCACTTATAACTCAAGAACGGCTGAACCGATTTAGCTGAAAATTGGCAGGGAGGTAGTTTAGAGCCAGGAAAAGGACATAGGATATTTTAGAATTTTTTCCACGCGAACGAAGTCGCGGGCACAGCTAGTATTTACATATAAGGAATTGAGTGTTCAACATTGTACTTCTAAAGTAAATTTTTGGAATCTAATACTATAACCAAGATGTTTTGGAACTAGTACGACTTAAGACAATTTAAACGAAATTTTAGTAATTCCTTAAATGCAATGTAACTGCAAACCCACTGAATTCGCAGATTTTAATCAATAACAAATCATTCAAAAACACGTTTTATCAAAAATCTAACGCACACAATCAAATCTCTGAAAGGTCGATTTATATTGGTCCATATTTCGGATTGGACAAACAAAAAAACTCATAGGTGTTTAATAAAATGTCGTGTCGGCAAAGAGTGCTGGCTCTCCGGGCCGGCGACGTCACGTCCACCTGCCTGTATTAAATATTAAACACGGATACCTTCTCGCGCCAGCTGACACGAGGCACCCGCCGGTCCACAGGATCACTAAATATACTATGTACTATTTTATTTACTGCTTAAAGCTCACATATACCTTTTATTGAGAAAACAAGACGTACTTTTACATGAAAAAATTTCAATTGCAAGTAATATTAGGGTTCTTAATCTGTGGAAGAAATAAAACTCATAAAAAGGTTTGATGAGTAAAGTAGCCTTTAAACTTATGTATGTGACAACATGGATATTAACGCACGAGTAACATATTTAGTAACATTGGCAATGGAATTCTCTTTTTATCATATGGAATTGTTAGAATAATTCACAAGTGTAGAGCGAAACATCGATATTTATTAAAATTAAGGATATCATTTGACTATCACAGCATTTAAATTTCTCTATTATTATTTCCGGTATAGCCTGATTGGTTGTTTTTGTTGGCGCTTCGATCGTTTCTTTCCGGTTTTTGTTTCGTATGTCAAGATCGGCGAGCCGGCTGTAGTAGCGTGGCATTCTGTCGCAGCCTTTCGAAAGAAACGCTCTAGACACCAATAATATTTGTAATAGGGAAAATAAGTAGAAATTATGAATTGGTGTAAAATATCAAGGAAATG
Organism: Apodemia mormo; assembly: GCA_036924255.1. Lineage (NCBI taxonomy): Eukaryota > Metazoa > Arthropoda > Insecta > Lepidoptera > Riodinidae > Apodemia > Apodemia mormo. The sequence goes on from JAUPFN010000007.1 coordinate 45,331,172, forward strand.
AAGTAATTATTGTGAAGTGATGTAAAATATCAAGGAAATAAAGTAATTATTGTGAATACTGAATATAGTATTTTTTTAAATTGAGGCTAAATCCTGCCCGAACCTAATATAATGAATAATCTTCTCGTTTGTTGTTTAGTAATGCTATAGAAAAAAAATACATTTTACGTATATATCATAAATTAAAATAAGATTTTCATTTCAGTGTCATTGGGTTTCTCGGAATAAGAAGTATTTATACTACTAATTGGCTATACGTGTCACTACCGCCAATACAATGTGATACAATAATTCCTTTATATACACCTAGAACTAATGACAACATATAAATTACATAACAAGTTCCAAAAACATTAGATACACAAAGGCGCTCTAATCACTTAAAAAGCGATCTATTCCAGAAAACTTTAAATATAGGATAACAATACATTCTAAAACTAGTGCTCCCACTGGTTACAGTTTTAATGCTTTTAAAGGAAATAAAAACAACATTCCAATTATGGAAAAAAAATAACAAATTATCACTGGCAATACGTAAACTTTTATTGATTCAGGCGTTACTTTGCGGAAATCCATTATCAAAAAGACGAAATCAATTAAATTTGCTATTATCCGCGAACTGTTCTATATATCACAATATTTGTTAGCTAACACTTGTACTGTTTCACGTCGGCAGTATTACTTACACTCTCGTAGAGTGAGGTAGTGTTCGTTTCTCCTGAAGATGCTTCGGTTTCGAAGTGAAACGTGCGTTGAGTGCGTACATAAATTGTGTGCTTTTGTGACTGGTGCCGGCGTGGGACGTGGGTGTAAGTGTGGTGGATGTGAGTGAATAATTGTGCTGCTGGGGTCTTCTTTTTATCCGGACCATCGGTGAGTCTTATCCATTTATTAAACCGACGTTATTCTTTTCGGTACCATCGCGGAAGATACATAGAACAGTTCGCGGATAATAGCAAATTTAATTGATTTCACCTTTTTAATACGTAAACTACATAAAAAAATGAAACTAAATATCTAGGTACCTATGTAGAAATTGAAGTTTAATGGTACATCGTGAATGGTACAACGGGACCATCGTAACTTCTGGCAGTAGAGTTCCGCAACATCATGCCAGGACATTTGGTACCACCGCGCCGCTTTACCTATTCCTGTTGTAATAGCGTCAATTCTAGTCACTGTCATGTTTCGGTTTGGAGGATAAAATTGCCAGTAAACGTATGCTTATATGGCATTGCCATCCCGTCATCTGAACGTTTATTCATCTGGTTGTTAGCTGTATAATGACACCTGGTTGTGAGCCTGCTAGGCCCACGCAGCTTCGCCCGTGGACAGACTAACATGTCATCAATATAACCTTTCACACAAACTTTCGGCCCGATTCGTCCACTAAGAGGTTGATTTTTGAAAAAAAAGGACTCTGTGTTCAACCATAAACTATCGCCATGCCAGATTTCATCAAAATCGGTTCAGCAGTATTTCCGTAAAAGCAAAGACCGTGAGACTTTCTTATTTATAATAGTAGCTGCACCTGGGCTATAGGTGCAGTTAGTATTTATTATAAATGCGAAAGACCTATCTGTCTAGTTTTTGAATTTGAAAAAAGTTTATGATGAATCCCATGGAAACAACTTATTTTTCCGAGATAAATAGTATCCTTTGTGCGATTTCAGGTCATCTACATGTGTGCCATTTTTACGTGAAAGAGTATCCAAACATCCATCCATCTTCACAAATTATTTATTACTTATAATATTACTAGTAGAAGTAGGATTTAGTAAAAGTAGGAAAAGTAAGGATAAAAAAATACAAGTTATTTTTGTTTTAGTAAACTTGTTAAAATTTACATTTAAATTTTGAAACGAACCACGTCATGTTGAACAGCATATCGCTAGATCAAATTACGCATTGTACTACAAAATTATTTCCGATAAATTGGCTTCAACCATAACGTCTGTTTACTCTCATTATTGCTCGGTTAATAACTAATTTCCAACAGTCATGATATTATTGGCATAGCCCACAATATGGTCAAACTGTTAATTGTCATTGACCAATTTCAAAACGGAAGGCCATTGTTGTTAGCTGTCTTAACGTTATCCTTGTCCTATTGATTTGATTCCTTTTGATCAACTTTGTTGCATTTCAATTCCTTATTTCTGTTATACTAATTTTATAGCAGTAGAGGTAACTGTCACAGTTGCCATAAATGCTGTTACTGTTAATAATTAAAATACAAAATATGATGCCAAACAAGCAATAGCTTTGTTTGATCCACATATTAAATGGATACGCCTTACAAGAGAGTTTCTTAGTTTTTAAGTGTATCTTACAATTACACACAGATATTCAGAGTCTAATTAATTAAATAATAATTAATCAGAGTCTAATAAATTCTACTTGCCGACGAAATAAAATCACTTCAAGGGTAATTTTTAAGCTTTGTCATTTGATGCGGTACGATAAAATAGTAAAACATGGTTTATTTCTATTTTTTCACGATATAATATTTGGTAGAGTTCTGTATTGTTTCGCCCGGGTCTGGCACCACCGCCTTACATATTCCTACTGCAATAGCGTCAGTGTGTGGCGCCGCCGGCTCGTACCGCCGAAGGGTCATAGTGATGGAACCAGCGGGCCAGCTTCTTGTCAGGTGACGTCATAACTGTGGAGGTTGATGACGTCACACAAGGACAAGTAAGGGAAAAAGGCAGATCTTCCCAGCCAGGCAAGGTGTAATGCCTGGGGACCGAAGTCCATTTGAGAATCGTCGAAACTTATATATAGTATTACAAGATAAATAATTGTGATATCGTAATTCAGGATTTTATTTTGAATTTCATATTTTTTTAATTTTTTATTATTTTTTCTGGCAGTGTTTGTAGATTGCTTGAACCGCTACAAGCGCTTGTCGCTGTCATGTTCCGGTTTGGAGGGTAAAGTAGCCGGTAAACTTATGCATGTGGCATTCGACCTCGTCACTAGATAGCAACGCACCGTTAACATCTATGGTATCTATAGGCGATGGTTGACTCTTTCCATCAGGAGACCCATCTGCTTGTTTGCTATCTTATGATATATATTAAAAAAGACAAATGTACTTTTTGATAGAGAAAGAAGCGTTTGCTAATATGCGCAGCGACGCATTTCCTTCCCAAAGGCATGTCTATTAGTATTTATACGGTCTGTTGTTTGATCATAGAGTATACAAGTTTTGCATTGGCAGTTAGTTTGGGCGTAGCGAAGGCCTTTGATTGGGTATAGCACAAAGCTCTTCTCGTGAAGCTGCCTTCCTTTGGGCTTCCCGAGAAATTATGCAAGTGGATTACCAGTTTTTTGGCTGATCATCAAAGTCGGTGGCGGAGCATCAAAGTCGTAGTAGACGGTGCGCGTTACGACCATAAATCTGCCAATGCTGGTGTTCCTCAAGGCTGTTCTTTCTGCATATCAATGACACGATGCGAATTCGCAACATTCATTGCTATGCGGATGACAGTACTGATGATGCTACATACTCCGGCAGTAGCGGTATTTCTCGGGAACACGTCGAAACTATTAGACAGCACTCGATCAATCTGACTATTCATTATAGTATCAGTTATTATAGTATATATTATTATATTATTCATTATAGTATCAGTTATCATCAGTAATCAGATACCTCTTGACTTTTACCAAAAATATCCTACCCTACCTTACCCTGATATACAAAACAAAGGTTAAACAATGCAGGATATGGTCGTAATTATTACCGTGCTTACGTCGTGTTCAAACTTAATGTGATTTTTCTAAGAAATAAACCCTCAATTTTCCTCGATTAAGGTCTCCCCTTTTTTAATACGTAATATCCGCGTTAATTATATACCTGTCCAATTTATCACTTTAATACGAGAGTTCACAGGAAAATTTACCTAATGCTGTGCATATAAAACGTATTATCGCGTAATGTTTGCAGTCCCATTTACGACTGTGTAGTGAAGGATAATCGGACAGAGATAAATGTTAGCAGATTGTTGGGCTCCGGTTGTACAAATTATGCTGCGCTAAATAAAATATATCGAAGCAACAAGAGCTTGACTACACATAGCCTGAATCTCTAAATGGATTAGGAAAAAAGGAAAAATGTATTCTTTCGGACTGATCCGGGATATTGACGAAAAAAAGGCAGAAAATGCCAAATGCATCGTAACTAAATATCTTATAGATTTGGTACTATTGACTTTTAACAATAGCAACGTCAAACAACACTATTGTCACACATTGAAGCTCAATAGCAAGACCTAATCATCTTACATCAGTTTTAGTGGCCTACATTCACCCACAGACGCTTTGTTTATACTATTTTTGCTAGTCATTCATCTGCCATTCTTTCAACTTATTTCAACCCATCCTTTCTCATTTCTACACTGATACTGGCTTTTAAACTCAACCTCTCTCTCACTTCGGTTTTACGAACGCGATCCATGAGTTTTATACCACAGCTTTTTGTTAACGCTCTCATTTCAACTGTAATAATTCTACTTTCATATATTTTCTGAGATATCCAGATCTCACATATAATAGTCTTGGAGCAGACACAGAATTATGCAGATCACCAACCATCACTCTTACATCAGTACTGGTTACCTCTTTTACAATTACCTGTACCATGGTTTTCTTCACATTTAATTATAAGACGATCGCCTTTGATTATTACAATTTTTAATCATAAGAATTGTTAGAGTTTGGAGTTCAAATGCACAGCATCGTCTACGTAATGAAAGATGCAGATAAATAATCTGACACTGCAGTTGCTACCACTGGATCATTTATCTGCATCTCCACATTCATCGTCCTCTGGAGATACTCTACCAGATACAAGATAAATAGACGAACTGACAACACACAATTCTGCTTGATATTGACATATTTTATAGATTTAGGCGTTACTTTGCGAAAATCTATCAGAACCAAACAAACAAATTAGTTTGCAAACTTCCGCGAACTTTTTATGCCCTTATGATATCATTAAACTGAAAGTGGTACAAGAAATGGAACAAGCTCACCTTGGGTCTGAAAAATTAAGATGATCCCAGTGGCACAGTTGTACACCCTCGTACACAACACCTATTATTTTCCTTTTAGTGGCATTGTAGGGGAACACGTGAAATTTTGCGCAAGTTTGCGAATTAAATTGTTGTCCTCGTTGACCAATATTGATGTTAAACTAATATATGTTGCTATCAACCTATACAAATTTGCAGTCCTAGTATACAGATTAAAGTGCACGTAGTACAGTAGGGTAGGTTAGTTAACTGTCAAAAAGTTTGTTTTCTATAACTCTTGTAAGTCAAAAACTAGGTCCATACATTATCTTCTAGACCTGTAATTTTCTTATGCCTCCCACCATATTACATCAGACTAATTTTGCATTTTTTTTTCAATAATCTTTCCATATAACTTTGATGCCAAACTGATCAAACTGATAGATCTGTAACTAGTGTAGTCTATACTATAATTTTGTAAACTAAGCGAACCTACGTAAAAAGTGAACAGTTAACCAAAGCTTCATAACCACTAGGTGGTAGACGTCTAGTTTCTGGAGCAGTCTGTTTGAGTTTATTATCACCACTTAGCCCATTTATATCGCTATATTGTCACTGCCGTATTCCCGTACAACATTCTGTTTACTAACGCATTACACTCGCGCTACTTCCCGGGCGCCTTTAAAAAATACGCCAACTGCCGTTCTGCCAGGCAGGTCGTAAAAGGCGAACGATTGTTATATACTATACATATAATATATAGTATATAACAATCTATATGAGTTACTACCGTCGTGGCTACTAGGTGGTAGAGTTCTGCATCGTCTCACCCGGGTCTGGTACCACCGCCATACCTATTCCTGCCGCGATAGCGTCAGTGCTTGTCACTGTCGTGTTCTGGTTTGGAGGGTAAGGTAGCCGGTAAACTTATGCGTCTGACATTAGACCTTGCCACAAGTTAGCAACGCACCATTTCATCTTTAGTGTCCCCCTCATGGAGACCCCATCTACTTTTTTGTATCTTATGACATAAAAAAACACATACACAAAACCACTAACGTGTTTGACCGTTTGAACTGACCGCCTCATTGGTCGAGTGGTTAGCAACCCTGATTACGCAATCGAAAGGACGCAGGTTCAATTCTCGACAGAGACATGCATTAGTGTGATGAGTCGAAAACGAAGCAACCCTTATTACGGAATTGAAAGGACGCAGGTTCAATTCCCGACGTGCATTAGTGTAATGGGCAAAGATGTTTAAATTTCTAGTTTTGGATGGTTGTTAAATATATTCTGTCAAAATTTATGTAATGTGTTTGTCATATAGTATTTCTCTACATTGATATTTTTGACTACCACCTATTTCACAAGCAAACAATTTGTTTACTTTGGCGTAACATCAATTTGTGTAATTTATCCAGCGATGTTTATTATTTATTATCACGGCCTTGGTGTACATATATAGACGATAGTTTACTAAACTTTTATACTAACACGTTGCACTATCATTTTTAAAATATAATCGGGTCAAAAACGCGTACATACTAACGGACTCCTCCCGTGACCACGGTCAATGTAACTTTGCCTAAACGTTAACAAGTAAGTTCTATATATGTACGCGTTCTTGACTCGTTTTTTTTTTTAAAATAGTTAACTGTTCCTTTAAAAAAAATACTCGTTCGCTATATTATTATTTATTACCTTACTTTTATATACATACCAGGCATTTTTCCTGCAATGGGAGTTGACTAAAACGGGATTACAAAATCTTTTCAAATTATCGCTCAGCTCGTTATAGAACAGCAGCGTCAAGTCCGGCTTAAGCTCCCGAGGGCGCAGTGATATTTATTGTACACTTAGCGGGTACAATAGAAAACAATTCATAAAGCACCCTCGCGGCGCTACACTTACCTGCACCTACTTACTGCGCGACGGCAATCTCCCGTAGCACTATCACCCACACACATTTGTCGTAGTGGAATAATTTTTTAGCTTTTTTAAAAATAGTTGAATCTAGTTTATCACTCACTAAATTATTTAATTTTATCGACCGGTTTCGCTTTTTAAAGCATCTTCAGGGCGTAATATTCTTTACTCCTACTTTATTACTTTAAAGAATATTACGTCCTGAAGATGCTTTAAAAAGCGAAACCGGTCGATAAAATTAAATAATTTAGTGTATAATAATAGTGAAATAAAAGTGCACGTGCGTGATAAACTAGTTTCAACTAAAAATAATGGAATTTCACCAAGTGCCGACTATTGAAAGTGTAAAATCTATTTTTAAGAATAGTAACAGGTCAAAGACACATAATAGATACCGGTGTTGGTCTGGACCCCCGTTGAAGAACTATTTGCTATTCCTTCAGATATTATTTTATGAACTGCCATAAAATAATAAATAATAATAACAAAATATTAATAACGCCATCACGGACAGAACTATTAATACAAACAGACCTGATATCGTGTTGGTAGATCGAATGGAGCACCGGGCATTTATTCGATTCGGGTTCGATCTCCGACAGGGACAAGCATTTGTGTGATGAGCATAAATATTTTTATTTCCGGGTTTGGGTGTTTATTAAATATATTCTAGTTATTTATATATGTATTTCTATGTAGTAGTATCGTTGACTAACACCCATTACACAAGCAAATAATTTGCTTACTTTGGGGTTAGATCAGTAAGTGTAATTTGTGTAAATATTTATATATTTATATTTATATATTTATTGTTGATATCACAATCCTGAATGACGATAACATCGTTAAAGCAGAAAATGAAAAACTATCTACGTATTTGGACTTAGCTTACGAGATTACCGATATGTGGGATGAGGACTCAACAGCGATTGTCCCGATAGTCGTTTCTGTTAACGGTCTTGTAACGAAGAGTCTCGAGTCTCTCGACCAACATCTACAGAGACCCTCCGTACAATTTTGGATCAAGGGCCAGATACAGAAGGTGGCAAGGTTAGGAACGTACGTATTGTGAGAAAGTTTCTTTCTCTATCGCCCTGGCCACCGCGCCGGCGCGTCGGCTTAGCTGTAAGGCTCCCGTAGCGTCGTCGACGGAAACTCTAATTTATATATTTATTTTTATAATATATATATTTTTTAACATGTTATAATTATAAATTTATATATTTCTATGTATTAGTAGTAACCAAAACACAAGCAAATAATTTGCTTGCTTTGGATTTAGATCAATTTATGTAATTTGTCCACCGATATTTATTTATTTATTTAAAATAAGAGAAAATTGTAAATAAAAAGAAAATAATAATAAATAAACATCGGTAGACAAATAACACGAATTTAATTTATTGCCGTTAGTCAATTATACTAATATAATATATATATATATATATATATATATATATATATATATATATATATATATATATATATATATATATATATTACATTACACCGATATTTATTTATTTATTTAAAATAAGAGAAAATTGTAAATAAAAAGAAAATAATAATAAATAAACATCGGTAGACAAATAACACGAATTTAATTTATTGCCGTTAGTCAATTATACTAATATATATATATATATATATATATATATATATATATATATATATATATATATATATATATATATATATATATATATATATATATATATATATATATATATATATATATTTATATATATATATATAATATAAATACATGTATTTACACTGCAACATATTTAATAAATACTCAAACTCAGAAATATGAACATTTATGTTCATCACACAAATAAATGCCCGCCTCTTTCAGGAATCGAACCCAAGCTCCGTTGGTGCATAGTCAGAATCGCTAACCACACGATCAACGGGGTGATGAATGGCGAATGACCGGCTATACGCGTCGCTCCCATCAAATTTTGACACAACTCGCCCGGGTATGACAATGCGTCACCTCCTCCTCCACCTCCATAATAGCGTCAGTGCTAGTTTGCTCTCTTATAATATAAAAAATATGTTATATGTAGTTTTTTATTATAGTATTCTAATAGATCCTATTCAACCAATTAATAAAACAATGAGTATCATCAAACTGACTCTTTTGCGAGATAGAATAAAAATGCAGAAACTTCGTTATACACTTAGATTGACCATGACTCTCCAATTCATTGGCTAGTAAATTCCATCCTGGATTTAACAACTTTAATGGCCTTTTATTTGCGATAACCTGGATTACAAGCTCTACGATATACTAGTGATAATACGTCCCTTTTGAAATCCGGTTACTACTATTATTACTACACTATTATCAATTTTCATCCCTGGATTTGAACCGGTACCGTATGATCCACAGACTCTTTATGCCCGTATCCCCGAAGAGGTAAGTAGGGCTCCCATGGCCAACCGAAGATACTTAGTCCCATAATGTGAAAGGTGGCAAACCTATCACTCACCGGGCACTTACCAATACCGGGCAACGTTGTTTTTATCTGAAAACAAGAACAAATTTTTATTGGCCCGATCCGAAAATGGAACCCGGGACCTCATGCGAGAATATTACACACAAAACGACATATATGCAGCTACTACAATCGACTTTAAAGTTTATTTCGACGCCCCCCGCGAATATTCCGGTAATAAACTATTACTGAGTTTTTGTGTTATGTATTTTTCAGCATTTAGAGGTCATGGATTCACCTTGTGAATTTTTTCCAAAATTTTTCTATTGATATTTAAAAGATATGAACGTACTATTTAACTTTATGCAAACTAATAATACGATTTTAATCTAATTTATACTCTCCATCGACAAAAAAAATATCAAACTTGTGTAAGCAAGTATATTTTGCCTCAATATGAAGACAGCTTAAAAATTTGCTTTCTTTTGAAATACAAAACTATTTGAAAAGTAAATATTAAAACTATTTTATTTTTCCTGAACGTTTTTTTTATTTATTTAAATTTTGCACACATACATTTGCACAGGTAGATTTGTATTCTTCTACAATGACTTGTAACAATTTGTATTTTTCTATTACCGGAATATTCGCGGGGGCGTCGAATTTATCTAGAAAACTTGCCAAAACGTAATAATATTATTTGGAAAATACCCTACCAACATATCATTCCAATAACGAAAAAAAAAATTAAGAACAATTACGTCGAAAAGTGTTCCCATGTGTACGAGTATCTACGCCATAAATGTTACTAAATATTATTTGATTTGATTAACAGTGTAGCTTGGTTTGGTAACAAAATCGTTTACTTTTTTTTTATTAACAAGCAAATGGGTCTCCTGATGGAAAGATTTAACCATCGCCTATAGACACCAAAGATGTTAATGGTGCGTTGCTATCTTGTGGCTAGGTCTAATGCCACATGCATAAGTTTACCGGCTACCTTACCCTCTAAACCGGAACACGACAGTAACTAGCACTGACGCTATTGCGGCAGGAATAGGTAACGCGGTGGTACCAGACCCGGGCGAGACAATGCAGAATTCTACCACCTAGTAGTCACGATGATAGTGACTCGCATAGCCAATCGGTCGCCTTTTACGGCCTGCCTGGTAGAACGGCAGTTGGTCTATTCTTCAAAGGAGCTCGGAACCAACACGGGGAGAACTTTTATCCTGCACCTAATGATTTGATTACTTTTTAACCCCCAACATAAAAACGAGAGGTATTATAAGTTTAAGATGTGTATCTATGTGTCTGTTTGCGGCATTGTAGTGCGAAGGTGGATGATCCGATTTGGTTGCCATTTCTTTTGGGTTATAAAGTCTTATTTGTCTGTATGGTTAAAAGCTATGATTCAAAAGAAGCCACCACAATGTTTCGAGACCACCAGGTTCCAGCACTTTTCAATTTGATAAAACGAATGACGAAACTTGTGCAGTCCTGATCGATTTGAAATTTGGAATTCTGTTGCAATGACACTTATTTTTATATTTTGCTCCATGAATGATGTACATTAAACAGGACGATGGTTTAATGTTAATGAAAAGTATTGGCTTTTTTTTAAAATTCTAATTTAGAGTTATTTAATTATTTTTGATACGATTAAATTTATTTATAAAAGCATCTAAACACTTTAGTGCAAGGGTAAATAAATGCAAAGACCACTGCAGTGGACGGGTAGAACTTTACGATACGGATAGCTATCAAATCAAATCGTAGATAAGCTTTGCATCTGCTAGCATAGAGAAACAACGGGTCCCAATTAGAGACTATTGTATTTCTGGATTCCGAATTATCACTGGGATTTTATTAGATAATAGAAAGACTACTAATAGAACAACAGTTTTATAACATCAACGCATGTCACTGTTCTTTTTCATATTGGCGATTTACAGTGTCCGATAACTATTGCACGTGAACTTCTGTCTTCATGTGGCATCCTTGCCGCTCATATGGCAACATCTTTGGTATAGGCGATGGTCATCAATTTATTGTTTGTTATTCTGCTAGAACGCCTTTTATTTATTCTTGTAATAGCGTCAATGCTTATCACTGTCATTCCGGTAGAAGCCGTAAACTAATACATGTGGTGGTCCATCCGGCCACATGGATAGTAACGCAACAATAACATTCTGCCGTCTATAGATGATTTTTGTCTCTTTCCATCAATAATTATTAATAGGTAATTATTAATATCTGCTTATTTGTTGTTCTATGATAAAAATTTGAGTTTCTTTATTTAAAGATTTTTAAGGATAAAAAATAAAAAAACGCTTACGCGTAGGTACGGTTTGGATATAAAATCCTCATCAAACATGTTACGTGTTTGGAAGTCGTCCAAAAAGAATCCACAAACATTAATTTGTCGTTCAATAAAGGTAGTGACAAGTGGGCAGTAAGTCGTCGTTTCGCAGCGTTTGTTTAAAGCGGCATTAACGTCGCGGAAACTGAAGCTGTTTATGGCCAAGGGAGCTCGGACGACAAATAAACACCGCGCGCGTCTCGCAGCCCCGAGTAAATACACGTTATGTTGGGTTCCGGTATGACATTATATTGGCTGGGCAAATAGGATATATGGCAAGAAAACGTCTTGTAGAGTATGTACTGTAGTATATACATTAATTATATCTATTTATATCTATAAAAAATAGCTATTGCGGCAGGAATAGGCAAGGCGGCGGTACCAGACCCGGGCGAGATAATGCAGTACTCTACCACATAATAGCCACGATGGTAGTGACTCGCATTGCCAATCGGTCGCCTTTTACGACCTGCCTGGCAGAACGGCAGTTGGTCTTCAAAGGAAGTTCTTCAAAGGAGCCCGATACCAACACGGGGAAAACGAAGTTACAGTAGATATAAAAATGTTAAAAACAGAGCTTATTGCCTTAGTACGGCGTCATAAGCCACCAAATGTTATGGAAGAACTGGCAAAAAAGGCCACCAGGTCATTTGACTACCACTCTACCATTGCCAGTGAGCTGATATGGGCCGAAATAAAAGGTCACGCCGCAAGAAATAATACTTCGTCGTTCTTTAATGCAAATAAGATGTTGGCCCTATTACAAGAGACCATCAACAATGTTAAGCCTGAAGACTGGTCGAGAATAGTGAATAAAACAAAAAGGGACATTATGTCCGATTTGGATCGTGGCATCCATATTGACAGTATAATGGAGTCATTGTTAATAATATCCGTCACAGATACAGATGATGAATTTAGTGACAATTTAGATGTTTGTGTCTCTGATATGAGTTTAGACGAATAAAATCTATTTTTTAGATATGTTCTGTTGTTTCGTTAATATTATAATACTTAGACTTATTACAATAATAAAACTGAACTACGTTCAATATACGTTTTTATTATAAAAACATCGACTATCCATCGTAGCACTTTGCTTAATTTTTCCTTCCATTAAATTTTATTTGTAGACTAGACCATTCTGGTTGGGTTTAATTTAATTTACTACAGTAATTAATGATTTAATATATTTAAAAATATGATACAGCTGAAATACTAAGTCATAATTTGTAAATCGTGGCAACTTTCAAGAGTGAAACGAAAAGTTACTGAAACTGTCACCCGCGCCATGCTACAGCGCAAAGAATGTAATATGTTAAAACTTGTAGACAATCTAATTCCTGATTACAATAAGACAACGTTATTAGACATGGAAGTAGTGTACACAGAAGCTGAAACAAAATCCAAAACAGATAGCAAAGTTTTATAATTTTAGCTTTGGCAACACTTAACGCGTGTCCAGTGGGAGGGCGAGGTAGGGGACAAACGTCTGTAATTTATGGGCCACGCGGGAAATTAGCGGCGGACACATACATAATGAACGTATTGTATGAAGACTCCACTACGGAGAAGGATGTTTTCGTCGCTTCACACTGGTTTTAATGGTGTACTCTCCGGTGTATTCATAAGTCGAATTTTAATATTATATACCTATCATTTTCTTATACATTTATCGGTAGTCATCTAACTTTAAGAATGCACTTTCTATTTACTTTCTATCTATACCAACATTATAGATAGAAAATATCTATATTCTTATATGCTTTTAACAAATACACACAAAAACTACTTGATGGATCCAAGATTGTAATGTTTCATCATAAGAAAGCTTCACTTAAATAAAGTAGTATCTTCACGCCCATATCCCCGAAGGGGTAGGCAGAGGTACAACAAGTGCACCCACGATTAGCCGAAGATACTTGGTCCCACAAATGTGATAGGTGGCAAGCCTATCGCCAACCGGGCACTTTCCAATCCCGGGCAACTTTGAGTTTCTCAGAAAACTGAAAAAATACTTTTTTTTTTAAGTGCCCGACCCGGGAATCGAACCCGGGACCTCATGTGGTCAACTCCAAAGCTGGAGCACTAGACCACAGAGGATAAAAAATAATTTTCCAAATCAGTTCATGGGTGATACGATGATAATGATAGCAACACAGGGTTAAAAACCAATTTTGACTACTGAACCAATTTTGATGAAACTTAGATTGTTCCCTAAATTAATATATACATTATTTAAATCAAAAATAATTATTTCGATATGTCTTTTATTTCCCGAAAAATTCGCGGACAAACGTACAAACATACATATACTTACGACATTTAGTACATGTGCTTGGACGCCTTAATACGAGTAGATCATCATAGTCAAATATTGTCTAATTCGTACAATATTACATACATGTTAAATGATAACCGGCCTTCTTTGTCAGTTATTGCCTAACTGATGATAACTACTGATTTATGTAATGAGGACCGAATAACGAAACACTGATGTAGGTATATAGGTATAAATTAATTTATACCTATATACATAATATATAAGAAAATTAATTTTAAAACGTTATCTATCCTAAACTATTATTGAAAATAAAAAAAAATGTTCAATAAAACCCAAAATAATTTTTAAATATGGACCAATATACGCCATACCCCATATCACATTGTTTTGACCGCTCCGTTGGTCCAGTGGTTGGCGACCCTGGCTACGCAATCGACGGGGCTCGGGTTCAATCCCCGACGGGAACAAGCATTTGTGTGATGAGCATAAATATTTGCATTTCCGGGTTTGGGTGTTTATTAAATATATTCTAGTATTTATATATGTATTTCTGTGTATTAGAATCGTTGACTAACATCCATGACACAAGCAAATAATTTGCTTACTTTGGGGGTTAGATCAGGAAGTGTAATTTGTCCCGTGAATATTTATTTAATTTTGACAATATGGCGCCTCGTGGTTTCCATAGTGGATTCTAATAAGTGTCTTATAAAAAAATGTCTTATAAAACGTATATTCCAGCAGCTTTAAGGCACGAGCCATTACATATTTTTAAATATTGGTAAAATATTCGACACCAAGTTGAAGAAAGCGGCACTTTCATCCCCATAAATTGTAAGTGTTGTGTGCACTTTCATTCAGTATATTATACTGAACCTATGTATGAAAAATAATTAAGTTATATTATGGACAAGAGACTCCTATAGGAAATACCTATAATAAATATATATATATATGAATACATATATAATATGAATTTGTTCAGTGGAATTGAAAAAAAAAACATTTTTATTAATAAGGCCCCGACATAAGACCAAATAGATATTTTTTAAAGAGAAATGTTTACACGACTGTATAGAAACCAGCGATCACCTTGCCTTTAAAGGCCTAAAAAAATTATAGTTTCTCTAGCACTGGACCAATGCTAAATCACTAGCTGATGAGTGAACATCGGTTCACCTCAGAATTCGAATTATTTAATAAACACTTATTTACTAAATTATATAGAATCAAAACTGTTATTAAAAATTAAATGTTTTTTACTGATATTATTGTAATTTGTCAATTATTGTTTTGATAGTTATTGTGCTGTATAGAGTGGACACTGATCTAACGGGACTAAAATTCTTTGTATGAACTGATAAACAATATCGAGGCATTTGTATTCTAAAACCGCGAGCACATTTCGTAGAAAGACATTAACTGAAAACTACTGATTAAAAAATGACAAAACATTTAACAAAATGATAAAAAGTAAACAAAAATTTGTATGCACCATCTAAGTACGATGGAAGTAAATTAATACTCCTTTGAGTTGGAGGATCTAAGGTAGCGAAAGGTAAACAAAGCAGTGTTGCTGGTTGTGACAGGAACGAGGGGTCCAGACAATCGCGGGAAATGCACTGCGAGCGGTCCTGAACGATGCAACGAGTGCTCACACTGGGAATGCATCATAATACTCGTATTTTAGGATATGGTATTAATTTTATCAATACATTAATTTTTTATATGAATATTTTAAATGATTTTTTTGCACATAGCTATATACAGTGAGTGACAAAAACCCTGTCCCATTCAAAGGACCATATAAATAGGTCGATGAAATTATCAAACAAAATAATAAAGCGATTCTATTCATAAAAAAATGATGTGGTGTCGCGGGACACCTGGTAGAAACGAACTTCCTTCGGCTAAACGGCACTACTCGCTTGTGTACGCGACTGTCGCGCCTGCGCACATCTCATTTAACGCTTTTATTCCACGCATTTTTCTTACGGTTTTACTATCACATTTTTTTCAGTTCGGTCGCGCAGCAAAATCCCTATCCCCTCCAAGCCTGCCGTAAGGAACTTCGTTCCAAAAATATAATGTTGTTTTAAAATTCTCGTATTCACAGTTCAAATTCTAGCTAAAATTTAACGAATGTTTACTTTTACAACGTCGAGTCAGCGATTATTGGCACCCGTAGTTGCATCGGTATCTGCAGACATTTAGACTGATATTTTGTGTTTCTATTATTTATTTGAAATATCATTTACAATAATCATTTAAGATTAATTAATTTGATTTGAAGCCTGCTTGTTTGTTCTCTTAAAACCTCGTATTTCGACGTGTCTTGTAGAGCAAACAAATGATAGTAATGTAAATAATTACAACGCCAATGGCAGTAATTAAGACAACGATAATGGCTATTAAAAAATGTCTAACTTAGTTTATCTTGTATAATGAATTCCCTTTTCTTAACCCGTAAAAAATCGTACGTTATCGATTTTCTAAAACCGAAATTAAGTCTACTTGGCTTTGAAATCCGATTATATAATTGATGTTCTTAAAAGTTTGGAATTTCTGAATTCTGATAATTAAAAGTTCAAAAGTTTGAAAAATTGGATAGACTATGTCCTGAATTAAATTATAAGGTAACTTTTAATCCTTAGGAAAATTTAAAAGAGATTTAAAAATATTCTGATCGCACCACATTACGAACTAGTTGGTTGCAAATTCCAATGGCCCACAAAAAGTGCTTTGTAGTCATTTGACCTGACCCACCTATAATATATTGTAATTGAATAGTATTATAGCAGTATTTTGATGCATTACTCCAAATTGAGACCCTACTAATCTTACGATCATCCTTCAAAGCTGTGACTAGTGTTTATAGCTCATATATGGACTGAATGTTAAAAGTATTGGGTCATCTCTAGTAATATTTATTATAAATGCGAATGTAAGTTTGTTTGTTACGCTTTTGCGCGAAAACCACTTAACCGATCATCATGAAACTTTGTACACATATTCTTGGAGATATTAGGATATTTTTTATTTAAAAAATACTTATTTAATGGCTTAAATGCGAGCGAAGTCACGGGTAAAAGCTAGTTTCTGCATAAAGCAGTCAATTTGTCACAATATTGCTTCATGATAAATAAATATTTTAAATAGATAAAGTAATTTCTCATAAAGTTCGGGTTAGTACAAAAATGTAGTAAAAGATACCGCACATTTTTTGGCCATGAAATCAATTATTTCTCACCTTTTTTCACCTACGTAAGTTTTACTTTATAGTTAAATTTTTTTAGCCAGCGTCATTTGGTGGACTCCATGCATATAACAAACTATACTTATTGCAAAAATAATTTTCTGTTTTTAGTTCAAATTGCAATAAAGGGATGTTCTTTTTTATTTTTCTGAAACTTTAATTTATTATTCCTAAAGTGCAGCGTTAAGCCTTCTCCAAATTTTTATAGTTATTGAAACTGAAGTACATCGAGCGGCTCATCTCGTGAGATGCACATTTGCACCTCGCCCTCGATGTGACCTCTTTGTGACACCTTTTAGGTTATCACAACTGCTATTCTTATAGGCGTACAGCTTGCTGCACGAAATATTCTACTGACGTAAAATATTCCAGCTATTCTCACTGTTACACCTATTCTAATACGGTATAAATTTGTATGAAACAAACTACGTATTGTTGAAAATTTATTTTTATGATAGTATCAAACATATGACGTTGAATTTCTGCGAAAATATTAAACCGCTCTTTCGTAACATTTTGTAAATAGCGATCAGAGTGAATCGTGAAATAAGGCCATTCTATTAAAATACAAAAAGATAAACCTTTATGGCTATAGCATAAAGTTATTCAACCAAGGAAAATGATGGAATGACTATAAAATTTCGTACGATATGTTCATAAATACATATTATCTTATTTTTAGCCGATTTTCGAAAAGGAGGTTCGGTTGTATTTTTTACGTTTTTTATGGAGCTGGAACATGGCAGTGTGAAGTACTGATCCTTATTAGCAAGGAGTCGGTCTTTGGCATTACGCAGAGACGTAGCTTCACTCTGCATCATCTGTCGCATGTATCATGGAAAGTACTCTAGCAAATTGTTCTGATTAATTTTTGCCGCTGAATACTATCATCATCAAAATTCAAAGTTACACCCTCTCCACCTCGATGTCTGGAAATCTCGACCGTGCGTTTTTCTCGGCACTTTTTGTTTCATACTCCTCTTACGGAAACAATATATCCGGGAACATGATATGTTATGTTAATATTATGTACGTTTATACGTAAGTATATATATATATATATATATATATATATATATATATATATATATATATATATATATATATTGCGTGGATTCGAATCCTAAGCTGGTCTTAGAAACCAGCTTGGTTGAGATTTGACCTTGCAGCGTAAGTTAAGATTTTTTCAAACCAAAAAGACCCCAATGTACCACTCCCAACACGTAAAGTCGGCGATATGGCTAATTAACGAAAAATAAAAAAAACTATGAGCGACCTTTCAAAATTTAAATTTTGTACTGAAACTTTCAGAAACTTATTTTTTTTTGGTCTACAAAATTATACCGTAACGAGAAAAAAAAATAAAAAAAAAAGTTCGATTTTTCACGATTTTTGAAATTTTAAAAAATTTGGAGTGACCTCTTAAAAATTTTTTTTCGAGCTGTCTTTTGGAGAGGGCTCTTAAAACATCATAAACTTACATTTTTTCACCCGAGACTAAAAAAAAATAGTCGTTTTTTTTGGGCCACCCTAATATATATATATATATATATATATATATATATATATATATATATATATATATATATATATATATATATATATATATATATATATATATATATATATATATATATATATATCTATAAAAGAGAAAGTGTGTGTGTATGTTCCGTATAGGCTCCGAAACGGCTGGACCGATTTCAATGAAACTTTCAGGGAATCTCCAGATTGACCTGGCGAGTAATCCTGTAAAGTTTGGTGACGATCGGAGCACTCCTATTTTTGAACTGTCAAATAGAGGTTTTATTTACTATGATGATATTCTATTGTTTTATAACCCAAATTTGTATTGACACATGCGTTGTGTATATTTATGTCATTATGAACCATGTAGAATTATAATGGAGTATATTGAAGTATAATGAAGCATAATAAATGTAAAAACTAAAAATGTAGTGCCTATATGAATTTAGATATTTCAAAGATAGCAGGAAATCTTCATGGTATAGGGAAAGGGGAATTGTTTTACTCCAAATTTAACGCGTGCGTGCCACGGGCAGTAACGAATAAATCAAAACTACTGGATCGATATTAATCATTTTCTTCCCGTGCGAAGCCGGGGCGGGCCGCTAGTATATATATATATATATATATATATATATATATATATATATATATACTGTGTGTTTCTTTTTCACATACCAAAAACGAATCGTTTGGCTGGCAGAAGAACAATAGGGGATACTTAACTCAAAACAATTAGTATTTTACAATTTAATAAATCACAATTGGAACCCTTAAACGAAAAATTATTTTTATATATTTATTCAACGATACCCCACACTATGGCGTACATGGGAAAATTTCACATTTAATTTTTTTTCATTTTTTGAAAATGAAAATGAAAAAATATTTATTTGCAAGAATATGGGTGTCTCAGGTTATTAAAAATAAATTAAATTACCAACATATTCTACCATGATATAGTGTGCAAAAATTTAAGTTTCGGTTGATTTATTTATAATTACTACCGGATCGGAACGCGGCCACACGCTGAGTATATCCGGCGGAAGAAACTCAGTGGGCTTTTTTTATTTCATGTATTACAATTATTTATGTATTACAATATTTACATGTATTATGAAAAAGAAAGAGTTTCTTCACAAGAAAAAGTTATTTTTCCAATTTACAAAATATCATGCTCGATCCAAATTTTTACAATTTACAAAGAAATTTTACCATTTACAAAATTTATTATTTAATTTTTATTACATTTAAATTTTAAGGTAAATTGTACAAACTTATATTTCTATTTATTAACATTTAATCTTATCTGCTAAAAATTCTCTAATATCATAGTATGTTATTTTGTTGGCGTGACTTATATGTTTTTGTTATAGAAAACAAGCTAGCACAATTTTGAGTATAGAACTTCGTTTTAAATTATATTGAAATACTTTTAATATACTGGATGAAATGAAAAACCGTCTCAAACAACGGCCTTATTATGTGGGAGGCGACTGCGCGCCCTCTTGTGAGAACATCTTTGCACTTTTTGTCTGTTAAATACAACGTATCGAGTTGCGACCAAATCACCAACTGCTTGTGTTAAAGCTTACTTAATTAGTGAAGTGAAGTCTGATCGCCTGAAGAATCTTCTTTTTTAGAATTAGTGACACCTATGAACCTGTGTGGAGTAGATATATTAGAGAAAGAACAGAGCTGATTTCCATCGCCTGACCCCGACACGTAGACACTCGGACGAGATGGTAAGTCACTCACCCAGTAGACTAGTTGACAAGGGGGAAATCCCCTAACGTCGGACGGCATCTAGTGCCGGACACTTGTAACTCTGTAACTAAAAAAATAACCAATTCAAAAACGTATGAAAGGGTAGCGAGGGACACAGTAATATCGAATTACGTGATGTGTCTAGTATGTAGTTTAAAAGTAACGCGCGCAATGATACTGACAGCATATTTCTACTGTTTTTAGCATGACAACATTCCGTCACAAAAGTTACATGTTACAGCTTACTAGGTACTGATCAGTTGCTTAATTTTTTTAATAAAGTAGTATCCTATTGTTGATGATGGCTGATCGTATTCAAGCGGCAATTAACTATTTATATTTATATTTTATTTTTATTATTATTAACTAACACTAAATTTAAGACTAATTTTAAACTAGCAAGAAGCAGAGCTTTGTAAGGGCTCGCAAAGTTATACTATCTAGTAATATTGTTATAAAAGTATTTTTATAAGAATTACATCTTATAATGTATGGATTTTATTTATAATTATCCAACCTAAAAAACTCAGCGTATTTTCACCTAAACATTACATTTACATCAAAGGCCCGCGTCGTCAGGCTTTGGACTAGGAATATTTGGTTTTTGTTTGTTGGTATTTTCAAGCAAAAATATGTATTAAAAATGAAGGTAAATAAGATCACTTATAAAAAACACATTTTTGACATTTTGCTGAAATAATTGTTTTTTTTTTTCTAAAATCAGGAAGTTCCTGGTTTTACGTCGATTTACGAAATCAAAATCAAAAAATGTTTTATTTAAATAAACCTTCAAAATTTTTGGATTACGCAGGCATGAAGAATTGGCGGTAGACACTCAGCGAATACATTTTTCGAATTTTTCTCTCAGAGAAACCCTCGGACTTCGATTCCAGAGTCAGGCAAATGAAAAAATGTGTTTTTTCAGTTTTCTGATAAAACAACTTTGCCCGGGATTGGAAAAGTGCTCTACTGGCGATAGGCTGGCCACCTATCACATTGTGGGACTTAAGTATCTTCAGCTAACCGTGGATGCACACGTTGTACTTCTGCTTACCTCTTCGGGGATACGGGCGTAAATATACCTTTTTTTAGCTTTTTACCCTCGCCCTCGGGCTAAGATTGGGAATTGATCTCAATACAATATAAATCAATTAATACACCTGTACTGTTTCGTAATAAGCATATTGTGAAACTCTCTAACGCTCTATTTACTCTGTTCCCAGCAAACATCCCTGCTCTAGACCTAAATTCTCCTTGTGCCTCCCACAATATTACTTCGAACTTCCCTTGCATTCTCCTTTCAATGACTTTATTATACACCTTCGATGCCAAACTGATCAAACTGATGGCCCTATAGCTATTGCAGTTTATACTTGAACCTCGCCTTTATACGTGGGCATGATAACCGCGCGCCGCCAGTCAAATATGAAGAAACAATTCATGAAGTAGGTAGTCTCTTAATAAGTTCAAAAATTCTAATAGAAAATGTATCTTCTATCAATTTTAACTCGTTAATTTAATAAGAGATGGTGTTAGTAGTAATAAGATTCTAATACAAATTGTACCTTCTATTTTTTATTTTTATAAAATGGTATTTTTATGGTAGATAACAAATCTAGACATGAATATAAACTACCACGTCGAAGCTCAAACCTAAAAATGCGATATTTTTTCAGTAAAATGTACCACAAAAGTGCATAGAAAGTGGCCTAGTGTAGGGCTCGCTTCGCTCGCCCTGATAATTAACATCAAAATGTATATGGACAATTTATGTCTGAAATAAAGAAAATCGGAAGAATATCTTTTATTTATCTTGAGCACTTTTATAGATTTTGTGACAAAATTAGCTAATATTTTTTGTACAAACTCGAACAAAGGAGCTTAAGGTACGTCCACACTTGTAACATGACAACGGACCGGACTACGTGACATCGCTACAGGACTTGTTACGCTAAATGTGGACGATATAGGTTGAACTGACACGGTCACAAGCCATGTACGATGAAATGTTATAAGTGTAGACACATGGTGTCGGACTAGATCGCGTGGCATATTATAGCTACATCATGCACTCCATGCCTAAATAATTAATCGTCGTAATACAAAACTAAACAACGTATACAACGATGTTTATAGTGTGCGCTGCGTGAACGAGTGGCGGGTGGGGGCGTACCGACCGTGACACGTCACGACTTGATTCAGTCCTACCCCATGTCTGTGTCAGTGTCATCTGGCGTACTTCAACGCGTGTCATAAACGCAAGTATGGACGTCTCCTGGTCCGCGGACAATAGCTAAAATAGTTTGAAAAACTGACTTTCGATGGATCAGCTCGTAACACGTGGCTCAGATACGTGATAGTACACAGACCAGCGTCCACACTGGGCCCGGCTAGTAGATCGTAACTCCATACATTGTTCTGCCGTTTATTCTATGTTCGACAGTTTCTTTCAGTGTTCGGAATGGATTGAACCGTACTGCAGGTCGTGGCAATTGTACGCGTAACAAAATACGTCCACATTAATCACTACTGACACGTGTGTCTGTGCGGTCACGGAATTATGTTCGGTAAATTGTTACAAGTTTGGACGCGCCGTTTGGATGAATTATAATTATTAATAATATTAATTATTAATATAATAAAAAAAAGCAAAAATTTTAGCAGATAAGATAAAATGTTAATACACAGAAATATAAGCTTGTACAATTTACCTTGAAATTTAAATGTAATAAAAACTGAAGGCAAATTTTGTAAAATGGTAAATTTTTTGTAAATTGTAAAAATTTGGATTGAGCATAAGATCATATTTTGTAAATTGTAAAAATAACTTTTGATGTGAAATAATTCTAGTAAATTGTAATAATTACAATTGTAATACGTGAAATAGAAAAAAGAAGCCCGCTGAGTTTCTTCCGCCGGATCTTCTCAGTGTGTGGCCGCGTTCCAATCCGGTAGTAATTATAAAGAAATCGACCTAAATTAAAATGTTTGCACGCCATATTATGGTAGAATATGATGGTAATTTAATTTATTTTAATAACTCGTGACACCCATATTTTTGCAAATAAATATTTTTCATTTCATTTTTTTTTTAAATATAAATATAAATATAAATATATATATATATATATATATATATATATATATATATATATATATATATATATATATATATATATATATATATATATATATATATATATATATATATATATATATATATATATATATATATATATATATATATATATATATATATATATATATATATATATATATATATATATGTGTGTGTGTGTGTAAGTATTATGAGAAACGAATCAACATACGTTACATCAACAGACACTACGAAATGTGGTAGGTCAGACAGTTCACTAATAATTACTTTCTGTGTTAAATCTTCATCAGTGTTTAGTCACTACCGGATCGAAAACACATCCGCACACTGATAAATTCCACATAAAAACAGTAAAACATAATTAAAATAAAACGGTTGGTTAAATTATATTCGACACATAGTTATTATGAAGTGGTGCTGGCACTGCGTTGATGAGTTTTTTTTTATATATCATGAGATAGCAAACAAGCAGATGGGTCTCCTGATGAAGAGAGTCAACCATCGCCTATAGACACCAAAGATGTTAATGGTGCGTCGCTATCTTGTGGCGAAGTCTAATGCCACGTGCATAAGTTTACCGGCTACCTTACCCTCCAAACCGGAACACGACAGCGACACAAACACTGACGCTATTGCGGCAGGAATAAGTAAGGGGATGGTACCAGACCCGGGCGAGACAATGCAGAACTCTACCACCTAGTAGCCACGATGGTAGTGACTCGTATAGCCAATCGGTCGCCTTTTACAACCTGCCTGGCAGAACGGCAGTTGGTCTATTCTTCAAAGGAGCCCGGAACCAACACGGGTAGAAAGAGATAAAAATGAGTATGTGTAAGTGTAAGTAATACCAATCTGAAATATTAACATGCTTTATGGTAATGACATAACATTGTATAAGTATCGAAAATAAATTCTCATAAAACTCCACCGTGAGACAGCTTCGGCACGCCAGTAGATAATAAAGTGGCTCTTAATACAGTTATATTAAGTAGAACTGAATAAGCCATCGACGTAATGAACAGCAATACGCAGACCCACAGACGCCTTCATCCCGGGTATAAACATTACACGCCAATAGTTCGCAAAGGGTATATTCTTAAATTGTCTTATATAAATATTCTCAAACTTGTTACAAGTTTTATTCAAACAAAGAAAGGTATTGGATTAAAATGGAAGTTGAAAAGCAAAGTTTTCTTTTATTTTCTGTAATTTGCTTTTGCAAAATTTGCTGCTATTTTGGCGCGGGCTCCTTTTAATGAATAAGCCATCTACCGTTTTGCTAGGCGGTGAGCAAAAATTACGATTAGCTAATCATGAAACTACCTTTGTGGCTACGAGTTAATGGAGTTTCGCGACGTCTAGTCTCCTTTTATTTATTTTTGTTATTCATTAAAAAAATGTGCACAATTTAGTACATAGGTGGACTTATCGCTACATGGTATTTATTTATTCTCTACCAATCAACTCAAATAGTTTGGAAGAATTCACATTTGTTCCATGAAAACATTAATTAAGTTTTCATTAAATAATTACTGACGTTACTTTAATCTAAAATAAAATATATTCATACTATACATGTTTATAAGTTGTTGTGCCTAAAAAGATCCTTATTGCTTTAATTACCTTTAAACCTTATTATATAAAACTTTAAACGTCAAATAATATCTGATAGTGTTTATCCGATTGAAACTTTTCGACTCAACGCTTTAAAAAGAATTTAAATACCGTTTGGGAGAGCATTCTAAAGACTAACGGCTTGAAATTCAAATGACAGAGATGAAATCGGTGTGACAAAAACGCACTTAAGGTACCGTAAGTTTAGTACCATTGCTTTACCTACTCCTGTCCAATAACATCGATGCTTGTTCCTGTCGTGTCCCGGTTAGTAAAGTAGCCAGCAAACTTATACATGTGGCATTCCCATCCCGCCACTTGAATAGCAATGCACCATAAACTAGTTACACAATTTAAAAATAATGATAAGTTAAACTCAAAATTAAATAGTTCTCTAAATGTACGACTAAACACATCTTAATGCAACTAAAACTATTTTCTTGCCATGTTAATATGTGGTATTTAATATTGTTACTAATATAAATGGGTAATAATTGAATTTGACTTGCATGTATGTATTCCGAATGACAGAATAACACACAATAGTTTGCACCGTTTTTTATGACATTTTTATTCGTTTCTTTGAACATAGGTACGACTGTTTTAGTTTAGGATTTGGGTTATATTTTGATAAGTAACTCATAAATATAGATTAGTGTGTTGGTAAATTGTCAAAATGTACCATATATAACAAAAATAATAGAATTTAGACCTAAAATACCAAGTCGTATCTGATTTAAGATATTGTGTAATGCTACTAAAGATAGAAAGCTATAATTTTCACAATTATACATATTAGTAACGACAACAAAGTGGTAAAATAAAATTTTGAATAATAGTTTTTTTACGGTAGCTCCTATACACCTAAAATGGGGATGTTAATTTTTATTCCTCATTGCCCCATTATCTGGGCTATCGTCGGATAATCGTCGGAAAAAATATTTTATATAAAATAAAGTGAATTTGAGAAAACAACTTTTCGATTAAGAGAATCGTCTGTGAAATATTAAGCTTTGAAGTGCTATTTTTTGTTAGAGTCAAGCCCCCCCCCCCAACCCCATAATAGCCTTATAGGAAATAATTTAAATCTGATATAAGTGCCTCAATTATCGATGGGCGTGTTTCCAAGTGGACACGTCTTGGGAACCCTTAAGAAAAGACCTCTGGTAATGCAGATGTCCATGGGCGACAGTGATCACTTACCATCCTCGGTGCACCTCCTGCTTAAAAACATAAAACCCTTCTTCTATTGAGTAAGACATAGAATAAATACCTAATCATTTATTTATATTATTATTATTGCTAAAAATATTATTCATTGTACGACATTGAATAAAGGAAATTCGCATTACAGAATTATCACAAACATAATAATACAAATAGAATTGTCTGTGAAATTCGGTTCACCCCATTGTGGAGATGATATCGAGTGGGTTGACAATAGGTCCCTTCGTAACAATATGAACATCTCCTGCACAGCTCCATTAGGTGAATTAAACGTCTGACATATGCTTTTAGTATTATGTAATGGAGAGGAAATATTATGAAAACATATTGAGATAAATTTCAAATGGAGATATTATTTTATCTCACAGAGCTGGCGGATGAATGGTCTGCTCAGAGTACTTTTAACCAAATGACAATAATTTATTATTTACCACAAAATAGCAAACTTACTTTTAATAGTTGTGTATCATTGTTATGCAGACTAAAAGTTACTATATTACCCTTTAATATAGTTTATTATAGTTCATGAGATTTAAATTTTTCACATATATCTGTTGTTGTAGAATCACCACGCCGATTCCCCTACGGAGTATGCATAGTGAATCAAAATTCAGTAGGCTTTCCCGGCTCACCGCGGTTCACCAGTTTGTCGATTGACGGGATGCGTAGTAATCCCCATCGCTGCATTTTACCGACCTGATTACTACTTTCAAGACTGAAAGCTTTTCACCCTCAAAGGCACAGAGTGGTAACACACACTAGGTATCCCGTCAGACTCCGAGCTGCTAGTGATATTTTGGAGTTTAGAGAACTTCCGAACAACGCCAAGTTCCAAATGAAATGGCTAGGATACATAATACGTCACAAATTAGACATGTTAGTATTAACCACTATTAGTAGAATTATATTGGATACACCTTTCAAAGCGGTTTCTTAGGTTGTCAGTGTAACTGGCATTTACATCTAGAAATACAGAGTTATATGTAGTACTTACTGATGAAATAAAATCACTCCGAGGGTATTTTTTTAGTCTTGGCTTCTTGTTCGGCAGGATATAATAGCACAAAATTGCTACTGACTGACTTTGATTTTTTCACGATATAATATATCTACAATCATTTGACGTTTACAATTTGCTCATATGGTCAGCTACACTCTTCCAGTAAGGGCTATATTTCACTAGGACACCATGGTGGCGCAACCAATCGCGCCACCGCGGTATTCATAAACTCCCAAACTAAACACCACACAGACACCAGAGTCGCCACACCACACTGAGACAGTATCAAAACGGACCTCAAAGAGATAGCACTACTGCTGTATGTACCTACGTAGGAAAAGAGTGTTCAGGAGTGTGTAATAACTGGCGCTATTACAGGGCATGGTTCTTTTAATAAACACGTGTTAAACATGAGTGTTACAGACAGTCCTCTATGCAGATCCTGCATGCAGACAGAAGAAACGGTTGCCACGTCAACTTGGAATGCGAAGGTGTGGCGAACTACCGGATCAAGTATCTCGGATCTCCGAGGTCACTCCCTGAAGCTTTCTCCCACATCAACTTCCTGGAGGAGTTGGGATGGCAATAATAGGACCATCCTAACCACACGCAAAAAAGGCGCTTCGAGTCGAGTCGAGTCGAGTCGAGTTGCGGAGACCCGTTCACGGAAAGAAGAAGTAGAAAGAACACCACACAGACATCAGAGTCGCCACACCACACTAAGACAGATTCAAAACGGACCTCAAAGAGATAGCACTACTGCCGTGTGTACCTACGTAGGAAAAGAGTATTCAGGAGAAAAAAAAGAGACAGTGGTGTGTATATTCTTATTTAGCCGATCGCTGTAAGAAAAGAAAATTAGTCAACATCTACGACGATCGAGGAAGATATCTGGATAAGTTTTTTTAGCTATGTGACAACGTACGTGAGGTCCTTTGATGAATTACTGACTTTGTGTGAAAATGATTTTTTGTGTGAAAAATGATCAGTCAATCCTGAAAAAAGTTATTATATATCATAAGAAGTGATAGCAAACAAGCAGATAGGCCTCCTGAGTCAACCTTCGCCTATAGACACCAAAAATCTTGATGTGCGTTACTATCTTTTGGCGAGGTCTAATGCCATATACATAAGTTTATCGGCTACCTTACCCTTTAAACAGACTCTACACGACAGTGACAAGCACTTACGCTATTCCGGCAAGGATACGTAAAGTGGTGGTATCAGACCTGAGATTGGTAGACAAGACAATGCAGAACTCTGCCACCTAGTAGCCACAATAGTAGTGACTGCATAGCCAATCGGTTGCCTTTTACGACCTGCCTGGCAGAACGGCTGTGGGCCTATTCTTCAAAGGAGCTCGGACCAACACTGGGGAAAACATTATGGTAAGCTGACTGCCAGCGGCGGCCGGGTGAGTATGATACCATACAGCGCTATAGTAATTATTGGCGGCGCGACCGGCGTGGCGGAGCGAACAGTAACTTTCTGTGCATGCGTCCGAGCTGGTTGCGCCGCCAAATTGGTTGCGCCACCAAACGGACACCAGGTGAGTAAATCTCTATAGAGCTGTGTACATTTTGTTGGTAGCGGCGACTGGTTGCGCCGCCATGGCGCCCCGGTGAAATATATTCCTAAGGCACTCGATTTTCTCTGCCTACCCCGTAAGGGATCTGGTGAAGATATGTTGTTGTTGTTGCTGTTATACTAATACCTTATATAAATGTGCTAATCTCTTTCTCACTTAAAATTAATTTTAAATTTTATTATAAATTATGCTGCTGTTATACTAATAGTTTTGTTTTTTTTTTTATATCATAAGATAGTAAACAAGCAGATGAGTCTCCTGATGGAAAGAGTCAACCATCGCCTATAGACACCAAAGATATTAATGGTGCGTTGCTATCTTGTGGCGAGGTTTAATGCCACATGCTTAAGTTTACCGGCTACCTTACCCTCCAAACCGGAACATGACAGCGACAAGTACTGACGCTATTGCGGCAGGAATAGGTAAAGCGGTGGTACCAGACCCGGGCGAGACAATGCAGAACTCTACCACCTAGTAGCCACGATGGTAGTGACTCGCATCGCCAATCGGTCGCCTTTCACGACCTGCCGGGCAGAACGGCAGTTGGCCTATTCTTCAAAGAAGCCCGGAACTAACACGGTGGATGTGCTTATTCTCCCTTAAAAAAGTCTAAGACGTATATTTTTAATGCTAGTAACCCTTATATCAAGGAGTAGTAGGTAGCACTACTAGTTGTTAGACAATCTTTGAAGTTAACTTTTATTAAAACATTAATTTACAAAATCCATGTACATCGGAGTAAATATATAGCGCGACCAGAGAAGCAGCGAAATTTCTCCTTCTGTCAGCGAGACACATAACAATGAAACTTTTTCAAGCGCAAACGTCCGATCGGAAACTAAAAGCTCTACTAGTCCGGTTTAGTAAATCTTCGGCGGTGACTTAACGACGACATAAATAAGGTAAGTGCAGCAGTGGACGGGATAAATGTCTGTTTAATTACGCACCATTTATATGTAACTCGGATAAAACACCGACATTCTAGCAGTAGAACCTTGTTGCGATGACAGCAGGAGCTAAATGTTTTGTTAATATTACCTTCTTCAGCAGATGGCTTTTTAATTCGGATTCCTCATAGAACATATTCCAAAGATCTGTCCATTGGCTCGTTTGTGACTAGTGAAGATTAAATTCAAATTCAATTCGTTTATTTTTTTGATAATTACTGAGTACAATAGTTGTTCTTATATTAGTACAATAGACTTTAAACCATGAATTGTGGTGGTGGAAAAGACTAGTTTTTGCATTACGATACCCTGCAAGGACAGATCACAAGACTCTCGCCTAAGGATGTCGTTATACATGCAGATATGGGGTAACTATCAAAAATTAAATTGGTTCATAGATAATAACATAATAATGAAAAACTTAATATTTAACTTAATATTAAATGCACATTTGCGTGTGTATCCACGCGCATATGAGCACGTATTTTTTCACAAGGAACGGTGCAGACATATTTAGCACAAAAGAGACTAATTTTACACGCGATTTTACATGTTAGGCATATTATACCTAATCTAACAAATTTAACAATAGTAATCGTCAAAAAACATTTATACACACGCCCGATGGTTCAAGCAGATTCTGTGGTCTTCTAAAAGATTAGAAATTCACGACAAAAATAAGTTTTTATAGCGAAACAATATGACCGGATACGTTACTGCTTCCGGAGAAAATGTCGTACTCATAAGGCTTTATCTTCGTTACATACGTTCATCGTTATACGTTTTCACACTTAGAGGTCTTGAATCAACAACGTACCCAGACTTAGGTGACGATATGTATATATAATAGGTACAGGACAGAAGTATGCGGTGTAGCACACTACGCCTCAAACACGCTGAGCTGAGTTACGACTAACCATAATTACACTCGACACGCCACGAGCTAATACTAATTTCAGCTCGTTGTTCATTACTAACAGGGTCCACGATTATTATAAGAATAACTTAAAATCGGGTGTTATATCTATTATTATTCAAGATTTACACATTCGTGGATCTCGTTTACTTGTGTGTCTGTCGTCAGGTTTTCTATGTGTGGTTGTTTCTGTCTTAAGTCTGTTGTCAAGTAATTACAATCACATCATAAACATTATTATCAAATTCGAATAGCCGGCTTAAAGTTAATATAAAAAAATAGAACTTAACGTATAGAACACGGCAAAATATTTTGATATTTTGAAGTAAACTTGGGAGACTCAGGCGTCTCAAACAAAAACTCATAACATTGCAGTATAATTTAATTCCTTAACCACAGATAAATATTATAACAGTTACTATTGTAATTTGATGTTTTGTAAACAAATTACGTTAAAAAAAGTTTTTTTTTCATCTGTTCTTTGATGCAACTTTTCTACGTAAATTTTTATTGCTCATCTTAAAAAAGGGTGTTGTAAATTTGACCACTATTAATGTGATTTAAATGCGGCGTTTTTATTTGGCAGCGGATTATCTAACAGTAATTTTTAGATATGTTTTTTCAAAATTATTTCAGACATGTTAAGGTCATCTCTCTTTTCTACTAAATGAAAATTTTTAAGCAACTGGTACAGGCCTGATTGATACGAAATCTGGTTTGCAGTTTGGTGTTGAAATACTATGATGTTGCAGTGATATGGTACCTTTGCCTTGAGGCTGCAAACTTTCTATTTGATGATTATCAGTTATTTATATAGAATTTGATTCTGCGAATGACGCACGTTTAGAATAATTGTTGTACGCAGTTACAGCTAGTGCTCTGAATGCACAGCTGCCTCCTCTCCCTTCCTCTACAGTGTAAAAGAACAATGATATTGCAAAGTATCGGTTAAGAAAATAATTACTGATTTTATTTCCTTCTACCAATTTCTTTAATCCAGAAAATTGTGTAAAAGAGCAATAGTTTTAATTGATGGTAAGTTATCAGTTGATCACCGTCATTTAATTGATATACCCAATAGCAAAGATCTTGCATTCACGTTTGAATTTTTGACCAGTAACATAGTCCGAAAACTAACAAATGTAGCCTGTCTCCTTTTGAAAGATGACGAACGCCTCTACGTTTGTTACAATAGCTTTGGGAGTAATAATTTTAAATTTGATTTTTTTTATATAATTAATATGATATAAATAGTTATGATCGTTTTTAATTCCCTTTTCTTTTGAAGCCTCCTGAAATGGGTGGGAAGAAAGATTTCTTTCTTTCCAAATTTGTAATATTGTACACTTGTAATATGGTAAATATTATTGGGTACACTATTGTAACTAATAATATTTGCGAGAATTAAGCGAATTTAACTACTGTATTTAAAATAATCATAATCATACAAATATACATTCATATTAAATAATAAAAACATAACCCTCTATTTATTATTGCTATCGGTGCAAAATTAACCTATCATGCAATAGGACATGGATCTAACAAGAATCAGATGACATGTGGTGTCCAGTCCAGAGTCAACTGCTCATCAAATCTAAACGAAAGCAAGTCACGTACAAGGGCCACAATCTGACATCAATAAAATCAATAATTCGCTATCGTGAATATTAAACAGTGCAGCGTATGTAATTAAACGATTCGCTGATTTAAATGCCGACACAGAAATGCGAAAACCGTAGCCTCTATTCTCGCGCAACAGCGGCTAGTTTCCGTTGTCCCGGTACCTGGCTAGTCGGGGTTCACTGTTCACCTGACATGCCATCATTTTGCTGGGGTAATGGATGGCGGCAGCAGCAATCGTGGAACGATTTCAATTAATTGCGAGGGGATATTAACGAGGGCACATATTTTAAGTGAACATTCGTTATCAATAGTAAAACGGGAAAAATTACAAATGTCGCGATTACTGGCCCGTTTCGATTTCATCTACTTTCTTAAACGAGTAAAATCTTTAAAGAATTTGTATTAGATGAAGATGCTTCATACAAATAAGGATCTATATGAAAATAATGCACTCATCTCTGAGCATTTAGGTAAAAATCACTCGATGTAAAATTTTGAAGATCCACATATGAAATGCTAAAACATATGTAGCACATGCTGTTTCCCCCGTGTTGGTCCAGGCTTCTTTGAATAATAGACAATCTGCCATTCATATATGTTCAAATTTTTTAATTTTCTTATATCTATACACTCATTAACAAGTTGCTTCAAAAAAACCAGGAAAATATTTCATCATATTTCATTACAGATTAAATATGTGTCACTTAATTTTTTCTTTTGAGGAATATTACTTTAATTAAATTAACTTAATTTATAAGGTTGGTAAATGTGTTTATTGAACTGTAATTTAACTGGGTTTTACATTAAGCTTAAATAATAAAGATTCACGTGTATGCTGCGCGATTAAATGTGGTAACGAGGATGCGATAAGATACCGATGGTATTTGTGCGCGAGCGTGTTCTATCGCGCCCTGGTTACAAAGAAGATACCAAGATTTTACAGCCTTACGTAGGTATTGTAAGTTTCAACTATTTATATCCGAAAGACGATGTAAAAATCCTCATCATAGCAAAATATGTGCACAAGTAATATTTCTGCTTTGCTTAACTAATACAAAGTCAACACAAACCGTAGCTATTAGTACATGGGAACATTCAGGGGCGGAGCTGTGCAAACACGTCACGACACATCACAAACACCGGGGGCGACGGGGAGCTCATTTAAACCTTGTTATTAACTACGTTAGTTTAACAAACCTCGTCTGTCATATGCTCGACACATTTCATTTTAAGTACGTGGACGACCGAGCTTCGTCCGGTCCTTCTGCTAAATTTTAAAATTTAATGTGTATGTCTACTTGCACCACACTAGTTAAATTCTTCTTAAATTTAACCATAGTAAATGTTATTAAATGTTTTTAACGCAGTAAAACTGCAGATAACTTCCCGCTTCCTATACGGAACACGGAATCAGATTTTCCCCAAATTAAAATGGTGGTCCCAGTTCCCACACGAATTATAAACCCCCAAACAAAAAAAGAATTTTCAAATTCGGTTTGCAATGACCGTGTTCTGTGGTAACAAAAGTAAAAAACACACAGGCGCATTGATAACCTCCTCCTTTTGGGAAGTCGGTTATCAAGTATTTAAGTAGTTTGGTACAAGCGGACCATAGATACGAGTAATATAAATAGGTATGTCATATCGGGACATCTCACAAAATTTTGAAGTAACACTTAAAATATCTCATATAGAGGAACTTTATCTGATAGTCTGAATTTTCCTGTCTTTCAGGTTATGGAAAATAGAACCGCTTATCGACCAATCAATGGACACATCGAGGCTAAACTAGTATTTGCTATTGTGACTTTTTATGACCCCAACTGTATAACTGAAACAACCGAGTGCAAACCTTAAACAGTCATAGTAGTTAAGTGAGTAAATACCAAATTCAAAGAGCTTTTGCCGAACTTTGCGTTTGTCCTTCCGGAGACGTATTAGAAGTATCGTTTAGTTAAATTCCTTATAAAAAATACATATTTTCAGAAAGAGTCAACCTTTGCCTATAGACACCAAAGCTTTTAATGGCACGTTGCTATCTTGTGGCGAGGTCTAATGCCACATGCATCATTTTACCGGCTACCTTACCCTCCAAACCGGAACATGACAGTGACAGGCACTGACGTTATTCCGGCAGGAATATGTAAGGCAATGGTACCAGACCCGGGCGAGACAATGCAGAACTCTACCACCTAGTAGCTTCGATGCTAGTCTGGCAGAATGGCAGTTAGCCTATTCTTCAAAGGAGGCCGGACCAACACGGGGGAAAACTAACAGAAGTTTTTTCACAACTTTTTCTAAGTTGAATGGATCTAATGCCAAAGTTAGCAAATCATTTGCTTGTGTTATGGGTGCTAGTCATCGATAAAAAAAAATCACAAAAATACATCCATATATCTATATAAAATTAAGTCGTGTTAGTTATACCCACAGACCACATGATGTATACCATTTATAACACAGGAACGGCTGGACCAATTATTATGATTTTCGTGTTTTTGGATTAGTCGTTGCCTGTAATAGGAAATTTACTATTTAAATATGATAATTTATCTTGCTAGCACGTCATTAAAATACTTGATTTTTTTGACTTATATTTATTATCCTAAGGAAAAATTTAACTTAATAAGTTTGTATTAGTTTTAAAATTACCTTTACCTTACCTTACCGCATCTGTCATGGAGCGCGTTCCGACGAACTGTTTCGATTGATCCCTGCTATAGAATTTCATCAGCGGACATCGCGACAAAACTCAAAGTTCCATCCTCATCACCTCGATGTCTGTAAATTCACGACCGTGCGATTCTCTACGTACTTCTTACCACGCACTACTCCTCTGTGGAATCAATTACCGGCGGGGGTGTTTCCGAACGGATACGATTTAGGGACCTTCAAGAAAAGACCATACTCCTTCTTAAAAGACCTGCAACGCAGCTGCAAGACCTTTGGTGATATGGCTGTCCATGGGCGGTGGTAATCACTTACCATCAGATGAGCTTCTTGCTAGTTTGCCCCTTTTTTATAGAAAAAAGCCCTAAATCAGTTCATTCATTGGCTGTTAGGCAGAAAAGTTTGCCGGGTCAGCTAGTATTATATAAATTCCATAAATTATTACATATGTGAAAGTTTATATTTCTAGATATTGGACCTTGAATTAAATTATAGCTTAGATCCGTAACAGAGTATATGACATTTACTGTATGTAATAAATACTTTTATACCAGTCATAAAGCTTGGTTCGTTTTGTCATCCTACACCTAATTAATTTCCTTTATATAACCAAATCGCGTGATTTTTTCGCTGCAGATAGCATTACCCGCATAGGAAGCTATCTTCGATTACATTTGCAACAGCCAAAATACTGGGCGAAAGAACAATTCTTAAATTCATCTACCTATTCCAATTGTTTTGTCCATTACATTTATTCTTCTCAAGTTGTGTAAAAATAATAAACTTTTTAGTGAAATAAAAAGTTCTGGAACATAACTGGAGGCAGCAATAAGTTTGGCTGTAGTACCAGACCCGGGCGAAACGTTACAAAAGTTCACAACCTAATAGTTACAATGATAGTGACATGTATTATAGCCAATCGTTCGGTTTTCATGAACTGCCTGGCAGAATGGCAGTTAGTCTATTCTTCAAAGGGGACCCTAAAAAACGCGAGGAATGTAAACTAACACTTTTTCATACTATGTAATGATTTCAAACATTAACTATATCCATATCGGAAAAACAACAAAACTAATTTTGATGGAAATTAGACCGTTCCCTATATGGCTTTTATTCTTGAGGGACAAACATAGAAACCTACAAACATACTTATACCAACGAAACAAAGTCTGTCTGTCTGACTGTCCGTCCGTCCGTCCGTCCGTCCGTCTGTTTGTCTGTTTGTCTGTTTGTATGTCTGGGGTAAAGTCAAAAAGTACTCTTTCTTTATTCTTTCTTTCAAAAAGTACTGCATGGATTTACTTCAAATATTGCATGAATATTACTAACAGGTCGGGTCAACATATAGGTTACATATTATCACGCTATCACCTAGCAGGGAGGTGCTGTGTGGAGTAAACGAAGTCCACGCGGACGAAGTCGCTGGCAACAGCTAGTTAATAATACGTTTAATATATTTAGTGGAATTCTAAACATAAAGGAAAATTTAATTAACTTCGTTTCATTAGGTACTTACAATTAGTCATAGATTATTTTCTTATATGATGGCGCTGCTGTAATTCTTTGCTTAAGTACATGTGAACTCAGTAGTTCAAAATTAATGATCATGTCAACATAGCGAAAACTTTAATATTCGTAGAGTCCGAAATGTATGCGAAAATAGCCTATAATAGCCGGTCACATCTGCATTTATCGTGTCATTGCACGAAGCTTTGTGACGATAGAGGCAAGTGCAGCTCCAGCATAAAAAAGATAGAACCAATGCAAATCTATATTTAATAAAACTGTAGCAACGCGCGCGTAGCCGTAGGCTATATATTATAGTGATGTAGGTAGGTACATGTATTAATAATCGGCTAGTTCGCCAGGTTACAGCACTTCCCTCATAAAAGTGACCCTTGACCTTCAATAAAAGGGCGTAAAAAGCTCGCTATGAATAATATATTTTCATCTGTTGTTCGACGTCGGGAAATGGATATAAAATGTGGTCTTCTTGTGTATTGTATTTTTTATTTATCGGTCACACAGCCGGCTTTAAATTTTGGGAAAGTGTGACATTATTGTGTGGGGTAATCGTAAGATTCAATAGTAAAAAACATAAAGTTTAAGTATTTTTCTTTTTTTTTTCATTATCACCAATATATTTAGTTTATTTATGTAACCATAATATTCTTTCGTACACCAAGTCTACTCGTTTGATTAAGAGTTGAGTTAGGCTCGCCCATTGTACTTATCCGCTCACTTCACTTTGGTAACTAATGAGACCTCTATACCGTTAATACGCTATGGTCTCTATAGGACTTCATCCAAAAAAATCAATATTTTCACTATTTACCAGTTTTAATACAATACTCTATGGTATTTTATTATTTTCGACCGAAACATTGTACAGAATAACATCAAATTGGCATTCTTTTTTCAAATACACTCTTAGTCTAAAAGAACTTAGTCCGCCATTTTGATTCGTGCTGTGTGTTATGTGTTGGTTGCAGTTTATGATAAAGGTTAATTTAAAAGTGTTTTGGCGTATTAATCAACAATTAAACTTTATTTATAATCAAGATTAATTCAAGATCTAAAAGTTTAGATAATAATTTAAAAAAAAACCGTAAATATCAATTAATGAAACATATTTTTCGTTAACGACCAATTTGATAATACCAGCGCTGTGGGTATGACGGTA
Organism: Apodemia mormo; assembly: GCA_036924255.1. Taxonomy (NCBI): domain Eukaryota; kingdom Metazoa; phylum Arthropoda; class Insecta; order Lepidoptera; family Riodinidae; genus Apodemia; species Apodemia mormo. The sequence continues at coordinate 45,369,151 of JAUPFN010000007.1, forward strand.
CCTATTTTTATTTATTTTCGTAAATTATAGTGTTGATATCTATGATCTCAAAAAAAATCATATGATGTGAATGTGAAATATCCTAAACAATATAAAATAATTAACATAGCTGTAAAATTGAAAAAGAAATAAATTATTTAAAAATTACGAAAAAAACTACGTATTAATTATGAAAAAAATATATATTAATATTTATGTTAATAAATATTTTTGTACTATTATATATGTTGTTTGTTTTTTTTTCCGTATGTATATGTTTACCAATTATATAAAAAAATATAAAGAGCATAGGTCATCGATTTACTTTTTGAATTAAAAATCCTCGACTAACAAATAGTCCTATTTTTCTCAAAGTGTCGTGTTACACCTGAATTATTTTGTAGCTTAAGCCATTAAAATTAAACAATTCTCACACCAGTGTATTGCAGTGCTCAAGACCTCTTAAAAAATATACGCCTTACAGTATCGGATTCAATCCAAGCAACTCATAAATCATTTTTGTGACCACCGGAACGAACTCGGAACGTATGCGCGTAACGGTCCGTGTTTTTTTAGAAAAAAAATACGAAAATGGCTGGTAGTGTGAGCGGTTATGTTACGTTTATTTTTTCCACTAATTGTGCTGTTCTCTGTGTACAATCAAGTATTAAATAAATAAATAAGTTTAAATAAGTTTAAAGATTCCTGAATTTATGATTAAATTCATAAATTCACGAATCTGTACATACTGCAGTGACGATGCGTTGACGATGGTTAAGAGTCGTCACTGCAGTGTTAAAGCACACAAACTGAAAACGTCACTCATCTATCCTACCCTGTATTAGTCCAGGGCTGTTTGAAGAACAGACCATCTGCTGATCGCCAGCAGTTCGTTAGAGGCGAACTGGCTACTAGGTAGATTTCTACATTGTCTCGCCCGGGTCTGGTATCACCGCCATACCTATTCTTGCAGCAATAGCGTCTGTGCTTATCACCGTTGTGTTCTGGATTGGAGAGTAAGATAGTCAATAAACCTAAACATGTAACAGTAGCGGAACCAGGGAGACTGGGGGCCCCCAAATCTTGAAAATTTTGATGATTTCCTTGATAAAGTCTACTCTTAATTTATATAAGCCTCCAAACATTAATCCGATAAACCAAGCCCCCAAAAAAAAATTCAGGAGCCGCCACTGGCATGTGGCATTATCGCCTCGCCAGCATAGCGTACAGTAACGCAACGAATAGCAACGCATCATTAACATCTTTGATGTTTATAGGCAATGGTTGTCTCTTTCCATCAGGAGAGTTATATGCCTGTTTGCTATCTTATGATATAAAAAATACATTTAATAATTAACAGATACTTGACATCGCCATACGAGTTTACTTCAATATTATAATGAGAAAAGATTGGCTGTTTGTTTGTTTGTAATGGATAAACTTAAAAAGTGCTAGACCGGTTTTTAAAATTATTTTATCTTTTGAACTATTTTTGTTACATTATCCCGAAACAACATAGGCTACTTCTATACCTGACTAAGCTAAAGAGAAGCAATGTTTTTGGGCGGCAATCGCGAGCGACGGCAAGTAATTAACATGATAATGGCATTTATCGTTTTTGTACTGATTATTAAATTTTTGATAATTCAAAACACAGTACATAGGTTTTATATCATAGGCGATCATATATGATGAGAAAAAATAACATTAAAAATAAATAATGAAATATTTCTTAGTAAACTTAGGAAATAGTCCACCGAGAATCCTATATTTACCTGCGCAATACTTGGACACTGCGCGGACGCAGCGTGCTATTAACACAGAATAGCGGGGGGTGGCGGCGGCGTGTCCCTGTTGTCGACAGTGCAACAGTGCTATCGTCTGCGTACCCATAGATACCAGGCTTCAGCAGACCGTTAATATGTATCAGGAACAGAGTTGCAGAGAGAACGGATCCCTGGGGGACTCCGGCATTTATATCCATTTGGTCGGACGAGCAGCCGTCGACGATTACCCTAATCTACCGGCCACTCAGAAAATCTAAGATCCAGGCGCAGAGACCAGTAGGTATACCGTGTGAAGGAAGCTTGCTAATAAGACTGTCATGCCAGACCCTGTCAAAGGTCTTAGAGATGTCAAGGGAGACAGCTAGCGCTTCACCATGACTCTCGATGACTGCACTCAAGACGTAAGTGACATACGCTAGAAGATCCCCAGTGAATCGATTTCGGCTAAACCCGTATTGGCGGTCACTGAGTAAATCGTTCGCTTGTAGGTGTGCCATTAGCCTCCTGTTTAGTACACGCTCCATAGTCTTGCAGAGTATGGACGTGACTGAAATTGGCCTATAGTTAGAGGGTTCGGCACGACTGCCCTTTTTAGGCACAGGCTGAGGAAAAGTACCTAAATCATTTAGGTACTTTTCCGGTCGTCATCGAAAGGCGAAAGAGACGTGTCAAGGCGGGAGCGAGTTCAGGCGCACAGGTTTTAAGTACTATTGCTGGAATCCCATCAGGGCTACTGGCTTTGTTCACATCCAGATTCCCCAGTGTTTTAAGAACCTCAGTCTGATGGATACGAATTTCCGGCATTTTTACCTCGCATCCACCTAGACTGGTAGGTTTCGCGTTGGTGGGATCAAGACGTGAGTTTTCCGCGAATAGAGTAGCGAATTCCATCCGGTTTCAGCAGTGGAGAAAGTGAGGGGCGGCAGAAATTCAATTCAGCCGACCTTGCCAGGGACCAAAACGCTTTACTACCTGAGAAGTACGATGCCAGTTTGTTCCCAATACGGCTGACATGGTTGAGTCGAGCTTTCAGTAGAGCCTTTTCGGCGGATTTACGTCCCCGGCCTTACTTTGTCGAGTATCCGCCAGGGCAGATATGCCTTGTGCGTTAGCGCCTCAACGCGTCTACAATCGGCTTTAAACCAGGATTGAGCTTTTATATTATGGCAAAAAAAAATTAAATAATCTTCACAAAAACAGAGATTTTTTTATCATAAGATAGCAAACAAGCAGATTCATAAGATAGCAAACAAGCAGATGAGACCCATCTGGTCCCACCCACCTGATCTAATGCCACATGCATAAGTTTACCGGCTACCTTATCCTCCAAACCGGAACACGACAGTGACAACGACCATTGCGGCAGGAATAGGTAAGGCGGTGGTACCAGACCCGGGCGAGACAATGCAGAACGCTACCTCCTAGTAGCCATGATGGAAGCGTCTCGTACAGCCAATCGGTCGCCTTTTACGACCTGCCTGGCAGAACGGCAGTTGGCCTATTCTTCAAAGGAGCCCCGGAACCAACACGGGCTGAACAGCCACGATGTAATATATTATACCTAAAAGCGTTTGATATTTACATAAATTTGCTCATATGACCGGTTACGCATTTTGCGCCCAACACCGCGTCTATTAGTATTTGTGTGGTCTGTGGTTCGATCTTTTACGGAAAAAATACGTAGGTATTCTTAATTAAGATATATAAGTACAATCATGTACTCGTTATAATATAATTGTTCCTAACAGAATACATAATCCTTATTATAACGGTAACAGTTAAAAGTCATAGCTGTCAAACTTAACAGATGTTCAGCCAACTTTAAATGTGATTAATTTACATTTTTCTGCTTCGATTTTGTATCCATGTATACCAGAATCCTTAATGTTAATTATAAAATATGTTATCTATAAAGCAGCAACGTAGCTAACGTTAATTTTCTGCTTTTGAATGTCGTCTCCGAGCGCCCAGGGCATCTGTATAGTTCCCAGCTAAATATGCTAACTAAGCTATTAAGTTATTTTAATATATTGCCGCGCCACTGCAAGTACATTCGCTAAGAAAACGTAACAGCGCCTGTAAATCTGATTCTAAACTATATAAGAAAGATTAAAGATCTTTGTTTGTAATTTATCCATTTCATCAATCCATTTAAAATCACTAGACATGCCGATTTAAAAAACTCTTTCACACACAGAAGCTTATCGTATGTATTATAGCTAGAAAGTTATAGCTTTCTGTACATATTGTATGTACAGAAAGAAATATACATTCATATTAAAAACATAACCCTCTATTTATTATTGCTATCGGTGCAAAATTAACCTATCATACAATGGGACATGGATATAACAAGAATCAGATGACATGTGTTGTCTCGTCTTTTTGTTTTTTTAGTATTTAAAATGGAACAATAAGAATGAATAAGAATAAATCAATGTAAAATTTATGCTTACTGAAAGCGCTTGCGAAAAAATATAGGTCTTAGCCCGACCAAAATCTGCTCGCAAGTTTTTGTCAACTCATTCTTCTCCGTGGAATTTTAAGTTAACCATATGTCTATCAAAATAATATTAACTAGTTGTTTGTTATTCATTTGTTGAATTTGTTCTATAAATAATTTGTTCATTGATTATTGTCTCAAACAAAAATTCTGGTTATTGAATATTTAAACATTGTTACTGTGTAACGCAAAATACTAATTATTTTATTCGATGCTAGTTTTTTGAAATACATAGACATGATTGCCCCGGTTGTATAAAAACTGTGAACTTCAACGTTATACACCTCGAGAATACATTGAGCCGAATTTACCCGCACTTAATGGGTGTTTTGTTCGCGTGACCGACCGCCGCGGAAACTTTAAAAATTCGGTAATGCCCGGTTATTGATGGTGCCTGTCGACTGTTCCAACACAACTTTTGTCAATACGTGTTGATGACTGAATAAATTCAAGACGAAATTATTTCACACATGAACACCACAGATATATAAAAACATTTTCATTAAAAAAACGTTTATTTCCTGACAATATTTTTTCATACCACAAGATAGCAAAGAGGCAGATTGCTCTGCTGATGAAAAGAGACAACCCATGGTCTATAGATACAAAAGGTGATAATGGTGCGTATTTATTTTAGTAGATTTATATTGGTAAAAGAATTTATAAAATAGGTTATATTATAGGTTCGATTTTAAGTTCATCCATTACAAGCAAACAAATATTATTACTTTATACAGGTTAATCGGTATCGAATCGGAAAAGGATTGTACTTGTTGAAGGACACGATCATTAACTAATGGTCATAAATAGAGTTGCCATTCATCCGGGTTTACTCGAATTTGTGCTAGTTTACCTAAGAGGCGTCCGCGGATCCCGGGCCCGGGCGGGATTTTATTTGTAGTCCGAGTTTTAATTCAAATCTCACGCGCAATTCGTAATAATAATACTTCCTTAATTTAAGATTATGTTTTGTTTTTGTTTTTTTAAAACGTACTTTGTTCAAAAAAAAATCAATAAAATAAATAAAAGATAATTTAAAAGCATTAAATCTATATTTTATTTAACCGTGTAATTAAAAAAAAAAAACTTTGTTCAAATGTCCGGGATGTAAGCTATGAAATCCGGCGTTTTCCGTTTCTTATCCTGGTTGACAGATTTTTGAGATAGCAACCCTAGTCATAAATAAACAATAAAAATATAATAACAGAGAATATTTCTGAACTACAGTAAACTTCAGTGAAATTATTTTAATGATATTAAAATTGGTCACCGCACTTTGTACTAACGAGTCTAATCGCAATATGAGTAAATCGCTGTTGGTAAACAAAAAACTTCTATGTTGCTATGTTGTTCTGTGCGCCTTGCGAGGGTGTTCGCACTAAACATTTTTATTGGATACCTATATTTTTGACATTCCGTATCAGAACCAATTAGAGTCTTTTACCAATCAACATGTATAAATTACTGGCTATGGCCGCGAATTCATCCGCGTAGAAAATATCTAAAATAAATTTAGCCTTAGTTACTCCTTATTATCGTGGCTTAAAACCTATGTTTTCGGGGGGTTTCCCTACATTCTCGGGGTTTTACCTGCATAGATCCTGTTCCCGTGGGATTTCCAGGATAAAACTTTTTTTTCCTTGTCCTGGTAAACTACAGCGGTGCTCGTTAGTTGGCCGGGGTTGTTCGGTAACGTACAATTAATTTTAATAATCATACCAATTTAATTCAGTTTTATATTTCTGTTGCGTACGTGTGAAGTAGAGGAGCAGGTGCATATCATTGCATGTCGTCAAAAGGAGAACATTGATTTAACACCAAAGAATTACAATTTAATTTCTGCGTGTTACATAGACGAGTACATTATTCCGACTGACTGTTCTAAACATTATTTCTATTTAACTCTTTCTTCATCTATCCAAATATAGACATCTATCTGTAAGGGCTAAAATACTGACGGCACATTTCAATTTGCATACAGATCTTACACATTTTTTCTGACATCTAAAAACTCTTGCCTTATCTTTTGAATTTCCCCAAAATATAATACCGTACTTAAGACATGGAGTTACGTATGCATGATAAGCAGTGAGCACAGCATCCGCGTAGACGATTTTTGACAGTTGATACAGTGCATACGAGAATCTATTTAATTTTGCATAGACTTCCTCCACGTGATGTGTCCAGGTTAATGTTGAGTCTATATGAACACCAGAAATTTCGTATGATCTACGGAGGTTATTTCTTTTCCAAGATATATAATTTTCATATTAGATGAAATAGTCTTTTTATTTTTGAAAGTCATAATTTTGGTTTTTTCCACGTTTAGATTTAAATTATTTTGTGTAAGCCAATTAGTAATCTTAGATATATTGTCATTAATTTCTTTAGCAAAATATTCGGAATTATTTTGATTGTCCGGTAAAATAATTGTACAGTCATCCGCAAACATGACCATAGGATATTCTGTTACGGGGGTAAATCATTAATACCGACTATAAAAACTAAAGGCCCTAGTATGCTGCCTTGTGATATACCACACTCTAATGTTTAATGCTAGAATGGTATCTTACTTGGAATTTAGTATCTTCGAATACTTGAGTTATTTCAGTCATTTGACCGAGTTCAGAAAATATGTCTTTACAAGGTCTAAAGCGTTTCCTCTAATGCCGTACTTATATAACTTACTGAATAGAAGCTTGTGGTCGATGAAGTCAAAAGCCTTTGTTAAATCCATGTTTAGTGTTAAATACACTTTACTTTTATCTAAATTTTCACTAATTTTATAATGTTAGTGATGGAAATTTCCAGAACAACCTAGAAAGACGTTAAAAATATTAATATAGCTATGTGTAATATCTCTGTACTATATAATAAATAACTCTTTTTAATTTTTGTTGATCTTAGAAACTATTAGTATGTTAAATGTTTAAAGCTTGAAAGGAATTAAGATTGTTACCAGGATATCAGTCCTAGGTTAGGTTTTTGTGAATTCACCCTCCATGTGAACCCGACTCATCCCGCCGGCCACGTGGCCTGACGGGATCCTTCGGGAACAACATGGTGATATTGTCTCCTGTGCCTTCCAGAAGCTGGTGGCGTTTTCAACTTACTATTCCCGCAAGGTAGATGTGACTTCACGCGTGTCGTTGTTGTGTTGCAGCCAGACGCGCCGAGTACGGGAAACCATCTACTCTACGAGCCCCAGCTAAGTAACAAGACCGTTCCCATCGCGCTACTGGTAATTTTTCCCACTGTTTTCCCACGTTTTTCTGAGAGACTCCGAGATTTTGCTAAAAAAAAAACTATTTTTTTAAATCTAAATATCTGAAATATACAACTACGTTTTACAAAAAAAAAAACATATTTTTTTTAATTCTATAAATTTCTCTGATTTTTATTTATTTACTTATACAAATTTTATTTATTTACTTATACTTATTACACAAAATGTAAAAAAGGTGAACTTAATGTCTGAAGACATTTTCTATCAGTTAACCTTAAAATTGTAATTATATATTCTAGATTGAAATATATTTATTGATGGAACCACTTGAATATAATTTGGGAGATAATTCCAGAGACGTATTCCTGTAAGCGTAAAAGATTCCAAATAACTTTCTGTATTGTGGACTGAGACCAAAAGTACATTAGTGTGTAAAGAGCGCTGAATACGACCCTGGGTATAAAAGTAATGAAACCGTTCACGTAAATACGAGGGAGAGAAAGGATCATGCAGTATTTAAAAAAGCAATATAATAACATGATCATTTCGACGGTTGTGTAAGTCCAACCATTTTAATTGAGATCGAATTCGACTTACGTGATCAAAACTTAATATATCTTCTTCGTATTTTTAAAATAAATTTAAGACTTCACGTTTTGCAAATCTGATTTTAAGAAACTGGTCAAATAACATAAATTTAATTTACTTGAATCTTTTGCTTTGCTTGATTCGTTCGGGATTTATTTACGACATTAATTTTTTTTAAAAAAAAATTGAAGCTAAGACAAAATTTAAGAGCTTAAATATTGAGTTGAGTACCATTCAAAGGATCAAAATTGATCATCGTTTTGAAAATACACAACGGTTAAAAAAAAAAGAAGAAAAACTTCCTTCCGACCCGTATCTCCGAAGAAGTAGGTAGAGGTACAAGTACACCCACAATTTGCCGAAGATATTTAGCCCCACAATGGGACAGGTGGCAAGCCTATCGCCAACCGAGCACTTATCCAATCCCGGGCAAAACAAATGTTCCTTTATCAGAAAATTGAAAAAAACACATTTTATTAATTGCTCGACACAAGAATTAAACCTAGTACCTCATGCGGTCAACATCGACACCGGACTACTAGACTACAGATGTGACAACTGTTCAAAAACGAAAATAGTCATATTTTTAATAAATTCTAGAGTTATGAAATCTTTGAGTTTCAAAAATCTATGTTTTAGTACACTTTTAGCTTCTTTGAGCTTTAAATACCTAGCCTAGCTAGTATATATTGTCGGAATCTATTTATAAGTCCAATTCGTTTTTAACGTAGCAAAGAGAACACACAAACGTCTTGTATTTCAAACTGGAAAAAATCAACAATAATTAACTTATTTCATTGAGCATAATACCATTCCTTTAGAGGCACAATTATATTAACGCGGCACAATCAAAAATTAAGTGAATTTCGAGCGCTAGGAATGTTTCTATACATTGATTTCGCTGAGTAGTGGTGTTTTCTCATATAAGGGTATAACACCTTTATTAGTTCGCTCTTTCTGAACTGCATGAAATATATTCTGATTTAATTTTTAGAAAGAGTTCGAATAAAAGAGTGTTTAAAACTGTCATAGAACTAAATTTATCAATAAAATTATAGAAGTATGGCATAACAACCCCTATATGAAGCAGAATACGAGATCGCGCCACATAAAAACGTGAGGCAAGCAGCCGTGACGGGGCCCGCCGCACTGGCAGACGGCACGTTTTAACTCGGTAGCTTATTGCCTGGCTCGGCTAACTAACAGCGTACAAACGATTTATTTAGTAGTTATAACTGTTTAAACTTTACAGATTAATGCATCAGTTTTACCCACATAAGCTTCTATTATTATAAGGCACTGAATTTGCTATTTAAAATTTTATTTTAACATATTTAGAATAGTTATCAATGATTTAGGATAACAAGAAGTAGACTATTCTTCTGGTGGTAAAAGGAGACAGAATCAATCAATTAAATTCAAATTTAACATGTTACTAATATGTTTGGTGTCCTTGGCTCTTTTGTTCTCATCATATTCTACGTTCCAGACTTTTTTTAAAGTGGGCAGAAGTCATGTATCAGATTCTCCAGAGAATTAAAATAATCAATATGTAAAGAAGAGCTGTATATAAAACAGCTAGAAGTATTTTAGAGAAATTACGGGTAATTTCTAATATAATAAACTCGGCAGATTCATTATATGTGCTAGGTGAACAAGCAATAATTTTATAAGGGATATTAGAACGCAAATAAATTGCTACACCACCACCCCCCTTGCCAGTATGATAATTCCCGATTAAAATAAAACCAGGCAATGATAACTGATGGGACAGTAAAGATGGCTTAAGGAATGATTCCGATACCAGTATCGCGTCAATGTGTTTGCTACTGAAAGTTGCTAAAAGGTCCGGATAATGAGCAGGAATACTTTGGGCATTAATGTGTACAATGTTAAGATTATTTGTGTATTCAGAAAAAAATTATGAAATATCATTATTTACTGTAGTGTTTGCTGACAAGGATGCATCACTTACTGCACTAAGAAACTCGTCATCTAACGTAGAGCAAGAAATAAAACTGTCATTAAGCTGACTAAGAGAATCCATAAAATTTTATAGAAGAAAAATAAAATAACTGTATAATAATAATAATAATAATAAATAATGCATGTGTATGGTATGTTTAAATATTACAATACTATTATAACTTATATAAAATTAGATAAAAAATAAATATATATTAAATAATTAAAAAAAAAGATAAAAATATAAGGTGTTTGTATTACCAATAACAGCACACCGATAATAACTAAGTAAAAACAAGACATAAATAATAAACACTCAAGCAACACACACTTAGGAAGGTGGAAGAAAAATAGCCACATACAAATAAAATAACTTTGTAGTACTCAGGTATTCTGAATAATTATTACACTAACTTACAAAAAATAGAAAAAAAAAGAAAAAAAATATTACTATGGATTCTTAAATTTGTATTAGATAAACAGCTTTTTATAGATATTAGAATCTGAACAAGACAGTGAAGTCAATGAAGTCATTCGAACTACAGCTACTATAATTCTTCATTTGTATATAAGTATTATGAATAAATGTTTGTTTGGCGATAACTCGAGTAGACATCGTTGATCTGAATGACTTACAATTTGGTAGGCAACTCAATGAGACAAAAATAATTTTTAAGTTTCAGTACCTATGACCTTAATAGATGAAAATGCTACCGAAATAAAATGAAAAAGTCCCTATCGTTGTAAAAGGAAGTCCAAAAATCTTATATTAAAATTACACGATCGCAAATTCGCATTTTAAGATGAGAATCACTAGAAATAATTATTTTTATATATCATCAGATAGCAAAAAGCGGACAGCTCTCCTGATGGAAAGAGAAACCATCACCAATAGAAACCAAAGATGTTAAGGACGAATTGCTTTCCATGTGGCGGAATGGCAATTCCACATCCATAAGTCTACCAACTACTTTACTCTCCAAACTGGAACACGATAATGACAAGCATTGACGCTACTGTGGCAGGAATAAAAAAGGCGATGGTACCACACACCCCGGTGAGAAATAGCGGAAATTTCCCACTATTTATTATTTATATATTATTCCAAAAAATACCTGGTCCATTTTACACATTTACTTCCTACATTATTACAAAACTCTAACGAAATAATGTTCGTTGAAACGACATTTTCCTTGTTTTCACGAGGTATATTTAATTAGTACTTTGTCAAATGCCAAGCCTACGTAGGCTTAAGACGGCTTTATGTGATATCATATTTTTTCATACAAATCAAAACGATAATAATAAAACAAATTAATAAACATTCAATTTATAAATGCACTGAACAATTCTAACAAAAACTAGAATTTTAAAACTTAATAGTTAATATTCCTGTGGCGCCGCTGGTCCGTGACACTGAATAGCGTAGCGGTTGAACTAACGGGCCAACTAGTATCAGGATGATCAGGATATCCCAGCCAAGCGTGTTGCCTGCTGCCTGGTGACCGAAGACCATCTGAGAAGCGTTAAAACTTATATATAATTGCAGGATATATAAATATATATCTGCCTCTGGACAAGTTTACACCAATTGATCTAACGGTTAGATTAGAGCTTAGATTAGAGTAGGTTAGGTTAGAGCAAATAATTTGCTTACTTTGGAGTTAGATTCGAACCCCAAATTAAACAAATTATTTGTTCGTAGTATGGGTGTAAGTCAACGATATTAATACATAGAAATACATATATGGTATATTCACGCCCTTATCCCTGGAGGCGTAAGTAGATGTATAACCAGTGCATCATATTTTTTTTTACTGTCTTTAGGTAAGCGCTTGACCACGATCTCGCCTGATGATAAGCTAAGATATAGCCTAAGATGGAACGCGCTTCCCTAGAAGGTACCTGTTCACTCTTCTCTTGAAGATCCCCAGGTTATGCCCGTCGGGGAATACAGACTCAGGAAGCATATTTCAGTCCCTTGCAGTTCGGATCAAGAATGTCGAGTCGAACCGCTTTGTTCGGGTACGTGAAACGTCCACCATATGGTGATGCCTAGTATCTGTGCGCCTCGACGATCGATAGAAAAACGGAGATGGCGGAATTAAGTCGTGCAATTCCGATAAAAGACAGATAAACTAGCCATTCTGCGGCGATGAGCGAGGCTCTGGAGTTTTTTGCCTACCAGATCATCGTCGTTTATGAACTCCTTGGCACGCCTCTCTATCGCCTCAAGCGTCGCCAGCTGATATTTGGCGGATCCATCCCAGAGGTGAGAGCAGTATTCCATACACAAACGGACTTATGCTTGATAAAAATTTAGCAACTGTCCCGGGCTGAATAACTGTCTCACCTTGGCCGGAATACCAAGATTTTTTGAGGCAACTTGGGCTTTCGATTCGATGTACGAACCAAAGTTAAGAGTAGGCGTTAAGGTGATGCCAAGGAGCTCGAGGTGGTCAGTTATCGGCATGGACACACCCTGAAAAGACAGAGATAGGTGGAATGGATTCCGTTTAGCGGAGAATAGACACGCCTGGGTCTTAGCCGCATTAGACTTGACTAGATTGGCATCGCCCCAATCGGAGACTGCCTGTAAGAACAGGTTCATACGATCGACCATCGCCTCTCTGAGAGACTAGATCTGTGCCGTGCTGGCTCGCGCGCTGGATACGTGCCTCTCCACAACAGTGCTATCGTCTGCGTACCCATAGACACAGGGCTTCAGCAGACCGTTGATGTGTAGCAGGAATATAGTTGCGGAGAGAACGAATCTCTTAAGGACTCCGGCATTTATATCCATTTGGTCGGACGAGCAGCCGTTGACGACTACCCTAATCGACCGGCCACTCAGAAAATCTGAGATTCAAGTGCAGAGACAGGTTCATATGATCGACCATCGCCTCTCTGAGAGACTAGATCTGTGCCGTACTGGCTCGCGCGCTGGTAACGTGACTCTCCACAACAGTGCTATCGTCTGCGTACCCATAGGTATACCAAACGAAAGAATGTGGTCGGATTAGAATGAAGTTAAAGTAAGTAATGCCTCTACATTTCTATTACTGTCTCGTTTCCGAGGACTCTAGTGAGCGATCAGTAGGCCGTGTGCAAAGGTAAGACCTCTCCTAATATTCTGTCTCACCGTTCGTTTCAGTATTCATCGATACGCTGCTTTACTTCTCTCTGTGAAGCTTGTAGCGAACGACAGTTGCATTTATTGTAACGCCGCAGCGCGACGTATTTTCGTCGGAATAGGTCATAGTTCTTCCGGGAATCCGCATCTCCTCTGGTGGACGTCGTGTATTTTTCTTGAGTATTATTACCATTTGTAAGTGATTTGTTAAGGAATTTATGGGTGCATCCCATCCACCCCGGTCGTCCCGTCCCGGTGACGGGACGGTTGGGAAAAATTGTTTCATCGACCCCGGTAATGCGAGACCTGTTGTTTAACGGGGTGGATGGCACAGATCAAGTATCATGTACCCCGGCGTGTTTTTTAACGGGGCAGATAGCACAAATTGAGTAGCATATGCCCCGGTAGTATTTAAAGTGGTATTTAAAAAATAAGTTATACTATACATTAAAATATGAACTGTAAATAAAAAAGTTTGTATATAAAATCATCAAAATTGGTCTACCTTGTAAAAAGTAATGTCTACCTTGTAAATTGTAAAAAGTCAAACATAAAAAATAAATATATGCGTCGAATTGAAAACCTCCTCCGGGGTTTTTCATCATATATTCGTTACATCAGTATCATTGACCGTTTGCAGAACATAATACCGACATAACCGTTTGCAGAAGTCTATCCTCTGGGACACCTTTGTGATTGAAAAAACCTTAGAGTATATGAACGGACAAATAACAATAGGTCATTTCCTGGAAATGTTAAGATAATAGTGGTTTTAATTTATTTCATAATTTCTTAATACTGATTTACTAATGAAGACAGTCAATGAAACTGATGAAACGAATCTGTGATTATAAAATACTAAGTAATTTTTATAGGTGTAACCTTAATTGTTTTTATGTTCCTTTTTTATACTTTTATTTTATTTTATATGAATTGTTTACTTTATGAGACTGAATAGAAAGTGTACTTGTTATTTTCGGTACTTAGTAGGTACTAATAACATGATTATCTGTGATTATAGCGATTAAACAAAAAGTGAAGTAACAAAGAGATTCCTAAAATTTTGAAATATTTGATTGTTAACAGTTAATTTTTATTTTTATACCAATAATAAAAACTTATTATTATATACAAACTCTTTTATTTACAGTTCATATTTTAATGTATTGTATATATTATATACTTTATTGTTATACAACAGTAACACTGACCTTTAAAGTTATTTTTCCACCACATTTCTGTTTTCTTCTATTAATACATTCCCATGCCGCTGTTCCATTTTTATATTTTTCCTTCATTGTATATTGGTACCCCGAACGTAAAAGAATAGTACCGCCGTTTCTTTTTATAAACTTTAAAGGTGGTAAACCGGTAGAACAACTTGGGATTTTTTCATCTATATTTTTCTGGAATTTAGAATTGGTCAATGTTAAAAATCACTCACATCTACTTATAATAAAAAACATTGTCGAATAGTATTTAAGTCAATTCATTTACCTTAATATGACTAGTGACTACCCCACACGTAACTTGACCGCTCCAGAGCGCTTCCGTTCGACGCTTCCCATTGGTTGAACGATAGATAGTTAGTAATATTTTTTGTTATTTTCGCTTAATAATGATTTAGTTATGAAGACAGTCAATGATACTGATGTAACGAATATATATTATAGGAGGAGGTTTTCAATTCGACGCAAATATTTATTTTTTATGTTAGACTTTTTACAATTTACAAGGTAGACCAATTTTGATGATTTTATATACAAACTTTTTTATTTACAGTTCATATTTTAATGTATAGTATAACTTATTTTTTAAATACCACTTTAAATACTACCGGGGCGTATGCTACTCAATTTGTGCTATCTGCCCCGTTAAAAAACACGCCAGGGTAGATGATACTTGATCTGTGCCATCCACCCCGTTAAACAACAGGTCTCGCATTACCGGGGTCGATGAAACAATTTTTCCCAACCGTCCCGTCAACGGGGTGGGACGACCGGGGTGGATGGGATGCACCCGAATTTATGAGGTATTGGCTTCCTCAACCGCACTAATTTTGTCTGGAATTAAATCGAGGTATATATGAATATATCGATTGAAATTTTGCATCAAGCGATTGCTAATCTATTATGTTATTGATGCATGGGGCATGCGCATGGTGGAGGGATCTTTGTTTAAAAACTACTGGTTGGTGGTCTGAATCAATTTCGTGTGTCATTGATACTGAATGCAGTAAGTAGGAGTTGTACGTAGTAGCTAGCAATTGCTCTAGATGCTTTTATCTTATTTTAAAATTGTGTTGTGCATGTAAAATCTTTTTATATACATAGACTTTAAGGAATTACATGCCCTTTTAAAATTTTTAAAATATTTTATTTCGTTTTCTTGACCATGGTTATCATATAAACCAAATAATTATTTCCGGCTTTAAAAAATTTTGTTGTTGTCCAATTCATAAAAAACATTCAATTATTTCGTAGTGTTTCTATCGTCTGACACATAATAGACAAATAGTTTCGAAGATCGGAGCTCGTAGCTAATGTTGCAATTTATTTTGTAAGTCCTATATTAATCTCTCCGCCCGTTACACATCAGCTCAAAATATTGTCCCAACTGTCTCAAAGAGGAAGAATAAAATATTTTCACATATGACTAGTTGATAGTTGTTCACACAAACCTGTTAAGTGTTGAAAAAAGTAGCTTATGTTTAATTCCGAATCTACAACTATCTCCATGCAAAAACTCATCAAAATGGAGTCAGTGGTTTAGCCGTAAAAACGTAACAGACAGATAGACAAACTTTATCATTTATATTAGAGTTAGCTGCATCCTGCAACCGCTATATCATAATAGTTTATGTGAATCCCACAGGAACAACTCATTTTTTCGAGATAAAAAGTACCATATGTGCTGTTCCAGATAATCATCTTTGTGTCTGCTATATTTCATCCAAATCAGTTCAGCTGTTTTACCTGAAACAGTAACAAACATCCATCCATCCATCCAAACATACTTTCTAATTTATAATAGTAGGATAAGATGAATATGGAAGTATTGATACAAACTTTCTAAGTTGGTCTTCCAACAAGGATTTCCATAATTCCTGATCAGATAAATTAACATTACATGGCGATTATAAACGCCCATTTTCCACAGCAAAGTGCTCCTACTAATTGGACAATATTAACATTGGGTAATATATTGTTGAGACCGCTCTTATAAATTACGACAGGACAGTTTGGCCGGCCAGCGGCGAGACGCCCGCGATAAATATTCCTCGTACGTTATAAATAGGGGATAATACTTGAGGGTCAGGGATGAGCATGCATTTATATATTTCATACGTATTAATGCTATAATATCTTAATGTGAAAACACTCATTATTAGTTCATGCACATAGTTTGATTATAAAATAATAACAAGTATTTATGTTAATTGTTATATCTCAAGGGCTTAGACAATAAAAAAAGACAAAGCAACAACGTAAAAGCGATAACGAAGTTAGCAAAGGATAAAATGTACCTGTGTGATTGATATCAGCCGCGCTAAATCACGAGCTCAATAGACATCTGTTTCGTTATGTTCAGAGGTGATGTCGAATTTAGATATCGTTTCATTACGAAACGATATTACATTTTCTAACATCCTAGTTGGTCTCTAGTCACAATAACTTTATTACTTTTCTCTGCAATGTAAGCGTTAACATGGCAGAGAAAAGTAATAAAGTTATTGTGACTTTGGGAGTTTGAAAACCTATAAGGTAGGGAAAAAAGTCTGGAAGGTAGAATATGATGAGAACAAAAGAGCCAAATACATTAGTAACATGTTAAATTTAATTGATTGATTCTCACTTCATTTACCATCAGAAGAATAGTCTACTTCTTGTTATCCTTAATCATTGATAACTATTCTAAGTTGGTTAAAATAAAATTTTCAATAGCAAATTCAGTGCCTTATAATAATAAAAGCTTATGTGGGTAAAACTGATACATTAATCTGTAAAGTTTAAACAGTTATACCTACTAAATAAATCGTTTGTACGCTGTTAGTTAGCCGAGCCAGGCAATAAGCTACCGAGTTAAAATGTGCCGTCTGCCAGTGCGGCGGGCCCCGTCACGGCTGCTCGCCTCACGTTTTTATGTGGCGCGATCTCGTGTTCTGCTTTATATAAGGGTTGTTATGCCATACTTCTATAATTTTACTGATAAATTTAGTTCCATGACAGTTTTAAACACTCTTTTATTCGAATCCTTTCTAAAAATTAAATCAGATTATATTTCAGGCAGTTCAGAAAGAGCGAACTAATGAAGGTGTTATACCCTCATATGAGAAAACACCAGTACTCAGCGAAATCAATGTATAGAAACATTCCTAGCGCTCGAAATTCACTTAATTTTTTATTGTGCCGCGTTAATATAATTATGCCTCTAAAGGAATGGTATTATGCTCAATGAAATAAGTTAATTATTGTTGATTTTTTCCAGTTTGAAGTAGAAGATGTTTGTGTAATCTCTTTGCTACATTAAAAACGAATTGGACTTATAAATAGATTCCGACAATATATACTAGCTAAACTAGGTATTTAAAGCTCAAAGAAGCTAAAAGTATACTAAAACATAGATTTTTGAAATACAAAGATTTCATAACTCTAGAATTTATTAAAAATTCTAGAGTTGGATTCTAGAGTTGGAACTCTAGAATTTATTAAAAATTCTAGAGTCGGGATTGGATAGGTGTTCTGTTAGCGATAGGCTTGCCACCTGTCACATTATGGGGCTAAATGTCTTCGACAAATCGTGGGTATACTTGTACCTCTAACTACCTCTTCGGGGATACGCGTGTGAAGAAAGTTTTTCTTCTTTTTTTTGAACCGTTGTGTATTTTCAAAACGATGATCAATTTTGATCCTTTGAATAGTACTCAACTCAATATTTGAGCTCTTAAATTTTGCCTTAGCTTCAAAATTGATTAGTTGAAAAATAACAAAATAATGTCAAAAACAATTTTTTTTTTTCAAAAAAAATTAATGTCGTTAATAAATCCCGAACGAATCAAGCAAAGCAAAAGATTCAAGTAAATTAAATTTATGTTATTTGACCAGTTTCTTAAAATCAGATTTGCAAAACGTGAAGTCTTACATTTATTTTAAAAATACGAAGAAGATTTATTAAGTTTTGGTCACGTAAGTCGAATTCGATCTTAATTATAATGGTTGGCCTTGCGCAACCGTCGGAACGATCATGTTATTGTATTGCTTTTTTAAATACTGCATGATCCTTTCTCTCCCTCATATTTACGTGAACGGTTTCATTACTTTTATACCCAGGGTCGTATTCAGCGCTCTTTACACACTAATGAATGCCCTTTTGGTCCCAGTCCACAACACAGAAAGTTATTTGGAATCTTTTACGCTTACAGC
The DNA here is from genome assembly GCA_036924255.1 of Apodemia mormo. Lineage (NCBI taxonomy): Eukaryota > Metazoa > Arthropoda > Insecta > Lepidoptera > Riodinidae > Apodemia > Apodemia mormo. Next base: position 45,387,755 of record JAUPFN010000007.1, read on the forward strand.
AATACGTCTCTGGAATTATCTCCCAAATTATATTCAAGCGGTTCCATCAATAAATATATTTCAATCTAGAATATATAATTACAACTTTAAAGTTAACTGGTAGAAATGTCGTCAGACATTAAGTTCACCTTTTTTACATTTTGTGTAATAAGTATTTTAAATAAATAAAATTTGTTGTAAATGACAATTTTTTTATAATTGAAAAGCTGTGTCTTACAAAATTTAATTATATTTTTAGCAGTTTTAAGTGCATATTAAAAAAAATGTAAAATATTAAAAACCGACTGGTTAAAAAATTAAGACAAATCTTTCATTGCTACCTTTTATATAGCATCCTCCCTAACTACTTTTTCAGGCCGTCAAATTGTTGTTCTTATTTTAAACTACAACAAACTAGCTGTTTAAAGAAAACAAACGACGTGGGGCCGTTTATGAAAGACATTTTGTTTGAAGTTACAAGTCTAGAGGTATTATATTACTATGTCGATGCCACTACTAGATATATAAAAAAAATACTAGATATGAAAAACGTGTAATTTCGTCACGAGTAATGGCGGACTTAGTACAGCTGTCTACAGAACAATTGACTAAATGTCAAGACTTAAATCTAAAAAATATTGACATTTTATCAATATCTTTAATATATTTTTTATTCAAATATGAATGAATTGAATATAACACCGTATAAAAACAGAACACGAAGACTTTGTATGTAAGTATCAAATACATTTAAACAATACGTACCGGTCGATATAATGATTCATTTGGTGATTTCGTTCTACTTCCTATAATGCTGCAATTAGACATCGACTTTTAATTAATTTTTTTTTCAAGTTTATGTTAAAGGTACACATCACAATTAAAAGACTACAATTATTTAATTAAAATCGGTAAATATTTATTTAGACATAATCATTTCACGTTAAATGAACATTGACAGCGTTTAATAGTAATGGGGGTTCGGCCGCAAGTTGTTTAAGGTGTCGTTATTTTCTTAAATGATTAGAGCACAGACGACATTTTTGTAGCTTTGTATATTTTGAAAATTCGAATTTGTTAGACAGAGATAAAGCCATTTTTATATATTCAGCATTGGAATGCATGTTATTTTATAATTTTGATTGCTTATGGAAATTAATACCAAATCCTTATCTTCACTTGTCGAAGGTCCATTCCATCGTTATTATAATATGACAAGTTCTTCAATGTGTCCCCCGAGCTTAGTAACGACGTGTACCTGTTCCTAACGCAATAGTCGAAATCAATAATATTTTGTTCAAATGAACCATCAAATGAACCTTGACAGTAACTTTTGACATATCGTCATTTTTAACTTCCCGCTACGTATGTAGAAGAAGTTACTGATATTACCCCGATTTTCGAAAATCGAGTTTTCACCGCATATCCACGTTTTGAGGTCCTAGAAAACTTTTTCGACTATTTTCACGATGACGTCAGTATGTCTGTATGTATGTGTGTGTGTGTGTGTGTGTATGTAACACAGAATTGAATAGCTGAACCGATCGAAACGTGGTTGATGGCATTCAATTGCATTCCACTCAATTTAGACTTCCTGAAAATTTGAACAAGTCAGCCCATGAGATTTTGAGAAATTTTGAAAAGACCTCAAACTTTTTTGGCGAAGCAGTATTTTTTTAATATAACTTCCAGATTTATATACATATCTAAACATGTATAGAGTACAAAAACTAATCAGCTCTATTCCTTTAAAAATCTACGTCTATTGCATAAATTGCATCAAAATCGATATATCCGTTTGGGAGTAATTTTGAAAAATTTTGAAAAAAGTGTTTTTTCGACATAACTTCGAAATATTTCAACCAATCATTTTTTGGTGTTCTACGATATCTTAGTACTAAAAAAACTACGTCGAATGCCGTTTCAAAAATCAAAATCGAATCTAATTTTCAAAAGTTACAGCTTTTCAAATGCTAAAATTACGTTGATTTTAGCAAACGTACTTAGTATTTTTGAAATAATTTCATGCTAAAAAACCGATTGACTTGAAAAAATTATGAACATTTCTCCTTTTAAAATTGCGTCAAATACCGTAAATTAGATCAAAATCGGTCAGTTTGTTTGGAATTTATCTGTGACGAAAATTTATGAAAAAAATGTTGTTTAACACTGTTTCGCATTTTTTCAACCTATCTGTTATTTAGCTAAACGAATATTTTAAATCTCAAAAATTGAAATGCCATTCAAAAGGTCAAAATCGATCATCGTTTCCAAAATATGCAGCTTTTCAAAAATTAATATACTGCCATTTTTAACAAAACAAATGTTTGAACTGAAAAAATCCATACTTATAATTTTTACTCTCGAGTTTTAGCGGGAAGTTTCAGGGATGGTCTGCAGGGTTAACCACCTACGCATTTTTTTATTACTATCGGATTGAGTTAGCGAGTGAGCGCTATCAACAGGAGGTATTTAGACCCTACGCAACGCCCGGACCCAAGAAACGTAATGCACAGAAAATTTGTAAGCGACAAAATACCTACCGTTTTATTGCAATTGTGTGCAGCCTTAAAATACTGACTATGATTAAGCTAATTATTATAACTGTTATGTACCTAGTATGTAATATTTGTAGTGTTATATTTGAAAGCAAATCGCTAATGCCAGAACTAACTATCTTGGTATATTATTTGCATTGTCACTCATTCGTGATAAGATCGCTAAGTTTATAAATCTCATGTTTTAAAGTACCTACGTCAAATCCATGTTCAAAGTTTCCGTTACATACATACAAACATGCAAACATACGACCGAAGCTTATAAAAGCGTGTTAAAAATAAACATCATATACTCTACATTTATGCGACATAGATGGTAATATACACACATGACTACTATTTCCTTTACGGCTAAAGTCATTAGAGAAACTTAAAAGATATTTTGTTGTTTGGTCTATGGCCGAATTTCGACCACTGGCGATCGCTAGTAAATACTGAAATAACTACATTTATAAACACCCAAACTGAGTTACATCTAGTTTTATCACATTCATGAAAATCCCTGTCGTATCGACATATCAAACGCAAGTCCTATCAAATGTGATTACTTCAAAGTGATAATCAAAAATATTTTACTCAAATAAACTTTTACAGGCTGAGTTTCTTCCGCCGGATCTTTTCAGTGTGTGGCTGCGTTTCCGATCCGGTAGTAACTCAGAAAATGTTGACTCGTCAAAAGTGCCTGTAAAGGATAATTTGAACAAAAATGTTTTGACTTTGAGTTTGAGGTACTTATGACGGACTGACATTTTTTTATAATTACAACCGCATCAGAATCTTATGGCTTTATACTTAATGGCTTAGTCAGTGTCACTAGTCACTCAACTGACGGGCTAGCGACTCATCTAAATTTATGTGTGTGACATTACATTCCTGCCACATAGACAGCAAGGAATCACCGTTGTTGCCTATAAGCGATGACTATATATGGCGAGTCTACAGGCGGTCATTAGTAGAACCACCTCCTTGTTTCTTATGATTTAAAAATCAGGTAAAATGTTTGCATTTGTAATGTATTTATAATAATAAACCTGTGTAAAATTTTCATAGACTATGGAATTAAATAATTTGCAAAGTATCAAACAGAGTTCCGCCATCAAAGTTGTAACAGCATCTTGAAGTCTATCAGTGGCATCTATAGTTTGTAAAGTAGCCTTAAGAGGGACAACTTGTATAATATTCTAGATGGTACTTTTGAGTTTTGTCGGGCACATCAATTACCAAGGGAGCAGAGCCCGAGCCGAGTAATCGCGTTAATTGAAAACTTTGCTCAATTGACTCGTTTGTGAGCGCTAAGCGTTGGAGATGTAGCTCGATCTCAAGTGCTCAAACTTCCACTGACAACTTAAGTAACGCGTAACAAAATACCTTTTAAGATAACGATTTATTTATCCTCCGAGCAACTTTCCTTGTAATTCTCTTTAATTACAAAGACTCTTTACCTGTTTTATTTCTTGTTTTTACAACTGCGACGCGGGCGTCAACACTTCTACCAAGTAATTTCAACGTTTTCTTATAAATAGGTTTCTTTTTTTATTTATTTTCGTTATATTTTCTTTCTTGTATTTATTCACATTAAGTAATAGTAGTGCTTTTTTAACTGAGTATAAATGTGTGTGTATTCGTAATGAAAGTATGTATGTGTCAATGTATTATTACCCGTTTGCACCTATTCTAGCCGTCAAACAGATGCTTACAAATAATAGACCGTTTACTTAATGCCATGCTTAAACTATTTTAATACGGTCTTAAATATTTGGCATTATATAGGTCATAAGTAGGCAGTCAGCGTAACCGTAAATTTTGTCTTGTTAAGTTAATTGTTGAAATACACGACACATATTATAGAAGAACACCATACTTATTGATCATATGTAACTAATAAAAACATAAGAAAAAAGAATATTACTTAACTACATAGTAAACCTCAACAAAATTAGTAGTAATATTCAAATAATATGGTCACCGCGTGACTTGTGCGATGTACTAACGAGTCTAGTCACTTTTCGAAAAGTCAGGTAAAGTGTATAATATATCAAAAACAATGTTTTTTAATGTTACAACATTAATTTTGAGTTTTCTATATTTTTATGGGTGCATAAGTCTATTAACTATCGTATCCTTCGATATGTACAGCCTTTTACCAGTCAACCTGTATATCATTAGCCCACTTGACCAAAACAACCTTTTATTTTAATTAACCTTTACAGGCGCACTTTTCTCGGGTCGACAACTAGCTACTAGCGGACCGGAATGTGGCTTCACGCTAAGAAGAACCCGGGGAAGAAGCTCAGCTATAATTGAAATCAAACTCAGCTTGCTTGTCTTTTTTATATGTATTTTTTTAACATAACATAGTGTATCATTTTTTAATTAATTACAATAATTATTAGAAATTGGCATAAGATAATCGTACCAGGCTTTTTTGTCCTCCAATAATCAAAAAATTTAAAAAATCGCTTTTTAAATTTTTTGATTATTGGAGGAATTGTTAAACAAAATCTGTATAGATTTTGTTTAACACATTTTTAAAATCGTATTTACTGGCAAATCTCTCGTATTTTCGGAAATCTCATTGTAAGGGCGTATACATATACATTTACGTTTACGTTTACATCCACGTCCACGTCCACGTCCACGTCCACGTCCACGTCCACGTCCACGTCCACGTCCACGTCCACGTCCACGTCCACGTCCACGTCCACGTCCACGTCCACGTCCACGTCCACGTCCACGTCCACGTCCACGTCCACGTCCACGTCCACGTCCACGTCCACGTCCACGTCCACGTCCACGTCCACGTCCACGTCCACGTCCGCGTCCGCGTCCGAGTCCACGTCCACGTCCACGTCCACGTCCACGTCCACGTCCACGTCCACGTCCACGTCCGCGTCCGCGTCCGCGTCCGCGTCCGCGTCCACGTCCACGTCCACGTCCACGTCCACTTCCACGTTCACGTCCACGTCCACGTCCACGTCCAGGTCCACGTCCACGTCCACGTCCACGTCCACGTCCACGTCCACGTCCACGTCCACGTCCACGTCCACGTCCACGTCCACGTCCACGTCCACGTCCACGTCCACGTCCACGTCCACGTCCACGTCCACGTCCACGTCCACGTCCACGTCCACGTCCACGTCCACGTCCACGTCCACGTCCACGTCCACGTCCACGTCCACGTCCACGTCCACGTCCACGTCCACGTCCACGTCCACGTCCACGTCCACGTCCACGTCCACGTCCACGTCCACGTCCACGTCCACGTCCACGTCCACGTCCACGTCCACGTCCACGTCCCCGTCCCCGTCCCCGTCCCCGTCCCCGTCCCCGTCCCCGTCCACGTCCCCGTCCCCGTCCCCGTCCGCGTCCGCGTCCGCGTCCGCGTCCGCGTCCGCGTCCGCGTCCGCGTCCACGTCCACGTCCACGTCCACGTCCACGTCCACGTCCACGTCCACGTCCACGTCCACGTCCACGACCACGTCCACGTCCACGTCCACGTCCACGTCCGCGTCCGCGTCCGCGTCCACGTCCACGTCCACGTCCACGTCCACGTCCACGTCCACGTCCACGTCCACTTCCACGTCCGCGTCCACGTCCACGTCCACGTCCACGTCCACGTCCGCGTCCACGTCCACCTCCACCTCTACGTCCACGTCCACGTCCATGTTCACGTCGATGCGTGGTCCCCATTGCCCCATTGTAGCTTTTTTATCAATTGCCTAAAAATGCTGTGCAGTCCTATAGATCTAGATCGTTTCCATTAAGTTTTACAGCAGTATCTACCTGCTTTACATTTAGCGTTGAAAATTTAAGACATTTTATTTTGTTCCCATTTAAATGAAAATTGTTAAACCAGTGTACAACTTTTAAAAAGCAGCATTAATCATTTCGACATACTTACTTACTTAAAATAAATAAATAAATATATCAGTAGACAAACTACACGAATTGATCTTACCTCAATGTAAGCAAATTATTTGCTTGTATTATAGATGCTAGTTAATAATATCAATACATAAAAATACATAATTAAATACTGGAACATATTTAATAAACACCCAAACCCAAAAATACAAACATTTATGCTCATCACACAAATGCCTGTCCCTGTCGGGAATCGAACCCGAGAACCGTTGATTGCGTAGTATGGTCGCTAACCATTCTACTAACAGGGCGAAAATAAAATTGTTTTTTCACTTTGAATAGAATGAAGTGTCATCTACAAACAATACAGCTCCATACGTGTCCCCTACGTAATAAGGTAAGTTTTTAATGTATATGAGAAACAGAAATGTATAAAATGTAGAACCCTGTGGAACACCTATAGATCAAATCAAATTACTTATAAAATTTTTCTTTTCAATTTGTCTTCATGTTTACTTCCAGCAACAGTAGCATGCGGAGGATATGTCGGCGTCTTTATTCCATTATTGAATAACATACAAAATGACAAAGTACATTTTGTATGTTTCTAAATAGGCTTTGATTTTAGATTAAATTTTACTAAAGATGCGAATGTCTGATCGAATACCATAAATCGGCAAAGCAATCTTTCAGGAATAAGTGAAAAACAAACGTATAAGTGAATGCTCGTTCTGTGCGTGAATTTTTGTGTATGTGGTTGGTTGTGTGTGTGTGTGTGTGTATGTGTGTGTGTGCGTGCGTGTGTGTGTGTGTGTGTGTGTGTGTGTGTGTGTGTGTGTAGCAAGAATATTTCAGTTTCTGAATAGTTAAGTGAAAAAAGCCATCTGATTATTTCCTCAGAAGCAAGTCAAATGAGAATTCGATTATTAGTTTTTCAAGATTATCTATGACTACAAACATTTCGCCAACATGTTCTTAATACTATGAAGAAGCTTTTTATTAAATTTTTATCAGATTTCTAATTCTGTTAAAAGTTTTCTTCATATCAAAATATACTTCAGGAATTCAACTTCTTTATAAGTATTTTAGAAGCAAAAAATGATGTTATGTTGATTTTATCCACTTCAGAAATATATATTATCATTTATCCATTTAGTAAGTTATTAATAACATACGGGTATGTTATTAATAATTACGTACTATGTTATTAATAATTAGTAACATACGGGTAAGTAGTAGGTAAATAGTATTTAATAGGTTTTGTTAAAAAAATAATAAAAAGTTAATAATACTCTTTGAAATAACACTTCTTATAATCTATATGTTTTCTGTACTTATAATGATTTTAAAAAAGGTTCGTCTGTAAACTTTTGAAAACTAGACTCTAACCTTAACAAAACGTTTTTTAAAGCACATGCAATGTTTTTCCAATATAATCAAAAGTAATGTTTACATGAAAATATAAACTTTTGAATAAATAAACAATATCTTATCTGTGGAAACAGCGAAATGGCGGGCGAATACGTGAACGTGTAAAGTTTATCGGTTGGCAGCGTTACAAAGAAGAATATGATATCGGAACGTTTCGGCGGCAAATTGTCGAGCGTAGCGATGGCGATGCAGCTATATAGTTGATTACATCGAGTACTTGATACGACAAGCTGTCGCTCACACGAGCGAGAACGTGGCCATCTGTATAATAAACAAATTCACCCCACACAGCCCGCCCTGGCTTTACATAGGTAGCTCTATTTAACCCCATGTTGATCCCGATCCCCTTTGAAGAATTCTACTAGGCAGTTTATAAAAGGAATATAATTGAATACGCGTGTTTTTTTATGGAAGAAGGTATAAATGAGCAGGAAGAGAATACATGCATAAGTTTACCGACTACCTAAGCCTCTGAACCGGAACACGACAGTGACCAGCGGTGACGCTATTGCGGCAGGAATAGGTAAGGCGGTGGTGCCAGACCCGGGCAAGCCAATGCCGAACTCCATCACATAGTAGCCTCGATGGTAGTGACTCGCATAGCCAATCAGTCGCCTTTTACGACCTGCCTGGCAGAACGGCAGTTGCCCAATATTCTTCAAAGGAGTTCGGGACCAACACGGGAAAAAAAACCTGATTTTGATCTCAATCTAATTTTCAGAAAACCTAATTTAGGTTTCTAGTTTGTTATACTACGTACGTACGTATTAAATAATGACGTTACTCTCACTGGAGACGTTAGTAACTTTTTTTATAGAAGAGGGGACAAACAAGCAGGAGGTGCACCTGATGTTAAGTGATCACCGCCGCCTATAAACATCCGCAATACCAGAGTCTTGTAGTTACATAGGTGGCTTTTTAAAAGTGAGTAAGCTCTTTACTCTCTTGCTCTTGAAGGTCCCCAAGTCGATCCTGTTCGGGAAAACCCCTGCCGGCAATTGATCCCACAAAAGACTAGTGCGACGCAGAAGTGCCGGTAAAACCGCACAGTTGTGGATTACCAGACATCGAGATGGTGAAGGTGGAACTTCAAATTTTGACATGACGTCCGATGATCTATTTATGATGACTACTTTCATGATTAATGAGAGGTACAGTCCCGCAACAAAACGTGCGGATATCATATATCATATCTTAACTAGGTATTCCTTTCACAATAGAGTAAATACTTGTCGCTGTCGTATACCGGTGTGGATGGTAAGATAGCCGGTAAACAAATGTATATGGCATTACCATCCTGCCACTCAAATAGCACCTCGCTATTAAAATCTATGGTATCTGTTATGTCAAATCTGTTTATCTTATTGCTATTGCATTGGCAAGATAGCAAATAATGTACAAAAAAAAAGACAAAAAAAATCTTTTGATCTTATCGATAACAATTTTACAAGGATCGCCCTCCGGATTAATCTGAAGATTACTTTAAATACATATTTTCTTTAGCACTGACTCATGCTAGGGAGAAATTAATTTTCTTTTAAACAAGGAAAAAGCAAAAACCTTCAGGTCAGATAACGCTCTTTTAACTGAGTTGCACGTTGACGGTCCAATGTGCTGAAATTCTCCATTTCTTTGTATTGTGATCGATTTATTTGATTATACTGACCGTAGGTTTTACATATATTTGTTAATATACTAGTTCAATGCAGATGAAACTCCATTTATAATATGATTAATATTTTCGTCCCTCCTACTATATTTTGCTCGCGCACGCGTAGCTCAGTTGGTAGTACATTGCTATTCGCTTGGTCTAAAGGTACTAGATCAAACTCAGTCGTGTCAATTTTTTTTTGGAACGAAGTTCCTTACGGCAGGCTTGGAGGGGATAGGGATTTTGCTGCGCGACCGAACTGAAAAAAATGTGATAGTAAAACCGTAAGAAAAATGCGTGGAATAAAAGCGTTAAATGAGACGTGCGCAGGAGCGACAGTCGCGTACACAAGCGAGTAGTGCCGTTTAGCCGAAGGAAGTTCGTTCCTACCTGGTGTCCCGCGACACCACATCATTTTTTTTTTTTCAAAAAATCTATAGATAGCTTGAAAATGTCACTATTATTGCTCCAGTTGTCTTAGGGATCATAGACACATCGATATTTATAATATGTTAAATAATCGACTTTATATCATTAAATGTTTTTTTTACTACACAGTATATTATATATTGATATTGATAATTTAAATATATAATAGTGTTGCTACATGGGGCACACTAAAAGTTTTGCACTTCTAGCTAATCGGAACTATTTGAATTTCGAATGTTATATTTTTAAAACCTTGTTTTTTGTAATTGTAATTTGTAAAAACTCCCGCACATTGTTTTTTTTTTATTTATTTTGCACTTTCTTATTAATAAAAAAACAATGTGCGAGAAATGATTTGTCAATTGTTTTTTTATCACCAAGGTTCTACGTACGCAACGAAAATGGAATTAAGTCGAAAAGATTTTAGAGCGATGATTTTTCATAATTTTAAAAGTTCTCTTTCTCCGCAAGACTGTGCCGCTCGTCTTCAAAATGCTTTTGGGAGAGAAGCACCTTGTTTGAGCACCGTGAGGCGATGGTTTGCTGAATTTGAAAGAGGTCGAGTTACTTTATATGACGAATTTCGTGAAGGGTGGCCTTCAACTGCCGTCAACGAAAATAATATGGCTACTGATAAGCGGTTAATTGAAGATAACCCTCGGATTACGCATGAGACAATTGGAGGACTATTGAGGATTGGTATGAGCCAAATTCAGAAAATTTTACACGAAGAATTGAAAGTTCGGAAACTTTGTTGTCGTTGGATCCCTCATGAATTAACAGCGGAGCAGAAGCGGGCTCGCGTGGAATGGTGCTCACAGATTCTACTGAAGTACGACCACGGACATTCTAATGCTGTTTATGACATTGTCACAGGAGACGAAACGTGGATTTATTGTTTTGAACCCGAAAAAAAACAGCAATACCAAAATAACATTTTTTATCATTCTTGTCTGTCTGTCTATCTGTCTGTTTGTTCCAGGTAATCTCTGAAACGGCTGAACTGATTTTGACGGGACTTTAACTGGCAGATAGATGATGTAATAATAAATAACTTAGGCTACTTTTTTTTAATTCACGCGAACGAAGTCGCGGGCACAGCTGGTTTATATTATTAATAGTACGAAATATTATGTATTAAGTAGCTGGTAATCTAATTTTTTATAACTTGTAGTGGAGTCATATCAGTAGCCTTTTTTGTAGTAATATATTGCTTTATATATCCTTCTTAGTCTTTACAGTTTCTTTGCAACGACCCCACTGACAGAGTGTAAATCATTAAAAATTCTTGATACGATAAAACATTATCCTTGCATAAAGGACGTCTCTTTTCAAACAATTGTAGTCGTATTGAGAACAATACATTGAATCTAGGAGCTGTTCACTATTAGTGTCCTAGGTATTATATTCGGATATCCTCTTCTCCTCCTCTCTAGGCATTACACAGACATATTATTGTCAAATCTATATTGCTATAAGTCTTGCAGGCGCATCGCCTCTGTGGTCTAGTGGTGCAGCGTTGGCGTTGACCACATGAGGTCCCGGGTTCGATTCTCGGGTCGGGCACTTTAAAAAAAATGTGTTTTTCAGTTTTCTGATAAACACAAAGTTGCCCGGGATTGGAAAGTGCCCGGTTGGCGATAGGCTTGCCACTATCACATTTGTGGGGCCAAGTATTTTCGGCTAATCGTGGGTGCACTTGTTGTACCTCTGCCTACCCCTTCGGGGATATAGGCGTGAAGATACTTGCAGGCGCAAGTTTCCCTGAGTGAGAAACGAGGCATTAGTGCTTCTTATTCATCAATTTTCTCATCTTTCACGTACAATATAATATCACAAACTGTTTATCCTAAGCGGGGTAGTGTACATGTTCGGTTCACTCCTTTTAACACTAAAAGAAACTAGTGAGATTATGTTTATTTAATTGCATAAAAATAGATTTGCAATTTATGAATCTCTTTGTTAAAAACAGCGGAAACTGTTGAAACCATAAGCATACTTTTATAGTCGTACAATCCAATAAAGCATTTTTAGAAGTGACATCGAATGCAGCGCCACCGGCGGCGCAGGTATGTCCAAACGGGATTCCACTTCTGTCGCTATTTGCACTGAAACGTTTCACATTCCACAGACCGTACTAAAGGCGCCCAAGTACCTACTGTTTCAAGGCCAATAACATGTTTTCTTTCAAATAACTACGTTTATTTAAGCAAAAATTCTAAATAGTAATTTCTTTTATTCCATATATTTCAAATAAGCAGATAGTCTTCCAGACGGAAAAAGATAAATATCACCTATAGATATGTTAAAAATCCATTGTTATCTTATCCATGTGGAAGAGTTGGAATACAATACGCATATATTTATAAACTACCTTTATTTCAAAACCAGAACGAAACGACATGATCGTGTTATTAAACCCAGTCGCGACTCTACCACCTAGCGACATATTTTACAACTTTATTTCTCATACTAGATACTAGATGTACCGTTCTATTTATGATACCTAATATATTTTTACATGATTTATTTCATCTGTTTAGTGACAACTGCGTATCTATTTCCAATTGATCTAAACTTTGGTCGGTGGTGAATGAAATAGGTACTAAGTTCACACGTTAGACTTAAAAATACTTCACGAATTACTTTAAAATTTGTATATATATATTATTTCTCACACTAGATACTAGATGTGCCGTTCTATTTATGATACCTCATATATTTTTATAAGATTTATTTCATCTGTTTAGTGACACCTGCGTATCTATTTTCAATTGATCTAAACTTTGATCGGTGGTGAATGAAAATAGGTACTGTAGGGGTTTATTCCTACTAATGATATGACTGATATAAAACTGATAAATGATAATCTGATAGGCGAGTGATTCTGCAGCTGATGATATATGATATATGGGAGGAAAATGAAACCCGATTGGCTGCTTATTGATCACTGCGTTTATTCAATATTATAACAAGTTAATATAATATTAGGAAATGCATACTCAGGCAAATGTGACGTACGAGCGTAATGACGCATTGGCTCGTACATCTTGCCTGTCTAAAAAGGAGCAAACAAGAAGAATTAACAAAATGATACTTAAAATTAAACAATTAACAATAAAATGTAAAAGGTATAAAGTAGTATAAATGATTATCAATAATATAATATTTTGTTCCGGTATCCTGACGTCCAAGAATGTTAGGTGTCTCCTTACATCGTGTCTCAGTCCTGACCTAGTACAACAAACGTCATGTATCCGGCGCTTGAGTGCAATTCGATTCACATTTTCATTGTTTTATTTTATAAAGCGATTATGATTTCAATTTTATTGTTTTATTTATGTTGATATATAGGAGCTATTAAAGCACTTAGTCTGTTGATGTGATATTTGTGCATGATAGTATCTCAGACTGCGACATGCCACGAACTTCAGGATTGTATAATATGATGTACATATTATATTTTTCTGATATAGATAGGCTGATAACGTGAATCAACTCGTAGTTTTCACTCGTAGTTAGACGTACATTTACTCCCACAATAAAACTGAATAAAGCTTTTATTTGACTTTAGTTCGGACGTATAGAGTTTTGTATAAGTATTTTATATTTTTTTCCATTTAATTGACCAGAAAATTAATTTCAATGCTCCCATAATTGGCCAGGTGATTCTATGCGGATATCCAATTATCCTCGATATACATATATATCCATTAAGTTCGGTGAAGGCTTTCTTGCGCGCGATGGGTATTTGAAACCATGTTATCAATGTTTATAATATTCCAGTTCATTGTTATGTAAGCTGATATATGTTTATACTCGCCTCCTTTGTTGAGGTTCGTAATTGACTATTAATATTTTAAATTGTTATAAGTACATATTCTTGAACAGGTGATATAATTAAGTTGTCGTTTAATGATGCTACTTTATGTCTTTAATGTTACCACCCGGATATGTCTGTCCCTTCCGGGTGGAGTTTGCATACACGTGCTAATGTTCACTTTCCAGAGGACATGTTTTCCTCCTTGATAATGACAAATGTCATTTGATTCAACGTCCTTGAAGGGTTGGTCCCTTCCAAATTTACTTTTTCGTAGCATGCAGTAGCTACTATTTCGATGTTAAATATGTCATAGGTATCTGGGTCTGTTTGCGGTCTCGATAAGATAGGGCCACCGACAAGGAAGTATCCTGTAGTGAGACACATGTCGTCTGGATTTTCGATTAGAGCGCAGAGCGGACGAGCACGTATGAACTCATACACGCTTTAATTTGATGTAACAAGGTGGTGACCTCTTCGTATCCCAGTTGTCTGCTGACCCATTCCTCCTAAGTTGTTGCTTGAGGCTCTTCACAGCGGCCTTTCAAAGATTTCTTACTGATGGCCAAGACGGGGCGTTGAAGTGCGTTGAAGAAGAATTTCACTGTATATGTTCTTCGTATTGATAATGAGAAGTTCCGTACACCCGTCGGAGGAGGACAATATGATAGAGTGCTCATAGAATAACGTAAAACTCCGTTTTAATCCGTCCATCCACTTGCAAGGTTGCCATTTACAGCCAAATAGAGATTCAAATTCAAAATTTTGCAGTTAAATTTCAATACTCTTTTTTCCTTCAAAGATGATATTTCTTTGTGAAATTCAAAATATTGAACTGTTAATATAATTATGTAATTGAATTATATATTTCACTTGGTGATAGGTATTTGCTTTGTGCGTGTTCGGATTGTGAAACTTAACACCCAAGCATGTTCTCGTAATGCGGGTGACAGAACTCAGTTTAATAAACAATAAATGATAGAGTTGCATTTTAATTGTAAAACTGTGTGCACACTTTCCTGATATGTCTTATACTCTTTTTGTTGATGTTGGTTTAGTAACTTTCCATCATAAAAGTGATTGAAAATATTAGTGTTGCTTGTAGGTATTCCTTGTAGCGCAGTCGGCGGCGTTTTTTTTTTTTTGACTTTATATGATGCCAATTTTTGGCAGGAATGATATGCGTGATTCGTCGTATTCTGTTTGCGACGATTTCTTCCACTTTGAAATAACTCCATGTGACCCAAAAACTATAACGAAGTCCGTCCGTGCATGTAAACTGATTTTTCATGAAGAAATGGTGTCTAAGACTTTCTTCCTGAATTGAAATGATAATAATGATTCGAACCTAGGTAATGATACTTGATAATGATATTCTATTTGATATTCTTTAACGAACGACTTTTATTTTTACTTTAGTGTGTCTCGGTATGCACACACCTTTATAGTCTGTTACAAAATAAATTGCACACGCGTAAGACTCTCTGATGCAGCACAAAATTCGTGTCTCTGAAGTGAATGACTTCTGTGGCCCAAATAACGTGAAATTTGAAAACTATTTATGTTCATAATTTTTTTTAATTCATTCCATTAATTTTGGATTGATTTTGATAACTTGTCATTCCAGGATAATTATGATAGATTTGTTTGTTAAAATAATTTTTTCGTGTGATTGTGAGTGAGTCCACTCTCCATGTTATTTAGGCTGAGACCTGATGACGTCTTTGATGACGCGTTGCAATAACGCGTAGATTTGTAGTAGCGGATTGTGATTTCATGTGGTATGCTGTCTTGCTCACACATGGAGGGTTGTTCAGTTCTCGCATATTATGTCTTAATGACTCATATTCATACATAAGTGGTTTATAGCCATCTGATAATGATTTATGTTTTGCAAATCTGGTCAAGTTGACTGATTTTGAGCGACCCAATATTTGTTCAAAATTTTGTTTCATAGGGATGACTACTGCATATCTACCATCTTCGAGGCGTCTTTTCGATTGGTATAAATCTTCATAATAGTGTTTCTGCTCTGATACTGCCAATTTTATGGGTGACTTCTGATTATCTTTGATTTCCCAATATTTAGGTAATTTTTGGACCTTTTTGATGACAACATTGCAACCGACGGTTTTCACGTTGCCTGATAGGATCCATCCGAGCTTTGTGAGTTGAGCAATGGGAGTTAGTGGTGGACCCCTTATGAGGCCATCCATGATAATGTCAGAGTATACACTGGCGTCTAGTAATAAATCGATTGGTTTCGAAATATTATATTCTGGATCGGCGAGTTTGATATTTTGAATATGAGGCCAGGTTTTATTTTTGAATGATGCATTAGGCAGGTTGTTGATTACGCGTGATATCACGAGTGCTTGAGTAGTAAACTCATAGTCCTCATATATTGATTTGCAGACCAGGGATACCATGCCTTTGCTCTGTTTTGAACTTGTTCCGATTCCGGACACCGATGCGGGATAATATTGGCGTTGTAATCCTAGTAACTGAGCTGCGTTTTTTGATATAAGGGTTGCTTGAGACCCTTGGTCTAGGAGCGCCCTTAGGGTGATGTAGGTACCGTCTGCCGACTGTACTTTAATTAATATTGTTGTAAGCAATATTTCTTCATCATTCATGGAGACATAGGGTGCATCATGTCGTTTAGGTAGTAGGTTCGAATTCAGTTCGCTTAAAGCTGATAGCGATGTTTTCGAAGCGGGTTGCGACGGCACGTGCACGTGCGGGGAGGGCGGTGCGCGCACGTTTTGAATCGCTTGCAATTTGCTTATTGACTTTATTTTTTCTGCAATACTTGTCTCATGTATTTTTGTATTATGTGGTTCATTGCACTTTTTACAGCGCCGAGTTGATTTACATGGTTTGTCATAATGTGTGTAAAGACAATTAGGGCAGATTTTATGCTTAAAAATAATTTCCATCTGCTCCTTGGCTGGTAAATTGAAAAATGTCTCACACATGAATAAATCATGGAATGAATTACAAATAATACATGGTTTCCTTGTATAATATGCAGGTGTTGCTTGATAAAATCCTTTGCGGAAGGGTTGATTCTGATAACGAGATGCTGGGATGGCCTTGTTTTTGTTGGAATATTTCTGTGCTTGATAGACTGGCTTGCTCGTGCTCTGATCATTTTCCCTTTCTTGACTTTGTATAGGTTCGAGCGCCATAAATTTATTTTCGATAAATGACATAAATTCTTCATATGTAGGCAGAGTGCGCGGCTCCTTGCGAGACGTCTTGTAGTCGCTGTAGGTATCCATGTCTAACTTTTTCGATAAAATATGCACTATTAATGGATCCCAGCTTTTGGTGTCCACCCCCAAATTATGTATGGCATGAATACATTCTGTGGTGGTGTCGTAGAGCCTTTTCAATTCATACGATGACTGTTTATGTATATTAGGCTGATTGAGGAAAATTTCAATTTGTCTAGTGAAAAGTAATTGTGGATTGCTGTAGCGATGATTTAAGATTTCCCAAGCAGTTTCATAGTTCTCTGCTGAGACGTGAAGATGCTGGATGATGCGCTCTGCTTCCCCTTTTACTTTGCACTTTAGATGTTGCATTTTTTGAGCGTTGCTTAAATATTTGTTATTATGTATGGCTTCGGTGTATAGATCGCAAAATGTAGGCCACTGAGTGAAATCGCCTGTAAATATAGGTATGTCTATTTGGGGTAGACACTGCTGTAAATGTGCACTCGAACATAATTTCTGATTTAAATTGCGTTTGATACTGATATATTGGCTCTCAATGTCACCGTATTTTTCTTCGTATTGTATGTCGGCTCCAGATATTAAAATGTCGATGCGTAAGTGCAGTTCATCGATGTTACGCCAGCGATGCTGCAGGTTACGCAACTCGTCTTCAATCTCCCACTTTTCTTCAATGCTCTGGTCTTTAACGCGTTTCATCTGTCGTTCCAATGCTCGGAAATTGGCATACTGCTGAACCAAGAGATCTTGAATGTCCTTGCTTGGATTTTCGATGTGAATTTTTGGAACTTGAAACTGTGTTGTTCTAGACGTCGAAGGCGTTTGTTCCATGGGTGTGGTGTATCCGCCTTTTGATGTTGATGGTTGCGTTATTTTGGGAGTAGAAGATCGTTCGGAGTCCGACTTCAGTGTTGATCGCGCCGTAGTGTAAAAACTCATAACATCGATATAAATGTTCTTTTTAAAATAGTCAGAAGTCTTATCTTCAGATGATTCTAATATTTTGTTGTTGTGCTCAAACTCCCCCCACAGATTGTCAATAGTTTCGATGCGCCTCGCAAAATATTCCGGTGTTTTTCGATCTGCGGAATCCTTTTTATAATTTCCGTAGATCCTCTCGATATCCTTCATGATAGCACTTTGCCTTTCTAGTAATTCTTGCATGATGATAAATGATGATATTTTCGGTGTATCTAAAATCCCTTTACAGCATGTGCGTACTGTCTCAACTTTCCCGGGGCGACCCGCTTCTGGGAGACCGGTTAAGCCGATTCGCTGCCGCAACGAGAAATCAAATACACGAAATCAATAATATGACTGTTCTTGATAAATAGGTATGTTTCTCCAAACACGTAGCTCGAAGAAAATTCACAATGCTTGATAAATATGTTGATAAATATTTTTCTGCAAATATCTTCTTAATTGTAGTGCAGATGATGAGGTCTTCTCTTCGATGATGATGTCGTCTTCTAATAATCCACAAGTCACTGATTTTGACGGTTAAAGGACCAAAAAAAAATGTAGGGGTTTATTCCTACTAATGATATGACTGATATAAAACTGATAAATGATAATCTGATAGGCGAGTGATTCTGCAGCTGATGATATATGATATATGGGAGGAAAATGAAACCCGATTGGCTGCTTATTGATCACTGCGTTTATTCAATATTATAACAAGTTAATATAATATTAGGAAATGCATACTCAGGCAAATGTGACGTACGAGCGTAATGACGCATTGGCTCGTACAGGTACTAAATTCACACGTTATATATATATATATATATATATATATATATATATATATATATATATATATATATATATATATATATATATATATATATTATTTTATTAAATTCGTATGCTACTAGGTGGTAGATATCTACATTGTCTCGCACGGGTCTGGTATCACCGCCTTACCTATTCCTGCAATAGCGTCAGTGATTGTCACTGTCATGTTCCGATTTACAGGGCAACTTAGCTGGTAATCTTATGCATGTGACATTAGACCCCGCCACAAGATTGCTACGCACATCATAACATCTTTAGTGTATATATAGGTAGGTCACACTATAAGTTTTGCGTAACTTAAAAAAACAACATATTATAACCAAAATATTATATTTATTGCTTTTCAAAATAATCTCCCCTACATTTTAAATATTTTTTTATGCGATCGAACCATTTTTTAAAACAGGAGGACCACAGATCTGTAGGCATGTTTTCTACGTGCTGATTGAACGCTATTCAACGCGTTGGTAAAAGTAAAACCTTTCATCAAGTCTTTAATTTTGGGGAAAATACAGAAATCACAGGGTGCTAGGTCGGGGCTATACGCAGGATGATTGACGAGATGTACTTTTTCGGAAGCTAAAAATGACTTTGTTTTGTTGGCCGTGTGTGAAGAAGCGTTATCATGGTGTAGGAGAATGCGGCTTTTGGGTCGTCTTTCGTGAACTTTTTCTAACACCCTGGATAAACAAATGGTAGAATACCACTCGGCATTAACACTCTTTTGATCTTCAAGTGGAATTGTACAGATGGAACCCGTAGCTAAGAAAAAAAACGCGATCATTTTTTTACCAACTTTTCTCGCCTGACTTTTGTTGGCCTATTCTCATTTTTAAACACCCATTCACAAGATTGCTGTTTTTTTTCCGGGTTCAAAACAATAAATCCACGTTTTGTCTCCTGTGACAATGACATAAACGGCATTAGAATGTCCGTGGTCGTACTTTAGTAGCATCTGTGAGCACCATTCTGAAAATTTTCTGAAAGAGATAATCGCTACTTATAAAAACTGATGATATTGGGTCGTTGTCATCCGTGTCGTGAATGTAATGCCAAATGTAAAAGCTTTCCACAACTCCCCGATTTAAAAGACGATAAGGACTGAAGGACGGAAGAAGGACAAGAAGGACGAGGTAGCTCTAAGCTACAGAAAAACAGCGGTATTACCACAATCGAACGAGTTTTTTTATATCATAAGATAACAAACAAGCAGATGGGTCTCCTGATGGAAAGGGTCACCTTTCACCTTTTACGACCCGCCTGGCAGAACGGCAGTTGGCCTATTCTTCAAAGGAGCCCGGGACCAACACGGGGATGTTGCAGAATTATCATGTTAGAAGTGACACGCTTAGCGAATTTGAGGCAGACGTTACGATAGACGTTTTATCTCACAGACGATCCACTACTTTGCAAGAATACTCGGTTAGTGAGGTGATCATCTCATCGTTGCAATTTTATAACTTGATAACGAGTACCACAAGTTTCTTTCGATAGCCAGAACCGGCACGATAACGGGGTGCTAAAAATTATCATCATACTCCGAGCTGTTACTGAGATTTGTGGATAGCTCAAGGGTTAACTATTAATGCGACTATTCTTTTTTTGTTGGTTAGATCTATTGATGTCGTGGATTTCTGTATTCCTCTCTTCTTGAATAAATGATTCTAACATATCCGTAATAGTTAAACTGCTTTTAATATCAATAAGCTGAGTAAATACTTACTTTTAACGTCAAAGTACAAATGTACAAAAAGTCCGTGACAGCAATTAAAAACTGAAAACTCTTATAAAGCTAATTTGAATGGTTGCGGTTTGGAAAGTTGGGACTTCATTAGAACTACTGTTTGTGTTTCACCCAAACTGCTCGCCGCTCTAATGTTTTAGATTATTCGCGCTTATTTCTCATATTCTATCTTTTATTAAAATTTATTTTTTAATTGCATTTGGTAGCGAATGAGATGAGAGAGCATTAGTAATAATCGACAAACATTTCTGAGTGTGACTAACACTCGGAAATATTTAACGATTACTAATGCTATTGTATAATGGTATATTAATTCCGCGTTGATTGCTACTTCTTTTTGAAAAATATACAAACTTCTTATTAAAAGAGATAGAAGACTTTCTTATGAAATAGATTAAAAATATACGAGTCAAAAGCGAGTCGGACTCGCTTACGTAGGGGGACCCTACATACCAAAAACATATTATAATAAGTCTTTAATCTGCAAGATCCTATAAAAATAAACTTTGTACAGCTACCGAAATATTTTATGCGACTACCAAAATTATCCCGTATCTCATAAATTACATGATCTATTTTGTTCAAACCAATTTTTATTTGAAGTTCGCTTGAAAGTAGCTCTGTTGGTAGTGCATTGCTATTTGCTTGGTCTAAAGCATTGACTATAGAACCAAAGGCAAGGTGGTCACTAGATCAACCGTGTCAAAATTTTACTTTTTTCAAAAAATCTGTAGGTGGCTTGGAAATATCATTATTAATGTTCCAGTTATCCTAAGGTTGTTGGTCCCGGGCTCCTTTGAAGAATAGGCCAATTGCCGTTCTGCCAGGCAGGTCGTAAAAGGTGAACGAGTTTCTATGTGCGTCACTACTATCGTAACTACTAGGTGGTAGAGTTCTGCATTGTCTCCTGTCTGGTACCACCGCCTTACTATCAGTGCTTGTCACTGTCGTGTTCCGGTTTGAAGGGTAATGTAGCCGGTAAACTTGCATGTGGCATTAGACCTCGCCACAAGATAGCAACGCCCCATTAACATCTTTGGTGTCTATAGGCGATGGTTGACTCTTACTATCAGGAGACCCATCTGCTTGTTTGCTATCTTATCAGGGCGAGCGAAGCGAGCCCTACACTAGGCCACTTTCTATGCACTTTTGTGGTATTTGTTATTGAAAAAGTATCGCACTTTCAGGTTTGAGCTTTGACGCGGTAGTTTAAATTCATGTCTAGATGTGTTAAAATACCATTTTATAAACTTAAAAAAATTTAGAAAAAAAAATAGAAAATACATGTATTAGAATTTTATTACTACTAACGCCATCTATTATGAAACAAACGAGTTAAAACGCTAGGTAACGAGTTAAAATGCTACTTTGGCGTGGTAGATTTAATTCATTTTAATTCACTCCATTTTAATACAATATTAATCTATTAATACACTAGTACTTTTTAACTTCCTGATACGTATGTAGATAAGGAAGTTTTTGATTTTGCTCCGATTTTCAAAAATCGAATTTTCACCAGATGTACGCGTTTTGAGGTCCCAGGAACTTTTTTCGACTATTTTCTCGATGACGTCAGTGTGTCTGTATGTATGTGTGTGTTCGTGTGTGTGTATGTGTATGTCTGTATGGAAACAAAAGTTATGTTCAAAAGTTATGAGATATAACTTTTGAACGGCTGGACCGATCGAAACGCGCTTGATGGCATTTGATTGGATTCCACTCAACTTAGATTTCCTGAAAATTTGAACCAAATGGGTCCAAGGGATTTTGATAAAATTTTGAAAAAACCCAAAATAAATTTTAGTGAAACAGATTTTTTTTAATATAACTTCCAGATTAATGTACTGCTTGAGTACAAAAACTAATCAGCTATATTCTTAAACAAATTAAGTCTAATGCATAAATTGCATCAAACCGGTTTATCTATTTGGAAGTAATCGTTGAAAATTTTGAAAAATGCTTTTTTCGACATAACTTCGAAATATTTCAACCAATCATTTTTTAGTATTCTACAATATTTTAGTACTAAAAAAATTACGTCGAATGCCGTTTTAAAAATCAAAATCGAATCTTATTTTCAAAAGTTACAGCTTTTCAAATATTAAAATTACGTTGTAATCTTAAACGTAATCGCCTCTGTGGTCTAGTGGTATCGCCTCTGTGGTCTAGTGGTTCGCCTCTGTGGTCTAGTGGTCCAGCGTTGGCGTCGACCACATGAGGTCCCGGGTTCGATTCCCGGGTCGGGCACATAAAAAAAGTGTTTTTTCAGTTTTCTAAGAAACACAAAGTTGCCCGGGATTGGAAAGTGCCCGATTGGCGATAGGCTTGCCACCTATCACATTTGTGGGACCAAGTATCTTCGGCTAATCGTGGGTGCACTTGTTGTACCTCTGCCTACCCCTTCGGGGATATGGGCGTGAAGATACTTTTTAAAATTACGTTGTTTTTAGCAAACTTATTTAATGTTTTTGAAATAATTTTTAGACTAATATACCGACTGACTTTAAAATCTTATCAGCTTTTTTCCTTTAAAAACTGCGTCAAGTACCGTTAATTGGATAAAAATCAGTCTCTTTGTTTGGGATCTATCAATGACGAAAATTTTTGAAAACAATGTTTTTTGACATTGCTTCAAAATTTTTAAACTACCGATTATTTAGCTAAAGCAATAGGTAAATTGAGTTGAATGCCATTTGAAATTTGATCAATTTGATTATCGTTTCCAAAATATACAGTTTTTCAAAAATCAATGTACTGCCATTTTTATCAAAATAAACTGCATGTACGATTGTTTCGTTGGTACAATTGAGATATTGCAATATTTCTTAGAACTGAAAAAAATCTATGCTTGTAGTTTTTACTCTTTTGAGCTTAAAATACCTTAATTTAGCGGAAAGTTTCAGGGATGGCCTGCAAGGTCAACAGTTTACAGATTTTTCACAATATGATTATTGTGAAACAGTACAAGTGTATTAATTGATTAATATTGTATTGAGATCAATTTTCAATCTTAGCCCGAGGGTAAAAAGCTACAAAAAAGTATGGTCATGCCCGAAGAGGTAGAGGTATAACGTGTGCATCCACGATTAGCCGAAGATACGTCTTAGTCCCACAACGTGACGGGTGATCAGCTTAACATTGGTTAGTGTTAAGCTGATCACCCGTGGTTAAGGTGATCAAGGTGCCCGGTTGGGCACCTTTCCAATCCCGGGAATCGTTGTTTTTATTAGAAAATTGAAAAAAAGAAACAAATTTTTGATTTGTCTGACCTGGGAATCGAACCCCGAAGGTTTCTCTGAGAGAAAAATTCATTCGCTGAGTTTAGTTTAGTGAGTACCTGCGGTAAGTCCAATTTTAATCCTAAAAAATTTGAGGGTTAATTAAATAAAACATTTTTTTATTTCGAAAATCGATCTTATTTTAACTTAGCAAAATGTTAAAAATATGTTTTTCTTTATAAGATTAATTTTCATTTTTAATACCCATTTTTCCTTGAAAACTCTTTTGCAAGAAAGCTACCACAAATAAAAATTGATTTCTATCAATATTAGGCTTTACGAACGAAGTGGTTGCGCGAGATGGATCTTGAGTTGCATATTATAGGTAGACGGTAGACCGTATATACTATATTATATAGGTAGACCAGAAAATATGGTGTAAAATTTTAGTAGATAACCTTTATATTTGTTCTGTGTAGATAACATTGATAATAATAAAGTCGTGTTTTTAATAAATCAAGAAAATTTTAAAGAATTTTTCTTAAAAAAACATCTCTAAAAAAATTTGTCTTAGAAACATGTTTTCTTATTTTGGTTTTATTTTCCTGCGCCCTTCTAGACCAAAACCTGATGACGCCTTTGATGGGAATATACCTAATATTCGGGTAAAAATACGCTGGCTTAAATAAAAATAAAATTAAAAGATGTAATAATTCTCATAAAAATACTTTCCTAACAATATTACTAGATAGGATAATTTTGCGAGCCCTTACAAAGCTCTGCTTTTTGCTAGTGATATATAAAAAAAGCTCTATTCCCCAAAAAACTGCGTCCAATACCATAAATTGCATCAAAATCTGTTTATGCGTTCGGAAGATATTGTTGAAAATTTTCGGATAAAATGTTTTTTCTACATAATTTCAACTAATCATTTAAAATTTTCAAAAGTTACAAATTACATAATAAATATTAAAATTATGTTGTTTTCTACAAATTTACTTTATATTTTTAAAATAACTTTTAGGCTAATTTACAGTTCTTTTTTTTAATCATATCAACTATTGTACTTAAAAAACTGCATCAACACCGTAAATCGAATAAAATTCGGATTTATCAATGGCAATAATTTTTGAAAAAATATATTTTTTTGACATTTTTGCGACTTTCCTCAAACTATCGATTTTGTTGCTAATAAAACATTTTATAACTCAAATATTCTGTTGAAAGCTCGGAAATTCTCGGAATCTATACATTGGTATAGTTTTGGCTTCTTTGGGCTTGAAATACCTAAATTTAGTGGGAAGTTTCAAGAATTGCCTGCAGGGTTAATCGGTGTACAGATTTTTTTTCAATTTTCACTCGAGGATTCAAGTCAGAGATGGGGACACATTTTTTACCGTTTCAAGCGAATATCTTACAAAATATTGACAAAATAAAAATAAAAAACCTAACCTACATATCAAAAAGATTTATCCAATAATACCCCACATGGCTATACTCTTTTTTTTTCATCTCTCAGTAACATGTATGGAGATTTTTAATAATTTTATTTTCCAAAATTGTACTGACTCATTTTGTAGCGGTTCATAAGAAAATACCTTGTTTTCATATTTGAACCATACAGTACCCATAGCTTTCAAGTAAAATGAATAACATACGGATGGACAGACGGATAGACGGACAGACGGTCAGACGGACATGATGAAATCATAAAGGTTCAGTTTTTACTACGGCTACGTTTGGCTGCGGAACCCTAAAAATAGTATAGTTTTTCATATATCTTTTCGCTAATATAAAAGTTAGGCCAGACCCGCGTGGTTCGCGCGCACGGCACGGTGTGTAGGACGGCGAAGACATGAGACGCGGCAGCCCACGACCCGGCCCTTATTCAATACAGTTTTGCATAAACTGTTTACACGATCCCGCCGATAGTGCGTCGCTCTACGACAAATTTCAAATTCGATATCGAGCGATATTTTTATTTACATTATGACTTCCCTACAGACCCAGTTTTGTTTTTTCGTGTTTTCCTCTATATCATGGTATGATGAAATTGAAGT
Organism: Apodemia mormo; assembly: GCA_036924255.1. Lineage (NCBI taxonomy): Eukaryota > Metazoa > Arthropoda > Insecta > Lepidoptera > Riodinidae > Apodemia > Apodemia mormo. The sequence goes on from JAUPFN010000007.1 coordinate 45,413,545, forward strand.
CTAAACTAAACAATTCGCAATGAAAAGCTATGCCGTAAACGTTTGATATTTTAAATGAAAAGTATGGGATACTACTTATACGTAAAATTCACAAAATATCTCATTAAAATCATTTTTATTGTGCGGCAATTTTAAGTCCTTTAAGCTTATCCTTATCCAAATTTCGTAGCTCTTTGTCCTAAAAGCTTGTCCATTTCTACACTTTGTACTCTTTAACAATAAAAATTAATAATACTGAAAATCTGAAATAGGAAGTTGTATACTTATTAAATATAATGACACAATAAATTAACGTTTTTGAGAGCTACTTTCAAAATAATGCTTAATTCTCTACAACCAAAAACTTGTAAGTAAATAAAAATAATTGTCTTCAAAACTATTATGAAAAAGTTGTCTTTTAAATTTGATTTATATTAGTAAGTATTAAAAGTAGAACCTCTTCATAAATTATTTTTAAAGTTTTACTAACCACGCGGCATTTATCAAATACCTAGATCTTACAGGATTAAAAATGACTAGCCCCGCAAATACTGGGATACAAAATTTCTATACGGAATTCCATACCCTAAGCCTCGGCGTATAGAAGTAGATAACACAGTAATTATGAATGGCAACTAAAATCCTATCCGACCCTGATGATTTCATCACAGCCTACAATTCACAATTTACACACACAAGCCAGCGTTGCCACCGGTAGCGACTCCGCCTACTGTTTCGGCCCGCTAATTGCCGAGACGGCGGTCAAGAGTTATTAGTGAATCAAAATCCTGATGTCACTTAAATCTTTCACTCGTCGTCCAGATAATTCTCTAAGCCGAGATACGTTACATATAAGTTAAACCCCGGCTGAGCACTTTGCTCGCCCGAAAAGCCCAGTTTCACAACAATGGTTAATCGAACCATTTGTTTAAAGTAATTTCAAAACAACATTCTGGGGAGAGGAGGGGCTACCACCGGTTTGTCAACAACAAATCGGAAAATCTTGGAAATCAAGAATGTCTAATGACAACTATATCACCATACCTACCCCGCAGGAAACTCGACGTAGGAATATTTATTTCTTTATTCTCATTTATTTTTTAAACATCTATATGTATTTCACGGTGTGTTTGTCAAGCTCCTTTTACCACCAGCTCATTTTCTTCGACAACCAGATGGATTCAAAGATAGAGATAAAGATAGAGAGACGGGGAGACAATGTATGGAAAAGATATTGGTCACTGAAAGAAGTGCTAAAAGGTAAACAATATAATATTGCAACGAGTAGAACAACAATGGCGTAGTCTCGTTTTGAAGGCCAAGTCTCGCTTTGGGTCGCTGAGCCAACGGAGTAAGTAAGTAAGTAACGAAAAGAAAAATATAACAGAATGGATTTCAAGATTCCAAAGAAAAAGAGGAAGACAAAGAAAACGTTGGACTGATGACATGATGATGACAACAAAAAGATAGCAAAAAGATTGGAACACCCCGTTACTCGAGTGGTTAGCGAAACTTGCTACAAATCGATAGGGCCGTGTTCGATTCCCGGCAGGGACAAAGATTTATGTGATAAGCATAGATGTTTGTATTTCTGGGTTTGGATATTTATTATGTATGTAACAGTATTTATATATGTATTTCTATGTATTAGTATCATTGACTAACACCCATAACACAAGCAAATAATTTGCTTACTTTGGGGTTAGATAGATTTGTTTAATTTGTTCAGCGATTATTATTATTATTATTATTGTTATAGCAGGTACGCTATGGCACAGAACAATTCAAACTAGAGTAGATTGGAAAGAGTTGGAGGAGGCCTTCGTGTCGCAAAGACTTAGATTGTTAAACTAATTCATTAAAAATATATTGTAAATATTTATATAGTAGAAATAATATTATGTTGGCAATGATGTTGATAATAAAGCCTTAATAATAATAAAATAGTAAAAATGTATTTCACGAAACCTATGTACATAAAATGTAAACAGGATCTTAATTTTATTTCTCAATTATTACGTGATATACCAATCCGAGGGTGAAGAGATTCATAAAAAATAATCTTTTTTAATAGTGCGTACCAATAAAACCTGAAAAAATAATGGATGTGTCATAAAACCAGATGAAAGAACATTTGCATGTGCTTTATTTACTTATTGTAAAACTTTTAAAATAAATAAATTTTTGATATAAATACAACTTAATATGTATAATAATAATAATATTTATTTGCCTAAAATGTATGTACAATAATAGGTGTTAAAAAGTAAAACGTTCTACACATTTAATCAAAGTACTGACATGCAAATTTTAACCAAAACATTATGGTAGTTATATATGTCGCAGCGAAATTGTCAATAGCCGTTAGATTATAATCTACCTAGGGATTTTATAATTCGGTTAGGTTAGATTAGCAGTTAAATTATAATATCACTTAGGTAGATTATAATCTAACGGCTATTGACAATTTCACTGCGACATATATATTGTAACAAATTATATTCAATAAGTCAAGGGGATAATATTGTTATTTAAAATTAATTTTAGATTAAGATTAAGCAATTTTATAAAATATTCTGCTTAAAAGCTCCATTTATATTCCTCTCCTCCATTTATATTTATATAGATTAAAAATTACAAGTATCCGTACTAATAACATTTATCCCCATGTTTGTTCGGGTTCCTTTAAGCAATAAACCAACCGCCGTTCTGCCAGAATGTCATAAAAGGCGACCGATTGACTATACGTGTCACTACCACCGTAACTACTAGTTGGTAGGTTTCCGCAACGTCTCGTCTGAATATATGGTACCACCGCCTTACCTATTCCTGCCGCAACAGCGTCAATGCTTGTCATTGTCGTGTTCCAGTTTGGAGGGTAAGGTAGTCGGTAGACATGTGCATGTGACATTGCCATCTTGCCATACGGATAGCAAGGTACCATTACCATCTTCGGGGTCTATAGTCGGTTGTTTTACTTTCCGTCAGAATAGACGTCTGAATATCCAAGAAGATTTTTCAAATATTATAAAATGTCAGTTAGAACATTTGATAAGTTGCAGTTAATTGTAAAACCTGATATACCATTATGAAAAACCTACCAACCAACCTGTCATATCATTATGAAAAAAAACCTGTAGAGTGTTGCCAGGACGAGACTATATGGTTCGCACCGTCAAAAAGTTATCAGATCTCATGTACAGTCAAACTTCTAATTCTACACGGTCTCAAACTACAAGCTCTAACTTCACAAATTCTACACTTTAAAAATAAAATGTTCACATGCGTGACGTAACGATAGTGAAACGGGCAAGCCACAGATTAATCATATCTAAATACGAATTTTCATCTAAATTGTTAGAACCGTTCCTGATAATGTAATATACAACAATGATTATCCAAATATATAATATACTAGCAGTTACTTATTAGTAGCAAAAATGTAGCATAGGTCACTCCTGGAGTTCTGAATAACATAACTTTCTAAGGATGAAAGAATTTTTAAAATCAGTCGAGTAGTTTTTGAGTCGTGTAGTAATTAATCATTAACTACATACCAAACAAACATACCAATAATTCAAATTTTCCTCTTTATAAGTCTAGACTGATAAAATTTGGGTTTTTGTATAAGTAGAATTCACGTTTTTATCATTAAAAAGCATAATATAATTAAGAGAAAGCTTATGTTAATGGTAAATATAATTTAAGTATGTCGCAAAACAACGATATATGTAAAACAATAATACTAAAGTTTCTCAAACAGTTATAAAAATATTTTCTCACAAACACTCCGAACACAAAATTATACAAACAAACTAAATAAGTCGCAAGTTCTTGCAGACAAATGATATAAAGTTAAGCAATAAGTGTTCGGGTGTGTGCGTGCGCGGTGCGAACTCCGCACACGCGCGTACAGCAGACAATCCGCCGAGTAAACAAATTACAATAGAAGTTATCACGGAGTCTAAAGGTGACGACACACCGAGTGCGCTCCACTCCAACGCAATACAAACGCAGAGACATGACACATAGTATACAAATGCCTTTTTGGAACGAAGTTCCTTATCGCGCGTTGTGAAAGGGGGCTAGACGGAAAAAATTCTTACGAAAAGTTGTCACGACACTTTTTGCTATAGTAAGGTATTGTAAGCTGTGCGGCGTGCGGATGTTTCTCTGTCTGTCTCTCTCTGTCTCTCTTTTATAGAAAGCAAGCCAGATATTTTCATTTCTATTTCGCATTGAACAGTGTGGTGTCGCGACGATTATTTTTGTTGAGTGTATACAGGTTTTTTGTAAATAATAATAAAAGGAACTTCGTTCCATCCGGGTGTCCCTTGACACCTCTCATGTTTTTTTTTATCTCAGTTTTCGACAACCGAATCACTAAACATAAGATCGCAGTTTTTAAACTTCGCCTCTTACATGCAAACTTACACGCATTACATTTTTGGAATAATAGTAAAGAAATTGTTATACTTTTGGGATAATCCTTTTTTAGAAGATCACCTACATTTCCACCAGTTCACGAAAGGCAACGATTGGCCAAACTTGTCACTAATACTTACTGTGACCGGGTTGGTACATTTTTTTATCTCAATAGTGTCGTACTTCTGATTGTTGCGTTTCGGTTTGGTGAGGTAGCTGATAAAGTGTGACAAACTTCCCTGCTATACGACTAGCAAAGCATCTTTAATTTTAAAAATATATAAACGGGTCAAAAATGCGTACAATGTACATATTAAATAGAACTTACTTGTAAAACTCGACGTTTCGGCCAAGTTACATTGACCGTGATCACGAGCGATTGGTGCAGCGAGTTTCCTCCGTCGTTCACGTCGGGATCGATTTTCATCTACCCCCTTCTAGTCTTGTTTTTTCGAATTTAGCCTACACACAACACTAACCGTATCTTGAACTTTATTCAATGTAACTTGGCACAAACGTCGAGCTTTACAAGTAATTTCTATATATGTACGCGTTTTTGACCTAATTATAAATTTTTAAAAATTATAGTAAAACGCGTTAGTTTAAAAGTTCATATAGCAATGCATCATTTAAATATTTGATGTCTATACGTCAAGATTATATAACCTTCGTTCTTCTTTCCTTTCAGGAGAGACACATTTTTGCTTACTGTTCTGTCATATAAAAAAATAAAACGTTAATACCGTTTCGAATAATCTAGAAACGTGAAGAGTTGGAACGCTGGAGGGATCTAGAAATAAGAGAAACTCCTATTAATAAACAAATAGTTGGCTGGAATCGGAATAGCTATACCATAATGAACTTTGTGGTATATGGCATAAGGTTGAAAATAGGACTTATGAATCATAACTTGTTTATCATAAGTTGATTACAATAATTGTCTATTGTTTACGAGATGATTGCGGAACATTCGCGATTGTTGTAAAACTTTAACCTGGGTATAAATAGAGATGAGTTGATAAATACAGGGCAGTTTTTACAAAGCGATCGAGAACGATACTTGAAGCGACCCGTGCGAAGCGAGAAGTATTTTATTGTGTAGCCGGTTAAGTTTAGTGATAGTACAGTGAGGACCAGTGTGTATAGTGTATTTACGTATTACGTTTTGTTGTCTGTGTACTTGTGTTGTAAATACACGGTTTTAATATAAGTGGCGTTTTCTTACAATTACGAACCCGAAGTACGTAACAATACCTACCATGAAGTATTAGGTATAAGTGGAGCTAGCACCCGTATTAATCGATTGAAACAAATATTTACGTTACATCTCTATCTATGAGGTCTCCTCATCTCTTTTTATGTAGCTGTGTTAGAAAGAGAGGATAAGACCTGAGAAGATGACAGCAGTATTTAAAATTTGGTTTCAAGGAGTTAGTAGAAGTGCTGCCTCCAGATATATTACAGCTTCATGATACCTACAGTGTTTCGGAAGTGATTGGTCGGTAGATATCGATCATTCTGGCAACACTTCCTATAAATTATTCTGTTCTTATTATGGAGTGTTGACAAGTTCGACGTCAGTATACAATTAAATTAGTGTGTCTCGACACTTAAACGTGATATTAACAGAGAACACAACCAAGTTACCATTTTAAATAATCTCGCCTTTTGTATTTTTATTTATTTTGTGACTGTCTTTGAGTCTTTGACTTGAAAAGATGAAATATATTAACTGGAAATGAAGCGTTTTATGTCGCAATTTCTTGCGGAGTACGTAATGAGAATCAAATGCCACCAGGTACTCCGTACTCAACGATCCGACTGAAAAAATTATCAGGGTTTGGATTCGATTTTTACCATGAAAAACATTTTTATGGTGAATATTATGGTCTATTGAACGACATTTTGCCCAGCACTGTAAGACGCCGATCGCCTACGTTTTTTGGGGGCAGACTATATAATACATACTTATACTAGCTGACCCGGCAAACGTTGTTCTGCCTTTCTAACTATTCTAATTTTTTTTCTATATTATATTACCTTTTAAACCTTCCCTGGACTTCAACAATTAATTTAAATTGAATTAGTTGTTGAAGTGATTAATTATGGTATTGAATTAATTGTTGAAGTTCTACCTTTTTAACTATTCTTATATTTTCTATATTTTCTCACCTATTAAACCTTCCCTGGACTTCAACAATTAATTCAAAACCAAAATTAGCCAAATCGGTTCAGCTATTCTCGAGTTTTTATATATATCTCTCTCTTTTTTGTCTCGCACCTAACACAATGCCATAACTTCTTCGATGAGGTCCAGTCTTTCAGAAGATAGCACTTAGCCCTAGCGGGCGATAGTCCCCTAAAATTAAATTGTAATTCTGGCTCAGCGCTTTGTTCACCCCAAAAGTCCTACGTCACAGTTGCAGCCTTGAGCCTACCCTACAGGGTGACTGTAAAATGGCCGTGTCGAAAAAATCTACATACTTTGCGTGGAAAAGGGCGTTAACATATATTCAAGTTTGTTCTACAAAGTACGAGTATTTTATATTATACTAGCTGTAGCGTTCAGCCCGTTGCGTTATAAAAGTTTCTGGTGAATCAAGCGGGAACTCATTTTTTTGGGATAAAAAGCCTACGTGTTATCATCTACCTGTGTGCCAAATTTCACTCAAATCCGTCTAGTAGTTTTTACGTGACAAACAAACATCTATCCATCTATCTATCCATCCATACATCTAAACATCCAAACTTTCGCATTTATAATATTAATATAGATTCGTGGCTGTATCTGAAATCGTCAATAACTGATAGCAACAAAGAAATTATCGTTTCATTAAACCAGAAATGTTCTCTCTTAAAAAAATTATTATAACTATTTGAGTGCTAAATTACATCCCGATCGGTTTAGTGGTTTAAGCCGTGCTAGACTAGATTGGAGAGTCATCACCTTTCCCAACTTTGTCACTTTTCCTTTAACATATTACGACACAAAAGGCGACCGATTGGCTATGCAAGTCACTACCATCGTGCCTACTAGGTGGTAAAGTTCTGCATTGTCTCGTCCGGGTTTGGTACCACCGTCTTAACTATTCCTGCCACAATAGCGTCAGTGCTGGTCACTGTCGTGTTCCGGTTTGGAGGGTAAGGTAGCCAGTCAACTTATGCATGTGACATTAGACTTAACCCCAAGATAGCAACGCACTATTAACATCTTTGGTGCGTATTGGCGATAGTTGACTCTTACCATCAGGAGACCCATCTGCTTGTTCGCTATCTTATGATAGGTATAAAAAAATAACCGCTTCTTACTAAATGCATATGGATGTATACATGATACACATACCAAAATAGCATTTTTTACAGTTTTTGTCTGTCTGTCTGTCTTTCTGTCTGTCTGTCTGTTTGATCCAGCTAATCTCTGAAATGGCTTAACCGATTTTGACGGGACTTTCACTGGCAGATAGCTAATGTAATAAGGAGGAACTTAGACTATTTTATTTTAAAAAAACTACGCGGATGAAGACGCGGGCACAGCTAGTTAGACAATAAAACCTTTTTTACATTGTAACAAATACGGTCTCCTTAAATAAATTTGTACATTTTCGAAGAAGTTTAAATTGAAATTATCTTAGAGCTTTGCGCAATCAGTCAGTGGCAAGTCGTCGCTCCTCTAGCCTTGTACGTTTTACTTTGTTATCAAGTATGGGAATAACAGGGAAGGAGTCCCGAGGGTGCGGAGGAATGTAAACAAATTACCAAAGTAACGAGTGACTGCCTCGGGCTCAACAACTTTTAGTGAAAAATTTTCTGCCTTGTATTTTAAATAATTTTTACGATTTAAATAACGATAAACATTTTGGTACCTGAAATACGAGAGTTGTTTTAGAAATTTAAAAATTTTTCATCACCTGAATTTCAGCTGAATTACAGAAAATGATTTGATTAGTACAGAGTAGTATAGAATACAATTACGAGATATATATTATAAAAGGATGCATTTTTAAATGCTTTTATTTTTATTACGTTATAATCATGAAGAGTGCCGAATATTTTATAAAGTATTTTCAAGCGCGTATCCCCGAAGGGGTAGGCAGAGGTACAACAAGTGCACCCACGATTAGCCGAAGATACTTGGTTCCACAAATGTGATAGGTGGCAAGCCTATCGCCAACCGGCCACTTTCCAATCCCAGACAACTTTGTTCGCTAAAACACGAGAACGGTTGAATGATTTGGCTAATTTTGGTTTTGAGTTAATTGTTGAAGTCCAGGGAGGGTTTAAAAGGTGAAAAATTATAGAACAAAATAAGAGTAGTTAAAAAGACACAAGGACGTTTGCCGGGTCAGCTAGTTCATTATAATTTTCTCGTAGTCGTTAATAGGCATTAATTAGTCAATGTTTTAGTCTATTATATAAACTCTAAGTCATACAAACTAACCATACTAAAAATAAGCCCAAAAGCGAAGGACAGTAAATACGCAGATGGTTCTCCGATGGAAAGAGAAACCGACGCCTATAGACACCAAAGACGTTAATGGTGCGTTGTTATTCGTGTCGCCGGTTGGTAATGCCATATGCTTAAGCGGCTACCTTACTCTTCAAACTGGAATACGACAGTAACAAGCACTGACGCTATTGCGGGAGGAAAAGTAAGGCGGCGGTACTAGGCCCGGACGAGCCTTTGCAGAACTCCCACCTAATAACTAATAAAAATGCTTTACATATAAATTTATTTCAACCGACATCGAAACGGAGGGGGTTCTTAATTCGTTGAAACCTTTTTATGTATGTTCCTCGATTACTCAAGCGTCTTGATCTATTTGGAAAATTTTTCGTTTATTTTAAAGGATATATTCCCGCTTGGTCCCATATCAATTCAGTCAAGAGCTGATTCAGGTCTCTAGCGATACAGCTGAAGCAGGGGAAACGTGTTGGTCTGGGCTTCTTTGAAAAATGGACCAATTGCCGTTCTGCCAAGCAGGTCGTAAGAGACGATCGATTGGCCATACGTATAAAACTACCATTGTGACTACTAGGTGGCAGTGTTCCCAACGTCTCACTCGGGTATTTGGTACCTCCGCCTTACTTACTCCTGCTGCAATAGCGTCAATGCTTGTCATTGTCGTGTTCCGAATTGGTGGGTAAGGTAGCCGGTAGACTTATGCATATGTGGCATTGCTATCTCACCACACGGATAGCAACGCACCACTAACTTCTTTAGTGTTTATAAGTCATTGTTTCTTTGTCTATCAGAAAGCCATCTGCTTGTATGCTATCTTATAATATAAAAAGTCGGTTGTTGTAGTTTTGCTATGTTTAAATTTTCGTGATACAATAAAATTAATAATTAGTTTAATTATTATAAATCACCACTTCAAATATTCAGTGAAATTAGTTAAATTAATAAAGTAAGTTCCTTATTACTTAACTAATTTAAAATATAAGTTGTTTGTTTATATGCGCGACACACCGCGGCGGAGACGGCCGTACAAACTAAGGAAATAGAAAAACTTTGCTCGTTTTCTTCGAGTTTGGCGGATTATTTTTACGATGCCAACACGATAAACTGTTACGTGGTGCCTTGTTTGTTCAAATGGTGTCATCCAATTGAAGTATTATGCAATTATCAAAAGGGATTCAAGGTGCTCGTGCAGTTAGCGAATTCTTCTACTTGGCGCGAATACACACTTTGATGTATCATACCAAAAGAAATAAAGTATGACACTTGTAATAAGTGTACTGTAGTAGGAGAATAATAATGTCATACAAGAATCCATATTCTATACTTACTGAATATTATAAATGCGAAAGGCTGCTTTTTGATAGCAAACAAGGAAATATGATTCTACTAGTGGAAAAAGAAACCATCGCCCATAGACACCAACAATGTCAATGGTGCGTTGCTGTTTGTGTGGCGAGATGGCAATGCCACATGCATAAGTCTACCGGCTATCTTACCCTTCAAGTCGGAATACGACAACGACAAGCATTGACGCTATTGCAACAGAAATAGGTAAATTTTAAACTAACGCGTTCTACTATCATTTTTAAAAATATAGAAACGGGTCAAAAACGCGTACATGTATAGAACTTACTTGTACTGTTGTGTTAAACACCAACGACTACCTGGGAATAATGGGAGACATATTGAAAGATGAGACGGTACACAAACCCTTGAATTCCACTGCTAGGGTTGCACGGCGTATACGGTCTTTAGTGCACGAGAACAGGTTTCTTTTTAAGGAAGACGAGTACAAATTTTTATGCAGGGCAAGATCATCTCAGCCACCTGAGATGTATGGTCTGCCTAAAGTACACACAGCTGGTGTACCTTTGAGGTCTATCGTAATTCAGATAGGTTCACCTACTTACGATTTGGCCAAGTACGTGGCATCTGTACTTCAGCCGCTAGTAGGTAAAACGCCTTCATATGTAAAGGACTCACGTCATTTTGTAGAACTCGTTCAGGACCTGAGGTTGGAACCAGATAAAATCATGGTGTTTTGATGTAGAATTTCTATTTACTAACGTTCCAATCATAGAGATCATGAGTTGTCTGAAAAGTATATCGATCTACTAGAAAACTGTCTAGATGGTAGTTACCTTCTTTTCCAAGGTCAATATTACCTCCAGATTGATGGTGTCGTAATGGGCAGTACAGTAGCACCAGTACTGCCAAATCTCTAGATGGAGTACTTTGAGCAAAAAGCCTTAAGTCTAGGCCCAAAGATCGTTTGACTGTGAAAGACATTTTTTGTATTATTAAGGGCAATAGGCAGGAAGTGGATCAATTTCAATACCACGTTAATTCCATTCACCCGAAAATCCGATTCACATATGAGATGGAAAGTGACCGATCATTGTCTTTCTCGGATGTTAAAGTGACTGTGAGAACAAATGGGACCTTAGCTCACTGTGTATACAGAAAACCTACACACACTGACAGATATCTATATGCGTCATCTCATCATCACCCTCGCCATTTACAAAATGTAGCCACTTCACTAATAAATAGAGTAGCCACTTCACTAATAAATCATGTTCAGGATGTACTAAAGAAAAATGGTTATTAAGAAAGCCAGAGCATTAAGCGTTATATTAAAAAGGTTAGGTATCCTATAGTCAAAAGGCAGCCGGCATTCATGACATATATTAAAGGGATTACCGATATGATTGAAACGCTACTGAAAACATATTCCATACCTACCATCTACACGCCAAGCTTTAAGGTAGTCGTGTATGTGGGCACGCCTGAGGATGTCCTTCCAGACGCCAGGGGTATATAAAGTGGACTGCAGCTATGGTAGTGCTTATATAGGTCAAACTAAATGTACTATCGCAGATAGACTCAAAGAGCATATCACAGCTGTAAAAAACAGGCAGGTTAATAAGTCGGCTATAGCTGAACATATTTTGGATACCAGCACTGATCACTGGATTGAATTCCACCGACCTCAGGTTTTCACTGAGCGACTCTATGTTCCCCGTATGGTACGAGAAGCTATTGAAATTAGACAATATAAAAAATTCAATAGGGAAGACGGATTTAAATTATCTCCTGCTTAAAATCCAGTGATAAACAGAATACGACGAATAAAGTTCAAAACACAGTTAGTGTTGTGTGTAGGCTAAATTCGAAAAAACAAGACCATAAGGGGAAGATGAAAATCGATCCCGACGTGAACGACGGAGGAAACTCGCTGCTCCAGTCTGCTCGTGACCACGGTCAATGTAACTTGGCCGAAACGTCGACCTTTAGAAGTCAGTTCTATATATGTACGCGTTTTTGACCCGTTTATATATTTTTAAAAAAGGAATGGGTAAGATGGCGTACCCCGTATTGGTCCTGGGCTCCTTTGAAGAATAGGCAACTGCCGTTCTGCCAGGCAGGTTATAAAAGGCGACCTATTGGCTATTCGAGTCACTTCCATCGTGGCTACTAGATAGCCACGATGGGTAGAGTTCTGCATTGTCTCGACCGGGTCTGGTATCACCGCCTTACCTATTCCTGCCGCAATGGCGTCAGTGCTTGTCGCTGTCGTGTTCCGGTTTGGGGGGTAAGGTAGCCGGTAAATTTATGCATGTGACATTCGACCTCGCCACAAGATAGCAACGCACCATTAACATCTTTGGTGTCTATAGGCGATAGTTGACTCTTTCCATCAGGAGACCCATCTGTTTGTTTGTTATCTTATGATATAAAAAAATACCAAATACCCGGGCGAGTTGGTGTGGAACTCTACCACCTAGTACCTAGTCACGTATAGCTAATTGGTCGCCTCTTACGACCTGCCTGGCTGAATCGTAGTTGGCCAATTCTCCAAAGGAGCCTGGACCAACACGGGGTAAAAGGGTCTGTCTGTCTATTACGCTTTAACGGCTAAAACATTGAGCCAATTTCAATGTTTTTTTTCGTGGAGATAGTTGAAACATAGGATAACTTTTTTCAATCGTATTCTAAAGGGGTGTGGTAAAATCGTGTGGACTAGGGATCCAGTGTCGATGTTGACCACTTGAGGTCCTTGGTTCGATTCCTGGGTCGGGTAATTCAAAAATGAGTTTTTTCAGTTTTCTGATAAAAAGGGGGACGGCTTTGAAGGGGGAAAAACGGTTTATCACGATTTTCGGCAAAACTAAGTGTCTTATCGAAAACGGTTGAAAAACGGTCTTTTTGGTTTATATTTTTAATATATTATGTTTGATACTTAAAAAATTAACTATTTTCGCATGTATTTTGCAATTTCTATGTTTCATGGATTATTTTTTATTTATCAATCTAACATGGGAACTTACAATTTTCGAGTAATTAAAGTGTAAATTTTAATAAATAGCTTAAAAGTTTACATTATGATGAAAAAATAATTCTGAATTCCGAGTTTTTTTAATTTTTTCCATTTTCTGCAAAAATTTTCCACATTTTGATATCATCAGAAAGTAGAGATTCCAAAGAATAACCGAAGTACCGACTTTTTAAAAACATCATGTATTTAGACGGGTGAATTTTCGATTGAAAATTATGATGTTTTTTTAATATCAAGTCAAAATAAGGAAGTAAAAAAATTACAGTATATTTGGGATACAGAAAAGCAACTTTTTACCAAGTTTCGTGAAAATATAACTATTTTTGTAGGAGATAAAAATAAAAAACCAAAAAGGCCGTTTTTCAAATTATTCGCTTGTTTTTAAGGTTATATGAAAAAAGTGTGTATGCATAAGTTGTAGATCTTCTTATTGCTGATAACTTTGCCATAAACTTTTTCCGATAGGACTCCTAGTTTTGCCGAAAATCGTGATAAACCGTTTTCCCCCTTCAAAGTCGCCTGAAATTTATTTTTCTTCTTATTTTGATATTTTCGTCCATTTTCAATGGGTTTCACCCTACTATTATTTTCTTTTGTTTTTAGTTAATTTCAGAGGGATCGGCCCCAATCTATGTGTGTAATATTAATTTTTATTTTGCATAAAAATATCAGGACCAATTAGCTATACGTGACTAGGTACTGGGTGGTAGAGTACCACACCAACTCGCCCGGGTATTTGGCATTTTTTTTTATATCATAAGATAACAAACAAGCAGATGGGTCTCCTGATGGAAAGAGTCAACCATCGCCTATAGACACCAAAGGTGTTAATGGTGCGTTGCTACCTAGTGGCGAGGTCTAGTGCCACATGCATAAGTCTACCGGCTAGCTTACCCTCCAAACTGGAACACGACAATAACAAGCATTGACTCTTTTGCGGCAGGAATAGGTGAGGTGGTGGTACCAAACACCCGGGCCAGACGTTGCAGAACTCTACCACTGAGTAGTCACAAGGTAGTTAGTAGTGACACGTATAGCCAATCGATCGCCTTTTACGACCTACCTGCCTGAATGGCAGTTGGTCTATTTAACTTCCCGCTAGGAAATTGAAACTTTTCAAATTTCGGAACGTCCTTGGTTTCACCCCCATTTTCGAAAATTAGGTATTTATCAGATCTTTAGTTTTGAAATCCTAACAAGCTGCTCTATTTTTAACCACCCGCGAGTCGCGACACTTTAGTACCGTGAGTCGGGGCCCTTTGTAAATATTTGATAGCTAAAAATTGAATGGGCCCCGACTGTTAATCGTTTTGTAATTAATTAAAATTCATAAATTGTTTTATAAGAACATCGATCATAGAACTATTTCAATTGTGTAGTTATTCTTTATTACTTAACATGATTCTAAACACGAAATAAATGTTCTAAACTACTGGGCTTCTTTATTTATTTTAAGTTTTTATTTAAGGCAATGAATCTTTTTTCAAGATTAAATGCAGTTGGTTTTTTTTGTCAATCATGTTTTTATTGCTAAAATGTTTAATATCAGAATTAAGGTGGATAAGGGTTTGAGTCAAATATAAACTATTGAAGATGTTTACGGAATAAGTAACATTTATTTTGTTGCGTTACATAACATTATTCTAGTTTTGATTTGTTCAAGACAACGTATTATTTTAATATTTTAGTAGCAATTATTTCTGTAACAGTAACAGAAGCATGCAGTAACTTAAAAATAAATCAATTTAATAAAATAAGTGGAGATCGTTTTTTTATCATTAAACAGCAAACGAGGAGATGACTCTCCAGACGGAAAGAGAGACTATCCAAGAGTCCAATACTCAATAATATATGAAAAAAGCACATAAAATACGTGCTTTTTTCATGCACAGGTGTTTCAACAAAGAACCAACCATAGGCTTCGAGCTGTTACTACATTTTTTTTTGTTTTTGTACCCGATGATTTTGTGATCTGAGTTGAATAGACTAACTACCAGATCATACGACATTCACAAGTAAAAGCAACTCAGAATTTACTTGAAACTTTTATAAAACTGTGTTACTTTAGCTGCTATTTAATTTTTAAAACATATCTAAAAGTATATTTTTAGGCAAAAAATGTTGCCTTTAGATCCAGCTCATCGATCGGCCGTTTCCAGCTGTAGAGATATGGACGGCTTCAGTTTGGATAAACACAGGATTGCGCCGGCCGGCTGCGGCGAGCAAATCAAATAGTTGCCGGTTTTACTGCAACTGATCCCACACCCACCCCCGCACTCCACACCTAACAACCCCCAAGCGGCCGCTCACCACCGGCTTACCGTATATAACACGAAGACAGAGTAAATCACTGGTGCTTACTTTGGAAAACAATTGATGAGCTTACTGTTATTCTAACGATCCTAATTCTCTTACAATCTATTAAAATTATCTAAATAAATTGTAGGTCGGGTATTGTTTAGACAAAATATTTTTATTGCCACAAGACGCAAACTTTTATGTTTGTTGGACTATTTTATCAATCAATATTCAAAATGGTGGAAATTTTCTAACGTAATAATTTTTGAAGTGAAAACTTCTTTATGTGTTTTGAGCATTTTTTGAGATGGGAAAAAACCTTGGAACTCGCGACACTGTCATGTAATCGATACGTCTATATAAATGTAATATACATTATGCATATTTATTTATTTATACATTTTGTAGGGGAAAGTGGTACGAGTTCCCTTTGGGTAAGATAATCTTTTGCGATTGCGTCAAAATCACTAACATCATCTAGTTGGCAATTTTCAGTTCGTCGTCGCACTGGTTATATATAGGTTGCATAGTTCCGACCCCTCCTCCTCCCCAGTCAAATCGTTATGGTTGTGTAAGCGATAGATCGATTTTAAGAAAAAATTAAAATTGTGTACGGCTGATGTAAGGTAGGCATGATTTTGTATGTATGTGTGTGTATATGTGTGTAGGTAACCATCTCATAACTTTTGAACGGCTTGACCTATCGAAACCCAGTTGATAGCATTCGATTGAATTCCGCTCAACTTAAGCTTTTTGAAAATTTGAAGTAATGTCTCGCCCGGGTCTGGTACCACCGCCTTACCTATTCCTGCCGCAATAGCGTCAGCGCTTGTCGCTGTCGTGTTCCGGTTTGGAGGGTAAGGTAGCCGGTAAACTTATGCATGTGGCATTAGACCTCGCCACAAGATAGCAACGCACCATTAACATCTTTGGTGTCTATAGGCGATGGTTGACTCTTTCCATCAGGAGATCCATCTGCTTGTTTGCTATCTTATGATATAAAAAAATATTTAAAAAAAAATTATTCCAAGAGATTTTGAGAAATTTTGAAAAAAATCCCAAAAATTTTTTGGCGAAACGGTATTTTTTTTAAATATAACTTCCAGATTACTGTACCAATTTAGCACAAAAACTATTTAGTGTACCAATTTAGTACAAAAACTAATAAATTAAAGAAGAGACTTAAAAAAACCGCGGCCAATTCATAAATTATAACAAAATTGGTTCATCCATTCACACGCATACATACATACAGACATACTAACGTCATCGTGAAAACAGCCGGAAAAGATCCCTAGGAATTCAAAACGTGTAGATCTGGTAAAAACTCGACTTTTGGAAATCGGGGAAAAATCAGTAACTTCCTTATCTACATACGTAGCGAGAAAGTTAAAAAAACGTTGAGACTTTTGACTGCTTGGTGTAAAAACATAAAGTTTATTTTTTATAAGAGTTAGGTCTCTATAACAATAAGGAAATAACGATTTTCTGTATTATATTTTCGTTAAGTAGGTACTCGCATTTTTAAAGGATATAAAAAATAGAATCATATTATATTGTAACAGCTGTGCTTCCTTATTCTTGTAATGCAGATTGTTATTAAAATTGTTATAAATATGTTGCTATCGCTAATCTAATTATAGTTTTTGTCATATAAATGTATCGACTTATTTTAATACTGAAAATTGCCATGCTGTAATTTGATTTACCTACTATTATTTCTAATATAAAATACTAATAACTACAAATTATACAATTTTAATGCTACACTATTTTTTTTATATCTTAAGATAGCAAACAAGCAGATGGGTCTCTTGATAGAAAAAGAGTCAACCATCGCCTATAGACACCAAAGATGTTAATGGTGCGTTGCAATCTTGTGGCGAGGTCTAATGCCACATGCATAAGTTTACCGGCTACCTTACCCTCCAAACCGGAACACGACAGCGACAATATTGCGGCAGGAATAGGTAAGGCGGTGGTACTAGACCTGAGCGAGACAATGCAGAACTATATCACATAGTAGCCACTATGGTAGTGACTCTATAGCCAATCGATCGCCTTTTACGACCTGCCTGTCAGAACAGCAGTTGGCCTAAAAAGGAGGCCGGGACCAATACGGCGAAAACAACAAAACAAAACACTATGACTGTATTACACTATAACTATACATAAAATCGTCACCTGATATATCAGATAGGCTGTTTGCTGTCCTATGTTATTAAGAGAATTCCCACGTGAGGTTTTTAATCCACGAGGAAAGGAATCTGCGCATTCACATCCGGTGTTAATGTACCTACGTGTTATTGTCTGACTCCTTTTGCAGAATATATCATCATTCTCCTGCCAGGCTGTTCGTAGGAAGTGTGATTTGGTTTGACAGCTGTAGCTGTGACTACTTGGTGGGAAAGTTTTACAACCTCTGGCCTGAACTTAAATCTGCCGCCTTATCTAATCCTACCGCAATAGCGAAAACGTTTATCACTGTTGTGTTTTGGTTTGGATAGTAAAGTTAATTTCAAACTTACGCATTCAGGCATTTCAACCCATCATACGGATGGCAACACAGCCTTAATATCTGTGCTGCCTCTGATAGTTGTATGATCTTTCATTTCTCATTATATAACAGAAAACAAATGGAAACATTTCAGGAAACTGATGCATGTAGATAGTCGTTAAGTTAAGATGTAGTGTGGAACACTCTGTCAATATTCCGGCCGCAACACCAAACGATATTTCGCTAAAGCTGTGCTATCAATTCACATGGTCCCGCTTGCCTTTACTGCAGCCGCTCTAAGACAGTCGCCGGCAAGTGAGCATACAGTTATCACACACATATATTGTACCTACGTTTGTTTGTCAGTATTATGTGTTCACCTTACAACATAATATTAAAATTTTCGGACAGTCGATATTTAATAATGTAGGACTACAGATATAGTGTACTTTTTATTAATTATACGAGTTCACTGGCTCCATACCAAATCTCGAGTATTATATTATATTCTTCTTTGAAGAATAGTCCATCTGCTGTTCCGGGAGGCATTTAGAAAAGGAGAACGAATGGCAGTACGTGTCACTCCAATGGTGACTATTAGGTGGTAGAGTTCTGCAACGTCTCGTCCGGGTATATGGTACTGCCGCTTTACCTAATCCTGCCGCAACTGCGCCCGTGCTTGTCATTGTTGTGTTCCGACCGATTTCGAGGGTAAGGTAACCGGTAGAATTATGCTTGTGGCATTGTCATTCCGCTACACGGATAGCAACACATTATTAACATACTTGGTGTCTATAGGTGATATTTTCTATCAGGAGAAACATTTGCTTATTTGCTATCCATTGATTGAAAAAAAAACTGTAATCCGGTTTACCCTGCAGGCCATCCCTGAAACTTCTCGCTAAATTGAGTTTTTTTATATATATCATAAGATAGCAAACAAGCAGATGGGTCTCCGGATGGAGAGTCGAAAATGTTGTAAGGTAATTTATAGACGGTCCCCTTAGGTACATCCGACGCCCACACATCAAGCATTGAGGTTTACAATACGAACAGAGTCATTACTTGTGCCCCATCTGTATTATAAGCCAGGCTCAGAGTTTAATAAACATGGCAGGAACAGGTAAAGCGGTGGTACCAGACCTGGGCGAAAGAATGCAGAACGCTACCACCTAGCAATCACGAAGTTAGTGACACGTATAGCCAAATAAATGTTCGCTTTTTACGAAATGCCTGCAGAATGGCAGTTGGTCTAGTCTTCAAAGATGGGAGGGTGGGGGATATTCTACGGAAAAAGATCCTATAAGTTTCGAAATTTGGTATTTAGTCAGTTACCTACCTCGTCTAATCACTAATAATTTGGTCTATATACGTACACTACTTCTAAGGAGTTTACAGTCCTACATTATTATATCGATTGTTTGAAAATTTTATTATTGTTTCATGTATTTATGTATGTGAAAACTGCGTTCTTACTTGCCAACTATTAAATCTCAAGAGGTTCGAGGTAATCCTAGGTTAAACAAATTATTCTGGATAAGCTGTTCAGTTATTTCTAAAAACATGCCTTTCTCGAAATTAAATACATATCCGATTTGAAGATAAGATAATAATCAACCGTTACATCATGGGTTTAATTCCGTTCGGGAGTCATCGCTGCATTACTTCTTTGCTTATGCCTTCGGGGATATGAGTGGGACGGTATTATTTTCTTTATGTATATTTTTAATAGCACTGGAAATTTGTACCGTCACTTATCTGTTTCTGAATCTTTACAGATTTGCGATCAAATCGCACAGTGAGTTTGACGAGAGAGCTATACAAAAGAATTGTTTATTCATGGCTTCATGAAAACAGACTATATCTCCGCTCCTCCCATAACCTCGCGAATGATACGTTTTTTATCATGTCTCAGAAATCTGAAATGTGTATGTTGTAATCTAAGAGAGTGCTCAGGCGAACTGCTGCTTTGTATGCATGTCTCGGGGTTCCTCATCCCACTACGTATAAGCTAATACGTGTTTTGTATTTTATAGTATTTATTAATTAAGCGATTACCTTTCTATACTGAGTACTTTTTTGTAATACTTAGTGAAACACCAGGTATGCTATAACTATTACGCTCCTGGCCTGAGATTAGAATCTTTGACTTGAATTTGATTTTAATCCTTTTATTTGTATTTAACTAAAACTAGCTGAAGTAAAGTTTTTCGCGACTTGACTGTTTATAATATTGGTTATTTTAAACTCTCGATCGAAATTTAGCACAATAATTTATTTCGATGTTGCAAAAAATAAGTTTCGATAGAAAAATGTATTAGGTAGGTATACTAATTAGTTTTGTGATAATAAATTTTACAGGATATTTTGGTATAACTAATTATAATATTTTACAGAATATTTTCATATGATTAAAATATTTTACAGGCTTCTTTCGTATAATAAAAATATTTTACAGAATGTTTTCGTAAATAAATCTCCATATAACTATATAGCTTTTACAAGATAAAATTAAAAAATTCATAACCTCTGACACATATTCTTATCCTCAGACCGCCATTCTGCTTCATATGTATAATTTTAAGAGCAAAACGTGAAAGGGAGCTGATGATCTTCAAAAAGGAATCCTGCTGCGTTAGGTTAAGGTCACCATGGTTTCTTAATCAACGACCTTGAGTTGTTTTATTGCAAGTTTCCAAAATATAACAAATTAGACTAGACCACACCCATGGGTTTATTTTATTTAGTTAAAGATTTCCATGGCCACCTTCTAGTTCTATTATCAAACACTGCGAAACTTCTAGCAGTAAAGGCCAACTATATCAGTTCAAGCTCAGCTGGCCACCTTTTATATCTTCGGCTAAACGTGGGTGCACTAGTTGTGCCTCTGTCTACTCTTCGTGAATACGGGCGTGAATGTATTTTTTTATTTACTTACTTCAAAGTTACTGATAGTCTTTCTTGTGGACGTTGTGGACCAATGTACATTCTCATCGCTGTCAGAATGACCTACCTACAGCAGGTTTTACAAATGTTCCAACCGACATTTTATGATATTTGAAAAATCTTTTTGGATAATGTTTTTCTTATAACTTTCTAGCGACCTGCCTGCAGTTTCACCCGCGTAGCTTTTGTTCCCGTGGGTATATCGGAAAGGTTTATATACTTAAATCTTCCTCAAGAATCAATCTATCTATTAAAAAAATCGCATCAAAATCCGTTGCGTGGTTTTAAAGATTTAAGCATACATAGGGACATAAGGACATAGGGACAGACTGAGAAAGTAACTTTGTTTTATACTATGTAGTGAAGATAGCAAACAAGCAGATGGCTCTCCTGATGGAAACAAAACCCATCGCCTATAGACACCAAAGATGTTAATGCTATCCGAGTGGCGAGATGGCAATACCACATCCATAAGTCTACCGCCTACTTTACCTACCCTCAAAACCGGAACACGACAATGACAAGCATTGACGGTATTGCGGCAGGAATATGTAAGGCGGTCGTACCATGTAGGTACCCTGGCGAGGCATTGCGGAACTTTGCCACCTATTATAGTTATAATTAATTAATTAGTTAAAGTTATTATAGTAAATTATAGTATACTAGCTGTTGCTCACGACTTCGTCCGCGCAGACTTCGTTTACTCCGCACAGCTCCTCCCCCTTAGGTGATAGCGTGATAATATGTAGCCTATATGTTGACCCGACCTATTAGTAATAATCATGCAAAATTTGAAGTAAATCCATGCAGTAATTTTTGAGTTTACCCCGGAAATACATACAGACAAACAGACAAAAATTCTAAAATAATACATTATGTTTGTTGTATTTGCCGGTATGTTTGTTGATACATGTTTAAATCATAATATTTTCTGGTGCTCTTTTGAATGATTACATGATATTTCTTCTTTTTCTGCTTATTTGTATGTTTAAAAAATATTTTATAGTTTATTGTCTTTATTTACGATTCCGTGAAGCAAGTAATTGCGTTGTTTAAGCAAAGGATAGCGTGCAATAATCGGATACTTAGATCCGCTCAAGCGTGTGCGTTTAAAAGAATACTTGGGGCGCGATCTACAATCGATATCGAAGCCAAAAATATAGTTTTCAGAATTTTTGTCTGTTTGTCTGTATGTATGTCCGGGGTAAACTCAAAAAGTACTGCATAGATTTACTTCGAATTTTGCATGAATATTACTAAGTGGGGTCAACATATAGGCTACATATTATCACGCTATCACCTACGGGGGAGGAGCTGCGCGGAGTAAACGAAGTCCGCGCGGGCGAAGTCGCGGTATCGCGAATAGCTAGTCTATACATATAATAAAATCGTAGGAAAGTCAAAACTGTACATTGAATATTTTTTAAAAGAATGCTTGGGGCGTGATCTACAATCGATATCAAAGCCAAAAATATAGTTTTTAGAATTTTTGTCTGCTTGTCTGTTTATCTGTTTGTCTCTATGTATGTCCGGTGTAAACTGAAAAAGTACTGCATGGATTTACTTCAAATTTTGCATGAATATTACTAATAAGTCGGGTCAACATATAGGCTACATATTATCACGCTATCACCAACGGGGGAGGAGCAGTGCGGAGTAAACGAAGTCCGCGCGGACGAAGTCGCAGGCAACAGCTAGTATATATATAATAAGTAATAAAATTCAAATTAGGTGCGGTCATATTTTGCCCATTGAGCGCCGGTAGAAACTTAAAATTACGAAGCGGTCATACATGACCGACTGAATGCGGTCATACATGAATTCAATCAAGGTATTTATTAAAACACACATATCTAATAATAACTGTAGGTACTTTAGAAATTACCAATTTACTTATTTGTAGAATTTTTTGGTTAGAAAAAGTAACTTATTTTGCTTGACAATAACACGTAATTTCTTTAATTCAGGTAGAAGATGGTATCATATAATTTAATTAATACGAAACGGCAGTTTAAAAAGACAGCTAATACAATATTAAGAGCACTTTGTCGCTTCATCCCTAAATAATTTAATTCCGCCGCTACTCCGCTTATAATTATACTAATTAAGGCGCAAATCAAGTTACAGTGCACTCGTGACTTTACGGACACTTTTACCTTTTTATATCGTGCTATAAATATTTTATCATTTCAACATGGTTCTCATTAGTTTGGAAGACGTTTACCTGGTGAGAAATAAAATTATACCTATTCAATGATAGCCTGTTAGCTGGGGAATCTGAACAATATCATATCCAGCGTACCTACTACTGCATAGGTAAGCACTTAGCTCAAGTGACATTAGCCAGGATCGATGGCATAACTTGCTCTTCGAAGCAAATGATTGTATAACAACGTGTTTGAATGCTATTATTACTAAAAATCAGCTTGTTAGTAATAAAAAAAAAGTTTGTTCCTGGGACCAGTCTATTTGTTTCTCTATCGGCGGGACGACTATACGCGGCCCGTTTGCAGCTGCATGCAACTCACACGAGAGAATTACTACGAACACTCAAGTGTTAACATTACACATTCATAGCAGTGTTGCTGTTTTCCTTTCCTATAGTCACCATTGATAAATTTTAAAAATAGTATGAAAATATAATCTTTTTTTTATAAGATAGCAAACAAGCAGATGGGTCTCCTGATGGAAAGAGTCAACCATCGCCTATAGATACCAAAGATGTTAATGGTGCGTTGCTATATCTTGGGGCGAGGTCTAATGCCACATGCATAAGTTTACCGGCTACCTTACCCTCCAAACCGGAACACGACAGCGACAAGCACTGACGCTATAGCGGCAGGAATAGGTAAGGCGGTGGTATCCGACCCGGGCGAGACAATGCAGAACTCTACCACCTAGTAGCCACGATGGTCGTGACTCGATAGCCAATCGGTCGCCTTTTATGACCTGCCTGGCGGAACGGCAGTTGGCCTATTCTTCAAAGGAGGCCGGGACCAACACAGCGAAACGTTTGCCTGCCAACAGGTCTTGTTTTTTAATTATCGATAGGTATGCGCTTGACCTCGATCTCACCTGATGGTAAGCTGAGGCCTAAGATGGATCGCGCTTCCCTAGAAGGTACCTGTTCACTCTTCTCTTGAAGATCCCCAGATTGTACTCGTCGGGGAACACAGACTCAGGAAGCATGTTTCAGTCCTTTGCTGTTCGAATGAAGAATGAAAAAAAAGGTCGCTAGGGAAAGAAGAGCAAATGCCACTAAAGCTACTAGATTGTAGAGTTGGGCTAATCATCTAAGTTTGCATTTAACTACTTTAAACTTCAGTGTAGTTAAATTGTTTTTCATTTTTTACAAGACCCTCCGTGTGGGTACCCAAGGAATATTTATTTTCCTGTGTAAGCCCACAAATAAGCATCCTATGGGGCGCGGATCGTTTGCCTACCAACAGGTATTTTTTTAATTATCGATAGGTAAGCGCTTGACCTCGATCTCACCTGATGGCAAATTGAGGGCTAAGATGGAACGCGCTTCCCTAGAAGGTACCCGTTTACTCTTCTCTTGAAGATCCCCAGATTGTATTCGTCGGGGAACACAGACTCAGGGAACATGTTTCAGTCCATTGCTGTTCGAATGAAGAATGAAAAAAAAGGTCGCTAGAGAAAGAGCAAATGCGACTAAAGCTACTATATAGATTGTAGAGTTGGGCTGAGTAGGGAATCATCATCTTGTTTCCTAACGGAAACGACGTGGGGACCTTCAAGAAAAGAATCTTTCTTGAAGGTCCCCACGTTCTCTCCTCTCTAATTGTGGATGTCCATGAGCGGCGGTGATCACTTACCATCAGGTGCACTCCTTCTCATTTGCTTCCTCTTCTATAAAAAAATAAATAGGAACGTGTCTTCAATATTAGTATGCGGTATATGGAGCTATTCGTTATCTCTTTTAAAGGCAAATTCAAATTAGGCTATAAGACATGGGAAATTGAAAAATGGAGCTAAATCTTATAAAACTTTATTTGTCTAAGTAAATAATTGAACAGTTCTGATATAATTTAACACGATAAATAAGTAACTGATTACAATCATATATATCTCGCCAACATTTACATTATAAAAAAATATAAATCTTCATACATAAGTAATACAGTGACTACACACGTAGCTTAAGATTTGAGAGCTGTCTTATACATGTACATTCTGTTTTAGTTAAACACAATTTTTACACTGAGAACTTTGAATGTTCCGACCTTTTTTGTTATACATTACGGGAACGCATACTTGAATTAACATTTGTGAATGATTTATATTACTTGTAAGAAAGAACAAAGGATTTCTTATTCCTATACTGATATTATTCTAATATTAAATATCCTTTGCACTGACTTTACAGCTTTGTACTTTGATAGCAATATACCAACTTATTAACAACATGTCTGTTCTCTTTTAATATTCCTAGTAATAAACATGTAAAAGTTTGTTAACTTACTCGCTCGTAGGTACTGGTTACACTTGTACAATCATAAGTCACGTGGGTAGCCGCCTTTAGACACACTTATGCTTTACGCGCACTTTACACTAGGACACACGGTATAAAGCGGTAATAACTAGGGCAATATAATACATTTACTTGCTTTACTGAGCGGATTTGAGCTTAGAAAACTTTATTACCTACGAAATGGACTATAAAATAAGCGCGTTGCGTAAATACCTACCTCAAGATGTTGACATCCTGATCTGTTTATTAAAAATAAATATATAGATGCTCGTCAGTATGCCTGCCAACTGAAGATACAACACCTGAAGACGTGTAGCAAACACTTGCGATTTCAAAGCTGTCTAAACGAGTCCGGTCTGAGCCTGATGCTGCGTGAAATCCATTCATTGCAAAATGACAATATTTACTCCACGTAGGAGTGTGCTTCAAAAAATAAACCTAATAGCTAACGATAATTTGTTTTCTCATCACAAAACTACAATACATATTTATGACACAAATAGTGGTAGGCTATTTGTTACTTATTCTGTGAGAGACTAAACTAGAAACTATTATGTATGCATTCATTGCGTATAATTCGTATGTATATTACATAATAGTCTTACAACATTGTTGAATATGAATAATTAAATACATCTGTGGCAAAATTCATATTTCTACTAACTAAATGTATAAATATGGCAATTGCGTAATCTGTTTATATGGTTTTAGTTACCTGCCCATATATATTCTATAGGAGATAATTACAGGTCTAGTAGTGTGAGCACAATTACCTAAAAGCATTGTCGGATATGTTAATTCGTAAGGTCAGCAGACTTCAACCCCTCTCAAAAAGAAATAGAACATACTGTTTATATTTAATTCATTTTAAATATTTAAAATAACTTTTGTATTCCTTTACATAAATGTTTTTGCTTATATACATTATAGTAAAATATTTTTAAATGCGTTGTATTATACTTTGATTCTTTAAAAATATACAACTGATATAAGTTATTGACAATATATTTAACTCATGGTATATAATTTATAGATAATAAGTACATAGTTATTTTTTTGAAAATTGGACGACACAATGTCTCAACAAAAAATCTATATAAATTCAAAAGTGTCCGTTAATTTTTGATAAAATGGGTGAAATAGTAGATACGATATACTCAAAACCACAAAAGTAGCATGAACTGAATCATACAGAGAATTTTTTATGGTTTTGGAGTTTTAAGTGATAATCCTCGAATTTAACATAGCTATGAGAACTGAAGTAAGCATTGCATAAGTAACTATATCTTATCAGCAGAATAAAATGTGTAAATATAACAATCGTCAGGTTAAAGTTTGTAAATAATAATTTGACAGGCGGGCAAGCTGTGGATAAACTATTCTTCGCGCGGAACACAACGGCCGCGGCGCCTGCAATAAACTAACCATATTTATATACATGTCTTATGTCTCTTAGGACATGACCATCAGCAAGTTCAACTTAGTAACACATACATTATAATACGTATAATAGCCTCATACAAAATTGATCTAACTACTTATTAATAATATTATAGAATAAAGGCATTCAATTATATAAATTCATAAGAATGTTAGCACTTTCAAATCACAAATTAATAATAAAACAGGTTAAGATGCAGAAATAAACTTGATCTAAGCACAAACATCATTTTTGGAGTTTACTTCCTAAGAATCGATCTTCATAAACCCCCAAGTATGGACATTTTATGAGGAGTGGAATTAATAAAAGCGGTAACTTAAAAGCATTATTTCACCTTGCGCACTATTCTCTTAGAAATTATGAATGTGTATAATATAAATATATTATGTACAGCGTCTACATAAATGATATATGTATATAGTATATAAGCAGCCAATATAGTAGCAACCATCAATTTGTGTTTCGATTTTAAAGTTTAATTGGATTTATTTACATTTTTTAATATTGGTGTTTAATATTGTATTATTATTTATCGTATTAATATTTATGTACAATTAAGTGAATAAAAATACATAGAATATGGAAAAAAACCATTTAAAACATTGATGAAACGAAATAACACGTAGATACAGCTGCGAATTACTGAAAGTATGTAGCCATATCTGTGAATTCGTACATACGAAAAATACGAACATGCTTTCAGCATTAAGTGAATGCGAATGCGGGGATGCGAATTCGCCTTCTGCATATTGTATATTTACAGGCAGTAGTGCTTAAGGAGTAAACTCCAGTGGTGCGTCGGAGCTGACATACACACATTTTTTTACGTTTTTAAAATGTTGGTAATCGTATTTTATGAAAACGCAGTTTATTAAAAAATAATTTCACTTTCCAATCATCTCAAGAAAATCCGGAAAAACTTTGTCTGATTATTGTGTTTAAAAGATTAAATAAAATCATTGAAGAAAAATCGTCCATTTCTTCAATGATTTTATTTAATCTTTTAAACACAATTATCTGAACTACGACGGTTTCGACGAAAATGTGCCATTTGGTATTAAATTTTGACTTAAATTTTAATTCACGAGACCTTTGAATATTTTTAAAGGGTAAGTTTTTCTTCGTATTAAAGTAAATACGATCGATCACGATACGAATCAAGAAACGACGGAACTCTCAAAAGCTGAAATACTAGATCACATAGTAAATGAAATGTTCAATTAGCATAATTAAATATTACTACATTTTGTACTCTCACAACATATAGTGTTTTAAATTGTAAACACAAAGCACCAACTTTGAGCATACTTGTTACTTCAATTTAACGTACAGGGCAATGGATTATTGGAGATAAGCTACATATACAAGACCATAAGTATTTTAAAAAATATTTGTGAAGTCACATGCTAAAATCTGAAATGCAAAATTTATATGTAAGTACATTAAAAATAATATATAATAGTTCAATATACGAGGTTAATCAAAAAGTTCTTAGAAATGAATATGTACACATCTCTTTAGTGGTACTTTAACAATTTTTTGAAAGAGGGGCAATCTTGTAACATTTATGCTTTCACTTGTTTTCATGATTTCAATAAAACATTATAAATTTATTGTGCGTTGAGTCGTCAAAACTCTTGGGATACGGAGAAAAGTGAGTAACGTGCTGTGATAAAGTACCTGTACCTGAAAAAATTACTACAAAGGACATTTTTCTGGACACGTTACGTACAGGAGACGTTGGATAATGCTAAACCAAATTCCAGTCGCTTACTGGGTTGCTGAATTTAAAAGTGGTAGATCGAGCTGTGATAATAAGGACCCTCGTTCCGGACGTCCTTCCATCTTCGTTACAGAAGAAAATAAAAAAGGTAAGAATTTAGTTTTGCAAGACAAAAGAAGGACCATAAACATTTAACAGAAACGTTAAACACCTCATTCCGTATATCATATCAATTAATCCATTTTACCGGTTTCATCGGGTTTCAAACAATTATCGACAAGATGGGTACCACGAATATTAACAGATGGAAACAAAGAACGACGTTTGGAAATGTCGATTCGCAGTTTTGCTTTGCTAGAGCGTGACCCTGGTTTCTTCAATTGAATTTTGTTGCCACATGGTCACTATGGACGAAACGTGGGTCCACCATTTTGACCCCGAACTAGAGAACAAAGTATGCCTAGGAAACGATCACCATCTCCGCCCATGAAGAAATCTGTTACTCCTTTCGCTGGCAAAGTTAGACCTCAGTATTCTGGGATAATCACGAAATAATTCTTATTGATTACCTGCTAAACGGAAAGACAATTATTGGACTCTATTATGCAAGTTTGATTCTTAAGTGGGTAAAGCGATCAAAGGAAAATGCCGAGGAAAATTGTCATCAGGCGTGTTGTTTCATCATGATAACGCTCCTGCACGTCGATCGGAAGTAGTGATCAAGGCAACAGACAAAGCTCGCTTCGAAATCCTTGACCACACAACATATTATCCGGACTCAGCTCCAAGTGGTTTTTATTTATTTCTAAAACTAAAAGAGTACATTCGTGATGACGCAATTACGGCAGCCTAAATGGAGTATTTTTGTCGAGAAAATGATTTTTTTGGAGGTTGTAAGAAAGTTAGAGCAGCATTATTCTAAAGATATTGACTTAGGAGATTATGTAGAGAAATAAAATATTTTGGTTTTATGTTTCTATTTTCTTTATAGCGATTGCAAGAACTTCTCGATTCACCTCATATATTAGCCTAATATTTTTTTTGGTTCAAGTCGTCGGCGAGTGAAAATTGGGAAAAACTGATGTTTTAACTGAAACTGGAATTATACTATGATCCCTGGTTGTAAGTTCAACTGAGGTGTTTGACCGCTACTAGCTGGTTCTGTCGTCAGCCCTGTCGTCTACGAACATAAACAATGGCGAATGCAATGGCAGACATTAAACTGCACACTACTGGTCTCGCACCTCGCCCTCTACTCCTCACCCCGTTCATCTCCTAATAGCGATACTAAATTATTAAATATCTTAAAAATAAGCTCACGAATATATTAAAACTAATGTATATACTAAATAGTTTGAATTGTTATCTCGTGTTAGCGACACTAGTTGGAAACATGTATGTTGTACAAGTTGGCTGGCAAGAAATTGTATATGCCGAAGGACACTATGGCTCTTAGATCATGTGTAACCAATAAAATAAAAATATAATAAAATTAGAATATTATTTAACTAACCTAAACTAAATTAGTGTAACAATATTCAAAAAGTATGGTCCCCGCGTGAGCCATAGCAAGGTGTTAACGAATCTAGTCACGAGTTTGACAAATCACTGTTTGTAAACAATGTACTTCGATATCTACGCGCGGGTATCAGTACACAAACACTTTTATTGGATAATTAGGTCCAAATTCAATTGCCTGTTTTTTTACATATTTGGTATCGGAATCGAGTACTGAACAGTAGTACCTTTTAGTATGTACACACTTTTACCAGTCAACCTGTATACAGCCTCCTGCTATGATCACATAACTGCACATGTTACGTGCCGCACAGAACATGTAATATGTACTGTGTACCATGTACGACGGAGCTCTGCGACCATTTAGCTACGATCCAGACCGATCGATTAGGACGACATTTAATAATAAAAGAAATTGAAACTTGTAAACAGGAATTACAGTTCATATTTCCGTTACATTCTCGCTCCACGACGGCTGAACGGTTCCTGATCGCTCCGTACGGCTCCATACGGACTTGACATTTGAATGTAACGGAAATGTGAACGGCGACTCCAGTTTACACGTTCCAATTTCAATTACCGCATTGTAAAATGCCGTTCAAGCCGGGCCTTACACTACCCTACCGCCCTAATAATTTCGTCAGTGCTTGTCATTGTCGTGTTCCCGTTTAAAATGTAAAGGAGTCAGTAAATTTATCCATGTAGGTTTACATCGCCGCAAATTGGATGGCCAAAACAAATATTTGTTTCAGTTGATGTTATTGGATTTAATAAACTAAGTAGTTTTATTTTTAAACACATTTTTTAGATACTTCTATAAATGATATCCAACCTTCGATCATAAACGTTAAGTGATAAATATACAATAAGTAATATGTATATTTGAAATGTATATAATATACAATTTAAATAATTTTATATATTTATCTATTTTTATGTATACTTAAAGCTGTTATATATTTAAATATAAGGTTGGCAGTATTTTTAATTATCGGTAAATATAAACTTACTTTTTCTTATATTAAATATTTTTTTACAATTTCGTATAAAATTTATTTAAGTTACATTTATATTTACATTGTAAATTGATTAATTACGTAATATAAACTTGTATTACGCTTAAATAATTTCTTCATTTCGAATTTTATATAACTCGCAAAATGCAACAATGCTGGCTCAACTAACTACGGGAGATTTTTTGTAACTCGATTACAATTTTGAGTAAGTTTTTGTTAATATTAATGGCATTTAAGTCTTAAGATATATTTATTTATTTCTTAATTTTTGCTGTCTATTCAGGATTTGGTTTGAATATTGATATGGGGTCATATACCTATTAATGGTGCAAATATTTTTCACTTTAAGGTCAACATTTTTATAAAATCTATTACGGACTAGTAAAATTGTTTGAGTGACAAAATTTTAACAATTAAGAATATAAAATCGCCGTGTGAATTTGATTGTTGGTGTCATGTTTGTCTTGAAAGGATTAGAAATCAGTAAGTTGACATGGTGCGAATTATGAATGCGAAACACACGCGAGCGCGTGCAGTGCGGGCCACACGCTAGCTACACTACACTCTATTGCATTACATTATTTTACATTACATCAACAACATTACACTAACATTTGGCACACCTCAATGCCGATACCTAACCGACACAACTAACATATCACGTATCATTTACAACTGTTCACAATCATTCTCCTTAACTATTTTCGGTATTATTGAATAAATATAATAATACAAATGCATTGGTAAAATAATGATTTGTATTATAAATCATTATTTTACCAATGATTTTGTGTGAATATTCTATATTCCACAACATCCACTTGAATAAAAAACGCACAAACGTAATGATATTCACAATAATACGTACTAATCCCCGTACCTCAAGTAAACACATAAAGCTATCCCAGTCCCACTCCAAAAACAAATAATCGTCACTAAATCATAAAATACGATGATATGAATCACCACTTTCCCGCCAACCGTCAAACTGATAGACTATGATAAATCGAAACGTATATTAATGGCCCACGGGAGAGCAACCTTTTGTTAAATGAACATAAATATTTGAAACTTCGAGAAGCGACTTCACTTGATGAAAGTGATGCAAAACATAATCTCGTGATAAACGTATATAACCTATGGGTCTGAAACAGTGCATCAGGGAATTGATTGGATATTGTGACCACTCGATAACATTGATCTTATTCGAGCGGACATAAACTTACATTCACTTAGTCTTCTCTTTAATATTTTGTTTAATAATATTTCGCCGGAATCTCCGCAAGCGTTTTAATTTTATATATTCCTTTAACTCTGATTGTAGACTTCAAATTAAGGGCATATTGAAATTTCCTTTGGAAACTTCTAATTGTTACAGATTTTTCGCGATATCTCGGAAACTATGCGTCCTACAAAAAAATCGTAAAGACATAATTTGTAGCAAATCATTTGTCAGTTTTGAGTATCATTCGCATGATTTGTTTGTAGTATGTTTTCTTTTGGATTTATATAAAAAAGTGCAGTTTTTAATATTAGTTTTTATTTGAATAAACAGAAACGATGTAAACAAGTGACCACAGTCAATTACACAGTGATTTGGTTAGAACATCGATTTTTTGCTTATAAATTCTTTAATTTTAAATTTATTGAAAAAAGGCAAGCGATTTGCTACAAATTATGTGTTTATGAATTTTTCGCAGGACGTATAGTTTTCGAGATATCGCATAAAAGGTTTTTGCACCCCTTTTTCCAAGATGGCGGCCACATACAAGGGTGGCAGCCCCATGAACTTGGGGTTAAGCTTCTATTGACCCCCCACACATATCCCAAAAATAAAATTGCAACCTCTAATAAATGTAAAGCTCATGTAACATTACAATGGATAAATTCTCGCTTCTCAGGTCTGCTGGTAGACATCTCTTTCAGAGATAATCTCGCCCTTTGTATGTGTATTATATTTATTTTCAAAAACATTTTTGCACAATCAAATGTAAAATAAATGAATTAATAATTATCATACAATTGAGCAAAATTGAACTATGTATGTACTGATTTCTGTCCTAAACATAACTGCCTAAAAATAAGACGTGTCTTAAGGCACACTCATCGGTGCAGTATTTTTGTCTGACAAAACATTTTCGAATTACTTATTAAATTATCTTGTAAATGCACCAAAACTAAGAATGTATCCGTTAAGAAAGAAAACCTCCAGTTTTCGCAATATTTCATAATGCTCATTTGAAAAATGTCATAAAAAGAAAGTTTGATAAACTCGTCAAAAGGAAAGCCTCTCACGAAATCTCAAATATGTATTCATCATTTAATTTTAACAAAAAGTGTACCATCTCGTGAAGTATAAACATTGGATTCACTCTACCGAACCTCAAAATAACCTCTTAGTTATATAACAGATAGAGTGAAACGTTCCCGTTCATTATAGTTCACTGAGTTGCCGGTTGGAGAACTGCTATTCAAATTTTTAGGCTTGAAAATTCTTAATAACATGTATCAAGGTTTCGGGTTCGATCCTCGGTCCTGGCAACACCTGACCGAGGATCGAACCCGAAATCTCATGATCTGAACTATCAAAACGGGAACCCAAGGGATGTTATTTATTTATTTACTAAACTATAGTTACGGTAATTTATACCATTGTAAAACACTAACTACTAAATTTTTCCTAAGAAATTTTACATGGTGTTATATTAACAATTTTAAAGCCAAAATGAGTAAACATTGTAATTACTACACAAACAATCTCTTGGAACTAAGCTGATTAAATAACTCTCAATTGGCTAAACGAACACAAGATTGTGTATGTTATACAGCGAAGATTTCTGGAAGTCCCGTTATCAGTACAGGTGGTATAATTCAGTGTAAATATTATCTGACTATACGGTACTGTGTGTAATTTAATCCAAGTGTCCAGAAGGATGTTGTCTGCCATGGGGATAGACAGCCACGGAAGCAAAAGGAAGATGAGTATAGTGTAGCAATGAGTAGTTTCAGTGTTTTTTGCATAAGTGGAAATTTGAGCTAATACGTTTTTCAATATATGAATGATAAAAATAGAGAGAGATACGGAGTGCAGGTTGGTAAGGGAATGTTAGTGATCACTTACATTTTTAATTAAAGTTTCCGACACACTGGCGCGACGGAGAAAGTTATAAAAAGCGTGTCTGGTTTGGCACGGGTAATATGCTTGTGTCGATTACGCTGAAGTTCCAATTTATAATTGTAATAGTAGCCGAGGAAGATTATATTCAATAAAATATTTACGTATATTGACAAGTTATTTGTATTATAAACTGATTTCAACGCTAAAGCGCGCAATAGTTATCTAAAGTTAAAAAAATAAATTAATATCTGTGTAACTTTTTAAATAATTGCGGCGTAGATTTTAATTGTTCTGGTTGTAAAATCAATACAAGATTTCAATTGAATATTATTGTTATTACGGATAATTTATATGAAATCTCAATATTTATAGTTTAAATGTGAGTTTTGATGTTTGTCTATAATGTCCTCGTCGTGTTGACACTTAGATAAAGGAAAATAAAGATTGAGTACTGAAACAGTGAGTATATTGTATGTCGTTCGATATGCAACGACGGGCCAGCCTGCGTGTGCGTGTTGTATTTATTGATACAGGTCAGGTTGTTTTTAAGATTTCAACAAAATGTTGAAGGCGTGTTGTCATTATATTGTCTGGTGTGTGTGTGTGTGTGTATGTGTGTTGACATAGGGGTGTGTGTGCTAGTATGGCGCGGGTTGGGTACGGGTGTGGCGTCAGTGGCGGCGGGGCGCGGGTGTGTGCGGCGCGGGTGTGGCGTCAGTGGCGGCGGGGCGCGGGTGTGTGCGGCGCGGGTGTGGCGTCAGTGGCGGCGGGGCGCGGGTGTGTGCGGCGCGGGTGTGGCGTCAGTGGCGGCGGGGCGCGGGTGTGTGCGGCGCGGGTGTGGCGTCAGTGGCGGCGGGGCGCGGGTGTGTGCGACGCGGGTGTGGCGTCAGTGGCGGCGGGGCGCGGGTGTGTGCGGCGCGGGTGTGGCGTCAGTGGCGGCGGGGCGCGGGTGTGTGCGGCGCGGGTGTGGCGTCAGTGGCGGCGGGGCGCGGGTGTGTGCGACGCGGGTGTGGCGTCAGTGGCGGCGGGGCGCGGGTGTGTGCGGCGCGGGTGTGGCGTCAGTGGCGGCGGGGCGCGGGTGTGTGCGGCGCGGGTGTGGCGTCAGTGGCGGCGGGGCGCGGGTGTGTGCGACGCGGGTGTGGCGTCAGTGGCGGCGGGGCGCGGGTGTGTGCGACGCGGGTGTGGCGTCAGTGGCGGCGGGGCGCGGGTGTGTGCGGCGCGGGTGTGGCGTCAGTGGCGGCGGGGCGCGGGTGTGTGCGGCGCGGGTGTGGCGTCAGTGGCGGCGGGGCGCGGGTGTGTGCGACGCGAGTGTGGCGTCAGTGGCGGCGGGGCGCGGGTGTGTGCGGCGCGGGTGTGGCGTCAGTGGCGGCGGGGCGCGGGTGTGTGCGGCGCGGGTGTGGCGTCAGTGGCGGCGGGGCGCGGGTGTGTGCGGCGCGGGTGTGGCGTCAGTGGCGGCGGGGCGCGGGTGTATGCGGCGCGGGTGTGGCGTCAGTGGCGGCGGGGCGCGGGTGTGTGCGGCGCGGGTGTGGCGTCAGTGGCGGCGGGGCGCGGGTGTGTGCGGCGCGGGTGTGGCGTCAGTGGCGGCGGGGCGCGGGTGTGTGCGGCGCGGGTGTGGCGTCAGTGGCGGCGGGGCGCGGGTGTGTGCGGCGCGGGTGTGGCGTCAGTGGCGGCGGGGCGCGGGTGTGTGCGGCGCGGGTGTGGCGTCAGTGGCGGCGGGGCGCGGGTGTGTGCGGCGCGGGTGTGGCGTCAGTGGCGGCGGGGCGCGGGTGTGTGCGGCGCGGGTGTGGCGTCAGTGGCGGCGGGGCGCGGGTGTGTGCGACGCGGGTGTGGCGTCAGTGGCGGCGGGGCGCGGGTGTGTGCGGCGCGGGTGTGGCGTCAGTGGCGGCGGGGCGCGGGTGTGTGCGGCGCGGGTGTGGCGTCAGTGGCGGCGGGGCGCGGGTGTGTGGTGCGGCGCGGGCGGGCGCGCCAGCGAGTATGTCTCGGGCTGGAAGGTGGGCGGGCATTGCAGGTGCGGGTACTGCGACCCCGCGCCCAGCCCCGACCCCAACCCCGACCCCGCACTCGCACCTGCGCCCGACTGCAACACACACAGACACTTTCCGCAAACTATACAACCCTAACTGTATTTTTTCATGCATTATAGAAAAAAGACAGACAGTACTTTTGTTAGTGAAAGACTTTGTGTCGCTTATTAACATATCCGCTAAATGCCTTTTAATTACCGTCTCATATCTCTCCTTAGCGCATTGTCTAAGATACTAGAAGTTTGTTAATAAGCGCTTATTTATGCATGTTACGTTAGACTTGGCCACAAGATAGCAACGCAACATTAACATCTTTGGTGTCTATAGGCGATGGTTGACTCTTTCCATCAGGAGACCCATCTGCTTGTTTGCTATCTTATGATATAAAAAAAGGCAATTCCGATTAAGATGAAATAAATCAATGGCTGATACTATTAAGTTTTTAGTTAATTCAACTGTGTCTCACATCGGGGTTTTGCTGTGTTGGTGTTTCTAGACCTCGCTAAGGTCTTGGACACGGTCTCATTCTCGATTCTGTTACGGAAGTTAAAATGATACAAAGTTCGCGGTGTTACCATGAAGTGGTTTCAAAACTACCGATTAAAAACGAAACAAATTCACATAAAAATAAATTTCAATTCGTTAAATTTGGCGTCCCACCAAGGTAGTATACTTGGCCCAAATTTACTTATCATATATATAAATGATCTTCTAAAGATATTACCTAAATCTAACATAGTATGTTACGCAGACGAAATAGCTATCGTTAATGGTAATGGACAGCGCAATCCTTATTACTTAATTGATTACTTAATACGGGATGTACGTAATATACAAGTGGTTGCAAAGCAAACCGCTCACTACTCACAAAAAAATATATAAACATTTTTATAAAACAACCATAACTCAACATTAACTCAACCTCGACCAAACCTTAAAATTCATAGCTTTAACGGTTCATTCAGTGATCAGATTAAAAGAAGTTCAGGTTATCCCAAGATACAGGCGACGCCTGGTTTGGGAACCTCTGTTATATTTCAACAATGAATCAATATAATTATTATTAATGTATAAAATAAATAGTTATTAATTCTATTAAACGTAAACAATACCAAAGTTTATTGAAATTTAAGTGATTTATTGCGTACTTTTAAAATATTATAATTAAACGAAACTAAAAATGCACGGTTGAGACATGGAAATGTGTGAGTGTGTGTGTAGAGTGCGGATGTAGGGGTTACCGTCTTGTGCGCGGTGTCCCGCCGCCCGCCGCCGAACATCAGCCGCAGCCGCGACACGCCCACCCCGCTCGCCCCGCCCGCCCCACTCGCCCCGCTCGCCCCGCCCACTCCACCCGCCCCGCCCGCTCCCCACCTACAAATACGTATTGTGCCACATTAGCACATTCCACACTGTATTGACGTATTAAGTACACTTTTTGAAATAAAAACTTTTTTAGTCACGTTAGACGATCTCCGACAGGGGAAAATTACATGGATTCGCGTCAGCAGCATGCTTAGACGTTGGTCGAGTGTTTATTAAAAATAAGTATGAAATCACTGGTGTTAGGGTTCGATTCCTAATGAGGGAAATAATTTGTATGATGAATACTTAGTTTTAGTGTTTATTCTTTTTTCAATGTTAATTTCCTTTTGTATGCTTTATTCATATTCATTATAAACAATATTTTCAATAATGGTATTTAATATTATACTTATTATAATAATGAATATTAAATATCTATTAAAAAAAGTCATCTGTTAGTGTAAGAGAAAAAAAACTTAGGTCATCGATACCGTCTCTTTGGTCGTCAGCCATCATAGTTCACAAGATATTGGAAAGATGATGTAATACTAATATTGGTCGAAACATAATAGAATTAATGAGGCTATAATACTAATGAAAATAATTTTAAGTATTTATTGTTTTTTCGGTTTTAATTTTGTTTTATTTGAACATAGAAATAATAATAGAAGATGAGGAAAAGGCAGGGAAAGGCTTTGAAGGAGGAAAAACGATTTATCACGATTTTCGGCAAACTACGAGTACTATCGGAAAAAGTTTAATGACAAAGTTATCGGTAATAAGAAAATCTATTATGTATTTGCACTTTTTCCATATAACCTCGAAATAACCTCGAAAAATTTGAAAAACAGACTTTTTGGTTTTTATATACTGTAGAATTTTTTTACAAAAAATGAAAAATAATGGAAGAACTCGAATTAGAAAATATTTTTTTCGTTATAATGTAAAATTTTAAGCTATTTATTAAAATTTACACTTTAATTACTCGAAAATTGTAAGTTCCCATGTTACATTGGCAAATTAAAAAAAACATGAAACATTGAAGTTTCAAAATGCATGCGAAAATAGCTAATTTTTTTTAAGTACCAAACATAAGATTTTAAGGTGATTTTATTAAAATAATTACTAGAAAAGAGCCTACTCATTTTTAAAAGTTCAGCAACACCCGGTAGTGATCTATGAGATGCGGTTATCATTTACCATCAGGTGATCCTCTTGTTAGTTTACGGCATTAAGTTCATCTTTTGTATGAAAATGTGTATTTTTGGTGTACAATAAAGTTGAAATAAATAGATAAAATTAAATAAATCAATTAAGATTTAAAAAATATCAGTCGGCAAGAAATAAACTATCTTTTATATTAGCAAATATTCCATCTACAGCAAGCGAATAGAAAAACACCGTTCCAGGGCTCATTATCAGTAAAACTAATCGAGTTATAGGCCGACCGCAATAGATTGGGGCCGGAAACAACATCAACACGAACACATGAGGTTGGCTAGGATAGAAAGCCCTTAGGCGTTAAGTTAAACCTATGTACTTTTTGTTCGTGCATAAATATAAATAAACTAGCTGACCCGGCAAACGTCGTTTTGCCATACATATTAAGAATGTGGTGGGACAGCTGCGTCTCAACCTGAAATTTATTGTTAATTAATGTATTATTAAATAATTATTTTGACATGTGTAGACTAAGCGATCATTTTGTAAGTAGGCTATGGGTTTCGGTAGATATGATATTTAGGTCCGGGCTGTTGCGGCGGGCCACACCCGCCTGCTGGCCCGACCTCAACGTTTATGTTTATGTTAACCATCCACTGTACGTGTTAATGTTAAGCTCTTCATGGAACTCAAGAATGAAACAATTATTTATGTGTGAGTGGCTTATCTTTTATTTTATTTAACGGTGGGCACCAAACGCCCCCATAGGGATCCATAGCTGACAAACGACGTGACACGTCATTTATATAAGTGTACGGGATTGTCCTTCCAGGCGGCCGAAGACGTTGAACTTTATATAGTGGTTAAGTATTCTTAAATTTTCTAATTTTCCGCGCAATTTTCTTAATATTTTCCTTTATAAGAACCTTCTCCTTACGATTACAAACACAATAAAAAAAATGGGTGCGTGTACTTATGTACGCGCGTGAGAAGTTATACTTTTAGTAATATCAATCAAAATATTCAATTTAAATCACTACTGAATATAATTTATTAGCACATATATAATTCGCACTTGTATGAAACTAAAACACGTGTTGTGAATGTATAAACTAGAAACATGTTGATAAATATTATAAATATGAAAACAGTGATCAGAGGTGACGAGCGTACCAACATGCGCGACTAATATCGAGGTCCAATTTCTATTTTGTTGGTAGCTTTTTTTTCGAGACTTAATGAGCGGTTAAGCAGACAGCTTCATACTGTTAATTTTGTGTCACAGATGCGCGCGCATCTTAAAATTTCACTCTCATCATTTTTTCATAACGCACCTAAAGAAGTATAACTTCAAAAATTACCGAAATTGGTCCAGCCATTCAGGCGTGATTTCGTGACCGAGGAAAATAGGGATTGATTTTTATATATATAAGATATATAAGATAAGAGTGGCATTATGCCCAAATTAATAAAAAATAATTCCAAAATTTCGCCGTGTTGGTCCCGGCCTCCTTTGAAGAATATGCCAACTACCGTTCTGCCAGGCAGGTCGTAAAAGGCGACTGTTGGCTATCAAGTCACTATCATCGTGGCTACTAGGTGGTAAAGTTCTGCATTATCTCGCTCGGGTCTGGTACCACTGCTTTACCTATTCCTGCCGCAATAGCGTCAGTGCTTGGCGCTGTCGTGTTCCGATTTGGAAGGTAAGGTAGCCGATAAATTTATGCATATGGCATTAGACCTCGCCACAAGATAACAACGCACCATTAACACCTTTGATGTCTATAGACGATAGTTGACTCTTTTCATCAGGAGACCCATCGGCTTGTTTGCTATATTACGATATAAAAAAAAGAAATATTGCTGAAAACTATTTGATCTAGCTTTGAAACTGGAAGTAAAAGTCTAATATGTGACTGCTGGAAACATGGTTCTATGTTCAAATCTATGTTCAAATTGCCGTGGTTCTGAAAACTGTGCCAACGTGGAAGACAAGGCCTACGACGAAGTTAATGATTCAGATGAAATCGTGGATGGAGAACCAATGCAGAGTGAAAAACACGGTGACGAAGACAATAGTCTGAACATTTAGAAGATTTACTACAATCAAAAACAATAGTTTAATCTTAAGATGAAGAAATGCCATCAAAGAGGCAAAACTAATGGATAAGTAATGGATATGATTATAAATGATATTAAATATTGATAGATAAAAAGGTCAAAGTGTTTTATTAAAATGAAGTATATTTCAAATAAAGTAGATTTTCTATGATTTATATGTAATTAGAATTAAATGTTTTCTCTTCAAATTTCTGACTAAAACAACATTATTATTATTTTTTTACATTTATCAATGAAACATGGGAAGTTACAATTTTCAAGTAATTAAAGTGTAAATTTTTACATTGTTATGAAAAAATAATTTTCAAATCCGAGTTTTTTTTATTTTTCATTTTTTGCGAAAACTTTCCATAGTATTGTATATTTTTTGATATCATCAGAAAATAGAGATTCCAGAGAAAAACTCGTACTAACTTTGTAAAAACATCAGATATATTGACGGGTGAATTTTCGATTGAAAGTTATGATGTTTTTTAATATTAAGTCAAAATAAAGAGAAAAAATTAATATTTTAAATAAAATAAATTAGTGTATTTGGGATATAAAAATGCGATTTTTTACCAAATTTCGTGAAAAAAAATCTAATTTTGTAGGAGATAAAAACAAAAAAACAAAAAGTCTGTTTTTCAAATTATTCGCATAATTTTGAGGTTATATGAAAAAAGTGCAAATATGTAAAATTAGCACTATGTAAAATTTAAAATGATATACGCACATGTATATTTATATTTATTATATATTATTAATGTTGTCAAGTACGCTCGACCATGGTGGAGCTTGTGAGCTGCGTCTCTCGCGTGCGCCGCGCGCGCCGCACCTCGCACCAACATTTGAATTAACCATTAAGATGTGTTCATTTTTATGACTGTTATTATAATAATATTTATAGTTTGAACTACGAAAATTTAGAAATTCTAGAAAACTTGCTACGCCCGCACTATCCAAAAACAATACAAATTGTCGACTTAGTTAAGTAACAACTTACCATAATATGTTTAAGGTTAATAAAATATAATTGCGTTTTACATGGGGCACACCAAAAGTTTTGCACTTCTAACTAATCGAAACTATTTGAATT
The DNA here is from genome assembly GCA_036924255.1 of Apodemia mormo. NCBI lineage: Eukaryota > Metazoa > Arthropoda > Insecta > Lepidoptera > Riodinidae > Apodemia > Apodemia mormo. The sequence continues at coordinate 45,455,491 of JAUPFN010000007.1, forward strand.
TCGAATGTTATATTTTTAAAACTCTGCAACCTTCTTAATAATAAAAAAAAACAATTGGCGGGAAATGATTTGTCAATTGTTTTTTTATCACACATCAAAGTTCTACGTTCGCAACGAAAATGGAATTAAGTTGAAAAGATTTTAGAGCGATGATTTTTTATGATTTTAAAAGTTCTCTTTCTCCGCAAAACTGTGCCGCTCGTCTTCAAAATGCTTTCGGGAGAGATCTTATTTATATTAGATTTTAAAGAGATCGAGTTTCTTTACATGACGAATTTCGTGAAGGGCGGCCTTCAACTGCCGTCAACGAAAATAATGTGGCTACTGTTAAGCGGTTAATTGAAGAAAACCCCCGGATTACCGATGAGACAATTCGAGGACTATTGGGATTTGGTATGAGCCAAATTCAGAAAATTTTACACGAAGGATTGAAAGTTCGGAAACGTTGTTGTCGTTGGATCCCTCATGAACTGACAGCGGAGCAGAAGCGGGCTCGCGTGGAATGGTGCTCACAGATGCTACTGTTTACGTCATTGTCACAGGAGACGAAACGTGGATTTATTGTTTTGAACCCGTAAAAAAACAGCAATCTTGTAAATGGGTGTTTGAAAATGAGACCAAGCCAATAAACAGGCGAGAAACGTTGGTAAAAAAATGATCGCGTTTTTTTTCTCGGCTACGGGTCCCATCTGTACAATTCCACTTGAAGATCAAAAAACTGTTAATGCCGAGTGGTATTCTACCATTTGTTTACCCAGGGTGTTAGAAAATGTTCGCGAAAGACGACCTAAAAGCCGCATTCTTCTACACCATGATAACGCTTCTTCACACACGGCCAACAAAACAAAGTCATTTTTAGATTCCGAAAAAGGACATCTCGTCACTCATCCTGCGCATAGCCCCGACCTAGCACCCTGTGATTTCTGTGTTTTCTCCAAAAAATCAAACATTTGATGACAGGTTTTACTTTTACAATCCCCGAAGAGGCAGTTATAACGTTCAATCAACACGTAGAAAACATGCCTTCAGATCTGTGGTCCTTCTGTTTTAAAAAATGGTTCGATCGCATGAAAAAATGTTTAAAATGTAAAGGAGATTATTTTGAAAAGCAATAAACATAATATTTTGGTTATAACATGTTTTTTTTAAGTTACGCAAAATTTATAGTGTGACCTACGTATTTTTAAAAAGTCTTAATTTACGTAGTTATATTTTTAGTAATCCTAAACGTTATGGCCAGTTGTTTATCAACAGAAATACAAGTTCGCTGATTCGTTTGTCTTTTTGGATTTGCAGGCGTAGGAAAGTAGTAGAATTTTCTTTTTTTTTTTTGTGGTTTAGACATTAAACTGGTCGTGCAGGCTCGAATTTCCTCAGACCCAGAGCATTTTCAAGGCAGCTTGCTCGCGGAGGAGCGAGCATGCCGCCTGCATGGTCGAGCAGTCAAAATTTTGCTCGAGCATACGAGAGCGTTTTGCAGTTCGGTGTATACCTACTGATCCTTAATTTTGGCACAAATTGCGCTCACGTTGCTGTATAGCAACAGATGCGTTTACTTTTTATAAAATTTATTATATAAAAAGTGTTTTTTATTTCCTTGCGTTATTTGGAGAAAAGCCTATACATGTCCCGGTGGAAACAGAAATTGCCTATCTCGTATTGTTGAAGTCTTCACTCGTGGCTGGGTCTTCAAACTTATACTCGACCTGCAATTGTCTATTTCGCGGTCTTTGCAATCATATTATATCGCTTAACTTCACTGATATAAAACGTGTTTTTTTTAATGAATTTTGGTGTGTGGTGTTGTGTTGTGTTGTGGTGTGTGTGTGTGTGTGTGTGTTAGTGTGTGTGTGTGCGTGTGTGTGTGTGTGTGTGTGTGTGTGTGTGTGTGTATGTGTGTGTGTGTGTGTGTATGTGTGTGTGTGTGTGTGTGTGCGTGTGTGTGCACGTACCCTTGCGGCGCGGGCGGCGCGGCGGGCGGGCTGCCCGAGTGCACCTGCCGGACAAACGATTACTGTTTATATATATCATTACTCACCAAACAAGCAGATGGGTGGGTTTAATGTCAAAGGTGACATTAACCCCCCCCCATGAAGATGACAAGATTCGCTTCGCGCATCCCACGCTTTTGTTTTATAACCTCGAAAGCGGCCTTTTTCGTTCTTTTTCTCTGCTAGACATACGGGCCAACTGCGGCGTAAGGGTAGGGAGGGGGCCTCCCGAACAATACTTCTTCGATCAAACCGGCCGATTGTCTTTATAGCCAAGTCAACATACAGCCACTCAAGATAAGTTGAAGATCCATCAAATCATGTGCCACCGGTCTCCAATTGTTCTTCGCTTATTTTATTTTTAATTTCGTTATTTTCGTTTGGAGAAATTTTTAAAAGAAAAAAGAAATTTGTAGTCAAGTGATAAATAATTAACATAAACCTTTTGACTAAGTGTAGTTTTTTACTACCAAAGAACCCACGACAGCATAAGTTTACCGGTTACCTCATCTTCTAAGCCGGAACTCGAAAATGATAAATATTAACACTATTGCGGCAGGTAAAGTTAGAAGGTGGTACAAAATACTTTGGAAAGATATTGCGAAACTCTAAATATTACCACTTATCAGTAATGATGGTAGTGTATGTTAAGCCATTTGCATTTTACAAACTGCCTCGTGGGATGACAGATGGTTTATTCTTCGAAGAAGATCGGCACCAGTCCGGGACAATGTGTGAGGCTGACGACATTTCGCCGCCGGCTCACTTGTTGTGATCAGGCATCAACAGCTCAGCTGATAGCATCACGTTCAAAACAAACTGCATATTGTGCTGTCTATTGTTTTTGTTACTTCTTTCGTCACGGTGCCTTTCGCGGTTGGAAAAAATGGGGTTTGTAGATGGTTTTGTCGGTTAGTTAGTTAGGGGAGCCTGGGAGATGGTAATTAGGGGAGAGCATGAGCTTACTTTTAATAACTAAAGGAGAGAAATAGATTAAAATAAAAATAAAAAGAAGTTTTTATTTAAACGCTCTTATATGAAGAAAAATGATGTGGTGTCGCGGGACACCAGGTAGGAACGAACTTCCTTCGGCTAAACGGCACTACTCGCTTGTGTACGCGACTGTCGCGCCTGCGCACGTCTCATTTAACGCTTTAATTCCACGCATTTTTCTTACGGTTTTACTATCACATTTTTTTCAGTTCGGTCGCGCAGCAAAATCTCTATCCCCTCCAAGCCTGCCGTAAGGAACTTCGTTCCAAAATAAAACTTTGCTTTTAAGTTTTAATTATGAACTTACAACCTCATTATATACAACTTATATCGTCATAAAAGTTTGTTGCGCGATTTTCTTGTGTGAATAAACTAGTACTTATATATGGATTTATGTAAAACCTGCTATTTTGCCATCCATGGATGGTCCGCCGTATTGGATTTAGAATGGCGTTATCGTACATGGTCATCCAAACTAAAAGTGTATATAAAATTTTACTTCAGTCGGTTGAAGATATTTACTTCAAAGATTCTATCCGAACAAACATACATGTGTGTATACATTGCCAGTTAAATAAAAGCTTTTAATAATAAGTGACTGTGGATAAAATTACAATTTGGTAATATTCCTTTTTGATAATAATTTTTTTTTATTTATTTAATATGATGCACAAACAGTTAGTGACAAAACATTACAAAATATTATAATTACATCAGTGTACATAAACCAATCACTTCACCAAAATATGGCATACAATTTAGGATAGTAGTGCTCCTCTTTAATTATACTAATTTTTATACTATGAAGTTAAAGAGATAAAATAAAATAAAAAAGTAGATGAATTAATAAAAAAAAAGTAAAATGTAAGCAAAAACAAAACTCGGTTAATTATTCTATGCCATTAGAAACAAAACATTTCTTCACTTGCCTCAAAAAAGTACTTTTATTAGCATTGAAAATGTCTAGGGGTTTAAAAAGTGCGCTTTTATCGTTATATAATCTACACGTCCTGATAAGAGGATTGTAGAATGATGTGTTGTTTTTATACACTCCAAGAACAAATGTTTTGGGAAACCGAGTTCCATGCCTGGTGTTGAAGTCTATTGACGCTAATAATGATGGCGAGTCAATATAAGAGTGAATAATTTTATGAAGACACATTAAAAGATTTGTCACGTCTGGTATGCAGAGAATCAACGCCAAAGTATTGTAAGAGATTGAAGTAATCTCTGAGCACACGAGAGCGAGCAGCGCGCCAACTGACCACCGTCAGACAGCGGCGCCGAATGCCCTCGGCTCGATCGGAGTGGACCTTGTAATGAGGGGACCAAACGACACCAGCGTATTCAACAACACTTCTGACGAGACTGAAGAATAAGTGCAGACTAGTTTGGGGTCTTTGAAACTCTTTGGAGTTGCGCAATACGAAACCTAATATCTGATTGCCTTTATTTATAATACGATCGTAATGCTCTCTAAAGGACAACTGGCTATCAATTAACACTCCTAAGTCATTGACGGTGTTATGTCTAGCGATTGTATGATTATTGATTTTATAGTCATAATTAATCTTTTTCTTATTTCTGGTAATCGACATGACTTTGCACTTCTGTTCATTCAGGAGCATCAAATTTTTCTTGCACCAATCAGTGATGCGATCCAGGTCATTTTGCAATAATAATAATAAAAATAATAGTTTTCATTTAGCTATTAATACAATAATTTAATATTGTTCTTAAAAAGGTTTATCTCAGGGCGTCAGGGTGAAGTACCCGGTTAAAGGCTTTCGACACACACAAGAATTTTTGGTTTTCTTAAAAAAATTAAATAAACGTTTGAAGAAATAAAAACATATAACAAAAGAAAAGTAGGTGGTGGAGTAGCGGCCTGTCGCGAGTTGGTCAAACTATAAGACGAATCATGGCGCAGCCCCCACGTGAGCCTTGCACCGCATTCACACCCCGACAGCGCCATTATCTTTCCATTAGCCTAATATTTACCTTGTCATTTCTACGGAGAGAATCTTTCCAACTATCATTGACACGCTCTTCTGGGTACACTATTTTTTCATATCTAAAACAAATAAAATATTTAAAAAGTCGGCAACATGTTTACATTTTCATTTTATATATACGTAATAAGTCGGGACAAAAGTATATTCGTATTTTGAATGTATTATTAATCACAGAAATCACATATAAGTAAAATTAGCACGTGTGTAAAAAACGTATCTCATAATTAGGCTCAGTTGTACGTAACTGACGCTAACAGTATATTTACACAATATCAAAACGATCTCAACCCGTACCGTAATGAATGTGCTCTACCTATCATAGATTTAAAAATATACCTCACTGCGCTACACTAGAATACCAAAACCAATAGACAGATAAATAATATTAATATCGTACATGTATTATATCATCAATCAGCCCGATTTGCCAAATATTTATAATTATTTCACGTTTTCAAGATTTCAAAATATTAAAAACTAATATACATTGTGAAAAGTATTTTAAACGAATCAAAATAAAATTCGGTTTAACCTGTCAAAAAGTAGAATTGAAACCGCAAATAGATTGACAGCGCTCTTAGAAACGGGATAACAAAGTTCGCTTTGCGTTTTTTATTACACAGTTAGACAAAATATATTTTGTGCCACAAGAAGTAGATATTATGTGTCGCGTAACTTGTAGCTTAACACACAAGGTATGCATATGACTTTCTTAGATTAACGTTATAAAAATCTACGCAAAGCTTCTTATCTACAAATTTGCAAAATATGTACGTTAATTTGATAGATCTTTGTTAGGCCCGTTCAGTTCCCTCTCTCCCTAAGTCATACTCTCTTAATAAATTCGCATAATATTCAAACTTTAGATATCAAATATATAATCATATCTCAAACGCCACTGAACCGTCTTTGATGAAATGGATTGTTTCCCAATTCGGTACATTCAATCCCTAATTTCTATCAATTCAATCTATTCAATCTAAAAAAAGTGGAGGAAAATCGACATATTAGCAGCTACGACACTGCTGAAGAACTGGATGTTGATCGTAAAACAGTTTTATGTCATTTACGTCAAAAAACTTGACATTTGGGTACCACATGATCTCACTGAAAGAAATCTAATGCAACGTGTTCCCATTTGCGAATTTTTATTAACGTAACAATTCCGAACCATTTCTTAAACAATTAATTACGGGTGATGAAAAATGGGTGATTTACGATAAGAATGTACGAAAAAGATCATGGTCGAAGCATAGACAAGCCCCACAGACCGTGGCAAAACCCAGCCTGACACGGAACAAAGTGATGCTATGTGTATGGTGGGATTGGAAAGGAATCGTCCACTATGAGCTTTTGCCACCGGGTAAAACTATCGATTCTGACCTCTATTGTCAGCAACTGATGAGGTTAAAAAAGGCTAAAAAAGTGAGAAAAACCGGCCGGAATAGGAAGAGTGTGGTGTTCCATCATGACAATGCCAGACCACACTCATCTATAGCCACGCAGCAAATATTGATAGCTTGGCTGGGATGTGTTGATGCATCCTTCGTGTAGCGGCAGTGTGGCCGTCACCACTGTAGCGGAGGTGTGGCCGTGATGGCTGGAAGGTGCCACTAGTAATCGTAGCGGCAGGCGGGTCACCACTGTAGCGGAGGCTGTTTGCGTGGTGTGTGCCGTCGGTACCACTAGGCGATCATAGCAGCAGGACGACACGGCCGCTAGCAATAGACCTCTGTGAGTATTTTCAGAAGGTCTCACCAGTTTTGCAGGTGATGCAGGGTGCCTGGAGACTCGGCGAAGGTTCCACGGCAATTGGCTGGATTATACTTTTAGAGTAAATAAAACACTGGTTCTTGTTTGCAGTAAAAAATACGAAGTGTCTTTATTAGTCTCTTTGCCCTATATTTATATAATATTTGAAATGCACAACGGTTAAATTAAAAAGAGAAAGTCTGAGAATTTACAAAATTTCAAGTTAAATAATTTGTTGCTAGAACCAAAATTGTTTTTTGAACGGCTTGCCTGGCGCTAAAAAATCGAAGCGAAATCTTTCCAAACGACGGTCGGTCGTTTGACGTTTTTGTAAAATATCAGTTGGCTGCAAATTTAAAAGTGATTGTGTAATAAATAAAATTTAAATAACATTTGTGAAACAGTACAAGTGTTTATATTATAAAATCAATATGTGACATCACACTAGGTAAGGGGGGTTTCATAAATCAAAAAATCATGAATTTTGTGTGACGTAATTTATGGATGGCCCCTAGGCAAAATAAAAAATCTGCAAAAATATATACTTAACTTTTAAACAAAAAATAAAGATTTCTTCGGTTAATTGTATGTGCACTGATGGCACATTATTAACTCCAGTGCAGAGTTGACAGCTATATATGTGTGTAGGCCTGTGTGAAATTTTAAAAAAGTGACGGTCGGCGTAATCGAGCGGTGCGCGCGGGGAGTGTGCTCCGCCCAGCGCGCCTCGTAGCGCGGCGTCTGATGTCATCAGTCTGCGCTCACGCGGCGGCGGCGTTGGACGCAGACCTATTTCGTTGCGACCGGACGCTCCTTCCAGATCGTTCGCTTGGTTTAACGGTTGCCGTGTTGCGTTCTTATAGGAACGGCATGGTGATCGGGTCTTCGTCACCGTTAGTCCTTTTCAGGGCTGCACGGTATCAGTGGTCACTTGTCAGTTGGATGTGCCGACTCTCCCCGGGTTAGGTCAACGAATTGGCTGGCTGCTGGGCATCTTGTCAATCGCCCTGCCGCGCTGCTGGTCCCGGCCGATGCATCTGCGGGCTGGTACGGCTGCGCCTCTTCAGTGAATTAAGTGTAGTGCTACTTAACGTGAAACGCTGTCCGCCGCCACCGTTTCTTTGTTTCAGTGATAAATTAAAGTGCGTGTTGTTGGTATTTGATTGCAAATCTTCCCCGTGGCTGATCTTCCTTTGTTGTGTTTGTCTCTTCTTGTTGGTAATTGTGAGGTTGTCAGGTAACAGGAGGTAACACAGGTATTGGTTAAGCAAGGAGGTAAGGTACCAGGAAAATCGTAAGTATCGTAAGTATACCAAAATATTTTATTATTAACCATCATGGTTAAAGATTATTAAAATAACCATTATGGTTGAAATGTAAGTGTGAGATTTTATGTGTTATTAACCATCATGATTAGAAGCTATTGGATGCAGTAACCGTTATGGTTAAAACATATGAAAGGAAGGTTAGGAATTTTAATGAATAAAAGAGATAATCATCGTGTTTAGACTTTGCGACGACTGCCAAAGTCGCTAGAGAGTAACCATCGTGGATAGAAAGAGATAACCATCGTGGTTAGACACTTAGGATGACCGACATGGTCATAAAGAGATAACCCACGCGATTAGTGAGAGATAACCGTCGTGGTTAGACACTTAGAATGACCGACATGGTCATAAAGAGATAACCCACGCGGTTAGTGAAAGATAACCGTCGTGGTTAGACATTTGATGGTGGTAGCTGACGGTAGTGCTGGCTACCACCAAACTCCGTATAGCCCTGACCTTGCTCCATCAGATTTCCACCTGTTTCGGTCATTGCAGAACTCTTTAGGGACCATAAAGCTAACCTCAAAAGAACACCGATTTTTTTAAATCAAATACCTTAAAATTTCTACAGGAATGGGATCATGGCACTACCCACAAGATGGCAACAAGTCATCGATCAAAACGGCACATACATATTATGAATAAACAAAAATTATACTTAAAAAAACATTTTCCTTTCTATGAACAATAAGAAAATACTTTTGCCCCGACCTTATATTAGTATTATAGTTTATCTGTTTATGTGTAGCAAGGTGGACCCATCATATCATAGCAAAGATACGGACCTAATGGTGTGACTGACCCGTCGTGCCCCGGCAGTGGCACGGGCGGCGTGTGGTGTGGTGTGACTGACCCGTCGTGCCCCGGCAGTGGCACGGGCGGCGTGTGGTGTGACTGACCCGTCGTGCCCCGGCAGTGGCACGAGCGGCGTGTGGTGTGACTGACCCGTCGTGCCCCGGCAGTGGCACGGGCGGCGTGTGGTGTGACTGACCCGTCGTGCCCCGGCAGTGGCACGAGCGGCGTGTGGTGTGACTGACCCGTCGTGCCCCGGCAGTGGCACGGGCGGCGTGTGGTGTGACTGACCCGTCGTGCCCCGGCAGTGGCACGAGCGGCGTGTGGTGTGACTGACCCGTCGTGCCCCGGCAGTGGCACGGGCGGCGTGTGGTGTGACTGACCCGTCGTGCCCCGGCAGTGGCACGAGCGGCGTGTGGTGTGACTGACCCGTCGTGCCCCGGCAGTGGCACGGGCGGCGTGTGGTGTGACTGACCCGTCGTGCCCCGGCAGTGACACAGGCTTGTCCCCGACGCCGGGTCTCGGCAGCTCGCCGTAGATGACGTCGGGCACGATGCTGTCGAGCCGGCGCTGCAGCTCTCTCGCTCGCACGCGTGTCGCCGTCTCTGTCGCTCCCGCGCCCACGCGCCGCTCCGAGTACACGCTCCGCCGCTCCTCCTCCTGCTTTTTCAGCATGAACTCCTCGAGCGTAACGAACCCGATAAAGTCCGGTTTGTGTACTTTAGGTTTTGGTGGCGGCTGAAATGTCATTAAAATTTACTTATAGCAAAACTCTCTCGACCACAAACCTTTATGACAGAATACTGGAGACTAACAGAAGTCAATATACATACAAGTAATATTCGAGCGTAGCACCTCTCACGGGCGCGATATTTCAGAATGGCTCGGGACAAACTGTCGAATATTACTTGTATGTACATTAACTTCTGTTAGTCTCCAATATTCTATGCCTTAATGGGAATACCCTCAAAGAACATATATTTTAACATAGGACCCGAGTACATAATTTTAAAACGATGATTAAGTTTTGATCTTTTGAAGTCATTCATTGCAATTTTTGATATAAATGTTTAAGTCGAAGTAATGTCAAAAACAGTTGTTTTTTTTTTTAGAAAATTTTCATTATTGACAAATTTCTATTGACGTAGTTGAAAAAACTGATTAAAGTTAAAAATCAATCAGTATATATTAGCCTGAAAGTTATTTTAAAAATATTAAGCAAGCTTGTCGTAAACAACAAAATATTAATATTTGAAAAGATTTAACTTTTGAAAATCACTCAGCATTCGATATAGTTTTTTAAGTTAGATACCATATTATAGATATTAATTAAGTAGATAACATATTATAGAAGGTTAAAACTGATTGGTAAAAGAAACCTCGAAGTTTCGTGGAAAAAACACTTTCTTCAAAATTTTTCATCAACGATTACTCCCTAACGGATAAACCAATTTTGAGACAACTTACGTATTACACGCAGTTTTTCAAGGAAAAGAGCTAATTTGATTTTGTGCTCAATCGGTACATTAGTCTAGAAGTTATATTAAAAAAGTACTGTTCTGCCAAAAATTTGTTTAAGGTATTTTCAAAATTTGTTAAAATTTCCTGGACCGAATTGGTTCAAATTTTCAGGAAGTCTAAGTTGAGCAGAATTCAATTGTATTTCGTCAACCACGTTTCAATCGGTCAAGCCGTTCAAAAGTTATGATATATTCACGCACGCACGCACGCATATACACACACACACATTCACACACACACACACACGCACACACACACACCCACGCACACACACATACACACTAGCATACGTACGTATGTATATACAGACATACTGAGGTCATCGTGAAAATAGTCGGAAATGGTTCCTAGGACCTCAAAACGTAGAGATCTGGTGGAAACTCGATTTTTGAAAACTGTAAAATCCGCAACTCATTTATCTACGTACGTAATGGGAAGTTAAAAAGTAACCGTGTGTAAATCGTGAACAATAAATTTTATTTTTATTTACTTTATTAATAATGTTGTAAATAATTGCCGAAACGTAATTTTTAATAAAAATATATTCAATTAAATATAAATTTAAATTGAAGTTAAAATAAGTGATAATTATTATTAAGCAATAATTTTAAATGAAGTGACCTGCAGTGCGGGTTTAGTAACGAAGTCACTCTTCTCGAAGTCGAGCAGGTTGGGGTTGGAGGCGTGGATATAGTTGATGGGCTTGGGCAGGCGGTGGCCGGGCGCCGGGTGCACGGGCGACCCCCCCGCGCGGGGGGCCGCCGCCCCCCCGCCCGGCCCTGCCGACCCCCCCGGCCCCCCCGCGCGCCGGTAGCTGCGGTAGTGCTCTGTGGCCACGGGCACACCGCTCTGTTTACTCTGTGGATGCAAACCAACACATTACTTTGCCTTATATATCATTATTTATGTACTGATTTTATCCTCTGCCCTATGGCGTCTACCCACTACTACTACCACTTCATGGGATTTTCTTGTATCTTGACTTAATTTCAATACAAAAACTGGCTTTGCTTTATATTACGGGTAAGTAAGAGTATATAATATATATTTATTCACTTATTACTTAGAATATAATACGAGATATTCTAAGTAATAAGTGAATAAATAGATACATACTCTTACTCACCTGTAATAATATATTTTATAAAACAAAGCCGGTTTTTGAATTGAAGTTAAGTCAGGACACAAGAAAGTCCCAAAGTTTGGGTAAAAGGTGTTTATAATATATATGTAAAATAAATTACTACACTTCTTTTATACACATAGTGTAGCCTCTTTTTTTAATTTAAAAGTCATCATAACCTACCAGTGGTTTTTTTTCATAGAAGTTTGGGCAAACGGACGGGCGGTTCACCTGATGGTCAGTGTAAGTTTTTATACTAATACTAGTGTTCCTCGGCATCCTTTCCGCAACTTTGATATTTGTACATTGTAATATAGATTTAGCACCTGACATTTACAACAATGCAGAAGATAGCAAGCTCGTATACTAAAGCCTCACTGAACCAATTCCAGCCTCTAGGGAAGTTGCGCCGGATAAAGTAAGATGCACATTACAAGAAGTATTTTAATGGGTATATGCTAATTTAGTACATTTTAATTCCGCTGCAAGCTATTTTTTTCTAATGAAAAACCTATTACCTTAGTAGGTACCTACTTTATAAATGTAAGCAATAAAAAATAGAAAGAAAGTGAGTCATACATTTTTAACTACTAAAGAAACTCACCCACGAACGGTTTCAACTATATGTTATACTAGGAGCCAAAACCCGTAATCCCAAGGCAATAGAAGTTATTTTTCGAAATTAAAAATAGGCTTCGAGTTAATTATGGTTAATCATATAATTATTAAATATTAAAATGCCAAAGTTTGGATGTTTGTTACTCAATCGCGCAAACTACTGAACGGAATTGAATGAAATTTAGCACACAGATAGATGATGACCTGGAATAGCACATAGGCTCGTTTTTATCTCAAAAAATCAGGTGATCCCACGGGATTTGCGAAAAACTTTTAATAATGCAGCAGGCTGCGCACTTCAGATAGTAATTATTATAAATGTGAAAGTATTGGCCGTGCCACAATTTAGATGAAATTTGGCATCCCGGTAATATAAATTATTCCATTGGGATTCCAATAATGTTAACAGTGCACGTGCAGCTATCACTTTTTTTACATTTAGTTATGAATAAAATTAATACTTGTTTGTACAAGCCAATGTGTCATTAAACACATTCGTCACATTTACCTGACTATGCTATTTCAAACATTATATTAATCTGGAAACAAACAACAAACGCAGAGATCATTCCGCAGTCAACGGGTTTTATTTACCTTCCGCATATGACCGTTTCTCATTAGCACCAGGGTTATCAAACATCTATCATATATCAGCAACATTCCTATCATCAAGCTACACCCACCATACATTTTTTGGTCCTTCGAGCCGCAATAAATTTTATTAAAATTTCTCTAAATTTTGCAGCAGAAACCGTGCACTAAAACTTTTGCATTAATTAATTTACTTTTGATAAATTAATATCAATGGGATTTAACAAACTCAAACCATTGAAAGTCAAACTCGAACTCAACTAATGCATTATTCAAATTAACCTTTACAGCCACTTTTGATAAGTCGACATTTTTACAATGACTACCGATTTGGAACTCGGCCACACGCACATTGAGAGCAAACAGTAATAATCACTGTTTCAATATATATAACCAAAAACTCAAAAGCAAATAGCCATATATCATGTGTCGATCTATAAGTAGCTACACAAAAAGTACGGATAATGTGATTGGTAAAAATTGTTAAGTTTTGTTATTATGATTTCAGCTAGACGAATTAATTACATATTTTTAATAGCGAAAAGAAGGCATTTAAGAACATGAACAAAGAAGAAAAGTATTGTACAACTTAACCCCAGTAGAAACAGCTGGGATGCAATTGATTTACCCAAGTTAAACCATCAGTATTATATTACATGCTTATAATATATATAATTCTCCGTGTTGGTTCCGGGCTCCTTTGAACAATAGACCAACTGCCGTTCTGCCAGGCAGGTCGTAAAAAGCGACCGTTGGCTATCAAGTCACTATCTTGGCTAGCAACGCACCATTAACACCTTTATTGTCTATAGGCGATGATTGACTCTCTCCATCAGGAGACCCATCTGCTTGTTTGCTATCTTATGATATAAAATAAAAATTACATTTTAAATTTCATAACATAGAAAAACTGTAGATCAAATTTCTCTGCCAGAGTAACTTTTTGAGACTCTTGGTTGAAATTTCTCAGCAACGTCCCTGTGATACCATGGCTGTTAAATGATTACCTTAATATTCTTAGTATCTTCTTTGGTCTTGGTCCTGGAGAAGAACCGGAGGTATTTGCGGTCGAGGCTGGTGGAGGAGGCTTGGCTGACGTTCTCTTGCGAGTCGCTGCGCCCCGACCCCCCCCTCAACTTCTTTAGAGAACCAAATTTCGATTTGTCTTTCTCCTTCTCTTTTTCCCGATCTCTTTCTTTCTCACTCCGCTTGTCTGGACTCTCCGGATCCGAATCGGAGTCAGAATAGTCCGTTTCCGAATATTGCTTCGAGAGCTCCATCTGTAATTGGAAAATACCATAACTGCATTGAGTAACGTCGTATTGTGATCAATTAATCTCTAAATATAAAATTCTGTTTGTTACTAAGCAAGTGGTATGTAGCTATTATAAAATGAATAACGTACATAATGCAAAAACCTGCTTAATGTTCTCTACGACTCTAAAAATGAAATTTTGAAGAGACATCTTTTTTTAATTCTTTGTCATTTAACTTAATAAAATTGAAATGTCTTATCATTACCGGCAAAATATTTTTTACTGGGGAAATTCCATATAATACTTTCTAAATGTAAATGATTGTTTTATTGCTGAAAACATCAAAACCTATATTTGGATACTAATTTAATTTCTCATGGATCTTATAATTGGAACTAGATTTTAATAACAGCAGAAACAATCTGGAAGTTTCATGGCCAAATAAAATAATTATAAATGACGGATATCAGAAACACTAAATATAAATAAAAAATCTTTTATCGTCTGCTGTAACCAACTTATTTAGATTTATGCAATTACAAATTCTAGGTATCCATTTCTCACTACATTTTGTTAATGCCAAAGAATATAAAAATAGTAATTGTATAGTTCAAACCTTTGTTTTGAAAGTTGTGTCATAATTAAAATAAGCACATTTAATTTCGATAGTACGTATTAATATATATATATATATATATATATATATATATATATATATATATATATATATATATATATAAGTTCAAAACGACCGTTATAACATTGTTGCAAATGTCATTCTTACATCGGATCTTGTTAAATCTAGTTTTAAAAGCAGTGTCAAGACTTGAAATTTATTTCGGATCTAAATGTTTATTACATCGAAAGACTGATGCCCGGTTTCTGAGGTACTTTTAACAGTAGTTTATCCATTCGTTAACACTATCGGTCCGATAACTACAGGAATTGCGTTTCTGAGCTACGCATTGTAACACAAACTCCGTTTAAACTTAGGTTAATGTAACCGGCCAAATTTGGCGGTTTATCGATTCCATAACTTTATCTAACGCTTTTTGCTCTTGTAGGTAGCTTCTTTTTAACGCACATAATAATTTTAATAGTTTTGTTTGTCTGTTTGTATGTTTGTACTTACATTTAAAACAACTGCTGTACGAAGTACAAACTTTATTTTCACAGCAGCTATAATGATATTTGTTTAATATTGTCATGATAAATAATTAAATTTCATCCTTGCAAAGAGAAACAGGTCACTAGACAGCTTTTACTTGGATATTTGTTAGTTAAGGCAATTCAAGCTTATTTCTAAGCTTCTGCAAAATTCCTACCTGTATTTTTATATGCAAAAATTATTTTACCACTTAAAAAGCGTCTTCTCAAATAAAATAATTACGTTTCAGTTTTCTCTTTTTCTGTAAAATTCTTACTGCGCTGTCGAGTCACCATTATAATGATTTTATATTAACTTAAACATGCCACAAGTCGATCAGGTAAATACAAGTAACAACCAACAATATCTAAAAGAGAAATTGACGCAAAAAAAAAATTCTTAATTCAAAGCAAACGACAAACATTGTTTTGATCGGTACTCAAACTAACTATATAACAAAATATTTGGTGACTATCGACTAGTGACTAGTGTAAAGCTATCTCATTTCTCTTTAATAAAATAATAGTTCCATCTCTTTCTGCTACCTGATTCGAAATTATTCTTTTCATTCGGTTCCACTAAGACCAAATTCATGCGAAAACCTTCTTTCATGCTAGGGTATAAAGATTTAGTTTGAATGCTTTAGCGTAACTGGTATACAGACATAGTTATCGTCGTGAATTACATAGTTTCAACTAAAATCTTCTTTAAACACTTATTTATGTTAGATAAAATATTACCACAAATAAAAATAATCATACAGGGGAGTAAAATTACCAAAATAGCATTTTATTTTCCGCATTATAAACAGACCCATCTAGTGGTGGACTTAAAAATGACTTATCGGTTCAATAGTTATTGAATCGTTCGTTTTGCCTTCAGAAACCATCTACGAGATAAACGAAGTTTATCCTCTTGCTAACTTTAAACGATCAATAATTGTTAATAGTTTAACTGACGACTTCAGAAACCGGGCATGAGTTTAATTTGGAGTACTCGTATATGTACAGAGAATTGTAAAAAATATAATAGGTTTTAAAAATAATTTTCATTTTAACACTAATTTGTAGTATTTTCGGACGTTATGAATGTGAAATATGTATAATATTTTGATAAGGACATTATGATGCTACGTTTGTATCGTTGTGAGGTTTGTTGCATGGTCGTGTGCGGTGGTGTGATGTACTGACGGCGGCGCTGGGCAGCTTGGGCAGCAGCGTGGCGCGGGAGATGAGGTGTATCCAGGCCAGCGCGGCGTCGGCGGAGTCGCAGGCGAAGTAGAAGGCGGTGCCGGTGTGGTACACCTTGAACGCGTGCGCGCGCGACCGCACCTCCGCCGCCGCGCACGCCGTGAACCCCTCCAGGTAGATCATGCACGCCGCGCGCGAGCACTGCGCAACACAACACCACACCGACTCACCTCCCCGCTACATCACAACTGCCACACGCGACACTCGCATCACATTAAACATAAAAATTACAATCAGAATTATTGAAAAAACAACTTTTATTATAGTATTAAACAATTTAGTAAAGAACTTATTAGTAAAGGAAAAATAGCCAACTCATGATAGTAATATCGGAATACCATGATATCCATTCTGACAACCAATCAATAGTTGCGGTTTATGATTGAAAAATTGAGATGAAAGACAACTGCAGTCTATAAGCTATATACATCATGATTTCCCTGCAGATTTGCCTTAGTACCTACTCATTCATGACTCTCTTTATACAAACACGCCCACATGCTATGATTATCTCTATGCCTATATCAGGAAAATCATTTTTTTTTTCTGTTTTCTATGCCACGAAATACGATATTTATTCCTTTATTTATTCATTAACAAAAAATTAACAAATTCTGACATCGTTTATAGTAATTTTCTTTTTAAATACTAGTAATTTAGTTTTCTTCCCATTCAAATCCGTAAGTAAAAGTTTACATTTAGTTCTACTCCAATTTAAGTTACACAACATGTATACTTTTAGTTTCATTATTCGTCACACGTTAAAATGTGTTGCTCAAAGGTTAGTATATTAACGAGATTTCAGTGAAAAAATGTTAAAAATGTGTATTCGATTTGCAACGAAAACTACATGTTTCAAGTTTTTTTACGAGCAATTTCGTGATAATGTGAGCAAATTATTCAAGGAATATTATAGTTTTTACAAGATTACGTCTTGATTTAGTATACTACAGAGAAAGAATATGATTTTTGATAAGTAATACAAATACTACATTTGCACAATATAGGACGTAGTGTTCGTTTCTCCTGAAGATGCTTCGGTATCGAAGTGAAACGTGCGTTGAGTGGGTACATGAATTGTATGCTTCAGTGATTGGTGCCGGCTTGGTCGCGGTTGTAAAAGTGTGGTGGATGTGGGTGGATAATTGTGCCGCTGGGGTCTTCTTTTTGTCCGGACCATCGGTGAGTCTTATCCATTTATTAAACCGACGTCTTTATTTTCGGTACCAACATGGAGGACAAATAGAACAGTTCGCGGATAATAAGAAATTTAATTAATTTCTCCTTTTATATAATGGATTTTCGCAAAGTAACGCCTGAATCAATAAAATATCTTAAAAGGGTTGGAAAAGATTTTAAACATATATCGATGTGCTTAAACCTGTTTTGCCAGATAAATGGCACGCAAATTTATGGCTACAGATTACTGCTAAATACTATTTAAAAATATATTTTTACTCAGTTTTTATTTAAACTCTTTTTTATATTTATACCTAAATAATTAAAAAATAGTACAAATTTCAAATTGATAAATTAATAAATAGTATTGAAAGACGGTTTTTTAAAACGAAAACAATCCCTGCATAGCGTTTCACGAAAATAGGAGTCAGAGTTATCTTTCAGGACGAATACAACCATTGTAATGTGCCAGGATATTTTATTTTTCCAAAGGTCAAAATAACGAAAATATTGTTGTTAGATATAAAAAAAATACAAAATCCTTGCCTTGCCTTCCAAATGACCGCGAAACTGAACGTAATTCGATATGTCGACTCCCAGGATTCCGACACTAGCTGAGGCTATCAAGAGAGTATCCACAAATCGAAGTGATACGACAAAGGGTGTCTTTTTTGCGGTGAACACGCAAAGCTGTGGCTTCTTGGGGTTAAAAGTGACCAGGTTTTGACAACCCCATTCCGAGACATCGGTAAGTTGATTCTCGACTTCAGACACAACCTGGTTTCGGCACTCTTCGACGTGTTCCCGAGAAATACCGCTTCGGCAGGAATATGTAGCATCACTAGTACTGTCATCTGCATAGCAATGTATGTAGCGAATTCGCATCATGTCATTGATATGCAGAAGAAACAGTGTCGGTGATAGCACGCAGCCTTGGGGAACACCAGCATTGACAAATTTAAGGTCGGAGCAAGCACCCAAGCAACCTTGATGCTCCGGTCAGCCAAAAAACTGGTGATCCACTTGCATAATTTCTCGGAAAGCCCATAGGAAGGCAGCTTTGTGCCATACCCGATCAAAGGCCTTCGCTATGTCCAAACTAACTGCCAACGCCTCCTCCTTGGTCTCAACTGCTTCCGCCTACCGATGAGTTAGGTGTACTAGAAGATCACCAGCTGAACGGCCGCGACGGAAACCGTACTAACGGTCGCTAATCAGCTGGTGCTCTTCTAAATACTTCAGGAGCTGAGAGTTGAAGATTGTCTCCATAATTTTGGAGAACAAGGAGGTTATGGCTATGGGCCGATAGTTAGACAGATTAGAGCGATCTCTTTTTTAGTTATGGGATGCACCAAAGCTGTCATCCATAAATTCGGTACCAAGCCGAGTGAGTAGGAGAACCGGAACAAGCGTGTTAATACTGGCGCCAACTCTGGAGCACACACTTTTACCACAATCGGAGGGATGCCATCAGGCCCACTCGACTTGTGGATGTCCAAGGAAAGTAGTGCTTTTACGCACAGATAACTGCCGAAATTGTGGTTCTGGCATGGAACTATCACACTGCGGGATAGTAGACGGTGCGTTCCCTTGGTCATCTAGAGTCAAGTTGGCCGCTAAGAAAGAGCCCAGGAGATCGGCCTTCTCCTTTGCGGTATGGGCCAAATAGTCATCGTCTCCATGCAAAGATGGAAGAGAGGACTGTGAGAAATTCCCTAAGACAGCCCTGGAGAGAGACCAGAACGCACGGGTCCCTGAAGGTAGGCTAACTAATTTCTCGCCAATTCTGCCTATGTGTTCAGATTTTGCCTTGGCGATAGCTCTTTTGAAGTACCTCGAGGCGGAATTGTACTCCTTACAGTTGCACTCCTACTTTCGGCGTAAAGCCGTTTTGACAGGAGCGACCAAACCATGACTGAGACTTACCACCAATTGGTGCCGCAGAAAATGGAATGAAAAGTTCCATGCCTTGCAGCAGCACATCGGCAATAGAGCCAGCGACGACACTCGGATCATCCAGCGGGAACCACAACCGCCCCCATGGGTAGGATGCAAAAAAAGACCGCATTCCGTCCCAATCTGCTGACCTATAGTGCCAAACGCAACGACAGCCTGCTAAAGGAGGCCATGATAGGCGCGAAACCGGCACTTTACTCCGGATCAGGCAGTGGTCTGACGTACCAAAGGGGATGTCCAAAGATACCTGATAATGGTCCGGATGAGTGGTCAGCAGAAGGTCCAACAGTGAAGGCGTATGGTCATCCACATCGGGAACTCGCATGGGGAAAGTTACCAGTTGTGTAAGACCATACGCCAAGGCAAAATCGTGAACAAACCTCCCCGCATGATTGGTGGTGCGCGAACAAAGCCATTCGGCGTGGTGGGCATTAAAATCGCCCAACATCACGATCTCTGCGAAGAGGGTCTGCTCTAAAACGGAATCTACAGCTGTTAGTAAATGCTCAACGAGCCGGTCAACTTTAGTATTCCCGCTATGGGACCCGTATTGGCACGCGTAGCTGCGTGGATGGTCGTCGCAAGCTACGCGTAACCAGAGGATGGATAGGTCCTGACCTTCAAGTCTGCCGAGGCGGTGGTAACAGATATCTTCTCTGACGTATGCGCACACACCAGCCGTGGTGCAGTAGCAGCGGTGTAGTAGAGGTAGGAAATATCAGCCGGAGAAGATATATGTGTCTCGGTCAAGAAGAGCAAAGCTGGCTTCGCCGTCTCGAGATGGTAGTGGACGGCGTTCAAGTAGGAATGAAGCCCCCTAATATTACAGAAATCCACAGTAAGCGTGGTAGGGGGTGCCATGGCTTTCTTGCTTTGTCTACCACGGACAGGATTGTTTATGAGCGCAATCTTGATCACAAGCTCGCCTGCCTGATAGTAATCTAAGATGCGGCCTGAGATGGAACACGCTTCCCTAGGAGTACCAGTTCACTCTTCTCTTGAAGATCCCCAGGTTTTACTCGTCGTAAAGTGTATCCCATAAAAGACCGATAGACTAGCCACTTTGTGGCGATGAGCGAGGCTCTGGAGTTTTTTGCCTACCAGATATTATGAGCCTCTTGGCACGCCTCTCTATTGCCTCAAGCGTCTCCAGCTGGTATTTGGCGGATCCATCCCAGAGGTAAGAGCAGTATTCCATGCACGAACGAACTTGAGCAAGATAAATATTGAGTAACTGTCCCGTCTCACTTTTACCATAATACCAAGCTTTATTGAGGCAACTAGGGCTTTCGATTCCATGTACAAACCAAAGTTGAGAGTAGGCGTTAAGGTGATACCAAAGAGCTTAAGGTGGTTAGTTATCGGCACGGACACACCCTGAAAAGACGGAAAAAGGTGGAATGGTCTCCGTTTAGCGGAGAATAGGCATGCCTGGGTCTTTGTCGCATTAAACTTGACCAGATTGGCATCGCTTCAATCGAATACTGCCTGTAAGGACAGGTTCATACGATCGACCATCGCCTGAGAGCCCGGTGAATATTTACCCAAATTTGATTTGGATCTCGTTGCGTTAAACAGATTGTTTTTGCCATAGCGTGGTATTCGCGTTGGAACCGAAATACTTGTCAAAAAAAATCAGTTAGGTCTATTTGACCTCGTAATAGTTTGTAGAGGAAAACATTGGTACAGCACGTTCTGACTGACAAAGCTAATGTTTTAAAATATAGGGAGCCTCTCCTCGTAAGTTGACATTTTTCTAGACATGAACTGCGAGAATGTGAACTGTCTAATAAAACGTTTTTGGACTTTCTCGATTCTCTTTCTCTCTTTGTAATGCTGGTTTCAAGCCACACTGTAATATTCTAGCTTACTGCGAACCAAACAGTTTAATAGTGTAGATTTAGTAAGTGGACTCCTAAATTCACTGCAGTTACGCGTGATGAATCCAAGCATCTGGTAGTGTAAAATTCCTATACGACCCCGTGATAATGCTAAGTGCGGTTTTAAATAAATCGTCAAATAGCTCAAGGAAAACATTTAACTTATAGTTGTTGTAACCTATATACATATTAACAGGCATTCATTTGATAACGCGATTCATTTCTGTACAGCGCCATCTAGTTTTACATTGGACAGGTAGCCTTTTTTACATATTTGATCAATATGAGAGTCAAACCGAAGCTTAGAGTCGATCAGTACACCCAAATCACGAATACAGGATACCTCCTCCAAATCTTGTCTTCCTATTTGGTATACACGGGATAGAACAGTTTTACTGCGAGAGAAGCGAATCACTGGACATTTATCCGCGTTTAACGTCATTCCCTTAATGGACACCATTCAATTAAATTGTTGAGATCACTTTAAGTTGTTGGGCATCTGGAATTCCTTCAACCCGTCTGTATATTTTAAGATCAGCAAATAATGTGCACCGATAGTTTGAAAATAACGAGGCTAAGTCGATAATGAAAATGTTAAATAGTATTGATCCGAGGAGCTCCAGAGTAAATTTTAAAAGCTTCAGATTTGTAACCATTTAGCATCACAACGGATTCTCTATCGATAAGGTATGACTCAAACCAATTCAACAAGGACCCGCTTATACCATTTTGGTTTAATTTATGAAGCAGTATTTTGTGGGGTACCTTATCAAAGGCCTTGCTGAAATCGGTGTAAATGGCATCTATAGAGTGTCGTCCATCTATTTCTTTAGCCAAATACTTAACGAAGGTAACAAGAATTGTAGCAGTGGAATGACATTCTACAAATCCGTGTTGGGCAGGAAAGATTATTAGTTTGAAGTGCTGCAGATTGTAGTGCAAAGAAGTTTTTCAAATAATTTTGGAAAAACACTAAGGATAGAAATTGGTGTAAAATTTAGTACTTGCTCAGCGTCACCATTTTTGAGTACAGGTATAATTAGTATCCCTTTCAAAACGGTGGGAAATATTCCAGTTGAAAGCGATCTATTGAATAGAAAGTGGATAAGCCAGTGACTCAGCACATTTTAAGACAAAGTAGGGAGAAGCACCGTATTTTAAAAATTTTAAAAACACTATAAATCTTCGCACGTAATCGTTTGCTGATTAAATTTTGAGCCTGCGGTAAATAAAATAATCCAGACTTAATCTTGCAAAAAATGTAACATTCTTCGAATAATAATAATAATTTAATTTTAATTTATTACGATATTGCTCTGGAAAAAACTTGAAAACATGAAGTTTCGCAACGAATCGAATACGCGCCCTTAAATTAAACATAAATATATGCAAGTGTTACTAGCGAAAGGCTAAAAATGATTGAATCGTACGGTACAATTCAGGTAAGCTCCCGTTTTGAAATTTATTAATATCCTGCCAGGAAGAATTACAATTTATCAAATCATATTGGCACCGAAGACGCAGGGTCCCTGCGTCTAACCTATATAACCGTGCAATCGCGTGTACTAACACCCGCGTGACGTCTTTGAGTGTATGTGTGTGAGACTCACCTCGGGGGTCCTGAAGGCGTAGAGCATGTTGTGTGCCAGCAGCAGGTGCCGGGGCGCCCAGCGCGCGCGCGCCGACCGCGCCGGCCGCACGCGCTGCCACACGCGCCCGCTCGCGCCGCGCGCCGCCAGCGAGCGCGCCGCCACCTCGCGCCGCTCTGGGGCACACACCGCCACTGTACACCGCTCACACTACCGATACATCACTAACGCTGCCACACGCGCCCGCTCGCGCCGCGCGCCGCCAGCGAGCGCGCCGCCACCTCGCGCCGCTCTGGGGCACACACCGCCACTGTACACCGCTCACACTACCGATACATCACTAACGCTGCCACACGCGCCCGCTCGCGCCGCGCGCCGCCAGCGAGCGCGCCGCCACCTCGCGCCGCTCTGGGGCACACACCGCCACTGTACACCGCTCACACTACCGATACATCACTAACGCTGCCACACGCGCCCGCTCGCGCCGCGCGCCGCCAGCGAGCGCGCCGCCACCTCGCGCCGCTCTGGGGCACACACCGCCACTGTACACCGCTCACACTACCGATACATCACTAACGCTGCCACACGCGCCCGCTCGCGCCGCGCGCCGCCAGCGAGCGCGCCGCCACCTCGCGCCGCTCTGGGGCACACACCGCCACTGTACACCGCTCACACTACCGATACATCACTAACGCTGCCACACGCGCCCGCTCGCGCCGCGCGCCGCCAGCGAGCGCGCCGCCACCTCGCGCCGCTCTGGGGCACACACCGCCACTGTACACCGCTCACACTACCGATACATCACTAACGCTGCCACACGCGCCCGCTCGCGCCGCGCGCCGCCAGCGAGCGCGCCGCCACCTCGCGCCGCTCTGGGGCACACACCGCCACTGTACACCGCTCACACTACCGATACATCACTAACGCTGCCACACGCGCCCGCTCGCGCACACATCACCACTGTACCACCGATAGATTGCCAAGGCCCGAAGCCGCAGTACTAACACGCTACGCGCACAACATAACATTAATCACCGAGGCTGACATAAAAAGGACAACAGATGTGACACTAAGATCAATAGTGGCGTGTAGAAATCGTCTTGTTTTTCACATGAAAAGACGCTGACAAGAAAAGCAAGTTTTAAAAGGCCTCCTACAATCAGAATGACAGGTCAATTGATTGGAAACAAGTGTTAGGTGTGGTGCCGTCGGTCATTCGCACAGCATGCGACCGACGTCGGCGATCGAGCTGCCGAATGTTTTGGCAAAGTAGCGCGGTAATTGGCCACGTCAGGACGTTTCTGATACCCTGTACAGCGACTACCTTACTAACCGTATCTTCGTCGCGACGTTAACGTATGCGGATTCAATTTGGTTTCACTGGGCCGCCGTTTACCCAACATTGATCCGATTTACAACATTTAAAGCAATTTTTCAAAAAGAAATAAAGTTTTTCAAAAGAAAACAAAAGATTTGAAATAAATCAGTATATTAATCCAAAATTTATATCGCTAAAAATCGATTAATCGAAAAACAAAACAACTTTTTAAACAAAATTTTCAACGATAACTCTCGAACAGATAAATCGATTTTGATTCAAAAGGATATTAAAAATGCGTTAAATCGGCATGCAGCAACAAAAGCGTCAGTTTTCGGAATTTAGTTTCTATTGAGACGAATAAAATTTCGTCGACTTCAAGTGGATTCGTTGTCACAAAGTATAAATTTTAGAAACTGATAAAGATGAACTTACTTGCTAGTATGGAGTTCTTCTTCTTCAGACTCCTGGTCTTGGAAGAAGGAAAGATGCCGCGCACCACGCTGGCCCCCGGAGACAAGGCGCCATCGCTCTGGGCCCCCACTGTGATCTCGTCCCGCTTCTTCTCAATCTTTTCTACCTTCTCTCCTTTATCGCGTTCCAGCGGAGTTTCCGGCTCTCCATTAATTGGAGGGAGTACTCTTCGTTCGGTTGATATAAGTTTGATATCATGTTTCGTTATATGTCGTAATGGAACTGAAATCTGTAACTAAATAGAAATGACATATGTAAAGGCGTGCCATGGCAATACTACATTATTTATTTATCAATCAAATGGATTTCTTAGAAGAGATTATTACTGGTTCTGACCAACCTGCACTGTAAGTAGTTTTGTAAGGACAAAAAAATCATTTAGGTACATAATTTAAACCACAAAAGCGCTTACTGAACCACGCGCAATGTAGTTGCCCATTTCAATAACACGGATCATTTAAGGCTTACGAGCAATATGTTCAATCACGGGAATCACGGGAATCGCGCTCGTATATTTTTTGAGTATTCTCTAGATACTAAAAATATTATTGTGCGTGTGTGCAGTACCTGTGCGGTGTCGGCGGGGGCGGGGCGTGTGTCGGTGTGTGCAGTACCTGTGCGGTGTCGGCGGGGGTGGCGTGTGTCGGTGTGTGCAGTACCTGTGCGGTGTCGGCGGGGGCGGGGCGTGTGTCGGTGTGTGCAGTACCTGTGCGGTGTCGGCGGGGGTGGCGTGTGTCGGTGTGTGCAGTACCTGTGCGGTGTCGGCGGGGGCGGGGCGTGTGTCGGTGTGTGCAGTACCTGTGCGGTGTCGGCGGGGGCAGGGCGCGTGTCGGTGTGTGCAGTACCTGTGCGGTGTCGGCGGGGGCGGGGCGGGTGTCGGTGTGTGCAGCACCTGTGCGGTGTCGGCGGGGGCGGGGCGCGTGTCGGTGTGTGCAGTACCTGCGCGGTGTCGGCGGGGGTGGCGTGTGTCGGTGTGTGCAGTACCTGCGCGGTGTCGGCGGGGGTGGCGTGTGTCGGTGTGTGCAGTACCTGCGCGGTGTCGGCGGGGGTGGCGTGTGTCGGTGTGTGCAGTACCTGCGCGGTGTCGGCGGGGGTGGCGTGTGTCGGTGTGTGCAGTACCTGCGCGGTGTCGGCGGGGGTGGCGTGTGTCGGTGTGTGCAGTACCTGCGCGGTGTCGGCGGGGGTGGCGTGTGTCGGTGTGTGCAGTACCTGCGCGGTGTCGGCGGGGGTGGCGTGTGTCGGTGTGTGCAGTACCTGCGCGGTGTCAGCGGGGGTGGCGTGTGTCGGTGTGTGCAGTACCTGCGCGGCGTGTGTCGGTGTGTGCAGTACCTGTGCGGTGTCGGCGGGGGCGGGGCGCGTGTCGGTGTGTGCAGTACCTGTGCGGTGTCGGCGGGGGCAGGGCGCGTGTCGGTGTGTGCAGTACCTGTGCGGTGTCGGCGGGGGCGGGGCGGGTGTCGGTGTGTGCAGCACCTGTGCGGTGTCGGCGGGGGCGGGGCGCGTGTCGGTGTGTGCAGTACCTGCGCGGTGTCGGCGGGGGTGGCGTGTGTCGGTGTGTGCAGTACCTGCGCGGTGTCGGCGGGGGTGGCGTGTGTCGGTGTGTGCAGTACCTGCGCGGTGTCGGCGGGGGTGGCGTGTGTCGGTGTGTGCAGTACCTGCGCGGTGTCGGCGGGGGTGGCGTGTGTCGGTGTGTGCAGTACCTGCGCGGTGTCGGCGGGGGTGGCGTGTGTCGGTGTGTGCAGTACCTGCGCGGTGTCGGCGGGGGTGGCGTGTGTCGGTGTGTGCAGTACCTGCGCGGTGTCGGCGGGGGTGGCGTGTGTCGGTGTGTGCAGTACCTGCGCGGTGTCGGCGGGGGTGGCGTGTGTCGGTGTGTGCAGTACCTGCGCGGTGTCGGCGGGGGTGGCGTGTGTCGGTGTGTGCAGTACCTGCGCGGTGTCAGCGGGGGTGGCGTGTGTCGGTGTGTGCAGTACCTGCGCGGCGTGTGTCGGTGTGTGCAGTACCTGTGCGGTGTCGGCGGGGGCGGGGCGGGTGTCGGTGTGTGCAGTACCTGTGCGGTGTCGGCGGGGGCGGGGCGCGTGTCGGTGTGTGCAGTACCTGTGCGGTGTCGGCGGGGGCGGGGCGGGTGTCGGTGTGTGCAGTACCTGTGCGATGTCGGCGGGGGCGGGGCGCGTGTCGGTGTGTGCAGTACCTGTGCGGTGTCGGCGGGGGCGGGGCGGGTGTCGGTGTGTGCAGCACCTGTGCGGTGTCGGCGGGGGCGGGGCGCGTGTCGGTGTGTGCAGTACCTGTGCGGTGACGGCGGGGGCGGGGCGTGTGTCGGTGTGTGCAGTACCTGTGCGGTGTCGGCGGGGGCGGGGCGCGTGTCGGTGTGTGCAGTACCTGTGCGGTGTCGGCGGGGGTGGGGCGCGTGTCGGTGTGTGCAGTACCTGTGCGGTGTCGGCGGGGGCGGGGCCGGTGTCGGTGTGTGCAGCACCTGCGCGGTGTCGGCGGGGGGCGTGTGTCGGTGTGTGCAGTACCTGCGCGGTGTCGGCGGGGGGCGTGTGTCGGTGTGTGCAGTACCTGCGCGGTGTCAGCGGGGGTGGCGTGTGTCGGTGTGTGCAGTACCTGCGCGGTGTCGGCGGGTGGCGTGTGTCGGTGTGTGCAGTACCTGCGCGGTGTCGGCGGGGGGCGTGTGTCGGTGTGTGCAGTACCTGCGCGGTGTCGGCGGGGGGCGTGTGTCGGTGTGTGCAGTACCTGCGCGGTGTCAGCGGGGGTGGCGTGTGTCGGTGTGTGCAGTACCTGCGCGGTGTCGGCGGGTGGCGTGTGTCGGTGTGTGCAGTACCTGCGCGGTGTCGGCGGGGGGCGTGTGTCGGTGTGTGCAGTACCTGCGCGGTGTCGGCGGGGGGCGTGTGTCGGTGTGTGCAGTACCTGCGCGGTGTCGGCGGGGGGCGTGTGTCGGTGTGTGCAGTACCTGCGCGGTGTCGGCGGGTGGCGTGTGTCGGTGTGTGCAGTACCTGCGCGGTGTCGGCGGGGGGCGTGTGTCGGTGTGTGCAGTACCTGCGCGGTGTCGGCGGGGGGCGTGTGTCGGTGTGTGCAGTACCTGCGCGGTGTCGGCGGGGGGCGTGTGTCGGTGTGTGCAGTACCTGCGCGGTGTCGGCGGGTGGCGTGTGTCGGTGTGTGCAGTACCTGCGCGGTGTCGGCGGGGGGCGTGTGTCCGTGTGTGCAGTACCTGCGCGGTGTCGGCGGGGGGCGTGTGTCGGTGTGTGCAGTACCTGCGCGGTGTCGGCGGGTGGCGTGTGTCGGTGTGTGCAGTACCTGCGCGGTGTCGGCGGGGGGCGTGTGTCGGTGTGTGCAGTACCTGCGCGGTGTCGGCGGGGCGCGGCGGCGCGCGCGGCAGCAGGCGCAGCGCCCCGTACTGCGGCAGCGGCGCGGGCTGCGGCGGGTCGCGCGCGCGCGGAGGCGGGGGCGGGGCACGCACACTCCCCCTCGGCGGTGGCTCGGGCGCGCGCCCCCACGCCGAGCCTCTGACAAGCGATATACTCCTTTATTTACTATTGTGTGTACGGTCAGGCATTCTCATAAAGAGCACGAGATTGCTAATATGTGTCACTAGATGGTAGAATTATGCAACGTTTCGACCGGGTACGATATCACCGCCTTACGCCACAATAGCAGGAAATTCGCTGTCATATGTAGCATTCCAACTCCGCCACACACATAGCTATACACTATCAACATATTTGAGTTTTATATGCGATATTTATTCCTTTCCATCAAAGGAACTACCTGCTCGTTTACTATGCTATGAAGTAAAAACATAAAAATAAACGTTCAGAGTCCAACACTCTCTTAAAACTTCATCGCAATGACACACAAATTACTTTTACTCCATCCTCCAAAACAAAACACGTCAATAACGGATTATTGAAAAGGAAATCAAATCATCACAATCTCAAACAAAAATAATCAAAACTTCGGCTTTAAGAATGTCTTAAAACGTTAGCTGTAATCGAAGGAAAAAAAAAACAAAATTACTTTAGTAATTTATTTCAAATAAAATAACTAAAATTATATGATTACATTCTAAACCTACTTTGACTATCTTGTTTTTTTATAGAAGAGGGAGCAAACAGACAGGAGGCTCACCTGATGGTAAATGATTACCGCCGCCCATAGACAACTACACTACCAGGGGTCTCTCTTCTTGAACTAAGCGTCGGAGAGTCATCATCGCCACAAACAGCGCGGCCTTGGTGGCCTACATCACTGCCGCTAGCTAAAAAATGCTTAATTCGCCAAAAAATTAATATCGCCAAATAATTTTTTGATATTTTTGGTCATCCGGATGTAACCAAACGACTCCGAACATTTTCTCCACATTCGATATAAAACCGAATCTGAATTGTCTCCACTTGACAAGAAGACTCAGCAGATCATGTTGCAAATTTGGCCCTCTTTCCATTAAATCATTCAGACTTATACCAGTCGAGGAAGGCGAAGAAGCATTAAAAACTACTCTTAGTTTAGTCGGAGTTGATTCAATTCGAATAACAAAATGATGCAGTAAATAATAATTTGATGAGTCGGAGTTATTCGAGCATATCATATGTCCTAATTGTTTGTATTCATTGAGAAATGATTTATATTCTCGTGCTATGTTTAGATTTTTATTAAATTTTCGTTCTAACTGCTTAAACTAGGCCTAATTTACTTCATATTTCTTGTTTAAGGGGGAGATGCACTTGATTGCTATCCGCCAGACGAATGGTAGTTTTGTTGTAAAAATCCATGGCCTGTTTGTCGGCTAGGGACATCGAAGATGACTCCGATGTCTTCTGATGTCGTTGATATCATGCACAATAAATTATGTTAAATTTATAATTTTTTTTACATAATCGCTTAAAACCCAACCTAAGCGCGATCTTTGCGCCTTGTAAATTCCATCAAACAGTAAAGTACTAAAAACATCCACCCCAAGAAGGTCTACTGGTCTTCTCACATTGGAAAAAAGGATCTCACAAAGGATCTGCTAAAGGCAAATTTTCTAATGCGGACATTCTGGTTTCGGGAAGCTGTAGGAGGGCAGATTCTTGATTAAAGTTTGCATGATATAATAATCCATTTCGAATGAGAAGCCTTCTTGATTAGACCTACACTTGATTTTTATGATTCCTCTACAGTCGCTCTCCTTTTCACCTATTCCAGTTATAGTTCCCTAACAAAATTTGCGTGGTAAACCTGAAATGTGAGCTACTCTCTCTGATATGAGCGTAGTCTCGGGCGTATTGGTTTTTATGAATCAAAACATCAAACAGGTCATGGAAGGATTGCCATTCCGTATATTCACCAGCAAACACAGGTAAACTTATACGAGGTAGTTTTACTTCCGCTGACGATTTTTCTTGATGCTGAGCTTGAATCTTGAATTCAGACTCTGGACTAATAGTCTTATATTTAGTTTTTATTCAGCCCTATATGTGTAATAAACCTCTTCCATTTCAGTGCTAATATCATTGTCGAAATACGGTATTTTTTCTCCATTAGATTTCGAAACGGCTGCAACAATTTGTTCATGATTGTTGCTGAAGCTAGCCCAATATTTATATATTGAAACACGGTTAAAGGTATTTAACCGTGTTTCAATATAATCCAGAGTAATTCTATCTTTGGAAGCCTTTTTAAAGTTAATTTGTGCTTTGCAAACCTTTTCATACAGATCTATTTGAACCGATAGTATTTTGTTCACAGATTCCATTGATAATTATTCCTAAGATACGATTGTTAGTTACTAACTTATAACTTAGTTTTCCAAACCCCTTAACCGTCTGACTGCCAAAGGTGTACTATTGATACATATTATATTTCTTATTTTTTTTTTATTATTTTTTATCATCCGGCTCGAAGGACCACTTTGTTTAACGACCAACGACCCAAGACTTAGACTTCCCACGAGTACAAGACAAGACGAGACAAGACAAGACCGAAACCAAGATGTGACAACCAAACCAATTAACGACTGACAACCCTGGACCTATCTCGACAGTACAGTTGTCTTCAAACATACATATGTGTTCTAAGCCAACAAATAATACCGCGATTTAATTTCGTACACCGACATCTATCGGTGTAGGTGTAAACTATACATAGGTGTAGGATACAGTGACTTAATGCATACGTTAAACACTATTGTTATAACAAATGCCATCCCGAGCCTGAACCTGCACCATGGCTGTTGCCAACAGAATTTCGGGGTCCTTGCCCTCTACGGACACATGTGTGTTTCCAACCTCCGATTCGAAATATTAGACTGCATTTTTCGACGTAAATAAATTATTGCAAAATGTATCGTGCAAAATTGAATTATGGTTGTCGTTGCAAACTCGACAACGTGATTTGGAATAACAACCTTTACCTTCGTGATCGTAAAGACAATTTTTGCATAAATTCGTGTCAATAAATTTTCGTTTCAATTGATTAGGTAGTTCTAAAAATTTTGCACAATAATATAAGCCATGTCCGCGGTTTAAACAAAAATAACAAGCTGTTTTTACCGGATATACAGGTTTATTGATTCAGTTATTTGATACTTTCGATTGCGAAAAATATGCTGGTTTCTTATAATTAAAAATGATTGTTTTGCACTAGGCTTCACCGTCGGATTTAGTTGCTTCTTCCGCGAAGTCTCTAGCGCTGTAAATTTAGTCTCGAGAAAATCTTTCAGAGTAGGTAATTCCCTCGGCTGCTTTAACAATGATATGTATTCGTTGTATGTGTCGGCGTCCAGTTTTTAGTTTAGAATATGTACGAGTAGAGAATCCCATGTACTTATATCTACAGCTAGATTTTTTATCGCGTTTAATGTTTCCAGTGACGTATCGTGGATTTTCTCAGCTCAGCTTCGCTCAGCTTCACCTCGGAGCTTGCCTTTTAAAAATTACATCTTCTGCGCGCCTGATAAAGATGCGTTAGTGTGGATAGTTTCCGTGATTGTCCTTGAATGACGTCCACTGCTAGAAACTTCCGCTAAAAGTAGGCAACTTCATCTGAGGAGTTGACTTCTCCCTGTGACAGACACATATACCTAATTTTCCTATTGATAGACCTCTTGATGTCTTCGTACAATTGCTCATAATGATAAAAAGCTGAATCGTATTCTTTATTTTTACCCTCTAGCTCACTATTTATGTCTAGATGTGAATCAATCACCAACCAACGAGATTGTAAAGTTTTCAGTATATCATATAATTCCCACTTATCTAACTCCGTATCTAAGTTAACACTAGTTACCTTTCTCTGTAGAGCCCTGAAGTTGGTCGCTTGCTTTCTGATCAACTCGTCCGTCCTGCTGTTGTCGCCCTGAGCCCTGAAAGTGGGCTGACTGTGTCGGTGGTGCGCGCCGTGTGCCCTGGGTGGTGCGGGCGAGGTGCGCGGGTGCAGGTGCCGCAGCGGCGCTGTACTGGGCTCGGCGTACCGCGCCTGATACTTGACGATGACCGGCCGGATGTGCCCGTAACGCTCCTTAGTTATCTCGAGCTGATCGCTCACGAAATAATCGTGACACTTGTCACTATAACCACTCTTTTGAAACTCCTGCCAATATTGATCCAGGATTTCCAATCTCCTCCTGATGTAGTCACCGGTCTTGCGTTCCGGCCCATTTTTCATGAAATTGGAGTAGAGCTGCTCACTAGCTCCGACCACTGCTGGTGAATTGATAGTAGATCTTCCATCTTTACTCCTGATATAAATTCATTGGTAAAAAATGCAATCCAATGTCCACTGATCACTTCACGAAATGTCACACTGTCTGCGTATTCACTCGCGAAATCATTATTTACGAATGACCTTAAAAGATCACTTCACGAAATAATAATATTCGAAGGACCATAAAGGATGTAGCGTCCTTGATTGACTCTACACACTTTTACTTGATAAGTTGTAATGAAATTATTAACTTAATAATAATACATGATGTTTATTAATCCTAGATGTGGTCAAATGACCCGGTGTGCGAGCACGCGCGATTGCCTTGATAGATCGAAACAAACTGAATTCAATAAAATAATTAATGAATAACGAGCGCATCGCAAACGCCGACTCCTAAAAAACCCTAAAATGCTTGATGTACGATGTGGATTATTAGTTTATTAATTAATTTATTTTATAATTTAACTATTAGTTTAATTATTTTATTAAAATGTATGTAGGGGCTTATCCCTACATATTGATGATAATGGGTGAGTGAACCGCAGCTGTTAATATACGGGAAGAAAAGTGAAAACCCGTTTGACTGCTTATTGATCACTGATTTATTATGATAATTACGCTAATATTTTTAGGATACAAATGATGAGGAGAGTGGGTGATATGCTAACGGTGCATCTGCGGCGGACGTGTAACTGGAAGGTCCCGCTGACGGGGCGGACGTGGGGTTGTTATGCCACATGCATAAGTTTACCGGCTACCTTACCCTCCAAATTGGAACACGACAGTGACAAGCACTGACGCTATTGCGGCAGAAATAGGTAAGGCGGTGGTACCAGACCCGGGCGACACAATGCAGAACTCTACCACCTAGTAGCCACGATGGTAGTAATTCCCATAGCCAATCGGTTGCCTTTTACGACCTGCCTGGCAGAACGGCAGTTGGTCTATTCTTCAAAAAGGAGCCCGGATCCAATACGGGGAAAATTGCTATTGAATTATTTGTCAAATAATTCAATAGCAATACAATAGGTAACAAAAAACACGTTTTATATTTATCGATAGTCCCATCTCTAGCTAATTTGCCTTTCAGTGTGACCTTGTATGTGGTTATGCATTACATTTTAGTAATATTTGTTACTTTAAATTTAATAAGTTACAAGATATATTTAATTGCTATTGAATTGTCAAATAATTTAATAGCAATACAATAGGTAACAAAAAACACGTTTTACATTTATCGATAGTCCCATCTCTAGCTAATTTGCCTTTCAGTGTGACCTTGTATGTGGTTATGCATTACATTTTAGTAATATTTGTTACTTTAAATTTAATAAGTTACAAGATATATTTAATTGCTATTGAATTGTCAAATAATTTAATAGCAATACAATAGGTAACAAAAAACACGTTTTACATTTATCGATAGTCCCATCTCTAGCTAATTTGCCTTTCAGTGTGACCTTGTATGTGGTTATGCATTACATTTTAGTAATATTTGTTACTTTAAATTTAATAAGTTACAAGATATATTTAAGGAAGGAGTTTTCATTTATCAAATGTATATGAAGTTTACTTCAATAGTAATAAATCTGACACGTGGCAATTGGATGTTTTTTTAATGTTGCATAAAAATATTGTGAACGTGACGCTTGTACAAAGTTACTGCGTTCATTTGACATCTGTCATAGGACTCATGCTATATTTTACAGCGGCGTGCGCTCCTTGGAGGCATAAATGCAGTGCTTTACTTGCCATTCAAACAAAAACTTCGTACGTTTTAGATGACTTTAATTTATAGTAAATAAATAAATAAACAAAACATAATAACATAAAAACGCCTAATATTTTATAAATAGCACCTATTTGCAAGCACACAAACATGTTTGTCAGGCGTTTGATATCTCCAACCAAGTGATGCTGCCACAATTAGCAGGATATTTGTTTACATGTGTAGTTCCCATTAGTCGATGATACTAGGTATATAGTGGTGTACATATACATCAATACTGAGTATATTGAAAACTCGAACCCTGAAATATAAATATTTATGCTTATTACACAAATGGCTGTTATTGTTAAAGATCGAATCTGAGTCTTAGTTGATCGACATCGTTATATCTTTACGTTAAACACTCGACAATCAAAGCGGTTTAATTCGAGGTTTCCGTCAAGATATTGATTGTGACCTATGCAGATATAAATGGTGCGTCGATATTCATGCGATGAAGATGTAAGATGAACCGTACAAGTTGTGGTTTGGTAACCCTTTATACTGGAACATTAGATAGGTAGATGTTCTAGCGGCGAGATAGTAAAATCGTATTTAGACGAGTTTTTGCGTGAGCAATCTTAATCTTATAGTAAAACTTATCATATTCACAATTATCACTTATAATTTCAAACTTAAATAATGATAGCGCTCCAGGCCTGGACGGTTTCTCAAACAGACTTATAAAAGCTGTAAAATCCCATATTGTTTCACCGCTGACACACATTTTTAATCTTAGTCTGGACTCGGGCTGCTTTCCTGACCTCTGGAAGGTAGCTTTGGTGATACCTATCTATAAAAACGGATCGAGGGATGCTCCGGAGAACTACAGGCCAATATCACTTTTAAGCGTGTTTTCTAAATTATTAGAAAAGATTGTCTATAAAAGACTATCGATATTTTTGGAAAGCTATAAGTTACTATCAGAGCGGCAATTCGGTTTCAGAAAACACAAGTCAACAGAAAACGCCACTCAAGGACTGGTAAACTATATAGTCAAACTTCTGGATGATGGCCTTTGTTGTTACGGAGTATTTCTTGATCTCGCCAAAGCATTTGACACGGTATCTATCCTCATTCTCTTGCGAAAGCTGGAACTACTGGGAATTCGTGGCAAAGCGTTGGATTGGTTCGGGAGCTATCTTTCAGGCAGGAGGCAGCTGGTAAAGATTGACAATATGAAAAGTTCCGTTCTCCCTGTTGATTTTGGCGTCCCCCAGGGCAGCATTCTAGGGCCCCTGCTATTCATTATTTATTTGAATGATATTTGCAACTTAAATTTGGAATCGGCAGAAATAGTATGTTATGCTGATGATACAGCAGTGTTATTTTATGGTAATAGTTGGGAAAATGCTAGGCTCGCGGCAGAAAAAGGACTGCATTCCATAAACAATTGGCTAAATAGCAACCTTCTTTCTTTAAATGCTATTAAATCCAAATATATGTGTTTTTACAAAACTGCAAAATCACAGCCATTAAATATGCCAGATCTTAAAATACACACATGTGTTAATGCTAACTCTTTAGCATGTGGCTGTGATACTATAAAACGTGCTAAAAATCTTAGATATCTGGGTTTGTATTTGGATGAGCGCTTAAGTTTTCAATCGCATATCGAAACGTTGTCAGCTAGGGTACGCAAGGTTATAGGTATCATGAAATTATTGAGGAATTCAACCTGCAATCGAATCCGTAAACTTGTGTATACTGCTGTCTGTCAGTCGTTACTCACCTATTGCATTGGTGTTTGGGGTGGTGCAGCGAAAACCTCTATGCTTCCTATTGAAAGAGCTCAACGTGCCGTTTTAAAGGTCATGACGCGTAAGCCTCCTTGGTTTTCCACAAATGCGCTGTACGAGGAAACTGGAGTTTTGCGAGTGCGTCAGTTGTACATCCTGAGAGCATGTATCTCAACTCATAAAAATGTAATTACCTCTACCAATTACAAATCACTTTTGAAAAAAAGATTATTTAGAGTAGAGTTGCCAATAGTAAGATCCTCATTTGCTAAACGATTTGAATCTTTTGCCCATAAAGATATTTATAATAAAGCTGTTAAGTTTTGTGACATTAAGAATTCCTCAGTTCAAGAATGTTCACGTAATATTATAAGTTGGTTGCAATCGTTAGATTACGAAAAGACTGAAGCTATCGTAATGTCAACACTCTCATAGAAGAAAGTACACCAATGATGTTCTTGTTTTTTATTTTTTTATTTTTTAACTTTATATTAATTTATCAGTATTTAATTATAACCTCGAGTCTATTAAATTTATGTTTATAAATTAATGTTAAATAATAGCACAATTTTATTTTGACATTTCAATGCTTATAATGTGAATCAATTATTATAACTTTATTTATTATTGTACACGTCCTTTATTGTTTTGAAATTCTTTTGTTTTTAATTAAGTATGGTATCCCAAAATACAGGCTCCGCCTAGTTTGGGAACCCCTGGTAATTCTAGAATGCACCTAATTATTGTTCTTAATTAGCGTAAGACAGTGTAATTTTTTTTTTTGCAATCTTTGAAATGCTTGTTTTTTAAATAAACTATTATTATTATTATTATTATTATTAATCTCTTCACAATATCTTATATTTATTTATTTATTTATTTTTATTGAACCACATACTGAGTGTATAAGGTACAAATGGCGAGCTTAATGCATAAAGTATTGTCTACCAGCTAACCATACGGCTAACCAGAAAGTCACACAGAGTGGTTGTTAAGGCACACAACCCCGGGCCGCGCGCAGATACAACGTCGAGCCCACCGGGCGCCGGGCGCCGGGCGCCGCTTCACTTGGGGACGGCTCCTCGGCCGCGCCGCACGCGCACCGATTAGTTACGCAGACATTAAATACTTATGCCATAACTTGTTGTAAATGCAACATTAAAAATTTCAATTCAAGTATTTCAAGCGTTATTATTTCCCATCTGGAGAAGCCCATGACAGCTGCCCTAACAGTGGTTCAATTTTCGTAATATTCTTAAATCTTGATTGCATATATACATACATTTTTACATATACACATATAAAAATACATACAACACTGACCTTTGATCGTCCACATCATCTTCTATACTCCTGTCGGAACGAAAAGATGTTTCATCGTCAACTTTTTCCGTCACGATAATATTTACACTCTCCACAATCTCCAACTTGGAGTCTTCGTCGATCGGGCGTATGTCGTCGTCGGTGAAAATATCGGCCCTATCGTCGCCGTCGCCCTTCCCGGACCTCCTGAGTATGGCTTCCTCGATCTGAGAACTGGATTTTTTAAAGTCTAATATCTGTCCAGCCTTCTCTAAGTGCAAGTGCAGGGCGGGAGTGTCCATGGTGGGCGTGGTGGGCGACTCGGGTATGGGGTGGCAGGCCAGCGCGCCGGGCTCGGCGGCGGCCTCGCAGTCGTATGCCGGCGTCGAGTGGCTCTTGTCCAGCCTGCCGCGGGCCGGGGCGGGGGCGGGCGGCAGCGCGCCCTCCGCCGCGCGCCCCACGCCCAGGTGCGTCCGCGGCCGCGGCGACAGCTGCAGCCCGGTACTGCATGAAACTGCCTGAACGGACAACATTATAAATCAACTTTATATGTATACTATTTACACCGACCACACAGCCCACAGACGCCTAATGATTTTCCGTATTGAACGCATTCTAGCAACTAGCTGAGGTAAGACGAAGCGAGTTTGCAACGCCGTGATTGGCTAACTCGAGACCATAGTGAAAGATAATGGTGACAGAGCATCGGCTTGGTCGACACTCATTGAGTATTGACTCGTGGACATTTATATCGGAACTATAAGCCAGATGTGTTGACGGGAGCCATTCGCCCGTTATTAGACATCTATGGGCTGTGTGGTCGGTAGCTATTTACTACTACATACAACGTTCCTTGGGTTATGTTACTTTCTATAATAGTGGAGTGCCTGGAGCATTCAAAACCGTAAAACCTCGGATTAGAGTTATAGTGAATGAATTAATATGATCGACGTGGGATATTGTTTTTTAAACTATAAATTGCAATGTTTACCCAAAATTTTTTTGTGCACTCCATTGTTTCATTGTTTAAACAAATTATTATGAAAAATTAATGTTTGACCATATATTTTCACTTTAAACAGTATTTTTTTTTATTTATATGTTAAATCTTACCTGAGTAGACATATAGGAACATTTTTCAAAGATACCTGTGTATAAAAATAGCAATAGGGATCTCGAAAAGGTAGAAAAACGTGGAGGGGAGAGCGGAGCGACAGCTGCTATGTACAATGGAATATCTCGGCCACTTTAATTATAAATGAAACGTACTCTATTGGGTACATTTAAAAAAATAAGGTAATTAATTACAAGTAATGAAAAGAAAAAAATTTATTAGTACAAAATCTGTTTATTTAAATATATTACATTATTGTCTACATCAAATATTTTCTCTTATTATTATTAATAATAAGAGGTTACTACTAATTTTTATAATCTCTCTACTAATTTTTATAATTTCACCTAAATTTGTTTCGGAAAATGAACCCAGGTGTATACGTAGGTCACACTATAAGTTTTGCGTAACTTAAAAAAACAACATGTTATAAGCAAAATATTATGTTTATTGCTTTTCAAAATAATCTTCTTTACATTTTAAATATTTTTTCATGCGATCAAACCATTTTTTAAAACAGGAGGACCACAGATCTGAAGGCATGTTTTCTACGTGCTGATTGAACGCAAACACTGCCTCTTCGGAGTTGGTGAAAGTAAAACCTCTCATCAAATCTTTGATTTTGGGGAAATTACAGAAATCACAGGGTGCTAGGTCAGGGCTATGCGCAGGATGAGTGACGAGATGTACTTTTAAGGAAGCTAAAAATGACTTTTTTGTTGGCCGTGTGTAAAGAAGCGTTATCATGGTGTAGGAAAATGCGGCTTTTGGGTCGTCTTTCGCGAACTTTTTCTAACACCCTGGGTAAACAAATTGTAGAATACTACTCGGCATTAACACTCTTTTGATCTTCAATTGGAATTGTACAGATGGGACCCGTAGCTGAGAAAAAAAAACGCGATCATTTTTTTACCAACGTTTCTCGCCTGTCTCACTTTTGTTGGCCTGTTTTCGTTTTCAAACACCCAATCACAACTCACAAGATTGCTGTTTTTTTTTCGGGTTCAAAACAATAAATCCAAGTTTCGTCTCTTGTGACAATGTTATAAACAGCATTAGAATGTCCGTGGTCGTACTTTAGTAGCATCTGTGAGCACCATTCCACATGAGCCTGCTTTTGCTCCGCTGTCAGTTCATGAGGGATCTAACGACAACAAAGTTTCCGAACTTTCAATTCTTCGTGTAAAATTTTCTGAATTTAGCTCATACCAATTCCCAATAGTCCTCGAATTGTTTCAAAGGTAATCCGGGGGTTTTCTTCAATTAACCGCTTAACAGTAGCCACATTATTTTCGTTGACGGTAGTTGAAGGCGCCCTTCACGAAATTTGTCATGTAAAGAAATTCGACCTCTTTTAAATTCAGCAAACCATCGCCTCACGGTGCTCAAACAAGGTACTTCTCTCCCAAAAGCTTTTTGAAGACGAGCAGCATAGTTTTGCGGAGAAAGAGAACTTTTAAAATCATAAAAAATCATCGCTTTAAAATCTTTTCGACTTAATTCTATTTTCGTCGCGTACGTAGAACTTTGATGTGTGGTAAAAAAACAATTAACAAATCATTCCATACTAATATTATAAATGCGAAGTCTGTCTGTCTGTTACGCTTTCACGGCTAAACCGCTAGACCAATTTTCACGAAATTTGGCATGGGTATAGTTGAAGATCCGGGGTCAAACATAGGCTAATTTTTTTTTCAAACATCAGTCCCTTAAGGGCTGAAATAGAAAAAAAATAGGGGATGAAATTTTTAATAAAAGCTATTTGGACGACTTATTAATATTCCCGCGGGCGGAGCTGCGCGAGTCAGCTAGTTCAATTAAAAAAACGTCGTCTTCAATACACTTTCCAGTACAAAAATATACAAGAATTTTTCACTAAAAAACCAAATTTTCACTGTAGAAGCACAATATTTACAGAACACGTGTTACTTGCAACTAAACTAGCCGAGATATTCCGTTGTACATAGCAGCTGTCGCTCCGCTCTCCCCTTCACGTTTTTCTACCTTTTCGAGATCCCTATTGCTATCTTTATACACAGATATTTTTGAAAAATGTTCCTATACTCAGGTAAAATTTAACATACAAATAAAAAAAAACTGTTTAAAGTGAAAATATATGGCCAAACATTAATTTTTCATAATAATTTGTTTAAACAATGAAACAATGGAGTGCACAAAAAAATTTTGGGTAAACATTGCAATTTATAGTTTAAAAAACAATATCCCACATCGATCACATTAATTCATTCACTATAACTCTAATCCGAGGTGAAAACGCCCAGGCGCTCCACTATAACATAGGATAGCAAATCGTCTGCCTGAGAAATTTATAGGCTCACTGCAGAAAGTCTAATGTATTACATACTAGAGAAACTTTGCTAAATAAAACTCTTGTTCTATTTTGGTAAC
Organism: Apodemia mormo; assembly: GCA_036924255.1. Lineage (NCBI taxonomy): Eukaryota > Metazoa > Arthropoda > Insecta > Lepidoptera > Riodinidae > Apodemia > Apodemia mormo. The sequence continues at coordinate 45,496,276 of JAUPFN010000007.1, forward strand.
ACTAGCTTCAGCGCTAAAAAATAATAAATCGTCCAACCAAAGTCAAAATTAAACGGCGCTGCAACGTATAATAGACTTAAATATATATACGCGAGCAAAAGATCGTAACCACCGTGAATTCCAAGACGCTTACACATTTTAGTCAACAAGCTTTGACATACGTACAGTCCACTGACTGTACACCATCCAATTTTAAATAATTATAAGCAAAGTATATCACAAAACTAACTTAACCCGATACAAATTGCCAACATGTAATTAAAATACAGTTTATGAAATGATTCGTAATGAAATATTTTAATTCAAATTATTATCATCGCCGATTAGCAACATAATCAAAACTGTACAAACCTTATCTCGTCTGTAAAGCGTAGAATCTTCTGGTTCTGGGCTATTTCCATGGACCCAGCGTTGTTGTTGAAGCTCTTGCCAAAACTGAAAATGCAAATTTTATACTTTAGTCTTGCTACATTAAATTAATTCTGAAGATCAAATTAAAATAAAATATCTCACAATACCTCTTATTATGTAAATGTTTTGAAGTTATAAAGTTTGAATTGGGCTCCAAAGGTGTAGTTAATGTTGTTAATTTTATACAAACATAATATATTTTTATTCGTTCATAATATTGCTTAATTTTTTTAAATACTAACAGTTGGGAACAAGTTTTGTATTTTGTACATCAAAAGATAACAAAATCCTTTCTTTCCCTTGCTACTTTGACATTCTTACATTCTTACATTGGTTATTAGCCTACGCTGTGCTTAAACAGTGAAAGAGAAATGCAGTCAAACCACAAAGTGGAACTCTCTCTTTTTCTAAATTGTCACGACCTCTCGCTTCAGTCTGCCATTACGTTTGGCACCACAGGCCAACCGATTGGGACAAGACGCGTCCCTTTACGGGTTGCATCTAACCCACGGGGGTAGACTAGAAAATATTTTTATTACCTTTAATTAAAGCAACATTAAGGGTCAGCTCACATAATGCTAATTCGAAGTAAAAGACGCGTCGTGTTTTTAAATTTAAAAGTATATTCATTCTATTTCCATTACGTGGAGTACTGGAGTACATGGAGTACTGTTCTCATCTCTGGGCCGGAGCTCCCCAGTACCAGCTTCTTCCTCTTGATCGCAATCAGCGTAGAGCGGTTCGAATCGTTGACAACCAGGCTATTTCGAAACAGCTTGACTCTTTGGCATTACGCAGAGATGTAGGTTCACTCTGCGTCTTCTATCGTATTTATCATGGGGAGTGTTCCGACGAGTTGTTTGGATTAATTCCTGCCGCCGAATTCCACCATCGACAACGCGTCAAAATTTGAAGTTCCATTCTCACCATCTCTTTTTTATTGTGTATACGCTTATTGAGCTTAACAATTTTAAGTTTCAGATCCGTTTGCTTAAGACAGTGTGTGCAACCGAGGGGAAGGGTTGCAATTCACTATGGATTTGGACGGAAGATTCGTGTTAGAGGGTGAGAATGAGCTCAGGTTAGAGAGCCATAATGGGCCCAGGTTAGAGGGTCGGGATGGGCTCAGGTTAGAGAGCCGTGGTGAGCCCAGGTTAGAGGGCATTGGAACACCCTGTCGGATGAGGTATGGGAGGCTCAGATTAGAGGGCCAAGGAGGTACTGTGAGATCTAAATACAAGGAAATGAGTATTACTGGAAAAAAGGAAAAATTCATGTTCTGTTAAGACACGAAAACGGTATTATGACAGTGGTTCCGATATTGATCTAGTGGTCCGGTGTCGGAGTTGACCACATGAGGTCCCGGGTTCGATTCCTGGGTCGGGCAATTCAAAAATGTGTTTTTCAGTTTTCTGATAAAAACAACGTTGCCCGGGATTGGAAAGTGCCCGGTTGGCGATAGGCTTGCCACCTATCACATTGTGGGACCAAGTATCTTCAGCTAATCGTGGATGCACGTGTTGTACCTCTGCCCACCTCTTCGGAGATACGGGCGTGAAGATACTTTACTTTATTCTGATAAAAGGTGAAATTAATTAAATTTTCTATTATCCGCGAACTATTATTCTATGTATCCTCCGTGATGGTACCGAAAAGAGAGACGTCAGCTTAATAAATGGATAGGACTCACCGATGGTTCCGATCAAATGAAGACCCCCAGCGGCACACTTATCCACCCACATCCACCACACTTTTACAACCACGACCACGCCGGCACCAATCACAAAAGCACACAATTCATGTACGTACTCTACGCACGTTTCACTTGAATTGTGTGCTTTTGTGATTGGTGCCGGCGTGGTCGTGGTTGTAAAAGTGTGGTGGATGTGGGCGGATAAGTGTGCCGCTGGGAGTCTTCGTTTGATCGGAACCATCGGTGAGTCCTATCCATTTATTAAGCCGGCGTCTCTCTTTTCGGTACCATCACGGAGGATACATAGAATAATAGTTCGCGGATAATAGCAAATTTAATTAATTTCACCTTTTAATAATGGATTTCCGCAAAGTAACACCTGAATCAATAAAATTTATTCTGATATTTTGAGTGGTGATACTGATTATGGGAAGATGAGAAAACGCAAAAGGAATTCACGAGGAATAAGAGGAAGATCAAAGCGGGTGGAGTATAGCAGTGATACTTCAAGTGAACGTGAGACGCACAATGTTTGCAATAAGACAGTTAGGGATTCAGAAATAAATGTAATATTAAATAATTTTTTGTCAATATTAGAAACCGTCAAGAGTTCAGAGAAGCCCAAGCTATCGTTTACTGATAATGTTATACCAGATTTTGATCCTATGAGCAAGGAACAACCATGCTAACTTGGATTACTAAAGTTGCAGAATGCGCTGAAATATACAGTTGGTCTGAAAAAGAAATAACACATTATGCACTTCCCAAGTTAACCGGAATGGCCAAGACTTGATATCAGGGCTTGCCCTTTCTCCTTCATACTTGGAGCGAATGGGAAAAAAGTTAACAGAGTCGTTTCCTTGTCGCGAGGACTACGCTGAGCTCTTGACGGACATGCTAGCCAAACGAGTCCAGTATGGCAAATCATTGGAGCACTATTATTACGCAAAGTTAAATTTGTTGAATAGGTGCAACATATATGGCAAACGAGCTGTAGATTGTATCTTATGTGGGATAGACGATCGCGTTATTAAGGTAGGAGCACAAGCTGCACAATTTAGTGAACCGGAACAAATACTTAAATACTTTCGGACGGTCAAAGTAGGGCAGAGTAGAGAAACGTTTGGAGGTAATGCTAGTAAAATAAATGATCGTAGATGTACGGGTATCCGACCAGGTAATAGAAAAACTGATGCGATCTCTAAATTTCCCACACCATGTAACATTCATGAACTGAGACAATTCTTAGGATTGTCTGGGTTTTTTAGGAGGTTTATTAAAAATTATGCCGTAATAACCTCTCAGCTAACAGATCTTCTTAAAAAGGACGTATCTTGGACATAGGGGGACCCCCAAGAAAAATCCTTTAATTCTGTTAAAACTTTACTTACGCAACGTCCTTTGTTAGCTTTATACGATCCTAAGGCAGTAACACAATTGCATACCGATGCATGCAAAGATGGTTTGCCGGTATACTTTTACAAAGTGATTCTGAAGGAAGACTTCAACCTGTTTCCTATTTTAGTCGTAAAACCTCCCTCGAGGAGCGCAAGTTACATTCTAACGAACTCGAAACTTTAGCGGTAATAGCGTCCTTAAAAAGATTTAGGGTATATCTGTTGGGTATACCATTCGTTATTTATACGGATTGCAAAAGAAATCCAATGTTCATCATAATCTTGCTCGCCGGCAGTCTTGCTCTAAACGTCGACTAGTTCACATGTGAATTTATAGAAATACGGAATTGTTGAGTGATATTTAAATAATATTGGATTATGAAACTGGCATATCATTGGATCAGTAATTTAAGTGATATTATAAGTGGAACACATATTTGTTCATGTAAGTATTAAATGATAATTAAATATTTATATTTAAGAATACTAAATACTGTGTTTGATTGGAAAGGAGAAATAAAGCGTGTTTTTGCTATCACATTAAGAATTTTACTAGTCAATCCCTATTTTTTGGACAGTTCCTTACAATACTGAGCACGTAGCGGCTAAGCTTGGGCAAAGCTTGGGCAAAAAAAACGATATCAAAAAAATCGATTTTATTTTCACAAAACAATCGATATAAATCAGCGATATTAATTTTCCGCGATATATCGACTTTCGATATTTATTTTTGGATATCAAATTCTTTGCTGTCTGCTAATGCGTCACATCATATATTCGACCAATCCGATCTCATAAATTAAGAAAAAGAATGAATAGGTTATGGGTTTAGATTTTAATAATTAATTTAGGTACTTGAATTTATGTACCTATTTTGAATAATAAAATTGATGTCAAAACACACAGCAAGATGGGTATTTACTTTCAAATTTCGAATATTTTGACAATGTTTATAGATAATCGCCTATGGGTAAAAAATATCGATTTTTTTTTTCATTTATTGAAACATATACTTTAAACATTCGTTAACAGAAAAGCATTGCAAAAACCGTGTCTCGGTTTGTCCGCAAGCTCGCTGTCTCGCATATTTTATAAATAAGTTATTAAATAATCTATTTTTATACACTTGTAAAATATTTCTACATAATTTAGAAGCCGAAATCTATAAACATCCACAAACTCTGACCAAAAATCTAGGTAAGTATAAACATTGTCTATCTACATTTACAAGCTAACGAAAACTTCAAAACTATCTATATCTAATCTAAAACAATCTACATTATTCTATTTAATTACTATATTAAACAAAGCAAAATCGTATGTATGCACTTGCTAAAACATAGGAAAATAAGATAAGGAACCTATGGTTTTGCATAGATATTTATATTGGCGTAAATATTTTAAAAACAGCAAAGAAAAATATCGACACGCGGGATTTGAAGCTGCGACCATTTCCCTAAAGCCGGGACGCTCTTCCGCTGAGCTAGTGTCGACAGGCTCGAGGCGGCGAAATTCTTCTTTGCTATATGATATCAAATCCCGCGTATCGATATTTTTCTTTGCTGTTTTTAAGGTTTTTCCAGATTCCCAAGCATATATATATATATATATATATATATATATATATATATATATATATATATATATATAATTACACTTATTGATCTAACCCCGAAGTAAGCAAATTATTTGCTTGTGTTATGGGTGTAAGTCAACGATACTAATATATATAAATTCATATATAATTACTGCAATATATTTAATAAACACCCAAAACCCGAAAATACAAACATTTATGGCAATCGCACAAATACTTGTCCCCGTCGGGGATCGAGCCCGAATCCCGTCGATTGCGTAGTCAGGGTCGCTAACCACTCGACCAACGAGGCGGAACATATATACACATTCATATTTATACCATAAAAATGTGCTTTGAATATGCTTTTACAATTTTCATCTGTAATGAGCGATAATGTTTTAAACGGTATTTCATTCATGAGAGTAGGAATTATAAATTGATTCGTGAGTTTTCCGTAGGAGCTGCGTATTTTGGGTATTAAGAGTTTATTTTGAGTTATTTTTCTTGTAACAGTTTTATTTATGTCTTATTTTTATTTGTAGTTCTTTATTGTGAAATTGTTCTGTTAATATTTACATTTTAAATTTAGTATGGACTGGTAATATTCTGCAATATTTAAATATTTCTATATTATCCTTATTGTTTAATTTAGTTTTAATATTTTTAGTATTCTTAACTGTAAGTTGTATATTGTATCTAAATAAGTTTTGAAAGTTGTTCCGTAACTTGTGATGCCATATGTGATTAAGGATTCAACCAATGCATTGTATAGATTTAAAAGAACAAGAAAAGGTATTTTGTATTTTAAAATTGAAAACTTTGCTAGTATAGCTCTGAGCTTTTTGCTTACATAGCCAATGTGATGTTTCCAGCTAAACCTGTCGTCCACTATAAGGCCTAGGTATTTATAAAAAGTGACTTGTTCTAGGCTAATACAATTACATATATTTAAACCTGAAGTTCTCTGATGCAGGCAGTCATGAATGTGAGCAGTGGTTTTTAGGTTCCGGTTGACGTTTTTTGCGTGATTTGAGCAAACATGAATTATTTTTGTTTTGTAAGTGTTAAGTACAAGCCCTGCATCGTGAGACCATCCACATAGGTTATTGAAGTCATTCTGTAACATATTTTTAGCCGTAGTTACGTCTTTATTAGCTATGACTAAACATGTATCGTCTGATAAAATACGATATATCAACATATCGTATTTTTAGTCAGTATAAATCGATACATTTAAAAAATATCGCTGCGATATATATAATTATTTTTTCACATTTGCCACCGGCGCGGCACACCTTACACCACTCACTAATTTTATAAACCAACGCTTTCCAGTATGAACCAACGTTAACGTTGCATCTGCCTTCTAACGTTAGTACCTGTTACAATAAGTTGTAGGTGCAGTGGTAGTGGTAGTGTTATGTAATGGAGGGCGTGTGTGTGTGTGTACCTGCTCTATGGTGAGGTGCGGCCGCTGGGCCACGGGCGTGCCGCAGCTGACGGTGTGCCGCCGCTGCGACGCCGACCGCGGCTTGGGCGGGTACATCCTGCACACACACACACACTTTACTTACACCTTTACACCCATCTCGCTCCGGCCCATTTTGAAAAATAAACCAATCGACTGGCCGGCAGACGGCGAAATCAATGTATACAAACATTCCTAGCGCTCAAAATTGACTTCATTTTTTATTGTGCCACGTTAGTACTAAAAATATTAAATATTTAAAAATCGACTGGTTAAAAAATTAAGCCAAATCTTTCATTGCTACCTTTCATATAGCTCATCCCTAACTACTTTTTCAGTCCGTCAAATTGTTGTTCTATTTTAAATGTCACGCACCACTGATTTAAATATAACAATGCGATGTTTACCCAATCAGGGATGAGCATTGATCATACCGCCAATCATTATTACTTGATGGTAATAAAAAACAAACTAGCTGTTTAAAGAAAACAAACGTCGTGGGGCCGTTTATGAAAGACATTTTGTTTGAAGTTACAAGTCTAGAGGTATTACTATGTCGATGCCGGCAGATCGTCCGAGCCGTATGCGATAAAATATTACACAATGTATGCGAAAAATATTTCCATTTGTTTACGTTATAAAACATTTATTTTCAAAATTTAATTGAGATATGAGACAGTTCGGAATATTATTTCTTTAAGTTCTTAATTTTATGGACATCTAATGGATTAAGATCGCTAAGAAAATACGATCAAGACAATAAATGATGTAATTCAACCAACATTTGTTTAAAACATTTGACCAGTGGCTAATTCATGTAATAATTAAACGACAATCGAATAGAAACATTTAATACTCTTACACATTTTCTTACATATTATGCCGCGTCGTAGAGCGCCTCGACTTTCTGTGGTATTTATGTGTGTGAGAGACCTAAGCGCACTGACTCATTACGAGAATTGGGGGCCTAGTTAGTAGTAGTGGTCCGCGTAGAAAAAAACCGACCACACGCGCCACAAAGTCCTAACTCTGAAGTCAATATAATCTATGCCCCTAAAGTGGTAACCCAAATATACCCTTAAAAGCAGATGCTCTATTCTTTAAAAGGGACTCGCGGCAACAGAAAGAAATAACTGCATCAACCAATTTTTTTCCATGTCAGAAATCAGAAGTACTTTATTCAATAAAACTTTTTACAAGGTATTTTGACGCGTCAACATTTTTTTAAATTACAACCGGATCGGAAACGCGGCCACACACTGAGAAGATATAACATCGACCTTCCGAATGTCCTTTATAAGACAGTAGCGGCCCGGCCCCGGCTTCGCACGGGTATAAAATATATAGCCGATGTCACTCAGGGAAAAAAATGTGTAAGCGGTTGACCCTACGGGCCATCCCTGAAACTACCCACTAAATGGAGGTATTAAAGCTCAAAAGAGTAAAAAATAAGCACAGATTTTTCATTTCAAACATCAATTTTTTTTTAAATGTCAATATATAAATTTTTGAAAAGCTGTATATTTTAAAAACGATGATGGCATTCAACTCAATTTTTGAGATTTAAAATATTGCTTTTGCTAAATAATCGATAGGTTGAAAGTTTTATTTTTAATTTTCTTCATTGATAAATCCCAAACAAATTGACCGATTTTGATTAAATTAACGGTATTTGACGCAGTTTTTAAAGGAGAAAAGCTAATAAGATTTTTAAGTCAATTGGTGAATTAACTTGAAATTTATTTTAAAAAAATTAATTAAGTTTACTTAAAACAACGTAATTTTAATATTTGAAAATCAAAATCGAATCTAATTCTCAAAACTTATAGTTTTGAGAATTAGATTGAAACGGCATATGCCGTAGCTTTTTTAGTACTAAAATATCGTAGAATACCAAAATATGATTAGTTGAAAAATTTCGAAACTATTTCGAAAAAACACTTTTTCAAAATTTTCGTCAACGATTACTCCCAAACGGATAAATTAAAATTAAATTAAATGCAATTTATGTATTAGACGTAGTTTTTTGAAGAATAGAGCTGATTAAGTTATATTAAAAAAATACTGTTTCGCTAAGTTTTTTTTTTGGTGTTTTTTAGAAATTTTCCAATATCTCTTGGACCAAATCGGTTCAAATTTTTAGGAAGTCTAAGTTGAGCGGAATCCAATCGAATGCCATCAACCGCGTTTCGATCGGTCCAGCCGTTCAAAAGTTATGAGATGTTTACATACACACATACGCACACACACGCACGCACACACACACACACAAACACACACACACACACACACACACACACACGTACATACATACATACAGACATACAGACGTCATCTTGAAAATAGTCGGAAAGGACTTCAAAACGTGGACATCTGGTAAAAACTCGATTTTCGAAAATCGGAGTGAAATCAGTAACTTCCTTATCTATATACGTAGTGGGAAGTTAAAAATGATTAAAATCGATCCAGTAGTTTTGATTTATTCATTACTGCCCGTGGCCCGCACGCGTTAAATTTAGAGTAAAATAATTCCCCTTTCCCTATACCATGAAGATTTCCGTCTGTTCTTGGAATATCTAAATTCATATAGGTACTAAAATTTTTGGTTTTTACATTTTTATCTATTTCTTTTATTTTTACAATTAATATATTACAGAATGTCTTTATATACAACGTTCATAGCTTTCTTGCCATTAGACAACACAAACATGTTTTCTTTAGAGGTTACTCTTGAAAGAGCGATATATAGTGGGCCATGTGAAAAACAGTCAACGCTCAAATCTAAGCCTGCAACGTTGAAGGTTTGACCCTGCCATTTATTAACGCTAGGCATCGGGACAAACGGGAAAAAATGTGTAAATGGTTGACCCTACGGGCCATCCATGAAATTTCTCACTAAATTAAATTCCAAAGAAATCTTCATGGTATAGGAAAAGAGGAATTGTTTCACTCCAAATTTAACGCGTGCGGGCCACGGGCAGTAATGAATAAATCAAAACTACTGGATCGATTTTAATCATTTTTTTTTCACTGAGTGACATATTTTTGACATAGGATGTATACTTTATACCCGTGCGATGCCGGGGTGGGCCGCTAGTTACGTGATAGATTGTACTTTACTTGATCATATAATATTCCGAAAACAGGCTAAAAATCTCTAAAACAAATAATTTGTTAATACTATTTCTAATCATCCGCATGATTTTTATGTGGTGATAGTTTAAAAAAATGTACTAAATTTTGGTTTCCAGCTGAAGTCCTATATTTATTTATCCGAAAATTAACACGTTTCCCAGCGGTTTCAGAACATATTGCGCGCGCGCCGCCAATCGGCCGGTAACCCCGCAACCGCTATGCCCCTGCATTTTAAATCTGTAATATCTTCGAAAATATTCATTTAAATTACATGCTGTAAATGGCTATAATAATCTATATTAAATCAACAATATATTTAAGGCATTTAATCGGATAAGGATTAGTGCTGTATTGCTTAAAATTGAGGTTTAAGGTTTAAGAATCTTTATTCTCATTAAGAATTAAATAAATTCACTTACATGAGAATATCACTAGGCATGCACTAATTCCACTATGAGCGGACGAACGCAAACAATACTTTTTTACTTTACAATTATAAATAAGTTTTACATCTATTACCAAACACAACTTAATAATTATTTATATCTAGTCAATTAATGTGGGTAGAAAACAAAATAACATTGCTCACTCCGAAGCGAGTCGATCGAATCGACTCAGTCATTGTATGGAGTAATGACATAAATTAACTAGATGCGACATTACAGAAACTTTCCGACCCATTATAAAAAGTAATCGACAAAAAAATGCTATTGTGGGTTATCCATAAGAGATAGACATATACCATCGCGGAGTTTTCTGTAGACCTTTTCAAGGTGTACAAACGCTTAGTACATTATTTTGATGAATCTCGCAGAAAACTCAAAAATTGCAGTATTTCTCTACAATATATTGAATGTTATTATGCATGCAAACCTTCCTCTTTAATCACTTTATCTATTAAAAAAACCGCATCATAATCCGTTGCGTAGTTTTAAAGATTTAAGCATACATAGGGACATAGGGACAGACAGAGAAAGCGACTTTGTTTTATACTATGTAGTGATGAAGACATCAAACATTTTTTATAGTATTGTATTTTCTGACCAACTAGGCCCCCAATACTCGTAATTGAGCCAGTGCGCTTAGGTCTCTCGCACACATAAACACGATAGAAAGTCGAGGCGTGCTAAGTTTTAGGTTTCACTTCTAGGTTCGGTTGTCGCAGTTAGGATAAATTAAAGAGTTTTTAAGTAGTGCATATTCTGTATTGCGTCACACAAATAGATTACAAGTTACACAGACTAATATATATCGACGGACGACTGACGTCCCACAATGCCTTCACATATAAAGTTGCGTCAATATAGTTTTTAGAATTTTTGTCTGTTTGTCTGTTTGTATGTCCGGGGTAAACTCAAAAAGTACGACACCGATTTACTTCAAATTTTGCATGAATACTACTAACAGGTCGGGTCAACATATAGGCTACATATTATCACGCTATCACCTACAGGGGAGGAGCAGTGCGGAGTAAACGAAGTCCGTGAAGGCAACAGCTAGTATATATATATAAAGCAGCGATCACAGCATATCATGGCTACATTTGATCAATATTAAGGCATGGGTAAACTACAAATATAAACCGCGTATTTATTACATAAAGAAAATGCGTTAGAGTAACGGAAAATGCAGATCCTAACAAAAAAATATTTATCGAGAGATCCAACTAGACAACTTGCTGTACCGCTACATATAGGAAAAATTCCGTGCGTGCGTGCGTTTTTGCGTGCGCGCGTGCGTGCTTGCATGAATGTTGCGCGCGTGCGCGCGCGTGGATGCGTGCGTGCGTGCGTCTGTGCGTGTGTATGTGCGTCCGTGCGTGTGTGTGTGTGTGTGTGTGTGCGTGTGTGTGTGTGTGTGTGCGTGTGTGTGTGCGTGTGTGTGTGCGTGTGTGTGTGTGTGTGTGTGTGTGTGTGTGTGTTTTCGCGTGTGTGTGCGTGTGTGTGTGTGTGTGTGCGTGCATGTGTGTGCGTGTGTTTTCACGCGCGTGTGTGTGTGTGTGTGCGTGTGTGTGTGTGTGTGTGTGTGTGCGTGTGTGTGTGTGTGTGTGTGCGCGTGTGTGTGTGTGTGTGTGTGCCCGTGTGTACGTGCGTGTGTGCGTGTGTGTGTGTGTGTGTGTGTGTGTGTGTGTGAGTGCGTGTGCGAGTGCGTGCATGTGTGTGTGTGTGTGCATGTGTGTGTGTGTGTGTGTGTGTGTGTGTGTGTGTGGGTGCGTGTGTGTGCGTGTGAGTGTGCGTGTGTGTGTGTGTGTGTGCGTGTGCGTGTGTGTGCGTGTGTGTGCGTGTGTGTGCGTGCGTGCGTGTGTGCGTGCGTGCGTGGTTGCGTGCGTGCGTGCGTGCGTGCGCGCGTGTGTGCGCGTGCGCGTGTGCGTGTGTGTGTGTGTGTGTGTGTGTGTGTGTGTGTGTGTGTGTGTGTGTACCTGGCGGTGTCGGGGTGCAGCGTGGGCGAGGCGGGCGGCGACAGCGGCTCGCTGCCGTCGGAGGAGGAGGAGCAGGCGGCGGGCGAGGGCGCGCGGGCACGCTCGGCCTCCGCCCCCGCCGCGCGGATGGCGCGTACGGGGCTCAGCGTGTGACTTAGGGAGAAATCCATCTCGTATCTGTAAACACACCAAATCAAAAATTAATAATATAATTTTTTGATACGTACATTTTCGAGAAAGATAATTAATTGATACAAAGTTTAAGTACTAAAAACTAAATTGTCATTTTTACTGGTTGATACTTTTTGGTACCAATAGGGCGCGGCGCCGCACCGCAGCGGCAGTGTTACCTGAGGCGGCGCGGCGGCGGCGCGGGCTGCGGGCCGGGCGCGGCGCGGCGCCGCACCGCAGCGGCAGTGTTACCTGAGGCGGCGCGGCGGCGGCGCGGGCTGCGGGCCGGGCGCGGCGCGGCGCCGCACCGCAGCGGCAGTGTTACCTGAGGCGGCGCGGCGGCGGCGCGGGCTGCGGGCCGGGCGCGGCGCGGCGCCGCAGCCGCAGCGGCAGGTCCCCGCCGCGCTCGGCCGCGGCGCCGGCGCAGGCCGCCTCCACGGCGGCGCCGCTCCACCCGATCACGCACCGCCCGCCCACCTGCGACACCACACCACACCACACTCCACACCACAGCTTCACTTCACTTACACATAATAAGTATATATACATTCATTACAAACATTGTGACTCTATCGTCCATCATCTGCACATATGAATAGTTAAAATAGCACGCAATCAGAAATTCTCTCGACCGTAAAATTTCTTTATCATGAGATAGTAAACAAGCCAATGACCATCCTGATGGAAAGAGACAATAGACACCGAGCATGTTAATGATACGTTACTATCTGTGTCGCGGGATGATACTGCCCTAGGTGTAACTTTACCCTCCAAACCTGAAAACGCCAACGACGAGCATAGACACTATCGTGGCAGAAATAAATAACGCGGTAGTACCAAGCTCGGGCTAGTCGTTACGATTTATGAGTAGCTTCAGAGAGTATGGCTTGCTCCAAATGCCATGATAATTTGGAGTCCTTAAAACAATCCATACGGATGGCATCGATGAATTTACCCGTGGAAAGAGTGCGTGCTTCTATTGATAACTGGTTTAAAAGTTTAAAGGACCGTAAAGCAGCCAACATCGACACCTTTGAAAGGGTTTTATATATTTTTAATGTTTTTTATATTAATATATTAATCTATTTATATACTATCTCACTGTATAGTAATAAATGTTGCGTGCAAGAGAAAAAAAGCTTTTTTCTTTGTAACAATATTTATAGCAAGACTAAATATAATATTTGATTTTTCAAGCTGCGAAGCATTGGAGTGCCACAAAGTACTTCAACACCTAGGTGTTGTAACGTAAATATTTATTCACGTTATATTTCCGCTCCGTTGCCTGAACTATTAATTATAACGAGCAGAACACATCACTATTAGAAGGGCGGTCGCTCGTTCCACACCTCGCGATGTGAGGCAAAACCTTTATAAACGGCCATTCCCCCTACTAAGCCCTTTTTAGACGCGGTTCATCGTCCTGCATGGTGTTCTTCTGCTACGGGGTTTCAGTATTACTGGTCAGCAGACCTCTACGTCGTCAAGAGCCCGGGCCTCAATGACGTGTATAATATTACCACTGGACAGATTATGTCGTACAAATGACAGCTAATTTTTTATGTCCATTTGAAACGCTACACACGAGGATCTCGGGAACTAATTTTGACGTATGATATACATGGTTGCCATCGTAGTCTAAATATTATGAAGCAGTTACGCATTTTAATTAATTTTTTAATGTTTCAGTGAATTTCTAAGTTTATATTTGGTATACTCTGAAGTTTTGAAACATTAGGAAATGCGTATATTGCAAACTTCCCTACCTAAAGGAGTGTAAAACTTTGTTTCACAGGTACGTGCATGTAGTCACTGTTTTTAATCAAAAATTGAGTAACATGATATTTAAAGCATCTAATTTTTATCAGAAACTCTTAATACAATATTGTATTAGCAATAGAGATATTGATTTTCGGCGGGATTAATAACATTTATTTAATTTTGTTTTGCTTAGAATTAACTAGTGACATCAACAGGTCATATCGATAATTTCAATATCGATATTCTACTTTAGTAGTCCAACTCAGTCTTATGTCATAGTTGCATATTTAAGTCACTTTATAGTCGTCTTATTTCTTTTGCATTTTAATTAAATATGCCTCACTTATAGGATAAGTTTTTTTCATGTAGCGAACTATGATTTTAATCACATTTTATTTTTGCACATTTCCAGTCGATTTAACGGAAAAAAATATATGACTACGACTTAGATAAATAATTGGTCTCACTGTGCTTAACTAGATACCGCCGACGTACTTGTCAAATGTGGCAACAAATACTAAGCCAAAACTGGCGTACCGGATTCAGTCAGACCAATCACAATGCATGCTCTAAGAGCACACTACTCACTGTTATCCATTTGCACATTGTCATGTCACACACACTACAATATTGAATTTGAGTACAATATTGAGTAGCCGCATTCACGGAGTTGTTGTTTTTAAATAGTGCGGTATCTTGTCAAGGGCCGCGAGATCAATTATTTATCTATAGCCTACAACAATGAAAGCTTAAGTTAATTGGACTCCAAAGAAAACAGATTCTCTTTGTTCACAATATTTTTGATAGTTAATGTTTTATCAAATAATGCAATCGAAACTATCATGATTGAAACTTTTAAAAATCATTTCGACAAATTATGACAAAACGTGCAGATATAAGAATAATTGCAACAATAAAAACAATTTCACTTTCTGTAATTGGTGAAAGTATAGGGCATTTCTTAACATGGCAAATAATTTGGGCTCATCTGTATTATTTTTATTAAATAGGAATTCGTAAATAACTTAATTTTTTAACGACACATGAAAGGAATATTTTCAAATTCAAATTCAAAATGTCTTTATTTCGTAGGTAAAATTTTTACACTTGAAATATGTCAGTAATTAATAGTTTATGCAAAACAAAGAAAATTAAAAAAAAGAACAATACAATATCATAATACAAATAACAAAATAAAAAACAAATTAAAATATACTTAATTGGACACATCATCCCAAAAATACATTACTATGTACCCAATGCACAGATATCTTGTTTGTTTATAAATACAACTTATCAACACCAAACAGCAACATGTAAATGAAGGTAGACAATTATATTTAGAAATATGGAAGGTATGACAAAGTTGCAGCGATTAAATAGTTCCCTGAATTAGGGGGAAGAATACTACAGATGTTATTGGAGATATATACATTATTTCATAATTTAAATTAAAATTATGTAGGTATGTAATATGAATTTATTAAAGTTTATGTCGGAAAATAAGTAAAATTAAAATGTCAATATACATAAAGTAGTATAGGTATGTACAAAGTCTTAAAAATCATTAATATGTCATTGTCGTATTTTAATAACGTGATATAATTAATTATTATAAAAAAATATTTTTATAGAAAAAAAAAAAACGCTAAAATAAAGCATTACCTCCAAGGGCTTCTTTGGTTTAAATATTGTGAAATACTATAATAACCTTTTTCATAAAGTTTGTTCTTAACAGTCCTTTTGAATTGTTCTATGGGCAAATTTTGGATGTCTTTTGGAAGTTTGTTAAAAAAAGTTATTGATAAACCTTTAAAAGAGTTACTGATTTTATGTAGCCGACTAAAGTGAACTGTTAGGTTATCTTTATTCCGAGTATTGAAATTGTGAAATTCACTGTTTTTATTAAAAAGATTGATATTTTTTCTTACATATAACAAATTTTCATATATATACTGGGAAGTCAATGTCAATATTTTTATTTCTTTAAATTTTTCTCTAAGAGACACTCTGGGGCCGAGCCTGTAAATTGCACGAATCGCCCTTTTTTGTAAGACAAAAATGGAATTAACGTCTGCAGCATTACCCCACAGTAAAATACCATAGGTCATTATGCTGTGGAAATAGCTAAAATATACCAATCTAGCTGTCTTAACATCAGATATGTTCCGAATTCTTCTAACAGCATATACCGCAGAAGCCAGCCTACTAGCTAATTTGGTAATGTGAGGACCGCACTGTAGTTTTGAATCTAATGTAATTCCAAGGAAAGTAGTAGTATTTTCGACATTTAATTTGACATTCTTAACAATTACTTTAGTATCGATTTGCTTGACATTAGGAAGAGTGAATCTTAAGCATTTTGTTTTGTTTTCATTTAACAGCAAATTATTTAACTTAAACCATTCTTCTACCTTAGATATAGAATAATTTATATCATCGTAGCACGACTGATTTCGTCTTACATTAAATATTAATGAGGTATCATCAGCGAACAACACAATTCCTTGGCTATCATTTATAACATGAGGGAGATCATTTATATATATGAGGAATAAAAACGGTCCAAGAATCGAACCCTGTGGAACTCCCATAGATACAAACGAACCTGCTGACAACTGACCGTTGATATCGACTTTCATAATTCTTTTGTGCAAGTACGATTTCAGTAAATTTAATGCCGCACCTTTGACTCCATAGTGATTAAGTTTCATTAATAAAATATCGTATTTTACGCAGTCAAAGGCCTTTGATAAGTCACAGAACACCCCAACAGCGTCTTGAGACTTCTCCCAAGCCTTGTATATCTGTTCAATCAACTTAACACTCGCGTCAGTTGTAGAACGACCTTTAGTGAATCCATATTGTTGCAAATTTAACAAATTATTGTCATAAAAATGTTTTGATAATTGATTTAAAATAATTTTTTCGAATATTTTACTCATAACTGGTAAGATTGAAATAGGTCTATAATTTGTCGGGTCAGATTTGCTACCATTTTTGAATAGGGGTATAAATTTACTCTGTTTCATCAACTCGGGAAAAGTACCATCGTTTATGCATTTGTTAAATATAAAGGCCAAATGTGGGGCTACACAGTCTATAATAGCATGAACTGATTTTATAGAGAGACCATGTAAATCAATGGCATTTTTAAATTTTAATGACTTAAATGCTTTAATGATATCTATGGAGTTAACCGGCATAAAGTTAAAATTAGTTGTACATTGATTAATGTTATTTTTTAATAAAGTTTCTGCACCCTTGTAACTAGAATCTAAAGACTTGGTTGTTGAAATAGGAACGTTAATAAAAAAAATTTCAAAAGTATTTGCAACATCAAACTTTGAAGATAAAATGGTATCATTTATATTTAATTCTATATTTGGATTCTGAGCCTTTACTTTGTCAGTTTCATTTTTTATAATTTGCCAAGTGGTTTTCACTATGTTTGTACTATTTTTGATTTTATTACTTATAAACATTGACTTTGCTACCAGACAGACCTTCTTAAATATCTTAGAGTATCTTTTTACATAGGCAATAAAATTATCAGTATTATTATATTTCTTTTCGTCGTAAAGTTCGAAAAGCCTCTTTCGACTTTTATAAATTCCAACCGTGGACCAATCGCAAAATTTAGGACTGTTATTTATATACAGTGATTTTGTTTTGAATACTTTTTCACTTTCACTTATAAGAAGATTGTTTAATAAATTATATAATTGATTCGGATTATCACAGAAAGAAATATTGTGTAACATGGATATTATGTTATTTCTATAACATGAAAGTTTATTGTTCGTAATAACCCTGTATGTTATTTTCCTTTTACATTTATTCAAAGCAATATAATTAAAAGTTGCCAGTTGACCACTATGGTCAGACTCCAATCTGTCAATTATATGCTTATTTATAGGTTTAACATTTGTAAAGATATTATCAATACAGGTTGCTTTCGCTATAGTAGTACAATACAAGAAATATCCTATATCTTGTATTGTACTACATGTAAATTAATGCAACCTCCAGTCAACCTTAGGGTGAGATTATCTAACAAAAATAAGATAAACGAGTCATTTCTTGGACTTTCGGTATACTATCACAATCAAATCAATCAAATTCTCGAAGAAATTATAGAGTATTATAAAATTAAATGTATAAAATATTCGGTGTGTTCGTTATTTTTACAATTTACTTATAGTCTATCTCAATGCCAAAAAAAATCATCTAAATCTGTTAAACCTATATTGCTTGAAAAAAGACAAACAAATATCGGTGTTATAATATTACCCTTTCCTGCACAAATTTCTTTACTTTACGAATTATTAGAATATATTTTAACAATTTTTCTTTAACATATATCATAAGCAAACAAGCATGTCTCACCTGATAGAGAAACCATAGCCTATAGACAAAAAAGATGTTAATGACACGTTGCTATTTGTACCTATCCTTCAAACCGGAACACGATAATGACGGAATCTACGTTATTGCGGTAGGAATAAGGCGATGTTACCAAATGAAGTAAGACGTTGCGAAACTCTATCACCTAGCAGAACGGCAAAACGGCAATTGGTCTATTCTTTAATGGAGTCCCGGCCAACACGGGGAAATCTTTATATTGAATCACTCTTTATCAATTTTTTTATTATTCCTATTTATATATACATACATATATATATACACACACATATATATGCGCACACACACACACACACACATATATATATATATATATATATATATATATATATATATATATATATATATATATATATATATATATATATATATATATATATATATATATATATATATATATATATATATATATATATATATATATATATATATATATATATATATATATATATATGCATATATATATATATATATATATATGCGCAAACTAATACAATCTTTTAAGTATTTTCATGACCCACAGCCCACCCAGCTGTAAATAGTAAACGATCGATAAACTTATCGAAAATGTCGACATGTGGGCATAATTAATTTTAGTTCCATGGACGCTCGCATCAGTCTACAGCGCCAAAATGGCGATATTCAAATAGGCACAAAATTATTTAACAGCAGCAAGTCCAGTGGTAATATTATACACGTCATTTCCGGGCCTCCAGAACATCAAACAGTTGCCTAGCTGCAGATCTGCAAAAACCCCGCTAAAGCCGTTCCCTCGTCAGCCAGCCACCACCCAGCCTGAGACGACGAGCCCCCAAGCAACATTATTTAGATTTCTTTCTTTTTTTTTCAAAAAACATTTATATAGACTTTCTGTAAAAAAAAAGAAATGTAACACGTTTCTTATATTTTTATACGAAACTTCAATAGTTCTCGTGTGTCGAATAGTCTTAACTGGGTACTTCCACCCTGGCGTCCTAAGATTAAGTTTCTTCATTTTTTGTACTAAACCAACGACCAAAAATATGTAAAAGAATCAATGAATAATTTATGTAATTATCATCTCAATTAAATTGTCGTCATTGTAACCACTTGCATGTCTCTTCTAACCTTCCCATAAATAGTATAATTTTACCCACCCATTATAATATAATATAATTTAATATAAAACCTAAAATACAATAATGAGAGTGTGTAATGTTTAATACCTGTATGATCTCATCCCCCTCGCGCACGAGGCCACTGGCGTGCGCGCGCGAGCCGAAGCGCAGGTGCGCCAGCTGGTGGTGGCCGCAGAACGACGGCACTACCTCGAACCCCAGCTCGCGCGCGCCCACACCCAGCGACAGCGCCTGCACCCGCGCCGGCTGCAGCACGCCCGGGTCCGACACGTCCTGCCACACACACACACACAAACATACACACACGCGCGCGCACAAGCACAAGCACACGCACACGCACCCTCCCAGCCGCACCCGTGATACACTATTTTTTGTCACTTGTCTTGAAAAAGTTCAGTTAAAACGATCTCGCAATAGAATCACTTTCACCACGACAACACCTCGTCGCATTCCGCCCAGCCAACAATCGACTATTGGACGAAGTCAGACGTGGAATTACTGAGGCACCAACCGTATAGCCCCGACTTCGCACCTTGCGATTTTATTTATTCTCGAAAACAAAAGGTCGAGTGGGCGAAGTACTTTTTTTCAGTGTTTTATCGGATGCAGCGATGTTTTGATATGAATGGATACTATTTAGAAAAGATATAATAAAACTAATAACTTGCTAATTTGCTCAGTTTTTAATTTTCTGAGAACTTTTAGTTTGGCCCTCGTAGGTGGTGGAATTCTGCATTGTCTTTTTTTTTTTATAGTAGAGGGGGCAAACGAGCAGATGGTGCACCTGATGGTAAGTGATCACCGTCGCCCATGGACATCCGCAATACCGGGGGTATTGCAGCTGCGTTACCGGCCTTTTAAGAATGAATAAGCTCGTTTCTTGAAGGTCCCTAAGTCGTATCCATTCGGAAACACCCCCGAGGGTAACAGATTCCACAAACGAGTAATGCGAGGCAAAAGGTGTCGACAAAAGCGCACGGTTGTGGATTTCCAGACATCGAGGTGGTGAGGATGGAACTTTAAATTTTGACGCGATGTCCGATGGTGGAATTTAGCGGCAGGCATTAGTCCGAACAACTCGTCGGAACACTCCCCATGATAAATACGGTAAAAGATGCAGAGCGAGATGTCTCGCTCGGGTCTGGTACCACCGTCGTACCTATTCCTGTCGCAACAGCGTCAGTGCTTGCCACTCTCGTGTTCCCGTTTTACAGAATAAAGTAGCCGGTAAACATACGTTTACCGGCTACCTTATCCTGCAAAACGGGTGTCTTAATGCCATATGTATAAGCATATAGCATTAAGATATCTCACAAGGTTGCCAACATATCATTAACATGTTGGTGTTTATAGGCGATAGCTATCTTTCTCCATCTGCTTGTTTACTATCTTGTGATATAAAAAAATATTTCAATATCGTTGCCGTTATATATTATTTCATTTAGTCTTATAGTGGGCAAAAAATATCATACCGTTCGAAAACGGCGCGATATTATTATTCATTTAAGGAAATATCTAGTAGTTAACATAACTATCTCTTAACCTTTTATATACTGATGACAACATTAGCTCAAAGGTAAATAATATAATCAAGGTTTCCCAAACACAAAAGTTAATAAAAATAGGTTAATATTCTAAATAATCGTCATAAAAATAGATCTACTTATTTCTATATATTCAGACATAGGACAAACAGATGAACTTACAACAAAAAGACGTGTGGCACTCGGAGACTGCCGCGGTAAAGCTATTGCATAGCATTTTTTATCAACTTATACAACTTACAATTATATATTTATTTTATTTATGCAGTATTTTTTTTTCTTTGTTTATTCATATTTAAAACACTTTGTACACAAATTATACGAGTACAGATATTCACTGTTGTACGTAGATGATAAATACCTATACACCTATATACTTGCTCACAAACAGCTGATTACGGTAGTTTTCCAATACAACCAATGCCACCTAAAGGCGGGTTGCTGAACTAAAGAGATAAGCGTGATATTTCAAAAAGTCATTAAAAGTTCTGGTATTTATCGATAGATGGAAAAACTAAAAAGTATCACCGCTGTGCCGGTCGGAGTGGGGGGTGTTAGGTTTTTTCGTTACGGAAATTCTGGATTCGGTCTCCACGCTCAAGGCCCGCGATAGCTTAATAACGTTGCTTGAATCTAATGTTGACATCGAACCAGGACGTTATGTTGCCGTCCACCGACACATACCTATGCTTTGCAATCCCAATACGTGGATTGCACAACGCGCAGCAAACGCTATCCATCCCATAATCGAGTAGAGTCCCAGAGTTTATTTGACACGGCTCTATCAAACGTTTTCTTTGATTCCACCGCAGAAAACCTTCTGGCTAAAAGCCAGAAGTTTCTCTACAATATTGCGGAGTGGGGAAACCTGACCTGTACTTATCCTTATAGACCTAAAACCCCCATGTACCTTCCAAAGCATTCTTTCGGATTCCCTTGCATTCTCCTTTTATAATTTTTACATCTAGATGTTAAGCTAATCAAACTGATAGCCTCATACTCACATACAGTTTAAACTAGAAACCCTGTATGTTCAGTAAGTATAAATTTCATAAATATTTAATTACAATATTATGTATACAGATTGACTGGTCAGTTACCTTCAATATTTTAGGACGTGATAGTTGGCGATCATATATGATGAGAAAAAATAACATTAAAAATAACTATTAAAATACTTCTTAATAAACAGTACACCGAGAATCCTATGTTTACCTGCGCCATACTTGGATACCGCGCATACGCACGTGTCGCCCAGGAAGTGAGGTAGAGGGCGAGGGATGGCGGCGGCGTGTCCTTGATGTCGACTAGCGCGGCATGGTTAGGAGAGTATAATATCCACATTTCACTTATTTTTAGAGAAACATTGGTCAAAAATTAAGCCCCTAATTTTATTATTTCATTTGAATGAGAATCAAGTACCGAGTACTCTCCAGAAGTATCGAAAGTAACTCACCAGGCAGTCTGTATACACGATAACGATAAGAACGACGACGATTAAGGACCAATTAATTCAAGATTACATACAATTATAAAGACCAAGCAGATCTATCGACACAAATTTAATTAGGAAGAACAGTAAACATTAATATGTAGTATACATACACTCCCGGAAGCATCTATCGGCCCATCTTTTGTTTTAAGTTTTGATGGGACTTAGTGAAAAATAATTGTTAGATAATTGGGCACAGTTCAATTCTGGCACATTTTTTTATAATTTTCCATTGTTTTTTTTTTATATTTTTGTACAATACGTAATATTGTACAATACGTAATATTGCGCAATATTATTGTAGGTCTACGGGCCGCCTAAGAGATTTATGTATTTTAGGCCCTGTTACTTTGCCTTAAGTTCATTCTTTCTTTATATTAACTCTTTACGAAAGGTGTCTATTCTTTTTATTTTTAATTACATATTTATAAAAAAATATAAGATATATTAAAAATGGTTGTATTGGATTCAGTAGTTGTTTCTCAACCAACTACTTTTCGCTCTTGCATATAATTCTGTGACAGGTTGTATAGTGCTTTTCTAGAAAATGAAAGGAAATAAAAAATATATTTTTTATATACTTAATAAATTTAATTAACCTATTTTAGTTTTGATTTCACTGAAATCAGTTTAATTTGACTTCTAATCTTAGATCTGGAAGACTGCAGGCAATATCAATTTCACTTTCGGAACCGTTGGAATTAATTTTTAATTATGTTTATTATTAAAATAAGAGTATCGAGACGAACTCTTTGTTTCAGCGCTAAATTTATTTAAATATAAAATAATCGGATAAAAATTGATAAATTATTTTTTCCGACTATGCCGAAAAGTAAACGCATTTGTGGCTGTCCAGCAACTTGAACGCAACTTATACCAAGATAGAAGAGTTCTTAATTAAAATTACAACCTAACACGACTTGTCATACAACATTGCCGGAGCGTTTCTTGTTCCACATTCAAAAAACGCGCCGCCAATGACTTTCTTTTTCTGTGTACTTAATTAAGATACTTCGCGTGCTCTTTATTCAAACGTAATGACACTATTTGCACATATGTTTGACAAAAAAATAATTTATTCGCGTAGATTTGATTTCAATCTTTTTATTTGTTCCGTATAAAATTTTATCCTAAACTTTGAGTAAGTATTGACAAAAAATATGGATAACTCGCTTGAAACAGCCGCTTAAGCTGTAGCACTACTGCTGGCCGGGAGAAAATGTGTACAACTTAATTAAAGCCAATCTGCGGCGCAAAGAGTTTATCAGAGTTTTAGTAGATGTTAGCTTCGTTCGTCATCGAGGAAGACCACGTTCTCGAGTCACCACTGAATGACGCGATCGATTCATCTTTACGACGAGCTTGAGAAATCGTCACCACTCTTTTGTTCAGATTAAAAACGAACTTCGTGATTTCCATCGGTAAGTGCTCGATCTATGCGAAGAAGACTCTGAGAACGCGATATGGTTCTGCATAAGTACGAATAGTTACACTACTGATTTATTTATTTATTTAATTAATACTTTATCTTACACAGAAAACAACACAATTAGGAATAAATAAACGTAACAAAGTACAATGGGCGAGCTTATCTCTACTTGGAATTTTTTTCCAGCCAACCCGTTAGATAAAAAATCATGAGTAAACTTGGTGTCAAAAAAAGTATTATTATGGTTACGTAAATAAACTAAATATATAATAGATCGGGGCAAAAGTATTTTCGTATTTTGAATGTATTATTAGTAATCAAACCTCTTTGGCTGTACTGAATGTAACTGGCTGATTTTAATGCCATTAAATGTGACATTTTGAAGATGCAATAAATAACTAAAAAAAACTAGTTCCCGTCATTTTTCAATTGTTTTTCAAGCAGGTAAAACGAACGTATGTGACGAAGAAATTCGGTACATTTTAAAGTTTTATTACAAAAAAGGTAAAATGCGACAAACGCCGCAAATAAAATTTGTGCAGTTTACGGACCTAATGCGGTATCAATAAGAGTAGCACAAATGTGGTTCTAGCGTTTCAAGTCTGGAAATTTTAGTGTGAAAAATGAGGTTCGCTCTGGACGCCCTATCACAGATAAAATCAGTGCCATCTTTGAGAAATTAGAGCAAGATCGACATATTAGTAGCTATGACATTGCTGAAGAACTGGATGTTGATCATAAAACAGTTTTACGTCATTTACGAAAGTCTGGGTACAAGAAAAAACTGGACATTTCGGTACCACAAGATCTCACTGAGAGAAACCTAATGCAACTTGTTTCCATTTGCGATTCTTTATTGAAACGTAAAAATTCCGAACCATTTCTTAAGCAGTTGATTACAAGTGATGAAAAATGGGTAACTTACGATAACATGTGTGAAAAAGCTCATGGTCGAAGCATGGACAAGCCCCACAGACCGTGGCAAAGCCCTGCCTGATTCGGAACAAAGTGATGCTATGTGTATGGTGGGATTGGAAAGGAATCGTCCACTATGAGCTTTTGCCACCGGGTAAAACTATCGATTCTGACCTCTACAGCAGCAAAAATTGAGAGAGCTTGGCTGGGATGTGTTGATGCATCCTCCGTATAACCCTGGCCTTGCTCCATCAGATTTCTACCTGTTTCGGTCATTGCAGAACTATTTAGGAAGCATAAAGCTAACCTCAAAAGAACACTGTGAACACTGCCTGTCAAATTTTTAAATCAAAAATCTAGAAATTTCTACAGGAATGGGATCATGGCACTACCCCCAAGATGACAATGAGTCATCGAACGAAACGGCACATACATATTATAAATAAATAAAAATTTATTGGTCCCGGCCTCCTTTGTAGAATAGGCCAACTGCCGTTCTGCCGGGCAGGTCGTAACAGGCGACCGATTGGCTATCGAGTCACTACCATCGTGGCTACTAGGTGGTAGAGTTCTGCATTGTCTCGCCCGGGTCTGGTACCACCGCCTTACCTATTCCTGCCGCAATAGCGTCAGTGCTTGTCGCTGTCGTGTTCCGGTTTGGAGGGTAAGGTAGCCGGTAAACTTATGCATGTGGTATTAGACCTCGCCACAAGATAGCAACGCACCATTAACATCTTTGGTGTCTATAGGCGATGGTTGACTCTTTCCATCAGGAGACCCATTTGCTTGTTTGCTATCTTATGATATAAAAAAAATATATATTTTTCTTTGTATGACCAATACGAAAATACTTTGGCCCCGACGACCTTATATTAATAACAAATATATATATATATATATATATATATATATATATATATATATATATATATATATATATATATATATATATATATAAATTCATACGATATAAGAAAAACTTACATTTCAGCTAGAAAATGTTATTTGGCGAATTTTTTAAAGGAAAAGTCTTGCAGAGGCAAATTTCACTGGGAAGAGAGTTCCACACTGCATGTGCCATGAGGAAAACGCAACAAGGTTCTAGCGTCAGAGCGACAGGGGCAATCAGGATAGTGCAAAAAAACTAGTCACGAAGTATTTAGGAACTACAGGATTGAAAAAATCCTATATAGCAAGCAAATGATGTGATTTTTTCCGCTGTCTAATAGGAAGCTATCGAAGTTCAGCTCGAAAATTAGAAACGTGGTCATATTTTCTTATACCATAGATAAAACGAATACATCTTTCAAGCTTTTTTAATAGGTCTTCATTAGCATCTAAGTGACAAGAATCAGCATAATCTATTATAGGAAAATGAGTGTATGCATTAAAAATATTTTTGTTTGATAGGTAAAATTTTTGAAGCGGTTTAAGAGAGTGGAAATCATGATGCACTTTTCGGCTTAAGCTATTAACATAAGTGTCCCAAGAAAAGACAGCATTAAAAGTTACTCCCAGATTAGTAGCGGAGGAGGAGAAAGGTATTTATTCCGTAAAGTTGAAATGGTACAGTTATGAATCGATTTTTTCATAAGACGACTACCAAGGACTAAGGGTTTTGACTTAATTAGGGTTTAGACCAAAAGATTTGGCCCACTCATAAATATTATCTAAATCGTCATTCATTTCTCCGACTGCTTCCCCTACATTCCCGACGCTAAAGTATACCTGTAGGTCGTCGGCATAAAGATGGAAATTTCATTTAATAATGGAAGTAATAGTGTTAATGAAGGCCAAAAATAGAATAGAAGCCAAGTATTTAATAAAATACCAAACGTAAAAAATCTTTATCCATGTACAATGTACATAGATTAAAAAATACAATTGCATAAACGGTCAGTAACAAAATGTTAATCTAATTAATGTTAATGTTAATCTAATTAAAATGTTAATCTAACTACTAAAATATTTAAATTATGAAAATACTACTGTTTAGATGAAAATGAAATGAATGAAAATGAAAAATATATTTATTTCCACCACTACAATTTGAATACATCAATAACAAAATATGGTTTATAATTTGATTTAATTAGTGCAGAGTGGACTGGAGCCTAAACTAGGAAAAACTTGTATTTCAGGACTTCAGGTCTGCAAAAACTGTTTTAATTTAGTGTGTGTGCACTTGCGTATGTGTGAGTGCGTGTGTGTGTGTGTGTTTTTGTGACTGATTGAGTATGTCTGTGTGTGTATTTGTACATGTGTGTTTGAGTGTATGTGCGTGCGTGTGTGTGTTATGGTCTACATAGTAATTTACGTTTCTGGTTATGTTAGGTATGTCACTTAAAATAGATAATAATGATTCGGTTTCATTGTAATCTAAATTAAGTAAGTATTCTTTGATAATACGCCTACATACGAATGTGTTTTTTGAATATATATCTACGAATGTAGACTTGAAACTGTTATGTCGCTTGAAGAAATTAGATGAATTCAGATCATTTATTACAACAGATAGAGAGTGTGTTTAATGTAGCCAAGGAAGTTATATTCTACCTGGAAGGTCCACATGTACTTCAAAATCGTTCCGAAGAGTACCACGACATGAGTGGAGTGTGTCTCTTTCTACTAGGGTGTCCATACATATTTGTGCAACAGGACAATTTCATTCTAAAAAAGCGGAATAGAACTGATATGGACAGCTACGATAAGTCCTGGATAGCACCCACGGCTATCAATTTTTGAAAGTCGTGTAGGTTAACAATGTCTGTTATCGCTCTTATTGACGAAGGAAAATGCACATTCATAATATGTTGTTTTGACTCACACCCATAATTTGCTAACTTTAGGGTTAGATCAATTCGTGTGATTTGTCTAATGATATCGTATTATTACGATAGGCTGTAGTGAGGTGGAGGGGGCCGGATTGCAACTATAAATGCTAGCATATTAGTAACGTGCCGGGCCGCAACACATTGACTAGTTTTGTGTACAGTTAACTGCCGAACTGCATGTTAAGGCTAGTTCTTTGTGGCCTTTAATCGTACTTAACCCATAATTTCTGATTTTGTAAATGCATACTTAAAACACGGAGCAAATTGTGTGCGCTCAATTCCGCTCTGCAAATCTGCCGCACTTTGGCCCGGCAAAGTGTACGAGAGTTTATATAAATGTATCAAAGTGATCTAGGCGAATTTTTGCGAAGCACCCTGACCAGCTGCGGCCCATCTTAATGTGTTAGAGCGTAAAATAGGATTATTAAAAATAATAAAAGTTAGAATAATTTTACTTGATATGTAACTGAAATAAATAGCTAAATTTGTTTTCATACTGAGCTGTTTCGCGGGTAAAAAGATTGGTAAAAAAATCTTTGCAAGTGTGATCTTTCTGCCGAATTGAGCATTATACATACAGATAAAAGATCAAAATACTCTTCTAGAAAATGTATGCATTAATTACGGACAGATGACAATTACATTACATTGCTTTAAAATTTGTTCGAGTGCAGCAGTCCAGCGATACTGAAGAATCAATAAAACCTAGAGGATACGGTGAGGAATATTGCAGTCTTAATGCCAGTCTACTGACAGGGTCCTGGATAAAACACTTCGGTTCCGGTTCCAACGTTCAAGTTCAAAATGTCCAATTCCCAAAATATACAACATTTTCAAAATGCCTATTTCCTAAAATGGTCCATTTTTCTCCATGTTGGTCTAATGCTCCTTTGAAGAATAGGCCAACTGCCGTTCTGCCAGGCAGGTCGTAAAAGGCGACTTATTGGCTATAAGTGTCACTACCATCGTGACTACTTGGTGGTAGAGTTCCGCAACGTCTCGCCCGGGTATTTGCTACCATCGCAGAAGCTATTCCTGCAGCAATAATGTCAATTTTACATCATAAGATAGCAAACAAGCAGATGGGTCTCCTGATGGAAAGAGACAACCATTACCTATAAACACCAAAGATGTTAATGGTGCGTTGTTATATATTGACGAGGTCTAAGGCCACATGCAAAAGTTTACCGGCTACCTTACAATCCAAACCAGATCACGACGATGACAAGCATTGACTCTATTGCGGCGCAAATAGGTAAAGCGGTGGTGCCAAATACCAGTGCGAGATGTTGCGGAACCACCTAGTAGTCACGTTGGTAGTGAAATTATTTCTTGTCAAGAGTTAAGTAAACTTTTTGACAAGCAGTTACGCTATTGCGGCAGGAATAAATAAGGCGGTGGTACCAGACCCGGGCGTGATAATGCAGAAATCTACCACCTAGTTGTCATTGTCGTGCTCCTGTTTGGAGGGTAAGGTAGCTGGCAGACTTATGCATGTGGCATTGCAAACCCGCCACACGGATGGGAACGCACCATTTATATCTTTGATGTCTAAACGCGATGGTTTCTCTTTCCATCAGAAGAGCCGTCAACTTGTTTGCTATCTTATAATATAAAAAACAAATATTCATTTTAAACACTAATCATCTAGACTAATAACAAGTAGTTTTTTCGTTTCACATCTGTAAATTATATTGAATTTGGCTGATAAAAACCGTACATACTAAAGGAGAGTGTTCAGTAGTCGATTTTAATACCAAATATGTAAAACAATTAGGTACTTAAATATTGAGCTAATTATCCTATAACACGTTTATAGTCATACGGACGCCCAGGCATAGATATCATTTTTATTCAAATTATCCTTTATAGGTACTATTGAAGTTCATTATTTACAAACAGTAATTTGCTGAACTCGTGACTAGACTCATTAGCTATTAGTCACCGCGCGGATGATAACTGAGCTATCACTCGCTGTCACGGGATTGGTGGGATTCGTGGGATTCGAAGAAATAAAAGTGACCGTATTTTCTGAATATTACTCTACTAAATTTGTTGTGGTTGACAACTACATAATAGTCAAGCAATATTTGATAACGTCATTTTCCTCTCTATTATACACCCGAGTAAATTTTCCATTATACAAAGAGTAAATTTTCCTTGAAGTAATCCTAAAAAACTGGTATTTTTCATTTTGTGTTTTTTTGTCTTGTGCGCTAATATACACCCCAGTACACCCGAGTAAATTTCCTTTAAGTAATCCTAAAAAACCAGTATTTTTCATTTTGTTTTTGTTTTTTATCTTGCGGGCCTGTTGTCATCTAAAGAAAGCAATATTTCATTTATTTACTTATTTTAGTTTACTTTCTTTCGTATTAAAACAGGGCGGTTACAAACTAACATCATAATATTCGACCAGGGTGGGTTTTGAGCTCACCTATTTTAGCAAGTGAATTAAACAAAATTCTATCAAGAAAACGTGTGGTCGTAAACTGATGAGATGCATCTTTATGCTTCTACAACATCAGATTCTAAATTATACAATCATGAAAGCATCATTGAGATCATAATAAGCAAAATATTTTATAGCTTTAAGTGTCCGAATGTGACCACATGGCCGCTTTCGAGCGTATTAGATATTTATATACTTCAGTTTGCGACCACTGGATTTAAAAAGAAATATAAGCTAAAAAATGATGTCACTACAACTTTTCAACAAACATTGTTCTATAATTGAAATAATAACGCTTCTTGTTTGAGTGTAACATTAGTATAAGGTAACAAAAGGTAACTTTGTTCGCCACCCGGTGTGGTATTTTTATTGCAATACGCGACACATAAACACACCATTAAGTCATCACCCGAACTCGGGCACTATTTTCAGCTTTAGCAGATAGGTTTAAATTTATGATTTTCTTGTTACATAATTATTCATTGAATATTCAATGCTTACTGTTCCTTGTTTTCTCATGAAAAAATGCTATTATCTTTAATTAAGAAACCTAGGCCCTCAAGTGGTCGCATACTAGAGGCGGTCGCGTTATCGACGCAATGACCCTATATTACGTTTGTATGTTTAATTAAAAAATATCTTAAATAACACTAAATGATTAAGCTTACAACAGGGAATATAGATGGAATAGCATTTGGTTTCAGT
Organism: Apodemia mormo; assembly: GCA_036924255.1. NCBI lineage: Eukaryota > Metazoa > Arthropoda > Insecta > Lepidoptera > Riodinidae > Apodemia > Apodemia mormo. The sequence goes on from JAUPFN010000007.1 coordinate 45,527,224, forward strand.
GTTGATCTTATCTTATGGATTATTAAATCCTCGGATTTAAAATGACGGCTGCAAATTAAACTGTAATAAGAATTTTTTTTCTTAAATGGAACAACTTCAATCCACCGTTGTCGAAGAATCTCATTTCTTGGGAACCTGCAAGAAAATAATGAACAAGAAGTTAAGTATCTACTACTAGTTAACAGTTACTACCAAAAAGTATGTAGGTAATGTATTTAGTTACTACAACACAATGATTTTAGTATTAAATAACAAAATTACGTAAAGTAGGTTCTTATTTGATTACGATGACATTCCTTAGGGACGTATTATGAAATGTTAGATTGAATTGTAATTTCTTTGTATTCACATGTCCGAATTTTTGTGTTATTATTGCTACCCTACTTAAGAAACTTGTAAATACAATAAAAAACTTACTCAAAAAATGAAATTCCGCAACCAGCATACGCTTCACTATTACAGCACTTAGCGCTACAATTTTTCATTATTTTACAACAGAAAAAACTTATAGCAGTAAGCAAAAAGTATCAGCTATATTTTTAAATAATGCGCGCCAAAGCGTACGGCCACCTGAGTGTGGCCGTGCATAGTTTACAAATTACTACTAATTCTACTGATTTGAGAAAACAGTTTTTACATTGCATAAATAATTACGTAATAATTAAAATAAGCACATTTAAGAACTCAATATGTTAATTACAATAAATTTTATGCTAATGTTTCTATAAACGTGAATGAATAAAAGGGATTTAACGGTTACCGGATATATAAAAAATCTACCATCCGAAAGTTTTATTTACACTGGCAATTGCAAGAAAGGGATAACATCCACTCATGTCGTTGTCTCGCTCAGAACGTTTTTCCCCTCTGTTAAGTAAGAAGCAAATGTCAACTTTATTGCTAACGAGATAAAGTACAATTTTATTTTTCAAATATTGCTTCGTAGTAATTCCAGATATCGTATATAAGTTCCTTGAATGTAGCATTGATGAAATGTATAAGACTGTGTTCCGCGTATATTTCGCGTTCCCTACAATCAAATGGTCAAACATATTTTTTCGTAACTTTTTTTCCCTTCTCCTTTTCTTGACATAGATTCACGAAAGTAATTTAGAGATTGTAAAACGAAGCATAGTAGGCTGAATGCACTTTCTCTATGCCATAGACAAGAAAAAATATTGATGTGTCTGTATTAAGACTAGTCATGGACACTTTGGTTATCTGTGGAATTTACTCTAGGGTTTATGGCTTTTTCGTGAGAAAATGGCGTCGTTACGTGAGCATCGCTATTAATTTAAACCTCAAAAATGGGAAATTAAAAGTTATTAACCCCCAAAAAGTGTCCTGTGTGTATCTGTATGATGTAGTGTGGTGTGTGTGGTGGTGTGCCTGTATGGTGTAGTGTGGTGTGTGTGGTGGTGTGCCTGTATGGTGTAGTGTGGTGTGTGTGGTGGTGTGCCTGTATGGTGTAGTGTGGTGTGTGTGGTGGTGTGCCTGTATGGTGTAGTGTGGTGTGTGTGGTGGTGTGCCTGTATGGTGTAGTGTGGTGTGTGTGATGGTGTGCCTGTATGGTGTAGTGTGGTGTGTGTGGTGGTGTACCTGTATGATGTAGTGTGGTGTGTGTGGTGGTGTGCCTGTATGGTGTAGTGTGGTGTGTGTGGTGGTGTACCTGTATGATGTAGTGTGGTGTGTGTGGCGCGTGTACCTGTATGATGTAGTGTGGTGTGTGTGGTGGTGTGCCTGTATGGTGTAGTGTGGTGTGTGTGGTGGTGTACCTGTATGATGTAGTGTGGTGTGTGTGGTGGTGTGCCTGTATGGTGTAGTGTGGTGTATGTGGTGGTGTACCTGTATGATGTAGTGTGGTGTGTGTGGTGGTGTGCCTGTATGGTGTAGTGTGGTGTGTGTGGTGGTGTACCTGTATGATGTAGTGTGGTGTGTGTGGTGGTGTGCCTGTATGGTGTAGTGTGGTGTGTGTGGTGATGTACCTGTATGGTGTAGTGTGGTGTGTGTGGTGATGTACCTGTATGATGTAGTGTGGTGTGTGTGTGGTGGTGTGCCTGTATGGTGTAGTGTGGTGTGTGTGGTGGTGTACCTGTATGATGTAGTGTGGTGTGTGTGGTGGTGTACCTGTATGATGTAGTGTGGTGTGTGTGGTGGTGTGCCTGTATGGTGTAGTGTGGTGTGTGTGGCACGTGTACCTGTATGATGTAGTGTGGTGTGTGTGGTGGTGTGCCTGTATGGTGTAGTGTGGTGTGTGTGGTGATGTACCTGTATGGTGTAGTGTGGTGTGTGTGGTGATGTACCTGTATGATGTAGTGTGGTGTGTGTGTGGTGGTGTGCCTGTATGGTGTAGTGTGGTGTGTGTGGTGGTGTACCTGTATGATGTAGTGTGGTGTGTGTGGCGTGTGTACCTGTATGATGTAGTGTGGTGTGTGTGGTGGTGTACCTGTATGATGTAGTGTGGTGTGTGTGGCGCGTGTACCTGTATGATGTAGTGTGGTGTGTGTGGTGGTGTGCCTGTATGGTGTAGTGTGGTGTGTGTGGTGGTGTGCCTGTATGGTGTAGTGTGGTGTGTGTGGCACGTGTACCTGTATGATGTAGTGTGGTGTGTGTGGTGGTGTGCCTGTATGGTGTAGTGTGGTGTGTGTGGTGATGTACCTGTATGGTGTAGTGTGGTGTGTGTGGTGATGTACCTGTATGATGTAGTGTGGTGTGTGTGTGGTGGTGTGCCTGTATGGTGTAGTGTGGTGTGTGTGGTGGTGTACCTGTATGATGTAGTGTGGTGTGTGTGGTGGTGTACCTGTATGATGTAGTGTGGTGTGTGGTGGTGTGCCTGTATGGTGTAGTGTGGTGTGTGTGGCACGTGTACCTGTATGATGTAGTGTGGTGTGTGTGGTGGTGTGCCTGTATGGTGTAGTGTGGTGTGTGTGGTGATGTACCTGTATGGTGTAGTGTGGTGTGTGTGGTGATGTACCTGTATGATGTAGTGTGGTGTGTGTGTGTGGTGGTGTGCCTGTATGGTGTAGTGTGGTGTGTGTGGTGGTGTACCTGTATGATGTAGTGTGGTGTGTGTGGTGGTGTACCTGTATGATGTAGTGTGGTGTGTGTGGTGGTGTGCCTGTATGGTGTAGTGTGGTGTGTGTGGCACGTGTACCTGTATGATGTAGTGTGGTGTGTGTGGTGGTGTGCCTGTATGGTGTAGTGTGGTGTGTGTGGTGATGTACCTGTATGGTGTAGTGTGGTGTGTGTGGTGATGTACCTGTATGATGTAGTGTGGTGTGTGTGTGTGGTGGTGTGCCTGTATGGTGTAGTGTGGTGTGTGTGGTGGTGTACCTGTATGATGTAGTGTGGTGTGTGTGGTGGTGTGCCTGTATGGTGTAGTGTGGTGTGTGTGGTGGTGTACCTGTATGATGTAGTGTGGTGTGTGTGGCGTGTGTACCTGTATGATGTAGTGTGGTGTGTGTGGTGGTGTACCTGTATGATGTAGTGTGGTGTGTGTGGCGCGTGTACCTGTATGATGTAGTGTGGTGTGTGTGGTGGTGTGCCTGTATGGTGTAGTGTGGTGTGTGTGGTGGTGTGCCTGTATGGTGTAGTGTGGTGTGTGTGGCACGTGTACCTGTATGATGTAGTGTGGTGTGTGTGGTGGTGTGCCTGTATGGTGTAGTGTGGTGTGTGTGGTGATGTACCTGTATGGTGTAGTGTGGTGTGTGTGGTGATGTACCTGTATGATGTAGTGTGGTGTGTGTGTGGTGGTGTGCCTGTATGGTGTAGTGTGGTGTGTGTGGTGGTGTACCTGTATGATGTAGTGTGGTGTGTGTGGTGGTGTACCTGTATGATGTAGTGTGGTGTGTGTGGTGGTGTGCCTGTATGGTGTAGTGTGGTGTGTGTGGCACGTGTACCTGTATGATGTAGTGTGGTGTGTGTGGTGGTGTGCCTGTATGGTGTAGTGTGGTGTGTGTGGTGATGTACCTGTATGGTGTAGTGTGGTGTGTGTGGTGATGTACCTGTATGATGTAGTGTGGTGTGTGTGTGTGGTGGTGTGCCTGTATGGTGTAGTGTGGTGTGTGTGGTGGTGTACCTGTATGATGTAGTGTGGTGTGTGTGGTGGTGTGCCTGTATGGTGTAGTGTGGTGTGTGTGGTGGTGTACCTGTATGATGTAGTGTGGTGTGTGTGGCGTGTGTACCTGTATGATGTAGTGTGGTGTGTGTGGTGGTGTACCTGTATGATGTAGTGTGGTGTGTGTGGCACGTGTACCTGTATGATGTAGTGTGGTATGTGTGGTGGTGTGCCTGTATGGTGTAGTGTGGTGTGTGTGGTGGTGTGCCTGTATGGTGTAGTGTGGTGTGTGTGGCACGTGTACCTGTATGATGTAGTGTGGTGTGTGTGGTGGTGTGCCTGTATGGTGTAGTGTGGTGTGTGTGGTGATGTACCTGTATGGTGTAGTGTGGTGTGTGTGGTGATGTACCTGTATGATGTAGTGTGGTGTGTGTGTGGTGGTGTGCCTGTATGGTGTAGTGTGGTGTGTGTGGTGGTGTACCTGTATGATGTAGTGTGGTGTGTGTGGTGGTGTACCTGTATGATGTAGTGTGGTGTGTGTGGTGGTGTGCCTGTATGGTGTAGTGTGGTGTGTGTGGCACGTGTACCTGTATGATGTAGTGTGGTGTGTGTGGTGGTGTGCCTGTATGGTGGTGTGGTGTGTGTGGTGATGTACCTGTATGGTGTAGTGTGGTGTGTGTGGTGATGTACCTGTATGATGTAGTGTGGTGTGTGTGTGTGGTGGTGTGCCTGTATGGTGTAGTGTGGTGTGTGTGGTGGTGTACCTGTATGATGTAGTGTGGTGTGTGTGGTGGTGTGCCTGTATGGTGTAGTGTGGTGTGTGTGGTGGTGTACCTGTATGATGTAGTGTGGTGTGTGTGGCGTGTGTACCTGTATGATGTAGTGTGGTGTGTGTGGTGGTGTACCTGTATGATGTAGTGTGGTGTGTGTGGCGCGTGTACCTGTATGATGTAGTGTGGTATGTGTGGTGGTGTGCCTGTATGGTGTAGTGTGGTGTGTGTGGTGGTGTGCCTGTATGGTGTAGTGTGGTGTGTGTGGCACGTGTACCTGTATGATGTAGTGTGGTATGTGTGGTGGTGTGCCTGTATGGTGTAGTGTGGTGTGTGTGGTGGTGTGCCTGTATGGTGTAGTGTGGTGTGTGTGGCACGTGTACCTGTATGATGTAGTGTGGTGTGTGTGGTGGTGTGCCTGTATGGTGTAGTGTGGTGTGTGTGGTGATGTACCTGTATGGTGTAGTGTGGTGTGTGTGGTGATGTACCTGTATGATGTAGTGTGGTGTGTGTGTGGTGGTGTGCCTGTATGGTGTAGTGTGGTGTGTGTGGTGGTGTACCTGTATGATGTAGTGTGGTGTGTGTGGTGGTGTACCTGTATGATGTAGTGTGGTGTGTGTGGTGGTGTGCCTGTATGGTGTAGTGTGGTGTGTGTGGCACGTGTACCTGTATGATGTAGTGTGGTGTGTGTGGTGGTGTGCCTGTATGGTGGTGTGGTGTGTGTGGTGATGTACCTGTATGGTGTAGTGTGGTGTGTGTGGTGATGTACCTGTATGATGTAGTGTGGTGTGTGTGTGTGGTGGTGTGCCTGTATGGTGTAGTGTGGTGTGTGTGGTGGTGTACCTGTATGATGTAGTGTGGTGTGTGTGGTGGTGTGCCTGTATGGTGTAGTGTGGTGTGTGTGGTGGTGTGCCTGTATGGTGTAGTGTGGTGTGTGTGGCACGTGTACCTGTATGATGTAGTGTGGTGTGTGTGGTGGTGTGCCTGTATGGTGTAGTGTGGTGTGTGTGGTGGTGTACCTGTATGATATAGTGTGGTGTGTGTGGTGTGTGTGGTGGTGTACCTGTATGATGTAGTGTGGTGTGTGTGGTGTGTGTGGTGGTGTACCTGTATGATGTAGTCGGCGACGGCGGCGGCGGCGGCGGCGGCGGCGGCGACGGCGCGCGCGGGCTGCTCGGCGAAGCGCTCCCGCTGCGCGCACGTGGCCGCCTCCAGCGCCAGCTTCAGCAGTGCCGCCTTCCGCTCCACTAGCGCACACGCGCCTGTAGCCGCCCACCTGCATACCACAATACATAATATACTGCACGACTCAATGCAAGACATAACTACTGTTTTGCGCTCGCCTTACCAAAATCAAGCAACTTTCAAAAGTAAAAATATCTCTATGTTATTAATATTGAACTTTTAAAATAATATTATTACATGTACGTCAAGAAAAACCACTTATTTTAATGCACTTCACATTTTTTAAAGACAATAATTTTATTAGTGTAAAAAATCTATTTGAAAAATAATTTTAGAGGCCATCTAAATGTCTGTATGTACAGATCTGACGATTAAGCCCACAAAACTTAAAATATCGAAATATTTTTTATTGGCTTCTGAATCAGAGCACGCAGTTACCTATTGGAATTGCCTGAATATTTCATCCTCAGGTCCTATAGAGCCACTGCATTAGCCTCTTCTACTTCATGCATGTTTCTTTATTTTTAATCTGCTCTTGTCCAGGTTTTTTCTTCCAGCTTGACAATATCATCGACACATCTTGCCATCAATCAACCTTCCCATGCTGCTCTTCCCCACTCTCAGGAACCATTCTATTAGGAATCTACACCACCTACCTTCACTATGTCTAGCCAAGTGTCCTGCCCATCGAGTCTTGCTGACTCGTTCTAGAGTGATACCTCTAGTAGGTATAAAAGGTCAGTTTAACATATTCTCTCTCTGATAAAAAAAGTCATCATTTAACATATTTTTTTATATCTTCTGAGGAAAAGTTATGTGCATAAATTAAAATCACTAAGTGAATAATCAATGATCCTCTGTTATCTCTGAGTTGAAAAATGTCAAGAATAATGTCAAAAAATAATTTTTATTTAAACATTTGTCATCTCAAATCCGGTATTTAATGCAGTTTATTAAAGAAAAGGTGATTTGATTTATTAACCAATCGGTATATTAGCCTAAAAGTCATTTTAAAAATATTAAGAGGCAGTTTACACTTTAAACCAACTTTTGACAAGAAATCAAAATTTTCCAACTCCTAAATTTTCATATTATAAGGTACTTTTATTTAATAAAATGGTACCATTAGATAATTAATTCTTTTAAATATTACCTGAATGAAACAGATTTTTTAATCATCAACTGTATTTCTTATAATAAATGTTCTCCGAAATCAAGTTTCGACAATTACGAAAAGAAGCTATTTTTCCAAAAGGTATTGCTACTGCTAGAATCAACAAACTTAATTAGAAATAACACTAAATAACCAGAAACATCCAACAATTGTGCCTGAATGGATTACTTTTTTCCTAAAAGTATCTAATTAATTATAATAATATAACTATATCTAATTAATTAAGCAAATTTCAACGAAAATTAACGAAACATTAACTGGGTTTTTTTGTTATGAAAAAATGACATTTTCCTATAGAAACTGGCATAGAATGAAACTATATTCTATTCTTACGCAAAAATAAGTCACTTAAATAATATTTATTTATTTTATGTTTCAAAAAGAAATAAAAGATAATACTATAAAATCCGCCACGTCCATGTACCAAATTTAGTACCGCATAGTAATAATTAAAATATTAAAAGTATCAATACTATTTACATTTTACCAGCACTAGGTACACTATATGGACGACGACGTCCAGCTCTCGCATCGATTAGAAAGTATTTAAATTTCAGTTGGGCGATTCTGTAAAACACCTCTTAAGTAAGTTTGTTGTAAACAACAAAATATTAATTTTGAAAAGCTGTAACTTTTGAAAACTTGATTCGATTTTAATTTTTGAAACTGCATTTGACATAGTGTTTTTAAGTACTAAAATATTGTAGAAGAATAAAATATAAATGTTGATGAGAACTTATGTTGAAAAAAAAAATCTTTTTTCAAATTTTGTCACCAACAATAACCTTTCGAATGTATAAGCTGATTTTGATTCAATTTGTGCATTCGACACAGTTTTTGGAGGAAAAGAGCTGATTCGTTTTTGTACGCAATTGGTTAACTCTGGAAGTTACATTAAAAAAAATACTGTTTTGCTAATTTTCAAAATTTCATAGAATTTCCTACAACAAATTAATTCAAATTTTCGGAATGTCCTAAGTTGAGCGGAATCCAATGGAATTCCCTCAACCACGTTTCGATGGATCAAGCTGTTGAAATCAGAAATCAATAGTACTTTATTCAATAAAACTTTTTACAAGTTATTTTGAGGCGTCAACATTTTTTTTAAACTACTACCGGATCGGAAACGCAGCCACACATTGAGAAGATCCGGCGGAAGAAACATTGATAGGTTTACGTACATACACATACACACACACACACACACATACATACAGACATTCTGATGTCATTGTGAAAATATTCGGAAAAAGTTCCTAGGACCTCAAAAAGTGTAGATCTGGTGAAAACTCGATTTTAGAAAAGTGAAGCAAAATCAGTAACTTCCTTATCTACATACATAATGGTAAGTTTAAAATATATGTATCGAATCATGAACCTCCTGCTTAATGGTAAAAATTGACTTACCTATCTAGCCAACATACTAGAGGTTTTATAGCTTGTACAGTTCTGGCAACATCAGCTAGCGTATTAGTTTCTAATCTGGCATCAGTGTGATGCCTCAGCTCTCGTGCCAGTGATGCTGCAGCTGCTGATACTCTAAGAGCAAGTTGTTGCACACATTCACGGGATACTTCATAGTGCTGGAATCAGTATTGGAAATGTATCAAATCTACACTATTAAACTTTATTACTAATGCTACACTGTTTAAAAATAAAGTTTTACCCCATGTCGGTCCGGGCTCCTTTGAAGAATAGACCAACTGCCATTCTGCCAGGCTGGTCGTAAGAAGCGACCGATTCACTATACATGTCACTATCATAGTGATTACTAAGTGTTAGAGCTCCACAACGTCTTGCCCGGGTATTTGGTACCACCGCCTTGTCTATTCCAGTCACAATACATGTACATAGTACGCTGTGGTAGCAGTTTTAATATCTGTTGACTTTTTGAGTTCCCTCAGGGAATAAATAAATTGTGATAGTTTAGATTTTATTTTTTCTATATATGATTTCCAATTAATATTTGTATCAATTACTTATCCGAGAAGAGTATGCGTGGGTACACAATCAATTTTAACATTTTTGTAAGAAAAAATTATGTTTAACTCTATTTTTTTCATGGGGTTCGAATTGCATAATTTTTGTCTTTAAATAATTTATTTCTAGGTTATGGTCATTCATCCATTTTTCAATGTTGCTTATAGTGTTTTGTAATTTTTTATTTAAATCGGTGCTATTATTGACCGACATCAGGAGTAAAAAGTCGTCTGCAAACATTATACATGGTTCATCAACGATTTTTGGGAGGTCGTTTATGTATATAATGAACAGAAGACATCCTAGTACGCTGCCCTGTGGAATAGAGTTCTTATCAGCTGGGAATCTGATTTAACAGTCCGTATTTCACGTGATGCGAAATCCGTATGCTCGATGTCGACATATTGGAGACCTTTCAGATTGCACTTGCCACTGGCTTACCGCCCACCCATTTTACTTACATATATTATTCTATGTTCATTTTTTGTTTTTCAGTAAAATATTTCAAAACTAAATTAATTTAATATTTTTAAATCTATATGCACACAGAGTATTATAATAGGTATTTATAATTGAATAGCAGTGCCAGCTTTCGAGAGCACTCAGGGTAGTTTGGCTGACACTGAAAATCAGCTTTGGGATAAAAATCTCAACATTAGCCGAATGTTGACCATTTTGAGACATCACACCACTCAATTCAGTTAACATTGGACAACAAATGCTAGGTTACAATAAATAGATTCTCTGTAGGTTTTAGATTATTTTTGTTCATGGTATACCTAATTAGTTGCCTTTTTTGTGTAAATGTATTATTACACATAGTGTATATTTACGAGCACTGGATTCTTTTTATGCACTACTAATTTGATTCTTTTTATATTGTTAAATAATTCTGTTTTGTTTTTTTTGTGTTTTATCTTTTATATTTTGATTTTGCTACTATGTGTGTTATTTACTGTAAATGTTGTGGTGTGTCTTAAATAAAAAATTTCTATTTCTATTCTATTCTATAATAGTTGAGATCAATAAATCATGCATTTTTGAACATATTTTTGTTGTATATAAAGTGTGTAAAAACTCAATGTTAGTATGAGGGTTTCCCTGTGAGAAAATTCTAAAACAGAAAAATACTAATCAATCAAATCAATACCCCCTCGTTGGTCAAGTGGTTAGTGACCCTGACTACGCAATCAATGGGGCTCAGGTTCGATCCCCGACGGGGACAAGCATTTGTGTGATGAGGATAAATGGTTGTATTTCCAGGTTTGGGTGTTTATTATATATATTCTAGTATTTATACATGTATTTCTATGCATTAGTATCTTTGACTAACACCCATAACACAAGCAAATAATTTGCTTACTTTGGGGCTAGATAAGTAAGTGTAATTTGTCCTGTAAATATTTATTAATTATTATTAATTATTAATAAAATAATATTTTATTCAACATAGGTACACTTTTTTTTTAACCATTGCAGTATCCGCACTTAGCCACTTGGGCCATTGTACTTAGTAGGTACACATAGGAACACTTATCAACGTCATTTATAAGCAAAATTATACATGACAAGTTATATAATAGTTATAAAATACACTAAGGTAAAATACAGAAAAATAAAGTCAGCTAAAGAAAATTCTTTACATACAGAAATGACTTATACTCAAATATTTTGAAAATAACAATAAAAATTAAGTAAATATAAAAGCAAATGTTATATAAAATTGATAAATTGGTATAAATTGAATTTCATATTTACTAAGACAAAAATTTAGTGATGTATAATTTAAATCACAATCAATATACATAAATTGTGAAAATTTAATTAAATCAAAATAAAAGCAAAAATCTAATACATTTATATTGAAATTCATAATTTATTTGGCAAATTAAAAGATAAAACTAGCATAAAAATTAAGTAATGTCAAAACATGTGTCAAATGAAAAGTAAAAAAAATACTAAATTTAAAAAAAAATTACAATTACAATAAAATAAAGTAAAGAACAGAGTAAAACGTATCTATCTAATTATTACATTAGATTGTGATCCCAGAAAATAATAGAAGAGATGTGCATCTCATCAAAATAAAGCTGTTCACAAAACTTGTTCTTGGGACCACGGCCTACTACTGTAATATTATAGCTTACACCTGAAAACCAATATAGGATTTTATTTAATAACTAGCTGTGCCCGTGACTTCGTTCCACGCGAGGAAAAAATTCTAAAATAAAAACCCCCAATGTTCCCGTTCCCGTGGGTATCCGGGATAAGAACTATCCTATGTCCTTTCTTGGGTCTCAAACTATATTTGTACCAAATTTTATCCAAATTGGTTCAGCGGTTTAGCCGTGAAAGCGTAACAGACAGACAGACAGAGTTACTTTCGCATTTATAATATTAGTATTGAGTATTGATATTGATTAGTATGTTCACTTCTTACTGCGTACATTGTATGTACTTGCTTAAATTGTAATATTTACGTTTTCCCCTTCGTAGACCATCTGACATTCTGCCAGACAGTTTGTAAGAAGCAAACAATTCACTTTATGTATCACTACCACTGAGGCTACTAACTAGATGTTATAGTTCTAAAACAGTCTCGCTCGAGCTAAGTACCACCACCTTACCTGTTCCCATTAAAGTGTCAATGCTTGCCACTACTGTGTTCTAGGTTGGTGGGTAAGGCAGCCGGTAATCTTACAAATGTGGCATTATCATCCTGCCATATAGAAAGCATCTGCTTTTTTGTTTACTATACAAAACGTTTTTGGCAAAAATTGATGTAAATACATCTAATCAGTATTATAAAACTTACTTCTTCCTTACATGCCGGTATATGAAATAAAGAAAATAAAGTTGACTATCATCTGTTACATTAATTTTTTTTTAAATTATCATTCAGGGTTTGCAAGATTCATTTTAATGATGGAACATGGAATCTTTAACACTATTTTGAAGTATGCTAGAAATTCTTACATTGTGTAAATATTAGCTAAATATATAATGTTTGGAGATTACATACATAGTTTCGTAAGTGTTCCACTGCTTCTAATAACAACTCTTGATGGCCGATTACCCTTATTCCTAAATATTCTAGGTCATCACAGCGAAGAGTTAAAAGCTTCTTGCCATTCAAACCCTTTTCTCGTAATTCTGCCACATATTGCGCTACCGCAGGCTCCAAACCTGCAAGTTAGGAACGCCGATTCTGAGTCACCGAATGAAAACAAGAAGTATCCTTACATTTCTTCACGAACCTGACATCCATTCTGCGACCTCGTCCGGGGTCCATTCAGCAATATTTAAGATGCCCATAGCACTATCTTCTAATAATGTTATTTGTTATTCTTTTAAAATACATAATTTACAAAAGGAACTAAAAACGTTACGCTAAAACAGCTAACCGACCGATCACGATGTTTATTTTATTGTCACTTGTTAAATGTCTATTTATGACTGTCATTGTCAGTGTCATTTACAGTAATATCATTGAGTGTGTTCAGAGCATAGAACAATATACTCCTAACGGAGAAGAAGTGAACCTTCATAGATCAAAAATGCAAACACAACCTTACACACCTACACGGCAGTAGTGCCTTGGCGGATTAGCAGTAGAAACTTATAGGGGTGAGGGCTACTCACAGAGGGGAGGGGGGGCTACTCACAGGGGGGAGGGCTACTTACAGAGGGGGGGACGAATACGGGCGGGAATTTTTGAAACCTAGATAAAATATTTTTTTATTGATAAGGAGTTGCTTTGGCCTTAAAATACTTGTGTATTTTAGGGGCAAAGCAACTTCTTATCAATATTGAATAAGGAAACTACATTGGTTAAAAAGCAACAAGTAAAACAGAAAATATTTTGTGTTCATATGTTTATTTATTAAAACTTTTATTTTTCTTATAAAAACCTTTCTTCTTTCTTTATCCTTCATTTTCTTATGTATCTTTTTATACGTATAAAAAAAACTCAAACTGCTGTTATTGTTTACTCACTTTATAATATTATTAATTCCTAATTAATGAAATCTGTGATAAGCCACGGTAAAGTCTTCAGCGCGTGTTTTACCACACTTTGCACATTTTCTTTACTTGTTCGCTTTTTGCTAATTTGTTAGAAATGTCTCTGAATACTAAACACACAAAATGACGTGGTGAAGCTTAAAACGTCTTTCCCTACAAAATTTGGAAATTATGTACACTTGAGTAAACGTTCAAAACTTATTTAACGTTGGAATTCTAGGATAATATGTCTTTTTAACTTTTACGCCTCACTTTAAGATAGAAAACGCCCTGGCTTCACGACACTATATATGTCCTTAAGTAACATGTGAAAACTATGTATAATATAGTCAAATTATAATTCAAAACTTTACTGCAGCTTTATAATCTTTAAATTGCAATTATTATGACCGCCTAATAGATTTTAAGCAAATAATTATCGTAACATAAAGAACTTCACAAGAACAATTATTAAAAATAGCTACCTGTAGACCACAGCTATAGAGTATGGGTGTATTCAGTACAACTGCTTACCTTAGAAATCTAAGTCAGACTAACAGAATTCTGAAGAAGACAGGGCCCTCTATAGATCCAAGACATATTCTAATACTGGCTTTTACTTTGTAAGACAAGGCTCCATTGTATGATTATAATACCTTTTCTATAGATTTTGACAATTATTAGAGACAGAAAAAACATATGCTTTAGAAATAGTAGAAAGTTAAATGTGCCTTGCCAAAAACTCAATGTTTATACAAAAATGCATTTTGTATGGCAAATAATATATTCCATCACATTCCTTATAGTCTTAAATCATTATCTTTAAATAAATTTCGCAAAAAGTTATTTGATTTACTAATAGAAAAAACATATTGCACCTGCAAAATTAATTTTTTGTGATATTTTAAGATTTTGGGAAACAACAAAAAACGTGTTATTAAATTAACTGAAAGACTATTAGTTTACTTAATGTTTGTTATTAAATTAACACATAGACTAGTAATTTTATAATTTATTATTTGTTATTAAATAAAAAACGGACTATTTGTTAATTTAATAATACGTTTTTTGTTGTTTCACAAAACCATACAAATATCGCATAATGGAACTTGTTAGGAGCAGCGACGACAGTATTATATAATTTGAGTGATTTTTTTGCTAGGTTAAAATGTTTACTAAAAAACCTCTTATTATATGGTAATTAAAAAAAGTAAACGTAAACATTTTGATTTAACAACATATACAATTTATAAATCATAAGGAAACCGAGACAACCCGCTTTTCCTCCACGGAGTTTCCTCCACCGGATCTAAATCTAAAATATCGACTAGTCAAAATTAGCCGTAAAAAATAAAATATTTCTTGAATTGGTTAAATGTACCTCCATATTTCAATGTAAATAAAATTGATTTGATAAAATTTCAATTAAATACATAAAATTATTAAAGTAAATAATATTAAGAAATATGTAAATAAGTACTTAGTACATACATTATTAAATCACATAGAATGTGACAAGTTTTAAATATTTGCACGCCATACTATGGTAGAATACGCTGGTGACTTTTCATTATTTTAGTAACTTGTAAAACTCATATTCTTGCAAGTAAATATTTTTTATCATTTCAATGAAGCTCAGGATATAATTTTGTTTATCAGGTCTGAGTAAGATGTCTTATGTTAGCTGTTGTTCAGAATACATTCATTAATCTATGGCAAACGTTTAGCCAATGGCGGCCGACTGGTGTCGACTCCGACTGGTCGTGAGCGGTGATTGGCGGATTTTAGATAAGCAGTGTGGCCAGGTAATTTTAATTGTCCTAGAATATTTATTGTTGGTATTGATGAACGATACACACATACAAAAATTATAAATGTGTGCAAAGTCAAAATCATATGTAGGCAACGTTCACGACGCTGGTTCAGAGTAACTTCTAGGTTAGAAATCTGATTAATGGATAGTCAAGTAAACAAAATTATATTCCTAGCGTCTGAGCGCAGTCGGTTTCATCATGGACAAACTTTATATCTGTAAGTGCCAAAACCTAAAGTTCTTCTCTAGGTTTTGGTACTTACAGATAGTCAGAATTATACAAAGGCGCCGTGGCATATAAAGTAAAAAGACGCCATTGAAATATTTCTTATTAACGAATGTGTATTGGAAAAATCTTAGCTTAGAATTCTGTGGTGGGTAGTGGTTGGTCGAGTGGTTAGAGGCCCTGACTACGCAATCGACGGGGCTGTGGTTCGATCCCCGACGGGGACAAGCATTTAGGTGGTGATGGTAATTGATTCCACAGAGAAGTAGTGCCTGGTAAGAAGTGCCTAGAGATTTCCAGACATCGAGGTGATGAGGATGGAACTTTGAATCTTGCCGCGATGTCCGATGATGAAATTCAGCAGCAGGGATCAATCCAAACAGTTAGTCGGAACACTCTCCATGAAATATGCGGTAAAAGATACAAAGCGAACTTATATCTCTGCGTAAAGCCAAGGAGTCAAGCCAATTGGAAGCAGCTTGGTCGTCAACGATTCGAACCGCTCTACACTGAATGCGATCAAGAGGAAAAAGCTGATACCGCGGAGCTCCCGCCCAGAGGTGAGAACAGTATTCCATGTGAGGGCGGATTTGCGCTTTGTAAAGTTGTAAGCGATGAGCCGGCAAGAAGTACTGTCTCGCTCTACTAAGCACACCGAGCTTTTTTGTGGCCAGTTTAGCCTTTCCTTCCAAATGATCGCAGAAATGAACGTTGTTCGATATGTCAGCGCCAATAATTCCAATATTTGCTGAGGTTGTATGGTGCGTTCAAATCTAGCAATGATATTAGCGTTTCCATTTAGAAAATTGAAACACACGTTTATTTACATTTATTAAATTGAAAATGTTGTGTTTAAATGTTATTATCTAAGATCTGATCCATTAACTGATCTGATCGAACTCAGGACATCACCTGAGCCAAATCCTATTTGGCTCAGGTGATGTCCTGAGTTCGATCTTTGAGTCGGATTAAAATGATCTTGTTGACTTTCGAGATTGAAAAAGTTCAGCAGCAGTAGTCTGGCAGTAACGTCTTATCATTTCCGTGCTTCAGTTCGGATGAGCACGCAAAACTATGTCCCGGATAACGTAAGAATTACATGATAATTGCAAAGAAATAAAAAAAAACAGTAGCAGTCGTGGGACTGCCGATAGAAGTGAAAACGGAACTATTAAGTTGAGAGTAATTAAAACTATATGCAAAACATAGCTATAGATATACTATTATCATTAGCATGTCGGTGACGCGAACCGAGGATTTTACCCTCTACCAAAACGCTCAACGCGCCTAAAGAAGTTTTCACTTCAAAAATATAAACGTAGCTATTGTAAACAATTAAAAACAAATCGGTCAAGATCAAGGAACTTATATACGTAACTGGAATTACTACGAAGCAATATTTGAAAAATAAAAATGTACTTTATTCTGTAACACATAAAGTTGACATTTGTTTCTTACTTAACGGAGGGGAAAAACGTTCTGAGCAAGACAACGGCAAGAGTGGATGTTGTCCCTTTCTTGCAATTGCCAGTGTAAATAAAACTATCTAAATGGTAGATTTTTATATATTCGGTAAAAGTTAAATCCTTTTTATTCATACACGTCGATAAATAAATTAGCATTAAATGTATTGTAATTAACATAGTGAGTTCTAAAATGTGCTTATTTTAATTATTACGTAATTACTTATGCAATGTAAAAACTGTTTCTCAAATTAGTAGAATTACTTAGTAGTAATTTGCAAACTACGCATGGTCACACTTATATATGGCGTTTGGCGCTTTATTTAGTAGAAAGAGACACACTCCACTCATGTCGTGGTACTCTTCGGAACGATTTTGAAGTACGTGTAAGCATTCCGGGTAGAATATAACTTCCTTGGTCAAGATAAATTTTGTACATGTGTGCGTAAGACAACGCTAAAATGTACAAACATCGTAAAACGTTACCTACGTACGTATGCTATAGAAAAATGTTGCAAGCATTGGCTTTCAAATTACCGTTTACTAGTTTAATATTTTACTACTAAGTTTTATAAATTATAATGCGTTTTAAATATATTAATTATATTTGGCATTTTATTTGTTTTACTATGATACTTTCCTACGTCAAAAACAAACAAATGTAGAAGGACTTAAATTTTTTTTTTATCTACTGTACATATGCCATTATGTTAATGCATATTTACACATGTAAATTTGCATTAATTACATAACCGCTCACACCACCAGCCATTTTCTTATTTTTTTCTAAAAACACACGGACCGTTACGCGCACGCGTTTCGAGTCCGTTCCGGTGAACCGTGGTCACAAAAATGGTTTATGAGTTGTTTGGATTGAATCCGATACTGTAAAGCGTATATTTTTTAAGAGGTCTTGAGCACTGTAATACACTGTTAGAATTGTTTAATTTAAATGGCTTACGCTACAAAATAATTCAGGTGTAACACGACACTTTGAGAAAAATATGACTACTTGTTAGTCGAGGATTTTTAATTCAAAAAGTAAATCGATGACCTATGCTTTTTATATTTTTTTTATATAATTGGTAAACATATACATACGGAAAAAAATAAACAACATATATTATAGTACAAAAATATTTATTTACATAAATATTAATATCTTTTTTTCAAAATTAATATGTAATTATTTTCGTAATTTTTAAATAATTTATTTCTTATTCAATTTTACAGCTATGTTAATTTTTTTTAAAAATATTGTTTAGGATATTTCACATTCACATCATATGATTTTCTTGAGATCATAGATATCAACACTAAAATTTACGAAAATAAATAAAAATAGGTACCGTCATACCCAAAGCGCTGATATCATTAAGTTGGTCATTAACGAAATATATGTTTTATTAATTGATATTTACGGTTTTTTGACAAAATTATTATCTAAACTGTTAGATCTTGTACTAATCTTGATTATAAATAAAGTTTACTTGTTGATTAATACGCCAAAACACTTTTAAATTAACCTGTATCATAAAGTGCAACTAACACATAACACCCAGCACGAATCAAAATGGCGAATTAAGTTCTTTTATTTTTCCTTAAGAGCGTATTTGAAAAAGTAATGCCAATTGGATGTCATTCTATACAATGTTTCGTTCGAAAACAAAAAAATACCATAAAGTATTGTATTAAAACTGGTAAATAGTGAAAATGTTGTTTTTTTGTATGAATTTAGCGTTGGTCCCTATAGAGACCATAGTGTATTAACGGCTCAGAGGTCTCATTAGTTAGCAAAGTGATGTGAGCGGATAATGGAATAATATATTTACGAACATTTTTCAGCATATTGTACATTTTTACTCTAAATAATTACAACCAATAATTCAATAGATTTTTAATATATTTTTCACTTTTATAGCTAACTATAAATTATAATATATTCTTAATACTCGTCTTAAATAATAATATATAACTTCTTTTCTACACTTAACTGTACACACAAGAGTAAAAATTTGCAAACTAAGAAATAAAATGAAAAATAAAATACGAGCTTATTTATTAATTTATTTAATTCTTTATTGTACACAGTAATCACTAACATAAGTAATAGAAAACAAGTACAACGAGTGATAATTCTCTCTAATAATATAATATTAATTAATTAATAGATAATTCTCTAGTAATAGAGATTTCTTCCAGCTAACCCGTAAGAAGGAAATATTAAAAACAAATATAATTTTCGACTCGGTATACAATGAATTAATTGCAACAAAATTAAATCTATAAGGAAACAAAATACTACTATAAACAAAAATAACCGGAATAAATACATAAACACTCATATATACATTACATAGGCATATAAGCTACTCAAAACAAAACAGGGCCCACTTTGATTTTCGCCTTTAAAATGAAAATGAATATTTTTTGAAGTTTTTATGGATAGATATAGTTAGACAATAAAGTTTTATTAAGTATTCAAACAAAGTAAATGATTAAAAAAAAACACACATAAAAATGAAAAAAATAAAATTTACCTTTATAAATTCGAACTTTCCACGTAACATCAGCAGGAAACCTTAAATATAACATACACATGTTTTATAACTATTATGTCTATACTAGATATATACATATGTATATATCTAGTATAGACATAATAAAGTACGGTAAATACAATCAAACCAATAAGTCTAACGTTAAAATATATATTCTAAATAAAAAGGATATTTTTGTAACATTTGGGGAAATTTATTCGCATGTTAACTTACCACACTGCGACAATGGCGCTTCAGTGTTCCGAAAAATTATGTCAAATATTATTTTAATTTTGTTATAATTTATGGAAATTTAGATACCTACTTTTGAAAAGTGATCCCGGAAGACTTTTTTCAAAACATGAATTGTTTTTTCAATTGTTTATTACACAAGACGGCATAATTTCAAAATAAATACTGTCACAAAAAGAACGTTTCTCACTCTCTGTAGCCCGCTGCTTATGGCCCGCGGCCGACTAATAAGCTGCCGTCTTCATATTGCTGCATCGTCATCACATTACATGACTCACGACTCACGAGTCACGATACGAGCGCTTGGCTACGTCTATATTTTTTTGTAGATCTTGATGTAAGATTGATAAACTACGTCGATGGGGCTATCCACAAATTTTGTTCATCTTAAAATGGATTGTGATGGTGGAAAGAAGGTGAAACACTACCATGTTTGCCCTCCGTAAAGAAGTAAAAGGATGTTTATAAGTAGGAATGTGGCTTAAAACAAGCTATTGCATATTATGTGGTGTACTGGCATATTTTGCTTTAATATTATATTTTAACACCATTAGCAGTCTTGACTATGCAATCGATGTAGCTCATATGTGTGATGAGCCTAAACGTTTGTGTTTTTTTTACAATTTTTCTTATATCATAAGATAGCAAACAAGCAGATGGGTCTACTGGTGGAAAGAGTCAACCATGCCTATAGACACCAAAGATGTTAATGATGCTTTGCTACCTTGAGGCGAGGTCTAATGCCACATGCATGAGTATACTTGCTACCTTACCCTCCTAACCGGAACACGCCAATGACAAGCACTGACTCTATTGCGACAGGAATAGGTAAAGGGGTGGTACCAGACCCAGGCGAGACAATGTAGAACTCTACCACTTAGTGGCCACGGCCACACACGCACACACACGCATACATATACGCACATCCACATGCACACGCACAAAGGAAAAGCTCATTTAATCGTGCATATGGTCGAGTGGGTAGCAAAACTAACTACAAATCGATGGGGCTCGGATTCGATTTCCGACAGTTTCTATGTTTGTATGTTTGTGTATTAATTATGTTTGCTAACAGCCCAAGGATAAAAAACAATCAAGTTTTACAAGTACTTTATTGAACAAATTTATTACATTAAAATTATAAATGGAAACAATAATGTTCGATGCGACACATAATGAATGCATGTTACAAATAATAAAATTATCAATTTCTAAACTGATGTCTAAGCTTATTACATGACACCCGTGTGACTGAGTTAATGATGGCATCGCGATCGGTTCGATGCACGGTGTCAGCGGTCTTCATCTGCGTTAGGGATGTAAAATGTTTGTCTGTTTGCGTGTTTGTGTGTACGTTTGTACGTTTGTAGGTTTGTACGTTTGTACGTTTGTACGTTTGTACGTTTGTACGTTTGTACGTTTGTACGTTTGTACGTTTGTACGTTTGTACGTTTGTACGTTTGTACGTTTGTACGTTTGTACGTTTGTACGTTTGTACGTTTGTACGTTTGTACGTTTGTACGTTTGTACGTTTGTACGTTTGTACGTTTGTACGTTTGTACGTTTGTACGTTTGTACGTTTGTACGTTTGTACGTTTGTACGTTTGTACGTTTGTACGTTTGTACGTTTGTACGTTTGTACGTTTGTACGTTTGTACGTTTGTACGTTTGTACGTTTGTACGTTTGTACGTTTGTACGTTTGTACGTTTGTACGTTTGTACGTTTGTACGTTTGTACGTTTGTACGTTTGTACGTTTGTACGTTTGTACGTTTATACGTTTGTACGTTTGCACGTTTGTATGTTTGTGCGTTTGTACGTTTGTGCTTTGTGTGTTTGTGTGTTTGTATGACTGCATGTTTGTGTGTATTTTATGGATAATTATTTTTTATTTAAATCAGGTATAGATTTAATCAAAGTCAAAACATTTTTATTAAATTATCCTTTACAAGCACTTTTGACGAGTCAACATTTTTTGAGTTACTACCGGATCGGATTTTCTGATTCGGAGTTGATATTTGAAGTCGGTTTAATTTCCTAAATTAAAATTACGTTTTAACCAGTGCGTCTTACAGGTCTCTTGAGATATGACTATTTCTATTGACTCAGAACAGATCTGGAAAAATTAAGACAGAGTGATGTAGACCATTTCAGTCTTAGTAAAACTTGAGGCTGATACTTACACTGGTAGGGTTCAGTTTTATTCATACTATACATAAATTGTAAAAAAAGTATCTTCACGCCCATATCCCTGAAGGGGTAGGCAGAGGTACAAGAAGTGCACCCACGATTAGCCGAAGATACTTGGTCCCACAAATGTGATAGGTGGCAAGCCTATCGCCAACCGGGCACTTTCCAATCCCGGACAACTTTGCGTTTCTCAGAAAACTGAAAAAACAATTTTTTTAATGTGCTCGCCCCGGGAAACAAACCCGGCCCTCATGTGGTCAATGCCAGCGCTGAACCACTAGACCACACAGGCGATAATTGTATTATATTATATTATGTCTTATGTCTTATAAGCTGTATGATAAATTTTATTATGTCTTATATCTTTATTTTTAAAGATACCTTTGTATCTTTTAAAGAAAAAAACGTGTTTTTATGAACTTTTAACTTGAGTTAAAAATTTCCACAAAACTCGACAGTTTACCAAAAGAGATTATTTTAAATTAGTCAAATTAAGGGACTGTGGTTGTACCACTTAATAAGATGTCAATGTTATCTACAGATTCCTGAGACAAAATCTATATCGATAGTATCCGCACAGACATAAATAGCCGGCATTTCATTACAGCCATAATATACATTACTGTTAAACCAGTGCTGCAAGAATGCCATGGCTCGTGGGAAGCTGTCACCCCGTTCAAACGCACCGGCCGCGCCATAAAGTCCCGTGTACCTGTGATCCGCACCTCTTATCTGTATATCCTAGAGGAAAACGCTCATTTCGGATTCTTCCAAGCGGTCGTGTTCCTTATCAGATGGGGTCTCATATTTATTACGGCATCAACGGCCCCGGTGTAGTTCAGTAGCCCTCTTAAAAAACAATTTAGGACCTTCATAAAGAGGGCAGTAACCGGTCACCGAATGGTTTCTTATTGTCACAATAAATTAACTTAATTAGGGAGTATAAAACTGTAGCACGGAATCTAGTGTAGCCGTGGGTGGGCCGACAGATGCGACTCCTAATTAGTGGTGGACTAGATAAGCCGCGACACATGCTAACGGTGCCCACCTCGTTGTAACGCTACCTTATGTAATTTTTTAAGGTTTTTTATCACAAGCTTTGGAAGGATAAGACCACCTGAATTTTAATGAATAAGTTAAACGTGCACTGTTTGCCAGTTGTAGTAATTGCCTGACGCAGACCGAAACTCGCAGATACAGCAAAGAGAAAATAAGAGTATATGAATATTAAAATTTCAAATACTACAACAGCCATTTAACCTTAAACATAAATAAGCCTAGAAAAGGAAAAAATAACATCTCTGACACAAAGGTGGCAATACTTTTAAGATCTTTGTTACCTTTATGCAACGTTGTTTTTCCCCTGTTGGTTCCGGGCTCCTTTGAAGTATAGACCAACTGCCGTTCTGCCAGGCAGGTCGTAAAAGGCAGCTGATTGGCTGTGGGAGTCACTACTATCGTAGCTACTGGGTGGTACAGTTTTGCATTGCCTTGCCCGGATCTGGTACCACCCCCTTGCATATTCCTGCCGCAATAACGTCAGTGCTTGTCGCTATCGTGTTCCGGTTTAGAGGGTAAGGTAGCCAATAAACTCATGAATGTGGCAGAAGACCTCACCACAAGATAGCAACGCACCATTAACACATTTGGTGTCTATAGGCGATGGTTGGCTCTTTCCATCAGGAGACCCATCTGCTTATTTGCTAACTTATGATATAAAAAAGGTGTACTTTTTCCACTAGGAAAACCATCTGCTTATTTGATATTCTATAGTATAAAGATAGTGTCAGAATAAAACAGACACCATTTAATCACAATTCTGTTCTAAAAGAAAAAAGCACTAGGAAGACGTCAGAAGTCTGCACTGATGTTTTTTAATATATTTGGAACTTTTATAATAAGCAAAAATATCTCAGGCGCTTTGTTTTTATGGCTCATAGGAACCAAAAAGTAAGAAAAAGAATAGTGTAAGACGTGTGTGTAGACGATAAAATAATATAAAAAAAATCTGTAAACGGTTGACCCTGCAGGGTGCAGGCCATCCCTGAAACTTCCCGTTAAATTTAGGTATTTCAACCTGAAAGGAACAACAATTATACCGCTATGATTTTTTTTCAGAATTCAAAAATCTAAATTATTTTACAAATGACAGTAATTTCATATTTGAAAAGCTGTATATCTATTTTGGAAACGATGATCGATTTTGATCTTTCGGTTGGTATTGAACGCAATTTTTGAGCTCTAAAATATTTTCTTAGCTACATAATCTACATAATACATAATAGCTAAATATAGGCTAAAAATGTCAAAATAATGTCAAAAACGTATTTTTTCAAGAATTTTAGTTTTTATTTTTTATTTTATTTTATTTATTTATTGGCATACAAAACAAGTTTAAATCGTGTTGTAAACACGTTTTAGAGTTTAGAGTTTAAGTCGAGCTTGTATATTAATGTGTTTTTATGTAATGTTGTAAACATTACATAAGAACACATTAAGATACAAGCTCGACTTAAACTCTAAACATGTACCTATGCACAGACAGGTTTCCATAGATAGTTACTTTATACACTAAATATAGACTAAAAAGTAAAAGCACATGTTCAACTAGTAAACCAGTGATCCTGTTAAACTACAAAGATTTAAAAATCTACGATAATATTATGAGAATATATAGTGGTTATGATGAATAAGTCAAGGACAACGACAACAACGAGAAAGGTGACAATGAGTAAGAGACAAGAGTCGCACAAACATTTCAGAGGGGGCACTGAGTGATATCTAGACTATATAATATCGATAATCACAGAGAATATAATAAGTAGTGTAATAAGTTTAAATATAAGTAGGTATGAAACTTATATGTGGATATGCATTACATACTTAGATTGGAGTGAAAATATAGGGCAGTGGGCTAATTACAATAAATGTTATTGATTTCTTTTTTAATGTTTGAAATTTTGGATTTAAATAATAAGTCAAGGGAAGGGTGGTCAACAATAGTATCATTGTAAAGAAAAAACCCAAATAAATCTACCGATTTTGATACAATTTATAGCATTTGAGGTAGTTTTTAGAGACAAAAGCTAAGTAGATTTTTAAGTCATTCGGTTTATTAGCCTGAGATTAAATTTAAAAATACTAAAGTTTTCGTTCTGTAAGCAACAAAATATTAATATTTTAAAAGATGTAACTTTTGAAAACTTACTTCGATTTTGATTTTTGACGTAGTTTTTAAGTACTAGTAACCTCGAAGTTACGTCAAAAAAACCACTTTTTTTCAAATTTTTCTTCAACAATAACTGCGGAACAGATAGATCGATTTTGATGCAAAGAGTCAATAATTAATCTCTCCTAATCGAAAGAGTCAACCATCGCCTATAGACACCAAAGATGTTAATGGTGCGTTACTATCTTGTGGCGAGGTCTAATACCACATGCATAAGTTACAACATGTATGTCTGTCTGTATGTCCGGCTATAAATCGAGAATGGCTTGACAAATGTTGATGAAAATTGGTAGGTATACGGTGAAAACATGACGTGATTGCTTTATTATAGGTATTATACAGGTGGGTATGTCCTGTCATATGTCAAGAATGGTTTGAACGATCTTGACAAAGGGAAAACATTTTATTACGAAAGTGAAAAAATTTGATAACGGTAAGAGATATCTCCTTCCAAATTTCTTACAGTTAGAATAACTATCCGTATATTTACTACGCCGTAAAAATTATAACTTCGTAAAATAGTTACCTAAATTAAAAACGATGCAGTCTGTCGGTGCAGTCGTGGCCGTCATGGCTGCAATCAACAAATAGTGTAGCATCATTCATCACAGTGTAGCGTAACCACATTAGACGTCGCATTACCGCTCATAAAGACGAAGGCTCGTCTCTCATCCGCCGGTTATCTCTACCCGTCCATAGATAACGTGATTTAGCGCCGCGAGCGTGCTAATTGAGTGATTTATTGTCAGTTTTACGAGGCCACGCTGCCGTCATATTTACTGCTGAGTGTGCTGCCCTAATTGTTATATTGCCTGTTAAAATTCTCGTGAGGAATGTTCTCGTTTTGTGTCAGATAGCAAAAGAATTCCGTGATAAGCTGCGAACGTGTAATTCGAAATGATTTGTTCTGTAGTCTGAATTGCCAGAGGATAAAAATAATTTTCCGCTGGTAAATGTCCTCAGATAAAATAAAATATTGTTAGTCTGGTAAGGTGGGTATAATATTATACCAATATATTTTTTATATTATTTCATAAGATGGAGGGAAGTAAACAAACAGATGGCTCTCCTGAGGAAAAGAGACAAACATCACCTTTAGACACCAAAGACGTTAACAGTGCGTTGCTAGCTAGTGGATAGGTGTTAATGACACTTGCATAAGTTTACCGGCTACCTTACTCTCCAAACTGGAAAACGGCAGCGACAAGCACTGACGCTATTGCGGCAGGAATAGGTAAGACGGTGGTAACAGACCCGGGCGAGACAATGTAGAACCCTACCACCTAGTAGCCACGACGGTAATGACACGTATAGCCAATCGTTCACCTTTTACGATCTGTCTGGCAGAATGGCAGGTGGTCCAATCTACAAAGGAAGCCTGGACCAATACGGGGAACCGATATACCGACCTTATACCTAGCTAAGTTTGGTGACCGTTTCAACGTAGGTACCTACTAACTTATATTCTTACGAAATAAGGATGACAGTCAGTGTCACTTTTACGATAGTTCTAGTTAAAAACATCTGTGATATCAAAGATGTGTGCTATACTTCAGACTTACCTACCTACAGTTTGGTAATAAGTAGTACTGCGCCAAGTAGTGGCTGGCGACAAGAATAGCAACACCGTTGATTTGGAAACATCAGAAGGTGTGGAGTAGGCACGTATTTACGTATGTGCGTGTAGATGTTGTTTACAGGAAGTTTTGTAATAGGTACCTAAATAACTGCCGGATCGGAAACGCAGGCACACACTTGACGATAAGAAATTTGGTTTTTCATAACATGTTTTATATATACATATCTGTAGAACAATATTAAAACAAGTAATAATTTTATGGAAACGAAAAAACCCATTTGCATATCGGTCTGAAAAAAATATACCATGCGTTAGGTATTGTTGCTATTTTTTAACCGACTTCAAAAAAAGGATCGTTTGATTGATGTTGACGAGCACTTTGGTGCTTGGTGGTAATTAAGATCCTGCAGGGTCCGATGATGAAACCAGAAGGTGGTCATAGGAGCTCAGTAATTAAATGACACAACTCTTTCGAACTTGGGCTCATTTGATTGATGTTGACGAGCACTTTGGTGCTTGGTGGTAACTAGGATCCTGCAGGGTCCGATGACGAAGCCAGAAGGTGTCCATAGGAGCTCAGTAATCAAATGACACAACTCTATCGAGTTTGGGCTCCTTTGATTCGTGTTGACGAGCACTACGGTGCTTGGTGGTAACTAGGATCCTCCAAGTTCCGATGATGAAGCTAGAAGGTGGCCATAGGAGCTCAATACTAAAATGACAAAACTCTATCGAGTTCGGGCTCATTTGATTGGTGTTGACGACCATTTTGGTGCTTGGTGGTAACTAGTTATAAAAGGAACTACTCTTGACACAAAAGTCTTTGTTCTACGTCTGTCAATTCGGTCAGTTCAGGAGATAGACATAACTTCCATGTTGTTCCAGTTCTGAGAAGGAACTTTTCTTTTTTTATGGTAGTCGAGCAACGGTATCTCCTCCGGAAGGAAATCAAAATGTGCTGTGGCTAATGACGTGTCTTGTTTTGGAAATAATATTTTCTTACAGATTGTACATGGTACTTCATCATATTGACGTAT
The DNA here is from genome assembly GCA_036924255.1 of Apodemia mormo. NCBI lineage: Eukaryota > Metazoa > Arthropoda > Insecta > Lepidoptera > Riodinidae > Apodemia > Apodemia mormo. The sequence continues at coordinate 45,554,720 of JAUPFN010000007.1, forward strand.
AGTGGTCATAAAATTACGCTCAGTCATTGAACGAAGCCTTTGTGACATCTGACGCGCTGCCGCTAGCCGGTTCTCACGTTGCTGTGCAGACTCGGTTGCTGTACGGTGTCGTAACTCTCTGCTCGGAGGACTCCTTAGCTAAATGCTCCTTAATGAGACCAATTCTATGAGCTTTCTGCTCGGCAGATTCGTTCGCTAGACGCTCATTATTGAGACCAAGTCTATTAGCTCTCCACTCAAAAGAGTCATTCGCTATACGCTCTTGGATCTTACCGAGTTTAGAATTATACTGTACAAAAATTTCTTGACGTTAGCGTAATTTCATGTATGCTTTCATGGCCAACAAACTTTTTTCATGATCTTTAATAGTCTCATAAGAACGTGACTGTGTTTCGAATAGCATTTTTACGGAAACGAATACTTTTATCCGTTCCGGTTTCTTGAGATCTATATTTTTTAAGGCGCGCAGCATCTGTTGTAGGTCTACCCATAAATAATTGACAATACCACAATACACTAAAAAGTAATAAATAAAAATAACTACGTTAAAAAAACCGACTTCAAAAACTAAAATGTAAAAAATAATAAAGATTTAATATTAATTAAATACTACCTATTATTTATATGTGCTATTTACTAATAGGTTTGAAGTCGGTGCCAAGCCTTAAACAAATATTAATATTTTAATCACTGAATACGAGCAAATTAATACAATAAAATGACTACTTTAAAGGTTAAAATGCGTAAATGTACCTAATAAAGAGCAACTAAATGTTAATATTATAAGCAGCTTCAATCAATACGAAGAGTAATAAAAAAAATAATTACTAAAATTTATTCAACAGAATTCCTAAACTAAATGGTCATGTGAATTAACGTAGATTTATCAATTAAGCTAAAACGCATCAAAATTTTTAATTTAATTTATACGCCACATAATGGTATAATATGTTGGTAGCTTAATTTATTTTTAACAACTTGTAACACCCATATTCTTGCAAATAAATATTTTCTTTCTTTCTTTCAAAAATTTATGTATTCAAGACGTCCGCGTCCGTCAACTACGTCTGCCCGAGCGTGCGTGCCGAATTGGCTTTGCACCGACTTTAAACCTATTAGTAACTAGCACATATAAATAATAGGTAGTATTTAATTAATATTAAATCTTTATTATTTTTTACATTTTAGTTTTTGAAGTCGGTTTTTTAACGTAGTTATTTTTATCAACTATAGTATGCTTGAATATTTTTTGTTCCCCATGGGAACAATTTATTTTTCTGTGAAAGTGTGAGTGTTATTCTATCCAAATTTCATCCAAATCCATCGAGCCGTTGAGGTAAGAAACGAACATCCACACATGCACACGCACAATCATACGCGCACGCATACACACACGCACCCTATAGCATCTATTATATTATAGGTATCTATTAATGAGATAACGCTTTTAATTTAGTGCTTAGGTGGGTTGTACCTTGAATTGAAAACCTTTAGTTTTGGTCCCAACAAAATATGTTATGCTGAACCTGAAAACATATGAATTAGGCATTAAATAGGTACAAAATATAGAGCTAGGAATGAATGTGGCATTAGTCAACTATGTACAGGTAAACACCGTATCAGATAACGCTGGCACAGGAATGCGAGTAAGAAACAAATTGCGAAATAACAAGCGGGGAAGGTTATTGTTGTTTCTGTAATTGGAAACAACGAATCTAACGGCTAAGACGGTTAATTAGCTAATTAGGCGTAGGCATTGTAGAGGAGGCTCAAATTACTCACGCTATTACTTTACTTTTGTGAGAACTACTTCTAAATATTTATTCCCATCGATATTTACCAGCCGCAGGTAAATATAGAAATGTTGTTCTCACAAATTAAAAAGTCAAGTCACACTTAAAAAACTCTAAATTAAAAATTAAAAAACTCCCGACATATTCCTTTACCCTCAGATCACCTTCCTGCTTTATATAGGTACATCAATATTTTGCAGAAAAAACCATTAAAAGAACTACCTAATGATCTTCGAATAGGAAGACTGCAACATCAGCTATCATATCAGGCCATGGGCACTATTTCATTGCAACATCATTGAAGCAACACAATATAAAATTTCTTATCGATCAGGTCTAAAGGTACGAGTTGCTTAATCCCTTTCATCATGTAGAAAAAACTGATGATCTTGAAATGGCTGAACATATTTTATTGTACCTATCATAGCTAAGGACCACCTCGAGCGATAGAACTTTCGATAAAAATTCACGCAAATCGGTTTATTCGTTTGGAAGCTACGAGTGTGATGCCACAGACAGAATCACACGTTACACTCAACGCTCCGCAACACCCGTCGTTGTAGCTCGGGACCCTGAATGTAATAAACTCCAGCGATTGCCCTGTGTTCGAAATTCTACCATAGACTGAACAATAAAATCTTTTGTAATGTAAGTTTGTCTCTTGCATAATCTCAGCAAGTTATGTCACATTTTTATTACTGAAATGTATTTCTAATGAATATTATATAAAAATATTAGGTATCTGCAGTCTTCCGCAAAATAAACTTTAACTGTGCCAAATTTCATACTCCACCGTTCGCGTAATCAACTTAAAAAGAGGCTACAGAGTTTTCAATTCACGTATTAATATACCTATAGTGTAAGAAGCCTTACCTATTCCTGGTGCAATAGCGTCAGTGCTTGTAACTGTCCTATTCCGGTTTGAAGGGTAAACTTTTGGAACTAATATTTATACCCCGCCACATGGATAGCAACGCACTATTAACATCTTTGATGTGTATCGGCGATGGTTGTCTTTTGCCATCAGAAAAGATCTGCTTGTTTGCTGTCTTGTAAAAACATAATCAATTTAAGGAACTTCATAATTCGAAACTATCTAGTATTCAATAACCGTGATTCCGTGATTGAAATGATATTAGACCATATTATAGTGACTGCCCAGGGGGTACCTAGTGCTTATATAAGTCATTGTTAAATTTTTAGATATGAACCAAGAACCAAAAAAGAAATGTTTGAAATTTAGTTATTTAGCCTTTGCATGATGCGCAAAGATCGGCAGAACTCTTATCATTTTAATTTAGATCAGGTTATCTAGTGCAACATACATTAACTTTTTTTACATCATTAGATATCAAATAAGCAAATGGAAAAGACCACCATCGCTTACAGAGAACAAAGATGTTAATATTGGGATGCTATTCGTATGGCTAGATGGCAATGCTACCTTTTTCTGCCAACCAGAGCACAACAATGGTAAACATTGACGCTATTGCGGCAGGAACAAGTAAGGTGGTCGTACCATATACCTGCCTACTCGGGCGAGATGTTGCGGAACGTTACCACCTAGGAGTCCCGACTGTAGAGACGCCAATAGAAAATCGTTAGCTTCTTACGAACTGCCTACATTAAATCTTAGTTCTTATTTAATCATTTTAGGAGTGAATGTTTCTAATTTATCACTATCTTGTAGGTAGTAGGTATAATTATATAGATCCGTCGGCAAATCTCTTTACCAAGGTTGCCAATAAAAAGTGCTCGTCCTATCAAAATTGCGCGCTAAACATATTAAGTAGCGCATGCTCTATAGACGGTGGATACATAAAAAGCGTAGGCGTGCCGCGGCGAGATGAAAGGGCCCGCCTCTGCGCGAGCGCTCGATGTGCCGCGGCCGCTGGCCAGTCTTTGAAAATGGCTACGCGAATCTTCGTCTTCGCTATTGGTTTTAATTTATTTGTGTTATACCTACTTGAGCAGACAATCGCCGCTAGGTCGCAGTTCGTTTTATTAAATATATATACTATTATAATTCCATGAGTGGTGCATAAACGCAATTTAGTTTTGAATTTTAACTTCATGCATATAGTGGATAGGTATTTAGCTTGCTGAACTGCCTGTAGCCATTTAATTACGACATTTTTATTAATAAGAATGAATCTCAGCTTACCCAGGTACACCAAGTATTGTTTTACAATAAAAGGTTGCACGAGATGGACGACGTCCATCGAAAGTGCACCCATTACACTGGCATGCACAGCTTTAACAATCTGAAGCTGTGCATGCCAGTATTGCAGGAGGAACCCTGAATTTATATCCCAAAAATATTATTTAATCTTTATCTTTTATGACAAATATTTTTTTTTGTTATCTACATATCATAAAGAATCATTTGAAACTACAATGTATCCGATTCATTTTAAGTGGACACAAGGCTATTATACCTGACTCGACATTTGAACTGGATATCTCATAATAGTTTAAAGCTAAACAAGTTTAACTATAGGTATAATATTCAGGGCCAATCGTTTATTTAATAAACCATCTCGGCTCACACTTAAGTGGCTGTAGGAAATAAACGTTTTCTGGGAAATTATCTCGAAAGGGTTGTAATGAAGGGGAGGCAGTGGCGGCTTGATTTATACACTCTCACCGCCTCTCCACTCTCCTTTAATTTACCGGTTTTATTAGAAAAGAAATGAAACAGCCAAATAATATTATTATATAATCTAGCCTCATAGAGAATATATGCTGCCCGAGCGTCATGTCAAAGGTCTCCGCATAAAAGGTTGGAATGTGGATGTGGAATCCGGTTGTATCTGCCTGTCTTGTGAGGAAATTAATTATTTTTTTGTTTTATTTCACAGGACACGTGTCAATACCATCGTGACTACTAAGTGGTAGAGTTCTGCAACGTCTCGCCCGGCTATTTGGTACCATCGCCTTAACTATTCCTGTCGCCATAGCGTCATTGTTGTAATTATCTTGTTCCAGTTTGGAGAGTAAAGTATCCGGTAGACTTATGCATGTGACATAACCACCCCACTACATGGATAGCAACGCATCATTAATATCTTTGCTGTCCATAGGTGACAGTTTCTTTTTCCATCAGGAGAGTCATCTGCTTGTTTGCTATCTTATAATCTATACATATAATAAAATCGTAGGAAAGTCAAAACTGTACATTGAATATTTTTTAAAAGAATACTTGGGGCGTGATCTACAATCAATATCTAAGCCAAAAATATAGTTTTTAGAATTTTTGTCTATTTGTTTGTTTGTCTGTTTATCTGTTTGTCTGTATGTATGTCCGGGGTAAACCCAAAAAGTACTGCATGGATTTACTTCAAATTTTGCATGAACATTACTAACAGGTCGGGTCAACACATAGGCCACATATTATCACGCTACCTACTACAACATATAGGCTACTACACCTACGGGGGAGGAGCTGTGCGGAGTAAACGAAGTCCGCGCGGACGAAGTCGCAGGCAACAGCTAGTATTATATAAAATTCTAATGATACGCTACACACCTATGCCCTTTTCAATTTTTTTTTCGGTCTTCAGTTACATGTACGGAGAGCTATCCTTAATAATTTTATTTTTCAAAATCGTACTGCATCTTTTTGTAGCGGTTCATAAAATACGCCTATTTTTCAAATTCCAACCATACGTCAGTCGTAAGTACCTACCTAGTACCTACCCATAGTCTCCGACTAAAATGACTGACATACGGAAGGACGGACGAACAGACGAACAGACAGACAAACGGACATGAAAACGCTCTCATTTTTTGCCATTTGGCTACGGAGCCCTAAAGAGCTGAGAATACCGAACATCTACAAATAATAACATCTAAAAATAATACAAATAAATAAAATTGGAGTGTCTGTTTGTAATATTAAAATAACCGCTTTTTACTATCTGCATATGGATGTATACGCGGTACATATACCAAAATAACATTTTTTACAATTTTTGACTGTCTGTCTGTCTGTTTGTTCCGGCTAATCTCTGTAACGGCTGGACCGATTTTGACGGGACTTTCACTGGCAGATAGCTGATGTGATAGGGAGTAACTTAGACTACTTTTTTTTGAAACTTTTCCACGCAGACGAAGTCTCGGGCTCAGCTAGTTTGCATTAAACGTGTGGCCTTTTAAGGTCAAACTGTAACAGAAGACAGAAGTCATTTATGATGTCAAGCGCCTGGGTTCAGTGGAGTTGTTGTTTAGAATAACGCATCATCTCAAGACAATACTGAACGCAGATCATCACCAGCCTTTGTCATGTGCCAGGACTCTTTGTCCTCCGTTACTTGAATCCATTTTTGTCCAGCCGTCCGACCATGGGCAATATTATTTGTAACAAAATTTATGCGTATATCATGGCAAAATAAAAATATCTATTGTAAAAAAATAATTTCAGTTCACTTTCAGTGGGTTTTCTTAAGTTAAAATTAGATATATGTATGCAAAGATGATATTGAATGAAAAAATTGAATGTACATTTGTTTAAATTTCATCACTGTGGTTGAAATGAACAATCTCGTGTGCCTTCCCGCTCAAACTGGAGCAACACCACAAAGCAGTTTGTTACAATTTATTGTTTATATAACACCACGGCAATGTGGCAGCAGAATGCTCGCGGCGACGGTACTGTAACGCCTCACTCGGGGCTTACATCAAATGTAGAGGTCCGCTGCTCTACCGACTGAACCTGCCCGGAGATTCTACCACCTGTAGAATCCTTCAAATGCCCGGACGATTACTTTACTCGCTTGGCTGCTTTAAGGTACACGGGATCTAACTTTCTTTATCGAAATGAAAGATATTTTTCGGATCTTCATTTATTTTAGGGCATACGTCAACCCGTCAAGATTACTTCGCTAACTTATATTTTATATACATCCCATATAAAAACTAAACAATGTTCTACTTTTAAAAGCAGACAAAGCTGCCAGTATGCATGTACTACCATAAAGGTATTACAGTACCGTACCCGGCCACGTCGTGTAATTGCAACTACCGTGTTGGTCCCGGGCTCCTTTGCAGAATGGTCAACTGCTGTTCTACCAGGCGGGTCGTAAAAGGCGACAGATTGGCTGTTCGAGTCACTACCATCGTGGCTACTTGGTACCACCTAGAAGGTGAAATCAGAAATACTTACTTTATTCAATAAAACTTTTTACAAGTTATTTTGACACGTCAACATATTTTTTAAAAACTACTACCGGATCGGATACCTAGTAGCCATGTATATATGTAGGCGGTAGACTTCTGCATTGTCTCGCCCGGGTCTGGGACCACCGCCTTACCTATTCCTGCCGCAATAGCGTCGGCGCTTGTCACTGTCGTGTTCCGGTTTGGAGGGTAAAGTAGCCGGTAAACTTATGCATGTAGCTATAGACCTCGCCACAAAATAGCAACGCACCATTAACACCTTTAGTGTTTATAAGCGATGGGTGACTCTTTCCATCAGGAGACCCATCAGTTTGTTTGCCATCTTATGATATAAAATAACTATATAGTATAATTTGAAAACGGAGCCAAATGTTATGCTGTGAATTATCAATAGAAGTGACTCGTCTCCCTGAAAGTGAATATAAGTTAATTCACAAGAGATAGCTGCGAGGCCCCGTCGTGAGTGCTCGGTAATTATCACACGGCGGAAGTTCGGGAGAACTTTGCGGAAGTTAATCTACGCCACCATTAGCGGGGCGCGGATTATGAGGCCTCACGTAGGCACATCCTTAATATCCAATTATTAAAAATCTATTCAGCGTTAACAGAATAATTACACGTAATAATTTAGTAATTATTTAAATAAAAATATAAATATTTGGTGGACACTTTTCTATATTTTTAACTTAATTCACTTGTGGGAATTACATGAGCATTATGAGTTCACTCCAGACAGGTCGTAAAAGACAAATGATTGGTCAAACGTATCGACGCTATTGCGGCTGGAATAGGTTAAACCGTTGCACCAATCCCGGGCGATCGTTGCAAATCTCTACCACCTAATAAATAATTAGTCACGATGGTAGTGACTTGTTCATTTCTATAACTTTTCACGAGATGGCTGACAGCAAGGCAGTTTGATTTACACTCAAAAGGGAGCCCGAATCGCCGGGAAGATGCGAATTCTATTTACTTAAAAGTAGGACGTTAAATACGATGGAGTTTCTTCATTAATTAGTCAATTCAGTATATTTCATAAGTTGGTAGTCTGTTACTCGTAAATCTGTAAGGCCTACATACCCGTGATAGCTTTTCTTTTAAATTCATTATAAATACTACCACCGTGATTTGTTTTCACACCCTAGATCCAATCGTTTATCTGGCAGAGGCGGGGGCAGGGGGAATGAACTTGACTCTAACACAAATTAGCGCTTTAAAACTTAATACTTATTTACTTGACTTGAATTTCCTTTGGCTCTTGAGTGGGTCAGAGATCATTCCACAGTACGCCGCTATCGCATTCTGCCTTGGGTTTCGCGCTTCTTCTCGGATCATGACAGTACTCACGCCGTGTTGGTCCCAACATAATGTGTTGGGACCAACACGGCGTGAGAGAGTGTATGGTTGTATGTATGTGTGTATGAAATGTTTTCATACACACATACATACAACCATACACTCTCTCTCATACACACACATACATACAGACATACTGACGTCACGAAACTAGTCAGAAAATATTCCATACGTAGCGGGAAGTTAAAAATCTAAAGTTTGATATAGATGAAGATGCATATATTTTAAAACATAATGATTTAGATCTTTTTAATTGCATTCAACGTAATTTTTACCATTAAATGGTTTTATTAGCTCCAAAATCGGTAGGTTAAAAAATGTCGAGAAAAAGCCGCGGTAGTACGTACTACCGAGAGCTGCGGTAGTACGTACTACCGAGAGCCGCGGTAGTGCGTACTACCGCGGCTCTCGTTGAATGTAGTAGTGCTCGTGTCTCCTGAAGATGCTTCGGTTGCGAAGTGAAACGTGCGTTGAGTGCGTCAATTTTGTGCTTTTGTGTTTGGTGCTGTCGTGGTATAAAGTGTGGTGTAAAGTGTGGTGGACGAGGGTGGATAACTGTGCCGCTGCGGTCTTCATTATTTTCAGACCTACGGAAGTTTGTTCCATTTCTTACACCGCTTTTATATGTTTTCCTTTTCAGTAACATCACAAAGGTACACTTACAGTTCGCGGAAAATTGCAAAATAACTAGTTTTCTTCGTCTTATTAAGTTATGTCAAAAAACCCTTTTCTAAAGTTTTTCGTCAACGATAGCTCTTGAGCGGAAAAACCGATTTCAATGCAATTAATGCACTGAACGCAGTTTTTGTAGGAATAGAGCTGATTAGATTCTGTACCTAATCTATACATTTATGTACTTAGATTATACAAAGTTATTTATTTATGTATGTTATTTATGTACAAAGTTATGAGATGTTTATAGATACACATATATACAGACATGCTGACCTCATTGTGAAAATAGTCGGAAAAGATTTCTAGGACCTCAAAACGTGGAGATCTGGTGAAAATTCGATTTTCAAAAATTGGGGCAAAATCAGTAACTTCCTTATCTATACCTACATAGCAGAAAGTTAAAAATAAAAATCCATGCCTAAATTGGAACAATGTAACTCAATGTATCAAAATTTTGCTGTTACGTCATTAATTCACGTGCGTTGCGAAACCCATTAACGATATCCTATATATCTATACTAATATTATAAAGTTGTAGAGTTTGTTTGTTTGTTTGGTTGTACGCGGTAATCTCGAAAACTGCTGAACCGATTTGATTAATTCTTTTTGCGTTGGATAGCCTGTTTATCGAGGAAGGTTATAGGCTATATAACATCTTGCTACGACTAGTAAGAGCGGAGTAAACAAAGTCCGCGCGGACGAAGTCGCGGGCAACAGCTAGTCCATACTAAAATTATAAATGGGAAAGTGTATCTGTTTGTTTGTCCGTCTTTCACGGCAAAACGGAGCGACGAATTGACGTGATTTTTTAAGTGGAAATAGTTGAAGGGATGGAGAGTGACATAGTTGAAGGGATGGAGAGTGATGGAGAGTGATGGTTACTTTTTTCTCTTACTTTACGAGAGTGAAGCCGCGGACAATATAATAGCTAGTAGTAAATAGTAAAATAGGTAAATAGCTAGTATAAAATAATTAAATTTTAAGCAAATTCTTAAAGTCACGACGTGTCGCTTTCAAGAAAGCTCCCCAAAATTAAACCGAAGTTCGGCCGAATTTCTTATTTTCACCGAATGTTCGGCCGAAGTTCGAATTCGGTTCAAACCACATTCGGCCGAATTTCGGTTCAAATCACTAATATATATATATATATATAATTATATATATATATAATATATATATATATTATATACATATATATATATATATATATATATATATATATATATATATATATATATATATATATATATATATATATATATATATATATATATATATATATATATATATATATATACAATATCGGCTCCAACGATTTTCATGAAAGTCACAAATTAGGGTTTTTCGAGTCAAGGAATCGATTTATCAAGGTTCCAGGTCCAAGAAAAACTAGGTTCCCAAGATATGGGTATGTGAAAAACCGAGCAAAGCTCAGTCAACCAGATATTATGTATTAATGCTACAACGTTTTCATTACTTTTACTATAAAATCCCGTCATTAAAAAGCTATATCTCTGAAAATGCTATACTTAAAAGTTAACTGAAAACTGCGTGGTGAACAGTGGTCCACGTGGCACGGGTGTGAGGCTACAATACAAGTTCACCGATTACCCTCATCAACAAGCTCCGGCGTTCTAGAGGACATGCAGTTGCAGGACTCTATCTACCACCTGATAGCCAAGAGACTATTGACATGTTTATAATTTATTCACTTATTATAATTTAAAAAAAATACTTATTATTTATTAGAGGATCCGACCAATATATCATGAGAAATGTTTGCTAAGTATATATTTTAGTAAGGTTCCTAATTTTTACTTAAGAAAAAAAATAAAAATAATTTTTTCTCAAGAATTAATAAAATATAACTCCTTACCAGACGAACATGGTCGGTAAACTTTACACTTCCGAAGCGAGACTCATAAAATTGGTGAAATATGAGAAAGGGAAAATTACGGCAAGTTTACACGTCACTAGCTTTCGGCGAGTGAGCGCATCGATTCCACTGCACGACTATCAGGAGCTTGAAACTTAAACTTAAACTTAAAAAAGCTAATTATCGTGTATGCTTTGAATCGAACATAATTGCGTTATTTTAATTAGAACTTAATTTTCTTAGATTATTTTTAGATATCGTGCTTTCAGTACAAAAAAAAAATAATATTGGAATGATTTATTGGTAATCAATAACAGTTGCCTATACAGATTTCTGGTGAAATGGCATTGGTGTCTATTTTTGCAGTTAAGTAATACTCCAACTAGTGATTAAAATTGTCGTCATGTCGATGATAATAGACCCGTTGACTAACTTCGTCTTCGACTTTTTTGACTGTCTTTTTTAAAGCGGATAAAAAGTAGGAAAATTTCGTCATTTTTGGGGTTTAAAGAAATTGGTACTTCTTTGGGCGTCATAATCCGTAAAGAAATTGTTAATTTATTTTATTTGATAACAATGTAAGCATTGATATTCATACGTTTGATTTGCAAAGCAGTTTTCTATTGTGGTGAACAGGAAAGTCTCTAGACGTTCGGCTTACTCTGCCTATCCCGCAAGGGAACGGGCTTTACTTAACTATTAGTGTTTTTAAAAATCAAACTCTAAAGCACAAAATACTGATCCACGTGTGCTTTGGAAAGCACGTAATGTTGTCGATCTCAGTTATCAATAGATGAAATACGACATTGATCAATTTATCTGACCCTAAAGTAAGCAAATTATTTGTATGTGATATGGGTGTTAGTCAACGATGATAATCTGTACGTACAGATTACTACGTATACTACGTATACGTATTTATATACGTATATAAATACTGAAAAAGATTTAATAAACATCGAAACCCAAATATTCAAACATCTATGCTTATCACACAAATGTTTGTCCATATCGGGAATTGAAACCCATCACCATTGATTGCAAAGTCAGGGTCGCTAACCACTTTCCTATTATTTTTCCATAACTTTTGCAATACAACGACCATTAGGTCTAGAAATTGTGACACAAAAAAGTGACAACGAAATCACAGTCAACAAACTTAAAATTTAAATGAAGACTACTGTACTAAAGTTTTTTTAAAAAACTAATAACTAACGGTATCATATTTGCATAAATTTAATAACTTCATAGTTGGTGTTCAAGCGGGCAAAATTAAGGAAATTGCTAGATTCTAGCGCAACATGTCAATGTCTTATTAATTGTATCCTGTAACAATAAGAGATAACTTATAAAGCGACGAAAATCAGTTCACTGCTCATCGTTTTATGTATGCATTCACGTATAATATTTTTCCAGCCATGCAAATGCTGATGTTAACATTACAATATAAGTACTATGATAATAAAGTAAGTATTATGATAGTAGTGTATTTATGTAATACTGTTTATACTAACGTACGTCTTATATTTCAAAATCGATGGTTGAAGTGTCAAAAGTGTAAGCTTATTATTTTTATTACTTGTACACTTATAACTTAAGAGAATCGAGCCTTCGTGATAAACGAGGTACGATAATGAAAATACTGAATTTACTTTAAATTACTTCTTCAGTGTATGTGTGCGTGTGTGTGTGGACGTGCGCACTCTGTTCTCCTCGACTAAAGTAAAACACGTTTGAACTTTAGTCGAGTTATAGATAGTAAGAACATCTTATTACACTAAGAACACATATTGCGTAGCTTCTACTTGTGCCCTGCAGTCCGCTCCTTGACTGAATGGTTTTAATTTATCACAAAAAAACAATATAATTTTCTGGGATAACCGTATAGAGCCAGATATTTGATATTAATACCAATTCAAGTCTATCTGTTGGGTGGGGGGGGGCAGGTAGGGGCAGCTGCTCCTCCCTGGAATTTATTTACCTCTCTACTGACTATATACTGTTGTAGATAAAAATATAATATGATAAAAATAAAAGTCTTAAAATGTTTCGGTTGTCCCCCCCCCCCTGGCCCAGAACCTGGGTACGCCCATATCTATCTGTATGCAAAATTTCATGAAAATTCATCAAGGTGTTAAATATATCGGTATCTGTTTTCTAAAATGCACGGTAGCCGTGACAAAATCCTAAAGAGAGTATCAAACAGGATCTCATCCCCTCTGTGGAGAGTTTTGTCTAAGAGGGTACTTTAATAGGTATATTATTTTTCTCATACTATGAACAATGTAAATGTCTGAAGTAAACAACAGTTTACTACTTTACTTAATTATTGAGTAATTGATAGCTTTTACGTTTTAGATATCAACATAAACTTTCGCATTACGAATATTTAATTATTTTATTAAATTATATTAAAAGGTAGTTTAAAAATACTTGAGCCTAGTGTTGGTTTGAACTACTTTTGAAGAATAGACCCTCTGTAGTTCTGCCAGGCGGTTCGTAATAGACGAACGATTGGTCATACGAATAAATACCATAGTGATTACAAGGTGGTTAAGTTCTGCAACGTCTAGCCTGTTCTCATGCTACCGCTTCCCTTACCTAATCCTGCCTCAATAACGTTAATGCTTGCCACTGTTGCATTTCGGTTGAGAGACGGTAGCCGGTAAACTTATGCACCTGGTATTAACAACCTGCCACTCGGATAACAACGCATCATTATCATCTTTGGTATCTAAAGGCTATTGTTGTATTCTACCGCCTATTAGGAGACCATTAGGAGAGCAATCTGCTTATTTGCTATCTTATGATATAAACAGTGGAATAGGGAATAGGCAAGTACATAATCTAATATACATTTGTAACGCTTTTCTGGTGAATACATATAATACCTTTAATTGATACCAGTATGACTCTTGTCATCACTAAAACCTTATCGGAAACACAAAATTCTGACAACCGGATGGCTTTACGAATCCCAATTTTGTACACACTAATCTCAATTAATTCAAAATAGAAGACATAACAGTGACCACACTAAATTAGTTTATGGATAGGTACAAAATTTTCCAACAGATGTTAGTGTCAAATATAATTATATGTTTCGGCTCAGTTAGAAATTCATTTAATTTCTGTTCATGAGAGACATTTCAAAAGAAAACACTATCGGTAAAGAATAATGAACGTATTTTAATGTAGCAATCCGGATATAGATATATGTTGATATATCAATATATATTTCATACTAAAGCATAGTGGCTGCAAGAAAGGGCGCGGCGAGACAGATGTCGGTGGCAGTGCAGGGTGCGCACGCGACGCTTCCGGTCCGGTTTTTGCGGGGCGCGTGCGCGATATAATATGAATAATGCAAGTCTCTTGTATATGCTGACACTTTCGCCGGACACTCGGCCCGATAGGGTGGCTATTGAAACAATTAAAGTAATATTATATGAAAAACAAAGTAATATTATATGAAAAATCAAACATCTGGATACCACAAGTAGCGCTGGGGCTTCATAACTAACGTATTGTGTTACACGAGGAAATAAATATAACCGATATACTCGTATGTTATTACTTATTATTAATAGTCGTTATATGACTCGTTTAGATTATTTTTGTATTTCTGCTGAAATACAAACTGTTCGCGTATACCTACGTTTCTGCTGTGAGATGACGTGCAATGCGCATAATATGATCGTGTGTTAAAACCAGACATTCGCTGTCCGTACGTAAGATTCCCATCCCATCCACCCATCAATTTATCTGTCATTATTGTGGTGCTATTCAAATATATAAAATAAAACTGGGCGATCTTAAGTCTACAAACAAAACGCAGCAAACGCGGTGATAACCAATATCATGTTTTTTATTATATCTGATGATACGCGCGAATATGCCACATCATAGCGAGCAGTTACCACTGCTCGTGGACAATACAGCTGTTAATGTAATTACGGCTTCTAAACATTTTTTAAACCCTTCTCTTAAAAATGTCAATGTCAGATAACTAGGGAAAACCGTGTCGGTAATTATTATGGTCAGCGGCCAGCAAGCTTTTTTACTTTAGAGTGGAGTGAACATATCTACACTAATCTATTTTAATATTATTAATGCGAAAGTTTGGATGTTTGTATGTAGGTATGTATGAATAGATGGATGTTTGTTACTCAATCAGGCAAAAATGGCTGAACTGATTTGAATGATATTTGGTACACATGTAGGTGATTTAAAAACTTGTTACACCTAATTTTTCCGGGTTGCTCCTACGGGATTCACCAAAAACTTTAATAATGCAGGAGGCTGCATGGTGCAACTTGTATTATTATAAATGCGACTGTCTGTCTGTCTGTTTGTTACGCTTTCACGACGATACAACTTAACCGGTTTTGATGAGATTGCCAAGAAGATAGTTGGAAACCCGGAGTTAAACATAGTGTGCACTACAGCCGGGGGAGCCAGCGGACTGTATATCTGGTTCTTCTTCGATGCCCCACCAGCCGCAGTGCTTTGGTCGAGCCGAATCCGCCGGGGAAATAATTGAGACCACAACTTCTCCTTGCAAAGGCGCTTTATTGTAACGAAATAAAGCAATAAGCTAGCACCGTTGCAAATGTTCAACCTATTCTATGGAGAGCCACTACTTGCCCTAACACTGCCCTACTCTAAAGCCGGTACCCTATGGATATATACTAAAGCCCAGGAACTTGTCTGGGAAACTTATTGAGTCGTAACGAAACTGTAACTTTACTGGAACGGAACTGATTGTATGGCCGCGCTCTTCGATATTTATAGTGCGCGGCCAGACGGTCGGCGGAAATCTACAAAGACAAATGGCGCCGGGTGTGGCGCCACAATGTCTGGGATTTGTTAAAATCCTACTTTTCGTAATCAAATCCTAATAATTTTATCTTAGGTAGCTTCTCCTACCTCTAATTAACTAGTGTGGCCCTCTAGCGAGTGCAACGGTACTACCTTTTTACAAATATATGCAAAACAAAGTACGTAATGCCCTAAGACCTACCGAAAACGAATTGTGTATGTAAATAATGAATCCTTGTATGTAAATAAGAAATGTGTTATTTCTTATTTACATACAAGGATCTAACACAAATAAACTTATATAATAACAAACAAGAGTGTTATATACATTGTACGTTCTTACAGGACCTCGGAAACTCTTACAATTACAGAGTTGTACGCCTTTTCAGGTCGTACTATCCTGTTAACTATCTTTATATTACAGAAAAGTGTCTAAACATATGCCTAAGGCTTATACTTACATTATACATACTATTTACAATCATAAAACATTTGTTTACATAAAGAATTTTGCACTTTTCGGATTTTCGTAATTGCGAGTTCCCGCATATAAATACTATCTCGCAAGAGTCGACTCGTAATGTCGTCGACTGCGTGGAACTCGCTTTATTCGTAATATGCCTAATAGGCAAAGATCATAGCTACATAAAGCCTTATTATTTCTATACAACAAAGCTGTATGTAGGTCTTAGGGCGAATAAAAGGCGAAAACGAACATTATTTATTACAAAAAACTTACGAACTAAACGAAACATACATTCTATCCTGCCTTACTATCTATTTACATTAATATTTACAATAAAACATGTCTGTGCTGCACACATAGACTACATTTTTATATCCTAGATATAGCAAACAAGCAAATTGCTCTCCTGATGGAAAGTCTAAGCATCCCCCATATACACAATTTAATATGTTAATGGTGCTTTGCTATCCGTGTGGCGGGACGGCAATTTTTATTTTTTACTTTACCATTTAATTCAGGCAACATGGCCACGTACTAATTCCACCGGCTACCCTACCCACCAACTGGCTAAAATGTAAAAAGCAAGTAAAGATATACTAATTATAATAATTGGTAAATAGAGGTCACACAAGCGGTGAAAGTGATAATATGTATGTGCATGTGTTGTGCAAATGTATGCAATAGGCGTGTTTGATCGATTGTATACATGGAACGTACCTAGCAATCCGTATACCTATGTACACACACGTGTACACACATACAAAATAATTAAAAAAATAAAAAAAAACTTGAGAGATGTCAAGGGACACCCGGATGGAACAAAGTTCTTTTTGTTATTATTTACAAAAAACCTGTACACACTCAACAAAAATAATCGTCGCGACACCACACTGTTCAATGCGAAATAGAATTTCGGCACCCGGTCGGATTTCGGAACCCGGTCGAATTTCGGCACCCGGTCGAAATTCGACCGGCGGTCGAAACTCGGCAACCGATCGAAATTCGACACTCGGTCGAATTTCGACACTCGTTCGAAGTTCGACTGTCCGTCGAAATTCAACTTTTAGTCGAAATTCGACATTCGGCCGAAATTCTGTATAAATGTCGAACATTTGGCACTAGAAAAAAGTAAACTCAATCAAATAGTAGATAGACTCTTTCACTTTCAATGCACGAGCTAAAGGGAAGTGGCTGGATATTTCTGTGCTTACAATACCTTTCTACAGCAAAAAGTGTCCTGACAACTTTTCGTAAGAATTTTTTCCGTCTAGCCCCCTTTCACAACGCGCGATAAGGAACTTCGTTCCAAAAACCCTAGCTTGAAACAAGTTGGTCTATTAGTACCTAAAGATTAAAAGTTGCTGCGTCAGCCACGCAACAGTTTATTTAAAAAACTCCAGCCCACCAAACCGTAATAAGAATTGACGTTATTGCGGAAGGAATTGGTAAGGCGGTGGTACCAAATACCTGTGAGGTGAGGTTTTGCGGAACTCTTCCATCTAGTAATCACAATGGTAGTGACACGACACGCATAACCAATCAATCGTTCGCATGTTACAACCTGCTGGCAGAACGGCAGTTGGCCTATTCCTCATAGGAACCCGGATCAACACGGGGGAAAAGCAACTTCCAAAACTCTTAACTAGGTTTTATACTGTTAATCATCGACATTTCGTAAAAGCGCCTATTGACGTTTATTATACCATCGCTATACTTTTAACTATATAAAGTCTATCGGTTTGGCGTACTAACGCATTATCAGGACCTACACCTAAATAGGGGATAAACGTTTATATTAAAGATTGCATTGATGATACGTTACGCAGCCAAATGTGTTGTTGACACACACCTAAATATTTTTATGGAAATTGAATCATATTTAATGGTATTGATGATTTAGATGGCAGTGTCAGTCGTCAGGCCGCGAGCGCCGCGCCCGGGGTCAAGCGGCCAGGCATCTGATAAAGGCCAGCTGCGCCATTGTGTGCTAATGCCGACTCCGACATCGACACTCGTTAGATTGACGAATTTCGTCATTTTACATCGAAAAAACATATAATTCCTTTCCATTGTTTGGGGGCAAATTAGGTAATGCTATAGTTCTTTTGTTGTGGATGCCGCGGCAGATTTCCTGAAACCAGATAATGTTTCGGAATGTTTTAATTAGTTAAGTAACTGGAAACCTAACAATTGCATATTCATAACACTCAACAATTTTCAACTACTCAGTTGTATGCCGCGGCTTCGCTCGTTAATTTGTTCACGCGTCACGCACATGCAGTACGTTAGAATTTTTTACATTCCAGAAAGTTTATTTTTTTCATCAGTCTATAATTTATTTCCTGTAAGTGACATGCCCTACCGTCACGCCTCGCAATAGTAGGTGTTGTTTCAGAATTTCTATTGACTTGATAAGACGTCTTGACTTCAAAACTTTTTTTCTAATTAAATTGGTTCTAGAGTGACACGGGAATATGCATACCTATGTCGTTGACTCTGTTCATTCAGTTTTTCCGCTAAGACCATTTATGAGGCTGATTTTTTTCAAATGAAACGAAAACGAGATTTTTAAGAATACGGAAATACTAGGAAAACGTAAATGTAATCAATAATTAATCTTTTTACGTTGTATGGTGAAAACCAGCCTTTGAATTTTCTAATAGGCATGTTTACAGGAGTATCCTGCTAGCTAGTTGTGCCTGCTGGCTGCTACTAGTAGCTAGTAGCCCGCTGTTGCTCGCGGCTTCACTCTCGTGGATTTGTATTTAATGTTCTTTGGGGTTGAATTTTTAGTATTCCTAGAAGATGTTTACATTTCAACAACTGTTTGTATATCTAAAATATTTCAACCCGCACTATATTTTACCTATTTTGTGAACTGGTAGCTGAGACAAACCATTTTATAAGTATTGATTAATGTTTCCTATTAGTGTGCGACATTGTTTGCCATTCTAATGGCAAAAAATGTCTGCATTATTAATAGAGTCATTAGACTCAACACGAAACGTATTTATCTTGTTTCACGTCTATTTATATATTAATTAATTGCCCCGCTGTACGTCCAATATTCGGACACAATCAATCAAGTGTGTGGATAGATAACGGTAGTGACTACACAGTAATTTAAGTTAAAAGTCGTTTTACAAGATTAATTTGGCTGTCAGCGGTGTGTCCGAGTGGCCGGCGCGGACAGGTGGCGCCGCCGGGTCTGCCCGCGCCGGAACCGGAACTCTATTGTTTCAAAATGTCCACCGAACGTCGCACCAACTGTCGCTCGCAAAGACTTCGTTTATACGTCATTTGAAATGAGGACAACATTAGCATTATTTAAATACATTATTCTAAAAAATTTTGTTGGTAAAACCTCATAACGATTAATAAACATCTCTAAACAAAATACTATAATTTTTCAATATTATTTATACTATAATAATACTATAATTTAAAAATAGCATAATTAAGAAGGTTTAAGGATTTAGTTAATACTGAATCACAATATAAAAAAATTAGGATTATGACTTTATACCTACCTATGTACGAAAAGCCTAATCTTTCTCAGGCCAACTCTCTTTCTTTAGCTGGGAACATCTTCCTCACTTCGGAGGACATCGTTTGTCTAATATAAAAATATTTATTCAGCCTGTTTCCTAACCTATGCAGTGGCGGATTTACCAGTAGGTAGAGTAGGCTGGAGCCTAGGGCTGCAGATTTTCTCTTAATCTTAAGGGAAATATAAAGACTATCTGACCCGTATTTCGCACAGCATCTTACGAATGTTCGTCACGTGAATCACGAATCTACATATGATAAGTAAATGCAAGCATGAACAAACAACAGACATTTTAAACAGGAGAATATATTATTTAAGTCTTACTGTAGAAGTTGTTATAACCGTGAACAATAAAAAAAAATCAAATCTACGAATATCCACATTCAGATTTAATTCACCCATTTTCAATTTTATTTCTATGCCGGTACTCGTGGTATCGTATTGCACAGTGCAAAAATTTCACACTTTTTGTTCTTAGAGTATAATATGCCATGTCCAGGTATATAGACAGTCCTGGATTCACACTCGTGAGGGGCATTCGTGGCTAGTGCCCAGGGTGGCAAAATTCGGAGGAAGAGACAAAGAAGACGAAGAGGCACTTTCCAATTCCGGGCAACTTTGTGTTTATCAGAAAACTGAAAAAACACTTTTTTTTAAGTGCCCGACCCGGGAATCGAACCCGGGACCTCATGTGGTCAACGCCAACGCTGGACCACTAGACCACAGAGGCATATTATAAGGATGTAAGTACACCCGGGACAAATTGTTCTAAAAACTTCTGAAGATATGTCTTAAGCCAAGAAAAGCTTAACGTTATAGGTCTTTTGTACATAGGGTCTAAACTAATAAACACTATTTTGTTTATTTGATAATTCTGCAAATAAAAAATCGGATAAGAAGATATTTTAAAATTTTCATTATGTACTATTTTCTCCATTACTCCGGTACGGTGTTTTTCGGTCTCTCATCCGGTCGCCAACCGGCACTATGGCGCATTTTGGGATTTTTCGCTACTCGGCGGGGCAGCATTTCACGTGTGGCTAGCACTCTATTTTGGCCCCATACTGACTAGTGGTCGGCCAACGGTGCACCGTGCCTCACGCTACCCTCCATGACTAGTCTCCAGATGCATCAACGTCAGCGTGTATCAGACCGTCCAGATTGTATAGGCGCAACTGATTCGACCCGTCCTCACTGAGGCTACATCAGCGTTAACGTGACGGAAAACGGACGCTTGGAGACACGACTTCAGCTGATGGGTGGCCCATATAGCCACGACATATGTCTCCCACCATATCACCGGATTAGCACCACCCAGGAGCCACGTGTAGGGGTACAGAATTCCGGGTGTTCTTCTACGATTGTAGTCTCTTTCCCTCAGGAGAGTCGCCTGCTTGTTTGCTTTTTTATGATATAAGAAAAATCTTAAGTAAATTGTTGAATTGTAAAAATAGTCTAGAACCTGACACTTGTAGAGATCGGTAGGAACGGGAAATGTGTAAATCCGCCACGGACCCTGTAACACACGTATGTATGAGTATTCGTATATATTATATGATATACATACAAAATTACATCCGTATATTCAACGAATTTTAGTGCCTATACACCATTGTTTTTATACGATGCTGCCATTATCGACGGGGCTCGGGTTACGCAATCGACGGGGCTCGGGTTCGATCCTCGACGGGGATATTGTATTTCAATGTTTGTATTTCTGAGTTTCGGTGTTTATTAAATATATTCTATTATTTATATATGTATTTCTATGTATTTGTATCGTTGACTAACACCCATAACACAAGCTAATAATTTGCTTACTTTGGGGTTAGATCAGTAAGTGTAATTTGTCCCGTGAATATTATTATTATTATATTCGTTCATTATGCTTGCTAATTAATACTTATTAGTTACTAGCTGGCCCGCGCAGCTTCGCCCGCGAATAGATTAACAAGTCTAAATAGATTTTCATACAACTTTTATTGCCTACTAGGTGTTGCCTGCGACTTAGTCCGCGCGGACTTCGTTTACTCCGCACTGCTTCTCTCCTGTAGGTGATAGCGTGATAGTATGCGTGATAGGTGCCACCAAACGAATCTAAACAAGAATTCGTTCAATTTTCCTCATTCTCCTTGATTCTGTTTCGAGTATTTGATTTGACATTTAACAATCAAATCACCTGCACGACCATGAAATTTATCGAAACGTGGTATAATATCCAAAATAGGTAATTATAAACCTTTTACGAACCTTTTATGAACCAGACAGTACCTTTTATGAACCAGGCAGGGTGGCCTGGCTTAAAACTATACATAATTTTTACAATAGTAAGCAATCAAAAGCTTTAGGGCACAGTGATATATGACCACGACTATCCTTTGGACATCACTGTGAATATACATTATAATATATTACATATAATTTGTTTATTAAATATTTGATAAATATTAAATACATAGAACGTCACAATCTCCGTCGAGAATATTTTTTAATTTCATACCTTGTAGAGCGAGATTCTTTGGTAATTGGGTTTTGGTAATTGGGTGTTCTCATCTAATAAATGCAAAGCGTCATGGGATTTAATTAAAAACACTTTTGAGAATAAAACAAATAATAAAGAAATTGAGAAATTAAGAGTAAATAACTCAGTTTATACAAATACTCAAACAATATGTGACCTATTTAATGATTTTTTTATAAACCAGGCAAAAACAAGTAATAACAATCATACACTCACAAATATTCCAAAATCACATACATTCTCCAATAGTAATAAAACTATGTTTTTAAGACCAGTAGATGAGCATGAAATATTTAGAATCATACATTCTCTAAAAAACACTAGTGCAACTGGTTATGATAATATTAGTACAAAATTACTCAAATATGTTGCTCCAGTAATATCAAAACCACTCAGCCATATTGTTAATTTGTCATTTTTAGAAGGAAACTTCCCGGAACGACTAAAAGAATCTATTGTAAGACCATTGTTTAAAAAAGGAGATAAGTTTGATTTGAATAATTATAGGCCTATTACTTTAATTCCAGTTTTCTCAAAAATTTTTGAAAAAGCTATCTATGAAAGACTTTATAATTATTTACTGGAATTTAAATTACTAAAAAATAATCAATATGGATTTAGGAAAGGTAGATCTACAACCTTAGCATGTTTTGAGTTAGTAAAAAGTATTACGGAATGCCTGAATACAAAAATGTATCCACTTTGTGTATTTTTAGATATGAGTAAGGCATTTGATTTTGTTTCACATAGAATTCTGTTGACAAAGCTTGAAAAGTATGGCATCAGAGGAAAATCATTAGAGTGGATACAAAGTTATTTAGATAAAAGGAAACAATGTGTTGAAATTTCAAAAGTATGTGGCAATCATCAAAAAATATTTACTTCAAGTTATTGCTGTAGTGACTGTGGAATACCACAGGGAAGTGTTTTAGGGCCCTTGCTTTTTCTAATTTATATTAATGATCTCCCAGAAACTATCGAACATGAATCATTTTTATTTGCAGATGACACAACCCTCCTTATTAAATGTAAAAACAAAAATCTTTTAGTAAAGGAAACATCTGAAACCTTACTTAAAGTTTCAGAATGGTTTAAAAGCAACAATCTAAAAATTAACCTGAGTAAAACAAAAATAGTTGAATTTCAAACATATTACAGTAATAATATCAAAAGTTCAAACATATTATTTAACAATACCAATATAGAAAATACAGATAATACTAAATTTCTAGGAATATTAATTGACAAACATTGTAACTGGAAAGCACACATTGATTCCCTTTGCAATAAAATTGATAGATTTGTGTATGTTTTAAGAAGAATAAGAGAAATAGCAAACTTAAACGCTACCTTGTTAGCATATCATGGATATGTCTCATCTGTATTGCAATACGGAATCCCTATTTGGGGAAACTCAGTAGATTTAATAAAAATATTTAGAATACAAAAGAAATGTATACGTGCAATATGTAATGTGAATCAACTTTATTCTTGTAAACCACTTTTTAAAAAACTTAAAATACTACCATTACCTTGTCTTTATATCCTGGCGGTATGCGTATTTGTAAAAAAAACATCAACACTTGTTTAAAACAAATGCTGAAGTAATAGGTAATACATATTTTAGGAATAGTGAAAAACTACATGTGCCCAGCCAAAGACTCCACATTTTTAAAAGAAATGCCTATTGTATGGCAATTAATATATACAATCATATTCCTGATAGTCTTAAATCCTTACCTCTTAATAAATTCCGCAAACAACTATTTGATTTACTACTAGACAAATCTTATTATAATGTAAATGAATTTCTTGCTGATAAAATTAAATATTAATCTAATAATAAATCTTTTATTGTGTATAATTATAAAAAAAACGTTGTAATTAATAAATTTAAACTAACATGAATTAGAAATTACTCTTTTTAAATTACAAGTATGTAATTTATAAAATTGCATATTAAAAATTTAGTTTATAAGGTAGAACATATTGATAAATATACATTAAATTGTACAACTTAACTTAATCAATTTAAATACAAATTATCTATTATCTTTCTTATGTGTTTAAACTTTGTAAATGTCAATATATTAATTAAACAAAAAATTAATTTTGTAATCCATAGAAATAAGTTGTGATGTCAATTAATGTGTGTAATTGTATCATGTAACTATAATTTAAAAAAAAAAAAAAAACAAGCCCGCTGAGTTTCTTCCGCCGGATCTTCTCAGTGTGTGGCCGCGTTCTGATCCGGTAGTAATTGTAAAAATCGACTCACAACATTTTTAGTTTAATGATAAATAATTATAATTTTAAAATATTTGCACACCATATCATGGTAGAATATGTTGGTAACTTAATCAAATTTTAATAACTTGTAACTCCCATATTCTGGCAAATAAATGATTTCTTTCTTTCTTTCTTTCTTTCTTTGGTTTTTAAACTTACTTTTTATCCGCCAATATTTAAAGATTAGCTGTTGCCAGCGACTTCGTCCGCGTGGACTTCGTTTACTCCGCACAGCACCTGGCCGCTAGGTGATAGCCTGATAATATGTAGCCTATATGTTGACCCGACCTGTTAGTAATATTCATGCAAAATTTGAAGTAAATCCATGCAGTACTTTTTGAGTTTACCCCGGACATACATACAGACAAACAGACAAAGAGACAAACAGACAAACAGACAAACAGATAAACATACAAACAGACAAAAATTCTAAAAACTATATTTTTGCTTCAATATCGATTGTAGATCACGCTCCAAGTATTCTTTTAAAAAAATATTCAATGTACAGTTTTGGCTTTCCTACGATTTTATTATATGTATAGATTTCAGCCTTTTAGGGGTTGATTTTTGAAAAAAAAAATAGCTTTTGTTTGACCCCAGGTCATCAACTATTTCTATGCCAAATATTATGAAAATCGGTCCAGCAGTTTAACCGTGAAAACGTAACAGACAGACAGACAGATTTATAATATTAGTATGGATATGGATTACACAATAACACAATACAAGCGAAATAAACTTCGTTTCTATCGATAAGCCTATGATACCTCTCGCCTTTTTCTATATAGATAATTTCAAGAAACCGCCTCATTGGGATCTAAGGCAATATTTCATGGCTGAATAAATTTGAAGGTTGGTTTACTTTAAAATTTTAACTGCCCGTAGAGTAGGCTTGCACAACCGGTTATGTATAATGGTTATAGGATTTTTGGCCGCAGTAAAGAGTAGAGAATGTGTTAGAAGTTAAAGATAAAAGAGTAATCCGGCTCAAGTGTGGAAACGAAAAGATATATTAAGTATAGTACAATTTTGCTGCTTTATAAATACGCGCAAGATATTTTTCTAATAGCTGAAGCTTACGGACTACAAAGTTTTTTTATTGAAAAATCGATAATTCCAGATATTTATAACTAAAATAAACAAAGTAAATATTTCGGCTAAAACAAAGAAAATATCTGTCAATAACTTTCAAAATATTTTCTCGGCATTTGACACCGACAATAAATATAACACCGTGTAATAAATATCAGCATCTGTCGCGGCCCCGCCAGGAAGATCGGTATTCGGATAGCAGCCATTAGCCCACGACACATTCGTTATTAAGAGAATTTCATAACTTTAGAGAGCCAACAGTAGCTTTAGTGGAAGGTTGGGCACATCGCCTGTTAAATGGGTACAAGTTACTATCATTTATAAAAATATCAAATTACACTCACATTATACACTGTTAGTAAATGAAAGGATGTCACTTTATAGAATCAGATCATAAGAACTAGTTATTAAAGGGAAAACTATATTTCTGTTTTCTTCCCAAATATATAATTAAGCGAATATCCGACCAATACCCCGATTGAACGTCGAGACGTACGACGACGCGGCAAAATGTATAAGAGTCTTACTCGCATCGACTCGACTGGCGTTTTGGTACATGAATTAGACCCCAGGCGCTTAGCCGAAGCGCCGAATACTCGGTCACTGAATATACGGTGCCGATTTGTCCCGTCGCCATCGACCTAGCACACGTCGTGGTAAGCTTACGCGTGTCCACTCATGACGGTGCGAAGCGGGCGTACGTGTTTCTTATGTGCAAGAAATGCTACAAAACCGATTTCATTCATAACATCTTGCCTCTTATACATTTTAGTATTTAATTGTAATGTTTATTTGGTAAAATATATTAATATAATTTTTTTGAGTAGCATGTGCGAATTTTTCTTATGATTAGGTAGGTAGGTATTTGGTATTCCAATACCAAAGAAAGTAGCCAAATAGGCCGAACATCGAATACTAACCCAAATCTTGAGTAGTACCATTCAAATAGAACAGAACTTGAATGGTAAGACTTTACCAAGAAGTAAAAATAATAACTCATCGGTGCAATGTTTGTGCAATGTGTTCAGCAGTAGGTACACAATACAACGCATATTACCCTCCGCCACGGAAACATCCTCAGAACTGTTCTATTCAGCTCACTCACTTTTTTTTACTCTATAATAGAGGTGCGCAGAATGTGTCACTGAATTGAAAAGATATGAACATATCTTTTGATCACTGCGAAGTATATCACTCTTTTAGTTCAGTAGTTCATCTAGTCCAATGGCTTGAGTCGCTATCATTTCTCGGTACATTGATTTTCCTTCGTTTGTTAATCGAACTAAGTAGTGTGTAATGAATCTTATGATTTCTGCCAACGAGATAAACGTTGAAGCGATAGTAAAACAATTTTAAAATAAAGTATATTTTTTATTTGTACTATTTTTTTTCATTTTTTTTTATTTGTACTTTTAGTAATGAAAGATTTAAGTTCTTACTAAAATAGTGTTGACAATTGCCGAATACAGCAAAATGTTTTTTATGGCCTTAACTTTAAGCTGATTTTTCTAAACTTTTATTTTTCACTGTAATTTTTGATTTTAGATAAATTCAAACAAACATAACATTTTATGCATTGCGTTTACACTAATTTAAGATCAAAACTATCTTCATGCGTAATAAGCAATGAACGCTTGTAATTAAAGAATTCATTTTATCGCTCTTCGCAAGTATATATGTACATTGTACAAGAAAGTACGAGTGATATAGTTAACCGGTATCAAGTTCAGCCGGGCTGAGATTGTGTCTGCTATGTCACTCCCATCGGCGCGTGATCGGCAATCTTCGACTCTCGTAATCGTTTCGTTCGCGGTGAACTACGCGAACTAGAGATATAGATAAATTGAATCTGAACTAGTGAAGGATGAACTAAACGCAACTGAAGTAGTCTAATTGAAGGATTCATTCGCGAACTACACAAGACTACTCTATAAAGTTCAAAACAAATGATTGCGCAGTATGAGTTAGTTACGTTTAAGTTAGAACAAACTTATTTAAACTGTGGTATACCTCCTTACAGCGTTTGACGCTGTGTTAAAGTGTAGAACTATTCGCGGCGTAAAATTTTTTTTGTCGTTGAATAGCAAAGAAGCAGATGGCTCTCCTGATGGAAAGAGAAACTATCGTTTATGGACACCAAAGATGTTAATGGTGCGTTGCAATCCATGTTGCACTGCACGACGAGACGATGGCAAATATTGACGCTATTGCGATTGGACTGGGTAAAGTGGTAGTATCATATACCCCGGTGTATATATATAAAAAGACGCCCTTTGTGGAATCACCTCGATTTAAGGATACTCCTCTGACAGCCTCAGCTAGTGTCGGAATCCTTAGAGTCGACATTTCGAATTACGTTCAGTTTCCCGGTCATTTGGAAGGTAAGACTAAACTAGGCTAAAGTGCGAGTCCTACTCGCGCACGAAGGTTTCCGTACCATCTCTATTTAAGTTTCTACCTGCTCATTAAAATCGAGTAAAAAATTTCTTAAAAATTACGTTTGTTGTATGGGAGCCCCCCTTTAATATTTATTTTTATTTAATTATTTATTTTGAAAGGTTATATACCTACAACTAAATGTTCTGTGAAATTTTTTAACATCTACCTGTTACCGTTACAATTATTAAGCAAAATAATACGAAAAAAAAAGTTTATTGTAAGGGGATCCACCATATTTTCATTTTTTCATTTTTAGTTTGTTGTTATAGCGGCAACGGGAATACATAATTTGTGAAAATTTCAGCGTGCTAGAATGCTTCTATCGCGTATCACGTTTTATGAGATACAGCCTGGTGGCAGACAGACAGATGGACGAACAGACAGACAGCGGAGGCTTAGTAGTAGGGTCTCGTTTTTAGATTTTAAACCCTACCCTAAAAAAGATATTTAATACAGCGTAATGGGCTGTCGCCCATCTGATGAGTACATGAAGTACGAAACGCTTTGTCATATGCTAACGATGTTGAGTTTGGGTTTACGCCTAGACCAGTACAGGGGCTGGATGACCTATTGGTCTCTGGTTTCCCTCTTAGCTGACAATCCCCAACTATTTAATTTGTATTTTATTTGTAATAATGACCTATAATAGTAGAAAGAGTAGAGTGACGAAGCAAAGGAAAGGATGTCCTGTGCAATTATGCTGTAGCACTAACACCAGCAACAGTTGTCGTCCGCAAACTAATGCGGTCAGATAAATAGAAAGACAAATGCGTCATATTTAATTGGGAACCATAATAATTAACGCGCTGGTTTACATTCAAACTATTTTTCCTTTACTACATTAATCATTATAGTCTTTACAATATTATTAAACGCCTTAATAAAAATATATTCTCAAACATAAAATCCATAAATGTAAAATATTGTCGAATTCCCGCTAGATGTACGTGAGTTAGTTTGAATGCGAGCGCTGCGTGTCGGTGGGCCCATTGTGCCCTCCTCCCGCTCTCCGCCAATGATTATGAAGTATGAACAGATCAATTTCACAGCCACCGAGCAAGCCACGCGCCGCCCATACACCCCACGATAACACCCCCAATCCAGCGCACAGAATACAAAACTTCCATACAGAGTAGCAGATAACTGTTAATCGAAAATCAAACCTAAAAGCAATATTTTAGGCTGTGGATTCTAAAATATTCGTGCCTACCCCGCATAATTTCGCAGAGATTCGAAGGTAAGTTCACTCAATTTGCGCTGTTAGCGGCTCCATTTTTCACGGTTATCGAACAATTTCTATTCCCCGGCGCCACCAAACGAATCTAAACAAGAGTTCGTTCAATTTTCCTCATTCTCCTTGATTCTGTTTCGGGTATTTGATTTGACATTTAACAATCAAATCACCTGCACGACCATGAAATTTATCGAAACGTGGTATAATATCCAAAATAGGTAATTATAAACCTTTTACGAACCTTTTATGAACTGTCTGGCAGGGTGGCCTGGCCTAAAACTATACATAATTTTTACAATAGTAAGCAATCAAAAGCTTTAGGGCAAAGTGATCTATCCACTATCCACGACTATCCTTTGGACATCACTGTGAATATACATTATAATATATTACATGTAATTTGTTTATTGAATATTTGATAAATATTTAATACATAGAACGTCACAATCTCCGTCGAGAATATTTTTTAATTTCATACCTTGTAGAGTAAATATATAGTGTGTACATCAAAGACAAAGTCAAATTTTGTATTCAAATTAGCCATTACAAACTCTTTTGACGGACTAACAAATTTCATAGCATAGCTGCCACCGAATCGGCCTCACATCTAGACGATCCGGCGGAATAAACTGAATACTTACAAAGAAATTTTTAACAATAGCTTATCTGGGTGATTCCGTTCTAACTGTGATATTCAATGTCCTGTATTGTTTGTTCTCACAGGTCGTTAATTAATAATTAATTTATGAAATTTTTGTACTTATTGGAAAATAATAAACATATTTCAACATTATTTTCATATAATATAACTTGCCACTTACAGAAAACTTACAATATATCACTTAAATGTCAATACCGTGACATGTCCATTTCTAGAATTTATTTATAAATTGTTAGTTTTTTGTCGTAATAAATGATTTAAACTAATTACCTCATAAATTCTAATGTTTACGACAAAAAAAACTAACAATTTATAAATAAATTCTAAAAATAGACATGACACGGTACTGACATTATATCACAGTTAGAACGGAATCACCCATCTGAGCTTCCGGTTTAAATGTTCAACGTGTCCTGTGATACCTAGGCCTCTTCCAGCTTCTTTTATTCTCGTCCATCTTGGGCTGTTGCCTGTTCTAGATCATATTATTTCTCCGATAGCCTTTAACATCATCTCGCCATCTTTTGAATTGTCTTCCTCTTCGTCTTTTCCCTTCACGTGGCTACGATTCCGTTATCAGTTTTGTGCATTTCATCATACATTCTCGTGCCGTATGTCCATCGCGATTTCAACTATCTTAATTTTTTAACTTCCTGCTAGCTGTGTAGATAAGCGAATTATTGATTTTACCCCGATTTTCGACAATTGAGTTTTCACCAGATCTCCACGTTTTTAGGTCCTAGGAAACTTTTCCGGGTGTTTT
This sequence comes from Apodemia mormo, assembly GCA_036924255.1. Lineage (NCBI taxonomy): Eukaryota > Metazoa > Arthropoda > Insecta > Lepidoptera > Riodinidae > Apodemia > Apodemia mormo. The sequence goes on from JAUPFN010000007.1 coordinate 45,585,434, forward strand.
CACGATGGGGATAAATATGTAAATGTTGGGTGTGTGTATGTGTGTGCGTGTGTGAGGTATGTGTGTATGTAAACATCTTACAACTTTTGAAAGGCGTCAAACGAGACGTGGTTGATGACATTCGATTGATTCTGGAAAATTTAAACTTCCTGAAAACTGAACCAATTTGGGAGATTTTGAGAAGTTTATAAAAACTTTAAAAAAACAAGTCGGAAAAACAATATATTTTTTTATAATAATTTCCAAACTAACGAACCGATTGATTAAAAAATCTAATTTATTCCTTAAAAATTGCGTTCAATGCCGTAAATTGCATCAAAATCGGTTTATCCGGTAGGGAGTTATCGTCGACGAAAAGTTTTTCATGTTGTTTGCAACATACTTCATATTTTTAACGCAACATTCAGGCTAATATACAGTTTAAAAATCTAATTATCTTTTCTCCTTAGAAAAACTGCGTCAAATACCGTAAATTGGATCAAAATCAATTTATTTGGAATTTATCAGTGACAAAAATTTTTGAAAAAAAGTTCTTTATTCTTCTTTTTCTTTATTCTTTACTTCGTTATTTTTCAACCTATCGATTATGTAGCTGAAACAACATTTTAGATCTCATAAATTGCGTTGAATGCTATTCGAAATATTAAAATCGGTTATCTTTTCCGAAATATACAGCTTTGCAAAAATCAATATACTGTATCAATACGCATTTTTAACAAACTAGATGTGTGGACTGAAAATATCTATATAATCTCTAAATCTCCTACTATGTTGACTCCATCAGCCTTAAGTTGGAAAACATTATTAAAATTTTTGGTTTTGTAAACATGCATCTTCGAAGTGGAGCTGCAGCGTTTGTTCCGTTTACTGCGGTACCCATCAGTGGCAAGTCACAGCCATGGTTTGATCGCCACTACAAAACGACTTCACGTCGAAAGCACGAGTGTTGCGGCGGCTGCACTGAGTATGGGCTGCTGCGGTGACATCTCATGATGTAAACACCAGTACACTTAGAAAGGAGTATAATTTTGCCTCTAGGTATTTCAAAAGAGCCATCACAAAAGCAAAATCGGAGCACATTGGTAGAATTGGTGCGAGACTAATTCGCCTTCCTTCGGGAACTCGTGCGTTCCTGTCTCTCGCCAAGGCTGTCCAAGGCAATTTCTGTCTGCTCTTCTTTCCACCTCTACGCAGAGCAGATGGCTCTCTGGCCCATGCTGCCAATGAGAAAGCCGATCTTTTGGGCTCTCTCTTTGCTGCAAACTCGACTCTGGACGACCAAGGGAACACGTCGCCTACCATCACGCAGTGTGACAGTTCCATACCCGAGGTTCAATTCCTCCAAACAGTATTGCGTAAAGCACTCATTTCCTTGGATGTCCATAAGTCTAGTGGGTCTGATGGCATCTCACCAATCGTGCTCAATATCGGTGCTCCCGAGTTGACACCGGGTTTCACGCGTCTTTTCGGCTCTAATACACAATTAACGTTGTCCCAAAATCATGGAAGACAGCCTAGTACACCCAATCCCTAAGAAAGGCGATCGCTCAGATCCGCCCGACTATCGGCCTATAGCGATAACCCCTTTTTTCTCAAAAATAATGGATTCTATTATTATCAGTCAGCTTTTGGGGTATCTAGAAGAAGAGCACTAGCTGATTATTGATCGTCAGTACGGTTTTCGTCGCGGTCGCTCAGCTGGTGATCTTTTAGTTTAATTAACGCACCGATGGGTGGAGGCTGTGGAGAACAAGGGGGAGGCTTTGGCAGTTAGTTTGGACATAGCGAAGGCCTTTGAAGGCTATGGCACAAAGCACTTCTTTCCAAGCTCCTATTTTATGGGCTTACTGTGAAAGTATGCAATTGGATCACCAGTTTTTTGGCAGATCGGAGCACCAAGGTTGTTGTTGATGGCGCATGCTCTAAACTTAAACCCGTCAATGCCGGTGTTCTTCAGGGCCGTATGCTATCACCTACACAGTTTCTTCTGCATATTAATGACATGTTGTAATCAAGTAACATTTGCTTTGCGACGACAGTAAGGGTGATGCTTTGTACTCTGGCCACAGCAGAGTTTCTCGACAATACGTCAACAACAATACGTGAACAAACTTGTGACGGAAATCGAAGAATAACTTTCTTCAGCCTAAAGTCGACTAAACTTAATCCGTTTTAACCCCAAAAAGTTTGCGCGTTTTCCACTAAGAAATCTCCTTTTGTCGTATGTCCTCGCTTCGAAATTCTTTAACAGCCACAGTCGGTCTTAAAATTCTTGGAGTTGATACATCGAGCAACGTTCAGTTCCGTGCTCACTTGGAATACAAGCACAAATTATCCTCAAAAAAGCTTGGTGTTCTCAGCAAGGCCAGGTAGTACTTCACGCCGGCCCATCGCTTACAACTTTATAAGGCGCAAATCCGGCCTCATATGAAGTACTGCTCTTACTTGTGGGCGGGGACTCCTGAGTACCAGCTCCTTCCTTTTGACCGCATTCAACGTAGAGCGACTCGAATCATCAATGACAGGACTATTTCTGATCGGCTTGATTCTTTGGCATTACTTAGAGATGTAATTTCGCTCTGCAAATTCAATCGGATCTATCATTTCATCAATTTCACCATCGGATATCGCGACAAAAATAAAAATTTCATCCACACCATCTCGATGTCTGAAAATCCACGGAAGATACATAGAATAGTTCGCGGATAATAGCAAAATTAATTAATTTCACATTTTTAATAATGGGTTTCCGCAAAGTAACGCCTGAATCAATAAAATACCTAATCCTTTTGGTATGTTGGTTGTTAGTTAAATATAATATTAAAAAATGTATAAAATAAAGTATGGTCTTAGATTATTGTAAGAATAGAGTGACCAAGTCAAGGCAAAAAGTGCGTAGGAAGAAGAACTTAATAAAGTATTACGAATTTCTTACAGTAATTGAATAAAAAAGTCAGATATTGGACTCTCTGATATTTGTTGGGTATTAGACGATGATCACAGCATTCATATACAAAACACACTTTGTATTACACAACATGTACCATTAAAGAGCATGTATAATTATATTTAAAATTATTCACCCATGTAATGAAAAGGATGCTATGTATTAAGACTAATTAAATAAAAAAATATAAATGAAGCGTTGCCTTAATCAATGTTAATTGTTTTTCATTAAGCGATTACCAAGTGTAATTAAAGAGAATTATAAGCAATATTATTGTAGGACGCTAGCGGCTATGCCTATAAATGCATTATCGGGCCTTGAATCAGAAAAATAACTTTTTATCAACGGCTCTTTCACGGGGATCGACTAGATCCAACCAATCGACCTCAGAGACGGACTTGGGCAAATACGGACCGTACTGAATACTGACTTTGTCGTTAATCATATGTGAACTATAGGATATATACAACAACAGAATTGAATACTTGTAATCAACGAGCGAGGTAGAAAAATGTTTCTTTTTTTGGCTAAACCAATTTTAATGTTATGGTTTTTAAGTTAAAAACGGGCTTCTAACGCTAGAATTTTTCGTTTTTATAAGAAATTTATGGTGTTTATTAGCTTTACTTCTCAGATATTATCCTTTTTTTAAATTTTCGTTCTTTTTGTGTTATTGTTTCGCAAAATATCTAATTAAAATTATTAATAACATTGAAAAATAGAAATCAGATACGTTTTTGAATTTTTTTCATCGAAGAACTAAAATTTTGGCGTTGTAATAAATGTAACATTTAAAAAAATTTACATGATATGTTTTGGATTTTAAAGTACCTAAGATAGCACATTTAGCGTGCTGTAGCCCGTCCCTGGTCGATAAATAAGTTTAGCCCAGTAGCCGGTTGCCGCAAATCTTATGGAAATAAGATATCCAACGGAGCATTAGCCTAACTAATGAGCGCGTATATGGCGTTTAGTGGTTCGGCCGCGATATGAGTTAGTGTTCGTGGCGGCTCGCCTCCGCCCGATACGGGCAAGATATGCGGCCCTGCTTCACGCTGATGCCGCGCTAGGGTCACCATGTCGTCTGGATACAACTAGTATAGCGCGTCGGTACACTAGGTGCTTCTAAGAAAAGATATTATCCCCGTTTTAGATTGTTCCAGTACTTAGCCATTATTTGTTAATACTGTTTTTATTTTCACCGATGTAAATTAAAATCTTTAAGTTGTACTAATTATATAATACATAAATACATATTACGTAGTCGTTGAATCTATATTAATATTATAAATGCGAAAGTTTGGATGTTTGGATGGATGTTTGTTACTCAATCACGCAAAAACTACTATACGGATTTGAATGAAATTTGGCACACAAGTAGATGATGACCTGGAATAGCACATAGGCTATTTTTTATTCCAGAAAAATTAGATGATCCCGCGGGATTCACCAAAAACTTATAATGCAGCGGGCTGCACGCTGCAGCTAGTATCATATATTTGTAATAGCTCAATTGGCTAAAATTAGGCGATGCTTTATAGTAAGAAATACATGCCGCCTATTTGTAAACATATAAGTCTCCACAGCTGAAGATTGCAATAATCACCATCACGATCACCATCTCCTGTTGACATCTGCAACAATAGTGATTTTATGGATTAAAATGGAAGTTAAAAATAAATTATCCATTAAGGGAAAAAAAATAAATACTCTATTATTTCGAAAAAGCACTCATCGGTAGCTTTTCCCAAAATGTTCGTGGACGCAAAACATATAATAGTAATTTAAAAAATTAAACGGGATTCAAATTTCAACTATATTCATACCACAAAAACAGTTGAATCTACTTTGATGAAATTCAAGCCGTTTCCCAGATTAGAATATACCTGGTTTTAGTCAAAAAGAATTATCTTAATGTTAGGTTCCGAGAAATTGGTGGACAAACATACACATATACAAACATACATACACTTACAAAATTTGATACGCGTGCTAGTTGGACGCTTAAATATATCATCATACTCAAATATTGCCCAATTGTTAAATGGATAATATTTCAGTATGGGGATTAAAAATGGGGTTTAGCAGTTTGACATGTATAGCATGTCAGACTATTAAACCCCATTTTTTCGTTGTTTGATAATACTGTAAAGAGCTGTCAGATGTGATAGAAGAGACTTAGAAAGCTACCATCTTTTTACAATAACAAATAAATAAAGCCGAACAAAAAGAACTGATTTTTTAACGGTTCAAATTGCACTGCGTCATATCTTTATGACTCTTTTTTATAGAGGAGGGGGCAAACGGACAGGAGGAGGTAAGTGATTAACGCCGCCCATAGACAACTACATCACCGTGGTCTTGTAGTTGCGTTGCCGGCCTTTTAAGAATGAGCAGGCTCTTTTTTTGAATGTTTCTAAGTCGTATCCGTTCGGAAAATTTCTGCCGATAGCTGGTTCCACATAGGAGTAGTGCGGGGCAAAAAGTGACTCGACTATAAAGAAGAACTGAATTTATCACCAATTCTGCCAATACTTTGCCAACTCTTTCATGTGCTTTGGCTTCTGTAATATGGCCATCATCTTCACAATATTGTTATTTTTGCAAAAAGGGGCTATTTTTGCAGAAACAACAATGTTGGGTTATACACATCTCATATATTACATTACAATTTTCAAATTCGTAGGTTTGTTATATACCCGGTGTTTTCAAATACCTCTACTGGAACCGAGAATTAAATGAAGTTCGATCGTATCGTTACCATTTATCTATTAGATGAGTAGTGCGAGTCCCACCTACGTCAATTCTTAATTCTGTCGTTTTCTAATTTAGAGGTTTTATAAACTATGTTTGTGACGTTAGATCACTACCATAAGGATGGCAAAGTACCATTGCCACTTTTGGGTTTTTACCGGTAATGGTATTCTTATTGAGAGCTATCTCTTTATTTGCATAGATTTTCCATAAAAATAACAGAAATAAAAACTAATTTTTAATCATTGCAAGGTTTTATTTTAAAAGACTGTCCAACAAATATTCGGGCGCACGGTCAACCTACTCTGATGAACTCAACGCACACATCATTCGCCTAGTTATCCTTCCTGCTGACAGCAGCAATTACCGTTTTTGTGAGGTCTAACACTACTCGCTAGAATCCAATCGCACAATGAACAACAGCGTCGCCACTAAATACAATGAGGATATCAATGACAAAGAAATACGTCAAACAAGTATCAAACCTCATTAAAATAGTTAGGTTCTAGCCTAAACTGGTTATATCAGCGGCTAACTAAATGGTACCTGCGACCATAGAGAACACCTATCTATATATACCTATATATGTGCTCGAGCATATTTTTTTATATATTATAAGATAGTAAACAAGCAAATGGTTCTCCTGATGGAAAGAGAAAACCATCGCATATAGAAACCAAAGATGATAATGGTGCGTTGCCATCTTGTGGCGGAGTCTTAATGCCACATGCATAAGTTTACCGGCTACCTTACTCATCAAACTGTAACACGGTAGTGACAAGCGCTGACGCTATCGCGGTAGAAATAGGTAAAGCGGTGGTACCATACCCGGGAGAGGCAATGTAAAAGTCTCCCACCACAACAGTAGTAGTGCAGTAGCCACGATGGTAATGATTCGCATAGCCATATGTTCCCGAATCTTTTGACTCAATGTAAAATGATTCGTGTACTACGCCAACTATTTTGGTGTGAGTCTGATTAATAATTTTTTAGAGTTAGTGTGAAACAAAAGCGCCACTACATTCAAAATTAAAAAAAACCGTTTTATTCAAATGAACGTTTACTGGAACTTTTTCCTTTTAAACTGAAATTTTACAGCTATTTGCATTACTGCTACAAATATCAACGAGTCCCAATAATTATTTTTTAGAACTAGTGTAAAATAAAAGCTGGTCCCACAATTATTAAGCACTGAGAGTCCACACACAAGAGAAAACAAGAGTTATAAATGTGCCGATTATCGAGTACTGACTAAATACACAATTGAAAGCACAATAAGATTGAATCGGCTAGTGTTATTAGGAAGTTATCTAAGGTACACTCAAGAATGTTAAACGACCATTTCGGAGTTAGCCGAAACCGGGCTACTAAAAAGTAGTCGGGCGGCTGCTGTGAGGTAGCATACTGGACTCAAGGTGAAACGGGTGATTCGCGCTGCCGAGGAATGCGGTTGACAAGCTCTCGGAAAGATCGATTTTAAATTTGATTTAATTTTATTGAATATCGATTGTGTTGGAATGCGTAACATATTTCGATAAGAATAGCAGACATAATTGTCAATTTTAATTTAAATTTTTATATTTGTACAAAGTAAAATTAAAATAAGATGTATTATTTCGAAGACCTTAAGTCTAGTACGTGAAAATGATTGGCACATGAATATACGGTATGCTTATTACTTCAAAAACTTGTTACTGAAAAATATAATTTAAAACTAAACACTTCCCGCCACAAATTTAAATCACTTTGAGATCTGTTTATAAAATAATATTTTCATTCAAAATAAATGCTAAAATAATTAAATTAAAAAATTAAAGTGAAAATAATAGATTTTTTTGTAAGTGGACTTTTGAAATTGACAGGTGAAGCCCCTCGCATCACCTGTCAACTTCAATATTCTTTTGATAAAAATCAAATGCTAAATCTGTTGCTAATGCAATGTCTTACAATGCCAGGAATGCCGTCGCCCGCAGCGTTCAATTCAATTCTACTTTGGCGTATTTTACAACTATGAACTACATGACTCGTTCTGTGGGTTAATTGTACCTACATTGATAGATTAGTAAGATTTTTTAGATTTTTACACATTTGTTTTATTTTTTATAGTATGATGCACATTTTCCCCGTGATGGTTCCGGGCTCCTTTGTAGTATAGACCCACTGCTGTTCTGCCAAGCAGGTCTTAAAAGGCGACCGATTGGCTATGCGGGTCACTACCATCGTGGCTACTAACTGGTAGAGTTCTGCATTGTCTCGCCCGGGTCTGGTACCACCTCCTTACCTATTCTTGCGGTAATAGCGTCAGTGCTTGTCACTGTTGTGTTCCGGTTTGGAGGGTAAGGTAGCCGGTAAAACTTATGCATGTGGCATTATACCTCGCCACAAGATAGGAACGCACCATTAACATCTTTGGTGTCTATAGGCGATGGTTGAATCTTGCCATCAGGAGACCCATCTGCTTGTTTGCTATCTTATCTTATACTATATAAAAAAAAACACAAGCTGGCTCTCCTGTTGGATAAAGACAACCATCGCTTAAAGGCATCAAATATATAAAATGGTGCGTTTTCTTAAATGTAATAGTAACGAAATGTCACATGTATAAGTTCAAAGAACACCGCGTTGCGGAAGGAGTAGCTAAGGCGGTGGTAAAACCCGGGAGAGACGTCCGAGGATCTTACATTTAAATTTACAAATAACATTTTAATAAGTAAAAGTCCTTAATCGGTCTTAATATTTTATGTACCTATGTTTAGCGATAATTTTGCACATCACGGTTCGATTTTGATATTTATTCTTTGTTTTATATTTGTTCCGGGTAAGGCTTCCTTTAAATTGGACCAAATGCTGCTGACAGATTCAAGAAACACATAAGATTGAATTGGCTTGATGCACATTACTGCAATTATATTCATACAGGTTATAGCATCTCTATATTCTGTGTTATAGCGATCGGGCTATCTGCTACGCTGCAATACATAAAAAATCAAGTAAATCCTAAATCACGGTATAACAATTATTTATCTTATAACCCTTATTTATAAGTTTCTACGGTTTTCGTCGACGAGTTTCGGTCCCTCGGCAGCACTCCTTGACCTTTCGTGACGTCAATTATCTTCACCGTGCTGACATCACCCCGAAGTGGTCACCATTCCTGCAAAGGCATTATGATAAAAAAATAAAGTAGTAACATTCCCGGTTCCCTTGCGGGATAGGCGAAGTAAGCGGTTTGTCAGTTGTTGAGGTGAGTGGTGATCGCTATCGCTGCATTTCACCGACCTCATTACGATGTCGACTATTCCTAGCGATAATTGGGACCGACGGCTTTACGTGCCCATCCGAGGCACGGGAGTGGTAACACACCGAGTGTCAGCCTCCGAGCTGCTACTGAGTTCAATCTTAAGTACTTGTTAAAACTGCATCATATTGACTTTCTTTGTAAACTCTTGTGGTGTTTCACAATCCTAACTATATATTATAAATGCGAAAGTAATTCTGTCTGTCTGTTTCTTCATCATGCTTAAGCCACTAAACTGATTTGGATGAAATTTGGTACAAAAATAGTTTGAGACCCGAGAAAGGACATAGACATAGGTCTTTATCCAGAAAATCTCATGAGAACGTAAACTATACGGGTAAAACGGACTTTTATTTTAGAAATATTTCCACGCGGACGATTTCGCGGGCACAGCTATTTACAATATATTATTTGCTTTAAAGGTAACCCGTTTCGCTTATCAGAGCATCCATAGGGGGTTTTAGTTTACATAATATGTTTAAACATCACTAACTGTACACACACACACACACACACACGCACAAATACTATTACTAAAATTTTGGCTTGTCTTTGTAACGTGTAAGGGGCCATCCATAAATTACATCAAACGTTTAGGGGGAGGGAGGGGTTTGACGAAGTATGACATTGTGTGACAAGGGGTAGGGAGGGGTCCCAAATTTTTTGACATCACATTTTTTCAAAATATAATATTTTATAATACGTAGGTCACACTATAAGTTTTGCGTAACTTAAAAAACAACGAAAATATTACGTTTATTGCTTTTCAAAATAATCTTCTTTACATTTTAAACATTTTTTCATGCGATCGAATCATTTTTTAAAACAGGAGGACCACAGATCTGAAGGCATGTTTTTTACGTACTGATTGAAGGCTATCACTGCGTCTTCGGAGTTGGTAAAAGTAAAACCTCTCATCAAATCTTTGATTTTGGGGAAATACAGAAATCACAGGGTGCTAGGTCGGGGCTATGCGTAGGATGAGTGACGAGGTGTACTTTTTCGGAAGCTAAAAATGACTTTCTTTTGTTGGCCGTGTGTGAAGAAGCGTTATCATGGTGTAAGAGAATGCGGTTTTTGAGTCGTCTTTCGCGAACTTTTTCTAACACTCTGGGTAAACAAATGGTAGAATACCACTCGGAATTAACACTCTTTTAACAAGTGGAATTGTACAAATGGGACCCGTAGCTGAGAAAAAAACCTGATCATTTTTTACCATCGTTTCTCGACTGTCTCACTTTTGTTGGCCTGTTCTCATTTTAAAACACCCATTCACAAGATTGCTGTTTTTTTCGGATTCAAAACAACAAGTTTTTCAGTTTTCTGATAAAAACAACATTGCCCGGGATTGGAAAGTGTCCGGTTGGCGATAGGCTTGCCACCTATCACATTTGTGGGACCAAGTATCTTCGGCTAATCGTGGGTGCACTTGTTGTACCTCTGTCTACCCTTTCGGGGATACGGGCGTGAAGATACTTTTTTTTTCAAAACAATAAATCCACGTTTCGTCTCCTGTGACAATGCCATAAATAGCATTAGAATGTCTGTGGTCGTACTTCAGTATCATCTGTGAGCACCATTCCACGCGAGCCCACTTTTGCTCCGCTGTCAGTTCATGAGGGATCCAACGACAACAAAGTTTCCGAACTTTCAATTCTTCGTGTAAAATTTTCTGAATATGGCTCATACCAATCCCCCAATAGCCCTCAAATTGTCTCATAGGTAATCCGGGGGTTTTCTTCAATTAACCGCTTAACAGTAGCCACATTATTTTCGTTGACGGCAGTTGAAGGCCGCCCTTCACGAAATTCGTCATGTAAAGACCATTGCCTCACGGTGCTAAAACAAGGTGCTTCTCTCCCAAAAACATTTTGAAGACGAGCGGCATAGCCTTGCGGAGAAAGAGAACTTTTAAAATCATAAAAATCATCGCTCTAAAATCCTTTCGACTTTTCGAATTCCATTTTCGTTGTGTACGTAGAAATTTGATGTGTGATAAAAAAAGAATTGACAAATCATTTCCCGCCAATTGTTTTTTTTTATTACTAAGAAGGTTGCAACGTTTTAAAATATAACACTCGAAATTCAAATATTTCCGATTAGGTAGAAGTGCAAAACTTTTAGTGTGCCCCATGTATCTAATATTGCAAGAGTAAAATTAAAAAGGCAGGTCTGTATAGATAAAAATAATTGAATGATATCATTATTCCGATGTAAAATTGTAAAATATGTGACATCACACTAGGTACGGGGTCTTACAAATATGATCAGCTGTGACAAGGATGGGGGAGGGGTCAAAAAATCATAAAATTCGTGTGACGTAATTTATGGATGACCCCTAACAGGAAAAATAATTGTAAAACAGTACAAGAGTTTAAGAAAATCATATAATCATTACGATTTATGTTAGCAATTACAGTTCACTTAAAAGAAGTGATCAAGCCACTTACAATGTTGCTAATTGCAAGGAATTTATGTGAGGCCAGCGTGTGGACGGAATGGTCTCAAACTGTCTGTACAATGTGACTCCGGCCGCGGCCGCGGCGGATGCTTCCGGCTGCCAAGCGGCGAGCGGCGGTCGCTGCGACAATTATTTATGTTGTATTTGTTTACTTAAGGTGATATGATAAGTAAACAAATGCAACACAAATGCAAGCCATCTTTGTGTTATGCTCTCAACAAATCCTTGGCCATATCGCATCATTAAGAAGTCAGAAGTTACAGGTCCTACATGTTCGAAGCTTAGTCATTGCCTTTGCTATATACGAAATTGCTTAATTCTTATTGTTATTCTTAAAATCTATATATATAAAAATCAATCCCTATTTTCCTTGGTCACGACATCACGCCTTAATGGCTGGACCAATTTTGGTAATTTTTTTTTTGTTGTGTTTGTAATTATAAGGAGAAGGTTCTTATAAAAGAAAATATTAAGAAAATTGCGCTGAAAATTAGAAAATTTAAGAATACTTAACCACCATATAAAGTTTAATGCCATTTTTGCTGCGTGGAAGGACAATCCCGTAGTCTTATATAAATTACGTGTCACGTTGTTTGTCCGCTATGGATTCCTAATATGTAAGGCAAAACAACGTTTGCCGGGTCAGCTAGTTATAATATAAAACTTAAGATAGTTTTTCAATATAATTTAAATAAACGAAATAGTAGAAATTACAACCAAGTCTTTTGGATTTATTATGCAAAACAGCTGTCTTTAAATAATGCTAGCTGCAGCGTGCAGCCCGTTGCATTATAACATTTTTTTGGTGAATCCCGCGGGAACAACTTATTATTCGAGGAAAAAAGTAGCCTGTGTGCTATTCCAGGTCGTCATCTATATGTGTTCTAAATTTCACCCAAATACATTCAGAAGTTTTGACGTAATTGAGTAACAACCATCAATCCATCCATCCATCCATCCAATCATCCAAATTTTCGCATTAATATAGATTCTAGCAATGAAAATATTATATTTTGCTTTTGTAGGGTCATATATTTTTATATAAAATAAAATACCCTCCAAACCGGAACATGACACTGACGATATTGCGGCAGGAAGAGGTGGCGCGGTGGTACGAGCCCCGGGCGAGATGTTACAGAACTCTACCACCTAGTATTTACAACAGTAGTGAGTCGTGAGGCAACGGTTGGCTTTTTACGAAATACCTGGCCGAATGATAAAGAAATAAAAAAAATGTGTAAACAGTTGACCCTACGGGCCATCCCTGAAAGTTCCCACTAAATTAAGGTATTTTAAGCTCAAAAGAGTAAAAAATATTAGCATAAATTTTCCAGTTCAAACATATATTTTATTAAAAATGGCACTATACTTATTTTTGAAAAGCTGTATGTTTTGAAAACGATGATGGCATTCAACTTAATTTTTGAGATCTAAAGTATTGCTCTAGCTAAATAATCGATAGGTGAAAAAATTTCGATGCATTAATTTCTTCCGTAGTTGTAAGAGATATTGGATAGTTTTAAGAGATATTACCAGCTTCCACGATCAGCAGTAACAGTGGTTAACAAACTTACATCATGATGCCAAAGTCTTATATTATAAATCACAATTGATCGCCTCTGTGGTCTAGTGGTTCAGCGTTGACATTGACCACATGAGGTCCCGGGTCCGATTCCCGGGTCGGGCACTTAAAAAAAGTGTTTTTTCATTTTTCTGATAAACACAAAGTTGCACGGGATTGAAAAGTGCCCGGTTGGCGATAGGCTTGTCACCTATCACATTTGTGGGACCAAGTATCTTCAGCTAATCGTGGGTGCACTTGTCGTACCTCTGCCTACACGTGCGACACACGCACTACACTACACTACACGCACGTGCGTACGAGCGTGAAGATACTACTACTACAATTGAATATGTAATTATTAACAGAACAATATGTCATCTTGTTCTGCTCAATAACCTAGTATGTATTACAAAATCCTAGCGAATGTCAATTTTCCGTGGTATGTTCTAGACAAATGGTAATCACCAGCGGAACACTGATAAATCATTTGACGCCAACGAGCGGTTGCGATTCGCCGCGGATTCCGGGCGAGGGCTGTCAGTCAAGCCACGGGCTAATTAAACGCTATCTAATTACTACAATACCACCAGTCCTTACCTACAATATGTATTTCCACCACTCAGAAAGCTCCTCAGCATACTTTACTAAATAAGCCAGTTTGATCTAATTATGCAATGGCCTTCTAAAGGTTATTAATGTTTTTTTTTTAACTTCCAAGCTTATATACCGGTTGATTCCTAAATCCGATCAATACCTATTCTTTTCCTTAAAATACTGCCTTAAATGCCGCAAATCAGATCAGCATCGGTTTACTCGTTCGAGGTGTATCGTTGATGGGACATTTACAAAAATGTGTTTGGAAGGAACTTTCGACAGGGTTTCAACCCATCGACTTTACACACAAGATAGTATTTTCGTAGTTTAAACTACCTACTATAATTCCGTTCAAAAGATCGAAATCGATTATCGCGTTCAAGAGTTCCAACTTTTCAAAAATCAAAATAGATAGTTCAATTTTCAACAAACTAGATTTTTGAGCTCAAAATATATTCAATAGCTTGAAGAGCTCAACCATCAATGCTTAGGAATATTTTTATCAGTTATAAGCTTAAAATACCACAAATTTGCGGAAAGTTTCACCCTTTGGGTCTCCGGTTTTTACGGTTCCGTACCTAAAAGTTAAAAACGGGACCCTATTACTAAGCCTCCGCTGTCTGTCAGTCTGTCACCAGGCTATAAACCGTGACAGCTAGAAAGCTGAAATTTTCACAAATTATGTATTTCCGTTGCCACTATAACAACAAACACTAAAAATAAAAAAACGAAAATCTAAAGGGAAATAAATATCTCCATACAACAAACGTAATTTGGTGCTGTTTTTTTTATAAATGATGGTGCGGAACCCTTCGTGCGCGAGTCCGACTCCAAGTCAATTCCGGCCAAGTGCGGCCGGTTTTTATTTTAATATTTTGATAGCAAAGGATATGCGAGAAGATATGCAATTCTGACAGCAGACGATTATTTGGTGGTGCTATATAACATGCGCTCATAGATATAACAGCCACTAATTTTCCGGTTGCATCCAGCCGGAACTGACAGTGCCAATTGACACTGACTCATAGCAGTGGCAACAGTTGAGGTAACAGTTTGGACCCTGATTTTGTCATATAGCACCTATTGCGATAACGATGGTAAATGTGCCAGATATGGCTCGTCTCTCCTGATGAATCCTGTCTGCCAGACGGCTCGTCTCTCACGAGCTGTCTGGCAGACAGCGTTCATAAGGGTCTCATTACTCATGAATCGTCAAAATGAAGTAGCCCTGCAATTGACGCGTCTAATATCGCGGCTATAATTACTCGCTATTCAATGGAGCTGACGGACGGACGGCCGCGGCTCCGTCGCGCATCGCCGGCATTCCGGCGCTGTGGCCGCCGTCCCGGGACATTAGCGGCGACACTCGCGCCACTTACCTTTGATTGATAACACATTATAATTGCTGATAATTGCTCGTGGAAAACACCTTAATGGTAAACGCGCATTATTGCTCAAAAGTGTTTTTAGCAAGGTTGTTGCTGATGCAACGATTTACTGTGTGCTGATTCTTTCAGATAAATAATCAGCGGATTCTGATGCTGATATTAATTAATTACTTAAATAAAATATATTTTACTAAAAAAATATTATTAGAAAATCTATATTAATAATATAAATGCGAAAGTTTGGGTGTTTGGATGTTTAGATGGATGTGTGTTACTTAATCACGCAAAAACTACAGAACGGATTTGAATGGAATTAGGTTCACAGGTAGATGATGACCTGAAATAGCACATAGGCTACTTTTTATCGCGGGATTCGCCGAAAACTTTTACATTGTAGCGGGCTGCACGCTGCAGCTAGGATAATAATATATTACACACATCAAAAAAATTGAAAATTGAAGAGAAGAGAAAATTGGGAAAAAATCAGTAACTTCCATAAAGGTACTTCACAAATAGTAAAAAATTTAAAAGTTTCGTTTATAATAAATATTAGATTTTAGAGCTGTGAGCTCAAAGTGTATGCTTAAGTGTCGTTTTTACTGCTTAGAGCTAAAATAATTCAACTTAGTGGGAAGTTTCAGCGATGGTCAAGACTGCTAAATGATCTAGAGCAGGCATTTTCAACAATAAAAAAGTATGTATGTGCGGTTGTACCGGCGTAATTTTCATTATCAAAGTTTCACGACACACCGATAAAAAGAAGTCAAGTAACCAACTTTTTTAAATAACTAGATAACAAACAAGCAGATGGCACTCCTAATGGAAAGGGAAACTATTGCCTATAGACACGAAAGATGGTAATGGTGCGTTGCTATCCGTGTAGCGGGACAGCAATACCACATATGTAAGTCTACGGCTACCTTACCCTCGAAACCGGAACACGACCTATTGCGCCAAGAATGGGTAACAAACTGGTACCATTAACGGCGAAGCGGCGGGTGAAACGTTGCAGAACTCTACCACATAATAGTCACACTGGTAGTGTTACGTATAGCCAATCGGTCGCCTTTAACGACCTGCCTGGCAGGACGGCCGCTGGCCTGTTCTCCGAAGGAGCCCCGACCAACATGGGGGCTTAGAGAATCAACTAGTTTACTTTTTTTTAATAACCTTTAGCTAATCAGCTCTTGTCTTTAAAAATCTGAGTTGAATCGTACCGTACATCGAAACAAACCGTAAATCGAAACAAAATTAGTTAATCGTTCGGAAATCATAATTGACGAAATTTTTTGAAATAACCGTTATTTCGACTTGACTTCGTCTATAGATTAATGACGCGTCGTATTCGTGTGGCAGGATGGCAATATTTTGACCGCCCCGTTGGTCGAGTGGTTAGTGACCCTGACTACGCAATCAACGGAGCTCGGGTTCGATCCCCGACGGGGCCAAGCATTTGTGTGATGAGCATAAATGTTTGTATTTCCGGCTTTGAGTGTTTATTATATATATTCTAGTATTTATATATGTATTTCTATGTATTAGTATCGTTGACTAACACCCATAACACAAGCAAATAATTTGCTTACTTTGGGGTTAGATCAGTAAGTGTAATTTGTCCCGTGAATATTTATTTATTTATTTATTTTTAGTCTTAAGTTGTATTTATTTGAATAATGATAATAATGAATGGATAAATCTCAATTTCGCAGAGAGGGAAGGTCGGTGCTATATCACTAACATGCTACTCACTACACTAATGTTATCAAGAGATAACGTTTGTTATGCATCTTTGAAATTACTGAAACAATTTTAAAAATTCTTGTTATTGTTATGTACTGTACTTGTTATTGTTATGTACTGTACTTGTTATTGTTATGTACCAAAATTTCCTTGAGTACGAAAGCAACATTCTATTCCATTTTTTTTCGTGGAATTGGGACCTACGTGCATTATACTGCGGGAAATGGCTAATAATTTCTATATTATATAAAACATACTTAAATAGAACGAATCTGCAGTGCCATATTAAATTAACATTAAGGTATATCAGTAGATTTATTAATGTTAAACATTGCAAATAATTAAAATAAAAAATCATGAATTTGTATTCAAATGTCTGTAATTTTTATGTCATTCTATTCCTGTCTTCATTTAACTGGGTTTTCACGTGTATTGTTCAGTTCAGCGGGCGTTACAAATAATGTAGCATGACGTATTCAGATATCTGGCTAGTTCGTAAAGCTTGGCTCGGTGTCGATGGTGCGTAGTGACCGGCGACGGTATGCGCTGGCGCACCACCCTGACAGCTGATGCATGGCTCTCGCGACACTGCCACCAAAATAGCGGGCTATCACACGCGTCACACGTGCGCAGATTTACTGACGGCCCGTTATCAATGATCACCAGTTCAATTGTTTAGTGTAAGCCTGGTAGGCGAGGGGCTATTTAACTAATACAGTTTGCAATTTTTTGCTGATAGGTATGTATTGTTGCTGTGGTAACAATCAATTTAGTACTTCTTCATTTCTTTGTAAATTTCCAGAAAACAGAGCTACATTCAATTAATTATTTCATATTATTCATTCGACTCGTGCTACCTCCAAGTTCGTGCCATCTATACTAATTACTGATATATAAAACTATTATAAAAGAAATCCATTTAGCTTTTTGTAACTAATAAACCTAGAATTGACCAGATCTCTCTTTTTTTACCTTATCTTTGATCTTATTTTACCATTGGAAAGCTACACTATCCAGGAGTGATACAGGTTATTTTTTCACAATTGAGTACTGATTTTGGATGACGCGAGAAAGCTCGCGAGTTACAGTTAGTATTTTATCTTTAATACGAGTTCGTGGCATATTCGTTGTCACACTGATCAGTCTCAACAGAACTGTCCTGTTTGTCACTTCTTAAATCATTACTTTAAAGTTAGGTACAAAAAGTAATAAAATAATAGAGATGACAGTTAATTCGTTAATAAAATAACATTAAAATGTTGTTAGGTCATAAAGTTGGTAGCACGTCGATAACTCTTGACGCGAGGAGATCTAATCTAAATATACTAGCGGAGTGGTGCTTTGTTCCGGCGGCCAACGAACTACGGACTCGCCTCGAGACAGATTTATAGACCACCAACTTGATCGTCTATTGGCTATTGGAAACATTCGCAGAACTGATGCGGACATCTCGCTAAAACAATTTATAAAACTGTCATGGAATTTTTCCTTATATTGCGTTTGCTATCTGCGGACTGCCAATTTGCATAATGCAATGTGCTAAGCAGTAATTGACACAAGTTAGCATTTTATTTCGTTCAATTTCTTTTAGATTATTTAGAATCAGGTTTTGAACAAGCAATCTAGGGACTCTCGGTTATTAGAACATCTAGAATAACAATGCAATCAAATGGATCGTATGCGACGGTTGCGACGGAGTGGACAGTTATGTTCTACAATCGAAAAGCGGAACAAACAAAATAAGTATGAGAATTACTGACGCCTTTTCGCTACGCGACGAGGGACCACGGAGGCAAAGACTGTACATATAACATTGGGCCATAAAAATAGAATAGTTAAATACCCAGTATTCGAAAAGGTTTAAAAAAAGAATCGTGTACGCCTACGAAAGAAAATTATATTAAATTCAAGTTGTTAACAGAGTACTGCTAGCGAGAAATTTCTTTTTTTAATGGGCAATTGACCCACCTATCGTTTTCATCACTGTAACTTCTGTAAATCAGAATGAACAGCTACACATTATCGGATTCAGGTAAAAAACTGTAGGTTTTGTGGCGGCACACTAGTAGCGCCACCTAATTAACAAAAAACGACAGTTTAACAGGATCGTCCAAAGTCCCGTAAAGTAGTATAATTTATTGAAGTGTTACCTATCATTATTGGTGTCAGATCTGAAGGCAACCTGACGAACCTACTGCATATTCATGTAACAAGTCGGGTGGCAACTTACTTGTTACTATTTGAACCCATGTACTGATATGACGCAATTTACGATGTTATAAAGGATAGCGATAGCTCTTGGGCTTTGGCAATTCAAAGTAAGTTACTATTACCGTATCATACATTGACTGGCTCGTTGGTCTAGAGATTAGTCTGTTCAACACAGATCTTGAGATCGATTCCTGGGCCGGGCAAGATAATACTATCATTTGGTGATGTGTAAAACCACTTGCGTCTCGCAAAAGCACGCACGCACACGCGCGCCTCGGAAAAGCACGCAATGTCGGTCCGTCCCAAATAACAAACGTCAAAGCGTTTCCACGAGATAAACACTAATTTCACCAGCTGACAAATCGTGTGGAACCCCGATTTTTTTCGTACTGGTACGGGTCTTTTGTTATTGGCCGTTGCCTTTCTGTCAGGCAATTTTTAAAAGACGAACGAAATCATAAATGTGTTTTTTTGAATTCGTTCGTGTTTTATTTAATCACCTAGTACCTAGCTATCGTCGTAGCGACTAGGACTAGTTCTGCAATATCCGCCCGGGTTCGGCACTATCCTCTTGCCCATAACTGCTGCGTTAGTGCCAGTTCTTTTCCGATTTGGAGAGTAAGGTAGCCGGTACAGTTATATTTGTGGCATTTAAACTCTATTTGGTGTCTATGGGCGATGGATGTCTCCGTCACGAGAACCATCAGCTGTTAACTTGTAACATAAAAAAACGATATGATTATTTTAGTTTGTTTCACTCTGCCTACTCTGCAAGAGAATTAGAGTTATAGCATTTTTTTTTGAAGAGTAGTATAGCATAACTGAGGAAAAAGTACCACTCAGTGGTATAACACCTAGCAAATTTTTTGTTGTGATAGAACGTAACGCAGACCAACGAAAAGAACATATGAAGAGACGTGTCCACTGATATTAGATATTAAACTTATAAATAACGGAAATGGTGCTATAAATGGTGGTTCACCCAGTGCCGGTTATTAGCAATACAAAACACACACTCAATGCATCACTGACACGAGTGGAAAACATCTATTCTCCGCGCCATGACTGACTGCTGACAAAATTAACAAAATCAGCGCACGGCTCTATAAAAAGAATAAGTTTTAATAGTATTGTATTGTTTTGTTTGTCGGTTTGTCGCAGCGGCTCGTGTGCCGATAATAGAATGGTTGAAATAGAGAGGCGGCGATTGACAAACGATATCTCGTCCGCGTATTAAATGCCGCTGCTTCTGGGAACGTTGCGCCAGGGACGCTATTTAAATGTTTCGGGTTCGGTTCTCACGGCTGTTATCATTCATACGTTTCCTATTGAACACAGACTATTACGGAAAATGTTATGTTCTGCAACTGAAACAGCCTCGATATAATTATATTTTAACCACGCAACGCAAAAGAAATGTTATATTTTCACCAGATAATTACCCTCGTTTTTTCCATACCATTATACAGTAAACGGGTGGCTATTTAATGGTAAAATGTATGTACTTTTGTTATTATATTGTTTCGTATTATTGACGACAAAACGTTAACGATACGTTATTTATTACACAAGGGAGATATTAAGCCATATAAATGATGTTCAAGCTGATAAAGTTTTGCGACTACTTGGCCGGATGTTCCCGTCACCACGACGGGAGTTGTTGCAAGTTGCAATCGTCGTATTCCGGCGGCAAGGTAACAAGAGCTCCTTAGCACAAAAATACCAACGCGTTAAGACGAAAAGACGTTATCTTTAATTGTGTTATATAAAATGATTTACACGCAAAGTATGAGTGTAAGGCTAGCGGCTGGCCGCCGCCGCCGCCGCCCGCTCTCCGTCGGTTTTCAAATTTGCCAGCGTTTAATTGAGAGCATTCGTCTCGTGCCAGTTCCTGCATTCCGATCATTGTGCTTTAAATCTCTCTAATCGGTCCAATATCCCTCGTATAATACTCAGTCACTGTGCGTGTATTCAACGGAAATGGGGATAAATTTAAATTACATTTAGTTATTAGCCAGAAATAGCATCAGTAGTTGTCACTCTTGTGTTCCAGTTTGGATGATAGAGTCGACGGCAGACTCGTGAGCGAGATATTGTCCTTGCTCTCTAAGATATTGTTTGTCTGTTTTCATCAAGAGTTCCATCTGCTTGTAAGGAACCTCCTCTTCAGGGGCATGTCTCAGAGTGTGGATGTTGTAGCAGCTCAAACAATCATAAACGCTACAAGAAAGTAAAAAATAGAAAATAATGAGATTCAAAAATGAAATGAATAGGTTTTTTAAAAATATGAAATTTTCTATTCAGTAATAACATTTCACGAACGGGTGTTCGTGAAATGTTAAGCATTGAAGTGGTAATTTTTGATTCAGTTAACATCGTTGGTGTCTGCGATAGATATCTATCATATAAATCATACTCCGTGAACCACAATGTTCCCGTTCCCGTGTTGGTCCGGGCCGGCTATCAAGATTTACGTAAAAGGCGAAAAATTGGCAATACATGTCACTATCATTCTGACTACTAGGTGGTAGAGCTCTGCGCGTTTCGCCCTTGTTTACTATCCAATGATAAAAATAACGTTCTCATTCCATGTACCGGACGTTATAATTTGATAAGTAATTTGTATAAGTGGACGTGTTAAATGTGCTTAAATTAATAATAAACATAGGATTATATGTCAATCATTATTTGTTGTGTCACAAAACTTAGACAATAGGAGCTGTCCCTTCAATCCCCCTAATCGGTTTACGGCGTCATGTAACCCGCGCGCAATATCTCGAGGGTCGGGCGATGAATTTCTGAACAATGACAATAAATGGTCCCCAAAACATTGAGGGGTGCCCTTGCGATGCGCGCCATCAAAGCAAATATTCGGGACCTCGAGGGTTGGTGCCGCGGAAAAACTAATAAAAGCTACCATTACACGGATATATGGATCTCCAGTATGAGGAAACATTTCCACATGTACTCCTCGGGGCGTATACTCTTATAGATACATATATGTGTTTTTATATCATAAGATAGAAAAAAATCAGAAGGCTCTCTTGACGGAAAATAAAGACCGCCGTCAACAGACATTAATTCTGTCAACGGTACGTTGTTAGCCCTGTGGCATGGATGAAATATCAGATGCTCAAATTTACTTATCTTTACCCTCCAACAATTACAAGCACTGACACTATCCTATAGAAATAAGTAGGCAATGTAGGTACCAAACCTGAGGGAGATATTGCATAACTTTAATACCTAATAGAGCATTAAAGGTCCATTTAAAAAAATGTTTTACTAAGGTACCTATCTAAAATATTTCCCGGACCAAAAGTATCCTATGAGTGGACTGTAAATCTTACAATCAATTAAGCTGTTTCGGAGATACTTAGAAAATTATCAGGCAAACAGACAAAATCTCTTAAAAGGCTTTTTTGAGTGCTGGCAGCGTAGTGATAAACGTAGGAACTCAAAACTCACTATGCGTTATAGAAACTCGGTTGAAATTCAGCTCTACGGCAAGCTTCTTCATTGTTGCCAGCGCTGCACGTAGTAGTTCCCAAAATTGTACAATTAAAAAACAATAAAATCGTGCTCATTAAAATAGTAACTACTTTATAGTGGTATTTTATTGCCGCTTAAATTTGATGTCGAGAAATAAACATATGTATGCAAAAAGCTTTTTTTTATTTTAAAAGATCCAGAAATACTTGTTTGACGTTTTAAAATCTAGCATTTAGTGTGCGATATAAATAAGTTAATATTAGAGTGTAATATATATTTTTTTAACTTCCATAGATTAGATAGCACACTGATAAGACTTGAAATAGCCTTATTGAAATTAACAGCAGAAAATAGCGAAAGGGGAGATGCCGGGAGGGATGCGAGTCAATAAGCGCATTCCGGCTGCACCGCGCCGAATTGAAAATCAAATAATATTGTGTACAGCGAATTAGGTGCCGGCAGCTCGAGAGCAGGGGGCCACCAATTGCTAAATTTATTGCTGCGATCTTTACGATTAAAATATGACGGAATATTTTGTGGAGAATTTGTTTTATTATTTGACTCGTCAAACATTAAAACAAACTCGAGTTATTAGTCGTACTGTCGTGAATGTTTGAAATGTTTTATGTGATGTTAAATTAATTTCGCCTCGTAGTCTAGAAGTTAGCTTATTCTGCTCAAGTCGTGAGGCCCTAGGTTCGATCCCCGGGTCGACATAAGTGTTATTTGATCGATTTAAAAGTTATGACTTTCTCGAGGTATTTATCGAAAATTCAAATTCTCAGTAGCAGTAGGAGCTCGGAGTCTGGCAGTAGAGTGTTATCACTCCCGCGCCTCGTGTGGGCACGTGCCTACAGCCGGTGATCCCGGTTATCGCTAAAAATAGTCGGTAATCGTTATCGTTACAGGTTAGTAGAATACAGCGATAGATCACAATTTCTCTGACTAACCGACAAACCGGTGAACCGTAGTGAACTAGAAAGTCTACAGGCGTTCCGTTTACTCTGCTTACCCGCAAGGGAGTTTATATTAAATAAAGAAAATATTAATATTTACTTAATTGTGTGACGGTTGTAGCTCCACTTAACACCGGCACGCCGGCTGCTTTCTGGAAGTCAGCTAGCGAGATGTGTGCTCATTGTCACCGCCACACTGACTAACTGTGACGGCCACCACTGACCATTAGCGATGGCTGGGGACAACAGGTTTACGGACATTTCAGTGGAACAGAACTGTTGACACACCACTATCAAAGTCCGACAGAATCGGGCCACCACCATCGTTCCTACTAGGTGGTAGAGTTCTGAATTATCTCGCCCTAGTCTGGTACCACCACCTTACCTATTGCTGCCGCGATAGCACAATGCTTTGTCACTGTCATGTTCTAGCTAAAAACCGTAAGGTAGCCGGCAAACTTATGCATGTTACATTAACACCTCGAAACACGGTTAGAAACGCACTTTGAAGACTACAGCCGATGCTTATCTCTTTCCATGAGGATATCCAGATAATTTTTTGCTATCTTATGATTTAAAAAAATATATGTAACTTAAAAGAAACTCAATAATACTTTGCTTGATCCTGAAATTAAACGCGGGACTTCATAATCTGAGCCATACTCGGTCAAGAGTTAGTTTATGTCGCCATCAGAATGTTCGTTTGCAATTGGCCAAGAAAAAGCTATTTTATGTTCATATAGACAGGAAAAAACATACTAAAAAGTATTTTAAATATGTGCTATATATTACCAACATCAAAACAACAGGTGGCAAAATGGCAAATGGTTATATTGGAGCGTTATCAGTGAGCAGCGACACCGTCCGCGTTAACAGCATAGATAACTCCGCAGCCCGCCGCATCCGCCCATACCGCGTGCCTTCCGCGCGCTTCACACGACACATTATGAATATTAGCCATCAGAATTGATACCCATATAAAGTTTATGCATGATAACATTATTAAGCTATAATTAAATCACATCAATAAAATGGAAAAGTTTATGATTATAGCTGATTTTATATAATCATTATAAACTTTCAAGTGTGGCGACAAGCTTTCCAGAGTATCAAGATAGTTATGTGTGGTATTGTAGATTAGAGTTTATGAATAATTTCATTTAAATATTTACAGATACGTCTCACTTGTGTCATTAACAAACCGAGTTATCTCATCAGCCATCGTAGCTGCCAGCGACACGTTAGAAAGGTGTGAAAATGATGTAAGCGTCAGGTGGTGTGTCACGTTGTAATTGGCAGCTAAATAATTAACATGCCAAATATTTTATACAATTTATAAAAACTATACGTGTACTTGACAATCATGTAATTGCGGACTCTGTCTACACTAATATGATTTGTTTGTTTGCAATGAATAAACTCAAAAGCTGTTAAGCCGATTTTAATTTTTTTTCACCAATGAAAAGCTACGTGATTCCGGAGCAACACAAGCTACTTTCATAACCGATTAAGGAAAAGGAAGTAATGTTTTTGCACATAGACAAAGTCACGGGAAACGGCTAGTAATAAATAAATAAATACGTCCATAACTGCGGCGGTGTAGATAGAGATGCAACTAGTTCATCCACGATTAAGCCAATGATAAGATAGCAAACAAGTAAATGGCTCTCCTAACGCAAATAGACCACCACTTCTATGGACAAAAATCTGTAAACGGCCCTTGACCCTGCAGGCCATCCCTGACACTTCTCGCTGCATTAAGGTATTTAAACTATTTAAGCATAGATTTTTTCAATTCAAACGTCTATTTTGTAAAAAAATGGCAGTATGTTGATTTTTGAAAAGCTGTATATTTTGGAAACGATGATCGTTTTTTATCATTCGAATGGCATTCAACTCAATTTTTGAAACCCAAAAAAATGCTTTAGCTAAATAAACGATAAGTCCCAAAATTTCGAAGCAATGTCATAAAACTTATTTTTTTTAATTTTTCGTCATTGATAAATCCCAAACAAATTGATCGATTTGATCCAATTAACGGTATTGGAAGCAGTTTTTAAAGGAGAAAAGCTGATAAGATTTTTTAAACAGTCTGTGTATTAGTCTGAAAGTTATTTCAAAAATATTAAGTAAGTTTGCAAACAACATCGTAATTTTAATACTTATTTGAAAAGCTGTAACTTTTGAAAATAAATTTGATTTTGATTTTTAAAACAGCATTCGACGTAGTTTTTAGTGCTAAAATATCGTAGAATACTAAAAAATAATTGGTTGAAAAATTTCGAAGTTATGTCGAGAAAACACTTTTTTCAAAATTTTTCGTCAACGATTACTCCCAAACGGATAAACCGATTTTGATGAAATTTATACATTAGACGTAGTTTTTTGAGGAATAAAGCTGATTAGTTTTTGTACTCAATCCGTACATTAATATGGCAGTAATATTTAAAAAAATACTGTTTCGTCAAATTTTATTTTGGGATTTTTTCAAAATTTTTCAAAATCTCCTAGGTTGATTTGGTTGAAATTTTCAGGAAGTCTAAGTTAAGCTGAATTCAATCGAATGCCATCAACCGCGTTTCGATCGGTCAAGCCGTTCAAAAGTTATAGGATGTTTACATACACACATTCACACACACGCGCACACACACACGCACGCACACACACACACACACAGAGAGAGAGAGAGAGAGATACTGACGACTTTGTGAAAATAGATAGAAAAGTTTCCTAGGATCTTAAAACGTGAAAATCTGGTGAAAAGTGAATTTTTGAAAATCGAAGCATAATGAGTAACTTCCTTATCTTCATACGTAGCAGGAAGTTAAAAAGATATAAATGGCACGTTGATATCTGTGCGGTGGTATATTAATAAGTGCTAGCGATCGCCTGCGGCCGAAATTCGACCGCAACTATGAGTAAGTTTGACAGCTGACTTTAGCCGTAAAGAAAATAGTTTAGTATGCATGTGTGTTAATATCATGTATGTAACATGAATATAGTGTGCGTAAGGTTTATTTTTATCTCTATTAAGTAAAAGAATTTTAAAAATGCATTTAATATAATTTTAATTAATTTTATTTAAAAATATAAGGTTTCTGCACTCCTCCGCAATGTTAACTTCAACTGTGCCAAATTTCATACGCCTCCGTTCGCGCAATTGTCTTAAAAAGGGATCTAAAGTGAAATTCCTTCACGTATTAATATATAGATATAAATATAAGTTTGCCAGCTACCGCACCCACCAAACAGGAACACGACACTGGCGAGCGTTGACGCATAGCGCGGTTACCGAACTCTACTACATAGTAGTCGTAATGGTGTTGACACGTGTAAACAATAGTTCACCTTTAACGAGTTGCCTGAAAGAACGGCCGATGGTCTGCCCACGTAAGGGGGCCCGGATCAACACGGTGTGGATGTGACACGTGGCCAAACATGCAATAATTTTCTAAACTACGGTCTCCGCTACATCACTGAGGTCACAATTGATGTCTTTGGTTGCTAGGAAAATCTCAATAGCAGCCTAGAATCTATTAATGAGGTATAAAAGAGCACGTAAAGTTGTAGACCCAGTTATCTCAAATAATAACCGATAAAGTAAACGTGTCACCTACGTTGAACAGCTGTAATGCAAGCGGTGATATTTATTTATTTATCCAGATTTTACAATTATGCATTGCTTCTCTCTTATGAGATTGGCTGTGTAAGAGAGAAGCAATGCATAAAGACTGTCGTGCGAACTCATCGCACCTGAAGAGTCGAAAAGAAGATGAAACAGTGAAATCGCCATCAAGGCTTGGCAGGGCTAAGGCCGGACTGAGTTGTTGGGAATTTGTCAGCTAAGAGGGAAACCAGAAACCAATAGGTCATCCAGCCCCTGTGCTGGTTCAGGCGTGCGCCGAACTCAACATCGTTAGCTTATGACAAAGCGTTTCGTACTTCATGTACTCATCAGATGGACGACAGCCCATTACGCTGTAGATTTTACAATTATTTGCCGTGTATTACTAAATTCCTTATGAAATATCCACTAATTATCTTTCTTCTTGCCAGGTAGATTGTAACAGCAATACTACTTGGACCAATAGAGGTAATACTTTTTGAAGACTTCACAACGCGATGAGTAAAGCGCCAGGCTCTGTCGCGGGTTTATGGAGCAGTAGTAGACTTAGATAAAATGATTTATATAAAGTGTTGTGTTTTGGTGTCGCAGATAATACCTGTAAACGGCGGCTGGCTGATTTGCCATCGGGAAATCCTTTTTTATTTATTATCATCTTATAAATTCTTAGCTGAGCGTGTAATAAAAGTTTTAATGTTGCAAATATCAACTTCAAGTCGATTACAATTGCCTTACTCTGCGAGTAATGTATCCAGTTAATTTGCTGATAAAAAAATATATTTAATCAAACTTACATAACTTTTACACATTTATTTCTGAATGTTTCTATGTTTAATTTTTGACCCGAAAACTGGTTCAGTGGTTTATCCCTGAAAGCTTAACGCTGCAGCCGCACTTGCGTCTATCGTAACGAAGTTATATACGCGCTAAGCCACACGCTGTCCGGAATGTATGCGACAATAGCCGGTCACATCTGCATTTATCGTGTCATTGCATGAAACTTTGTGACGATAGACGCAAGTGCAGCCCCAGCATTACAGACATACTGACGGACAAATAAACAAACAGACTTTTTTGCATTAATAACATTAGAATGGAAGTATGGATATGGGTTTTAAACAAGAAAAACAGCGCAATAATGTTCGGACACCTACCCGTTAACTACCCTTACACTTACATTTTTGCAATAAAAATTAATACAAAAACTAGTTACAAGTTTTACACGTACATTGGTGTGTCTGTTTTTAACCGAAGTCCAAGATGGTTCTTGGCTATGTTTGATGGAAATAAAAATACACCTACAGAATATTCAGCACTTGCACCAGGGTTTCAGTAAATATTTAAAGTAATAGTTCTAAATTCTAAATATATATTTAGTTTAGAAACATTTTCTAAATCACTCCTTAAATGTGGTAAGACCCACAGCAACCAGCTACTCGTGTGAATAGATCTTTATCAATATAGAATTAGTGTCGGTTGCACGAAATATTCAAGCTAATAAATTATTGAAAGAAAGAAAGAAAATATTTATTTGCAAGAATATGGGTGTTACAAGTTGTTTTCTATGGAGATTCGTGGAAGGAAGTTTTTGAGCAATCGGAAAAGGGATTGGCAAAGATTTTTTCGTGGTTGAATACTAATCTTCTTACCTTAAATATAACTAAAACTAATTACATCTGCTTCTCCATATATAATTCTTCTCAACCTAACTTAGACTTACAACTTAAGATTCATAATTGTTACAACCCCTTAAATACCCAATGTTACTGTCCCGTTATTAATAAAGTTACTGAAGTAAAATATCTTGGTGTCTGTGTGGATCAAAGATTAGCATGGCATGCTCATTTAGAAATAATCAACAATAGAATTAGAAAATTAATCTACATATTAAAAATTTTGAGACATATCACAAACAAGGAGTTAAGGCGAAGAATCTATATAGCTTTAGTACAATCGGTTCTAACGTACTGTATTACCGTATGGGGTGCTGCATCAGAGACCAAACTATTGGAATTAGAAAGAGCACAAAGAGCTCTACTAAAAGTAATGCTCTTTAAACCATATAGATTTCCAACGACAGAACTTTATAAATACAGTAATGTTTTGTCATTTAGAAAACTATATATCTTAAAACTTATCTTAAAATTTCATAGTAGCTTTACATTTGATCCAAAATTACTACAAAAAAGAAGATCTGATATTGTCGCCTCTACTCCTCAAACTAAAACTTATTTTGCCTCAAAGCAGTACTACAAAAAATCTGCTGTTCTTTACAATAAATTAAATAGGCTTTTAAATATATATTCTGTGACAAAATATAAATGCAAAACAAAATTAATAAAAATGTTAAATACTTTAAGCTACGACCAGACTGAAGCTTTAATCTAAAATATAAGCGTATACATACACACACACACATACACACACACATACACATACACACACACAGACTCGCTAGAACTTAATATACATACCTATAATATAAATTATGCTTTGTTAACTTAATATAAAATGCAGTATCACATATTACATACAACATATCTATATTATAGATTAATAGTTATATTGAATTAAATCTGGCATTAGAAATGTTTGTAATGATAGTGTTTGTTATCATAATATTATCTAACGCTATATATATATATATATATATATATATATATATATATATATATATATATATATATATATATATATATATATATATATATATATATATATATATATTATAGGGTTAATAGTAATTGTATTGTCTATGTATCTAAATGGAATAAATCATTTATATTATTTAATTTCATGTTATATATAATATGCTAATATCTATTATGTACTTATAAATTAAATATATTGTATGGAAGAGTGAGGTCTCCTATAGTGCGCACGGAAATAGTTGGCCGCGCCTTAGGTATGTGAACGGTGGGGCGGAGAGGCAGGGGCGCTTGCTGTCATTACTCAGTGCGGCGCCGTACTTTGCGACGGCAACACGCGTTGAAAGTTCCGGCTAGTTTAGACAAAACGCACATAAGATTGCAATAGCGAGATGAGTCCGCCGATTAAAAGACAATCTAAGGAAATAATATTTAAAGTGCATACATTTTTTAATAAACGGAAAGCCGATGTCAATAGTTTAGAATATAAAACTGATGCGAATATACATAAACTAGTAGCAGAAGCAACAGGGATATCAGAACGAAGTGTTAGGAGAGTGATTGCTGAAAGTAAAAAATCGTTGCAAAATACAGGGGAAGCAAGATTTAGTTCTCCACGTAGACCAAAAGAAATAAAAAAGAAAATACAAGTTGATAACTTTGATTTAGCAGTGATAAGAAGAAAAATAAATCAGTTTTATACGGTAGAGAAAAAAATTCCAAGTCTACGAAAACTAAATGCTGTGTTAAAAGAGGATAATATTTTAGACTGCGGATTGACTTTTTTAAGAACACTTTTGCACAAACTGGGATATTCATTTAAAAAATGTAAATCGAAGAGATGCCTTCGGAACGGGTTAGTTGACGATGCTTTGCTAATTTTTAAATCAGATTCAAAAACGGGGGATTATCATGGAGACATGAACTCTACAAATTTTTACAACTGGGTTGATCAAAAATTAATACCTAAACTTCCACCTAACTCAGTCATAGTTATGGATAATGCTGCCTATCATTGTGTGCAAGTTGAGAAGAAACCGACTATGTCCAGTTTGAAAATTAATATGCAGAACTGGTTGCAAAATCATAATGTAACATTTTCTCCCACGATGATCAAAGCTGAACTCCTGAGGTTGATTAATGCGACCCAATCAGAAAAAATATTCAAGATTGACGAACTTCTGAAAGCTGCAGGTCATACTGTTCTCAGACTACCTCCATATCATCCAGACCTCAACCCGATCGAGCTTGTGTGGACAAATATTAAAAATTGCTTGGCCAGAGATCACATTAATGCTACATTGGACGAGAAAATGACAATACTAACAAGGCTATTTTCCGAATTCTCTGCCGAACAATGGCAAAAATGCGATGACCACGTACAAAAAAATGAACAGGAATACTGGAATCATGATATGAAATTTGATACTATGATGGACCAAATCATTATAAGTTTACAAGATAATTCTGAATCAAGTTCAGAGAGTTCAGAATCAAGTTATTCTGAGAATTGAGTTTGTTTGTTTGTTTGAACGTGGTAATCCCAAAAACTACTAAACCGATTTGAATAATTCTGATTTTTATTATATAATACACATATTTAATACACATCCATAACTCATCATTATCTCGTTTCGTGGTTATTTGGAGGCAAAAGCAAAGCTTTCGTCCAAGAAACTTGTTGTTCTGAACAGGGCAAAATAGTCGATTGTTTGCGACTCTACAAGTTACAAATCAGGCTTCATAGGAGTACTGTTCTCATCTTTGGCCAGGGGCTCCACAATACCAGCTCCTTCCTCTTGAACGCATTCAACGCAGAGTATCTTCAATGCCGATCACGATAAACGTATACTGATGACTCAGCCTGAACTAAATACTTTTCGTAACTTCCACTGACACGTGTTTACTACCAAATTACTGAACTAACATTACAAAGTTCAATTTGTATTTTATTTATTCTTTTCAATAAATGAAAAAATATTGTTCCCGATATCTTCAGATTGGTCATCACTGTCTAAGCTCATGTGCATTGCAAGCAGTTGACATCCCGCCCCCTTACCCCTGTCACCACCTAAGGCGCGGCCAACTAGTTCCGCGCGCACTATAATACAGGTATTTTTTTACTTAAAAGGAGGTCCTCAACCACTGTCAAAATGTAATAATGTTTTTAACATTTCATGTATAATGTGCCTGTATAAAACAATTGTACTATTGAATTGTACTAAATAAATAAATAAATTTTATTTTATTTATTTTTAATTAATTTACCAACATATTCTACCATTGTATGGTGTGCAAATATTTTAAAAAATATCATTATATGATATTACATTATATGATATTACATTTGAAACATTGTTATATGTTTAGTTATATTGTTCTGCAAATGATGCATATGAAGTAGATAGAGATGTCGATACAGGAATGTCGTCACACACGAATGGTCGGCACCTGGTCTATTCTTCAAAGGGGGCCCGGACCAGCCCTGGTAAATATATTTTGTTTATCATGAACAGCTATTTTTTAAATAATCTGTTTAAAGTGATCTGAAAATTTATACAATATTATGTCTTTATCAGTATAATAAATTAACCCAATTGAAAATGTCAATAACTGGACACCCTTCAAAACTAGCGCAATAATTTCATGTTCATAAATAACGCAATTTTAATTTAAACATATTGCAATTATAGGGCACAAAGATACCCCTGCAGGTGGCCGTGTGGAGTGCTCTAGTAATTGATAGCGGAACAAGTGCGGGTCACGGGGCACGCTCGTACCACTAATGAAAAGTTTAATATGGAGTGCACGTGCGCCCCGCGCCGCCACCGCCCTACGCGCCGTCGCCCGCTTTATCTTCAATGCACAATTTATCGGGAGTAATTTCGCATGTCATAAACCGGGATTAATATTGTCCGAGACGCATTCATCTCGCAGACAAGCTGACTACATCTGGTGTACTCCACTTGGGATATATCTCTAACTTATATATATTTTTAATAATTCATTTATTAATTCTTAGAACTCCAATATTTTTTTTATTTATTTCCAGTTGCTATTTAATTAAATATTCCGCTGTAAGTAGGGTAGAATTGGACGTAGTTAAACGAAAATGACCCAATCCACAATATGGTCAAAATTGAGTTAAGTGCACCAAACCGATGCTAAACATCAATACAATTGGCCAGTAAAAAACATCTAAGCAAAAATAGCTCTCTATTACTTTATTCGATGTCAAAACTAGTCCCCATGTATGGCACGTTAAAAAATAAAAAACATCCAATTTCAAACTTCAATATTTCTAAACTGATTTTGTGTGGAATGGATCTTTTTTGTGTAATTACATCCAATTAATAAATTTATGATTTTGGTCATTTTAAGTCTGTATTAGGTAAATCACAAAGTTGCCCGGGATTGGAAAGTGCCCGGTTGGCGAAAGGCTCGCCACCTATCACATTTGTGGGACCAAGTATCTTCGGCTAATCGTGGGTGCACTTGTTGTACCTCTGCCTACCCCTTCGGGGATATGGGCGTGAAGATACTTTTTATTAGGTAAATGTATATCACTTAATTTTTATATATATTAGGCAGCAAACAAACGGATACCATTTGAGATGGAAAGAGAAAACATTGCCTATAGACACCAAAGATGTTAATGGTGCATTGCTATCCATGTGGCGGGATGGCAATGTTACATGCAAAAGTCTACAGGCTACCTTATCCTCCACACCGGAACACGACAATGACAAGCATTGACGTTATTGCGGCAGGACTAGGTAAGGCATTGCTGAACTCTACCACCTAGTAGTCACGATGGTGGTGATATATAATAGCCAATCGGTGACCTTTTACGACCCGCCTGGGAAATTTATCCAGAGTTATAAGATCTGACTTAGCAGCCCACCCCATCCTGTAATACAATATTTTATGTATGTATGTATAAGGCTCTCGCTGAATCATAAATGTGTTATTCATGATTCAGCGAGAGCCTTATACACATTAATGATATGAAGAGTTTGCATATTTTCTTAAATTTTTAAAAACTATAATCAGTTTTCTAATTATTTTTGATGTGTCATTTATAATATTTAATCGACGCGTCCCAAGAACAAAGTCGTATGGAGAGATCAGACGAAATTGGTTTTATAATAAAATTCGCATTAAACACGCATAAAGCTACAAGACAATATATATTTTTTTATATATTTATTGGTCTTTTGTTTTTGGAAATACTCAAGTGATGATGATGACGATGATGAGATGATGTTCATCTTATCTACAAAGATAGATAGATAAGATTTTGTTCTTGGGACGCGTCGTTTTGCACTAAGTCGATGATAAAGTGTGATTCCCAAATATTTAAAATGTCTGTTATCTCGAGAGATTGACATAGGCAATTTGATACTCTACCTAGTATTACGGTCCTACTGTTATTTTTATATTTGTATTTTTAAATTAAGGGTTAATAATAGGTAGATATTGATTAAATTTATCAATAACTACATTATTTTAAATATAATAATCATTTAATCATACATTATTATCGACATTCATTAAAACAAATTGTAATGATTATACTAAAATAAAAATACATTTAATTATATTTAATTTTTGATGATTTGAATTAAAATAATGATGAGTTGATTGATATAATTTATAACTAAAAACTACCTTTATACCGTTGATTGATATAAGTTATAATTGAAAACTACCTTAAATAATCGTTAACTTTGTAGTAAATTTTTAAAAACACACAGTCTGAATATCTCAAATTTAAATAAATTGGACGTTCATTATAAATTATCACAGCCATAAAATTAAAAAATAAGCATTCTTCTTAAACAGGTCTAGCCTACATTTTGATAGAGACGCGTCACACGAGTACACTTGTGTCTGTATCGGAATGTCTTACAAGCGGACTTATATTGTAATCAAACAGATTTATTAATTTAGGTTTTTTAATAGTTATACTAATATTTTTAGTCTAAATATAATCTTTTATAACTCATGTAAATATAAAATTTTCCTAACTCATAAATCAGTATTAATATTAAATTATTTTCTTTGATTACTGATTTCAACAAGAGTTAATAGAAGGTATCAATTAAACCATTATAAGACCAAGGTAAGACCAAGAAGGTATAAATTACATTAATTTTAAATATTACATATAATCATCATAATCATACATCAGTATACGGTAACGACGTTCATAAGTACCTACTATTATAATGAAATATGATTGTAGTAAAGCAAACATTCATTAATTTCATGTTTAGTTTCTGATATTATGAATTAAAATACCGACAAATTGATTTATATAATTAGATATAAAAATTAACATTCTAAATTATCTATATATAAGTATGTATTTCTGTATTTAAATAAGCGTTAACATTGAGAAAATTTTAATCAAGCAAGTGAAGCAGCGACGGATGATTAATTAGAAAACAAAACTTTACATTATTAAAGAAGGACCACGAAAGGCGGGCCACTGTGTGCTGTCAGTGCGGTTGGGTCTTTAAGTAACATTTTAAAGATATACGTGGAATACGAGGAACAGTCTAAATATTCTATAAAGACGTAAGCACATTTTGCTGTGCTAGTCCTTGGTGGAACAAATTTGCGAGGGACATGTAGTCAAGTCTGTATAAGTGTGTTGATCATTTGTGAGCGGCACCAGTCCGAGGGGCTCCGCGGCAAGGGGCGCAGGCCCGGGACACGTGGCCGTGACGACTCGCGTCTTGTGCTCCAGTCACCGTAATGCGCGTACCTGATCGCTTTGACATGCCGCCAACCGTTTAATATTTATTTATTACATCATACTGCTAAACATGATAATAGCACGTTGCTAGTCATGTGGCAGGGATAACAT
The DNA here is from genome assembly GCA_036924255.1 of Apodemia mormo. Lineage (NCBI taxonomy): Eukaryota > Metazoa > Arthropoda > Insecta > Lepidoptera > Riodinidae > Apodemia > Apodemia mormo. The sequence continues at coordinate 45,620,987 of JAUPFN010000007.1, forward strand.
GCCATATACATTTGTACACCTGTTATCTTGCCCTCCAAACTGGAACAGAACAGTAACAAGCACTGACTTTATATCAGCAGGAATAGTTTAGGCGGTGGTACTAATTTCGAACCTTATAGAAATGGGTCGCTTATTGGAGACGACGGTAAAGATACGCTTGTCACTTTTTACGAACTGCCTGGCAGGACGGCAAATGGCGAAAGTATTTTTCAGAACTCCTGGACAACATAGTGAACTAACTTAAAACAAAAAGCTTCACATGCATGCAAGCAAAAAAATCTGTTAACGGTTGACTCTGCAGGCCGCCCTGAAATTTCCCGCTAAATTAAGGTATTTTAAGCTCAAAAGAGTAAAAACTATAAGCAAAATTTTCTGCTCAAATATCTATTTTGTTAAAAATGACAGTATTAAGATTTTTGAAAAGCTATGTGTTTTGGAAACGATGAGCGATTTTGATCTTTCGAATGGCATTCAACTCAATTTTTAGAATATTGCTTTAGCTAAGTGAACATTTTTTTTTTATTACAAAATTATATTCGATTTTGATTTTTTAAACGGCATTCGTCGTAGTTTTTTTAGTACTTAATATCGTAGAATACCAAAAAAAAATATTGAGTGAAATATTTCGAAGCTATGTCGAAAAAACACTTTGTTTAAAAAATACTGTCTCGCCAATTTTTTTTGTGTGTTTTTTTCAATATTACTCAAAATTTTTTAGGTTAAATTGGTTCAAATTATCAGAAAGTATAAGTTGAGCGGAATTCTATCGAATGCCATCAACTGCGTTTCGATCGGTCTAGCCGTACAAAAGTTATGAGATGTTTACATACACTCATACACACACATACATACATACATACAGACATACTGATGTCATCGTGAAAATAGTCGGAAAAGGTTCCTAGGACTTCAAAACGTGGAAATTTGGTAAAAACTCAATTTTCGAAAATCGGGGCAAAATAAGCAACTTCCTTATCTGTATAGGAAGGCAGTGGGAAGTTAAAAAACCCAATGACATTTTTTATCCGAAACTGGACTCGAACTTCTTGATCCTTCGAAGCAGCACAATGAATCCATAAAATTATCACTTCAATTTGATTCAATAACTATTTCATAAATAGGACATTTGTATTTTTCACACGAGTGAGTTGTGTTCGCCGCTCGTCAACAGGAGCCGACATTTGACAAGGTGGGAGGGAAGATGCTTTTCATTAGAGTAATCGCGAACTCATTTCTCGCGCGCACCGCTTGGAGCGAAGTATCACTTTATTATCTAACCTCTCTAATGTCAATCATCTAGTAAACTTGTGACAAAATACAAATAACATGGAGATAATGGTTGGGAGGAACGATAAATATGAAAGCCAATAATATATTTCGAAGAACCCTACCAACGAGGCTACAATTAAAACTTATTCTTTCTCAAAAAATGGATCCGTAGCAAGAGCTCAGTTAACGGGAGGCTCAGGCCTTTATTTTCCCTGGTTTGAAAACCGTATACTTAACAGTTATAAAGAAATTCAATAGATTCAGGCGTTACTTTACGGAAATTCATAACTTAAAGAAGAAATTATGGTATTTAATTTGAAAATTTTCCGCGAAATGTTATATGGAACTGCTGTGATGCAACTAAAATGAAAGGTAGTGTAAGGAATGGGGCAAACTTATCCAAAGTCTGAAATTATAGAAGACCACAGGGGCACAATAGTCCTCCCACATTCACGACACTTTCTTCCACGTCAGAAACAAAGACAGTAACACACAAGTTATGTACTCAACGTACGTTCCACTTCGCAACCGAAACGTCTTCAAGAGAGTCGAATAGCACTTCACTCTATGAAAATTGAAGCATTAATAATGGGTGAAGTATTAATGCTTCACCTACACCAAATCGTTTGTTACTTGTAACAGACGGGACGGGCGGATTTTCGTGTTCTTCTAGAAACAGGATAGTATCAAACTTCGAATTGAAGCAAAGAATAAACCATATAACTGACTCACCGTTAGAACAATGAGAAATGCTCACATGCAGGTATTTAATGAAATGTCGTCTGAAGTGGAATTGCCTCCTCGTGTATAAGGCCCGTCATAAATTACCGCGTTGATTTCCCAACTGAAGCTTAATGAATTCGAAACTTCCACTTCAAAAGAAGTTCTCGGCGAATTTTCCAAATATTTTCATTATCTATTCTACCCTTACAATTTGATTACAAGTAATCGGGGCTGGAGATGCGTAAGGGTTCCTTTTAATAGCTTGCGAACTGCGAAGGGTTATGTGCTTGGGCTCATTGTACACTTTGCAACCAAAAAACCTTAACAATACTAAACTTATTTCTTCACCAAACATTTTTCATTTGAATATCGCTATAGCTAGCGACACTACACGGTCACTAGCACTAAGTACATGATTAAATAATATGCTCCGATTGGATTTGCTAGATGGCAAGTGTTAGTATAATGAGTAATAGACACATTCACCTTAGGTATAGGTAAAGACATCACATCAAAGCAAGTCGACCATTATAAAACACTCAAATTCACTATCGTTTGTTTTCTGCGTAACCAGGGTACGTTGTATGTTAAAATATCACTACCTAGCTCTAGACTACTACACGTGTTGTTGTTAGCAGAAAAATCACTTCATTTTTACACCTGAGTGCTAAGTGTGAGTTTTTCTTTTCGCATTCGATCGTGAGCGCGTTTGGAGTTTACTAGGAATTTGTATGTGATTTGTACAGCGCCACCTAGTGGTAAACGTGAGAAACCAGTTTACCACTAGGTGGCGCTGTACAAACCACATACAAATTCCTAGTAAACTCCGAACGCGCTCACGATCGAATGCGAAAAGAAAAACTCACACTTAGCACTCTGATCTATCTGGTTTGGGGAAAACGGTTATGATAGTCGTTCACTTAAGCGAGTATTGCCAGTTGTTACCAGTTAGCCACTGCTCTGATTTGTTCACTGCGGCGTCGTCTATCACACCATCAAATACCACTAACTAGCTGTCCCGCACAGCTTCTCCGGCGAATACATCAACATGTCTTCGATATAGTTTTTCATACAAACTATCATCCCGTATTTCAGCCCCTTATGGTTAAATTGTTGAGAAAAATGTTACCCTGTGTTTGATCTCGTCACTTTAACTATCTTCGTATTAAATTTCATCACAATGAGTCCAGACAGACTTTTACATTTATTTATTTATTTTATTAAGGACCAATAACAGTTTTACAACAATACAAGCAAAAAAAACAGTTCATTGATTTCTAATAGATAGATGTAAAAACTATTTACAATCGGTCACAACATGCTTAAGAAACATAATTTAAAATGATTATTCCATAATACACATTTGATTATTTACATACGATCTGTGACTTTAATGGTAATATAAATTTGAGATGGAGATCAAAAACTGGAGATGAGTGAAGAATCCTATATGTAAATTAAGATAAAGGTTATACCCTTGTTCAAATTTTCATATAATCGATGTATTATATGAAAATACATGTATATTCAAATAAGTCGCTGAAGCGCGGTTGAGTGACCAACGTCTGCTCATACTTTTGCTTTTATTATTTTATCGAGCTTTATCATTTCGATGACATTTTTTTGTGCAGTAAAGTATTAAATAAACATTGTTTATTCCGCCGTCATACTCCGCCTATCAGGCAAAGGAACTAGCATGTTGGTATTTAGCAATCGTAAACTGTTTTCTGCATGTATATATATCTAATACATATATTATATCTACAATAGTAAGGATCTACAATAGCAAAGTAGCAAAGGGAATTAACAAGAACAGGGTGTAACGCACAATAATTAGTTATCTTAAACGTTCGCTACATGAATTTATAAAATCATCACTCAGATTTGTCATGGTTCGTTAAAATATAAGAGATCACTTTGAAAATGAAATAATGTTGGTGAGTGTACGAAGCTGAGTTATCAAAGTGAATATACGTGCAAACATCCGACGTCACGCTCCGCCGCCGCCACCTCAACTGGAAGCGATTGTTTAATTTGTTTTGTTGTTGAAAGTTCAAGGTTCCTCCTAAACTTTACAAACGGAATCAGCACCCAACTACAAGTGTTACAACTTGGTACTATTGTCTCCCAATCCCTTTACTAAATCCAGAGCAACGCTGTTAATAAATCGTCCATCACACACTTACCAACTCTAACGGATTCTCTACAAGTTTCAAGTGTTGTGTACCGTAATATAATACAGGCGGTCAAGCAATATTCAACGCTACAATACATAGAATACTCAAGCAAATCCTAAATCGGGGTATACAGTTATTTATATTGCAGTGTAGCAAGTTTCAATGCTCCCCAAACGGACTTCGGTCCCCAGGCAGACACTTTGCCCGGCTGGGAGGATATTTCATTTTCCACGTCACCAGTTTGATCAGTCAATCATTAACCTTCCCAGTAGTAACGGCACCTCGAACACCGTCACCCTAACAGAGACCCTGACAGTAGAACCAGCATTCCAACTAGCATGCTGGTTCTACCGCTAAACTCTTCAGCTGTAGTACCGACCAGCGACGCCACAAATTACTTTAATAGGAACTGTTACAATGTTGTACATCATGTGTTATTACACTTTATATTGATATCAAAAATATTTAATTCGATGTGCTTTATTTAAACGGAGATTTAAGAACAAACTTAAGGTTGACTACAAAAAGTTCAAATTGTATTTTATTTTGCTATTTTTATTGCACACATATATTTTATTTTACTTAAAAATTAAGATCATCCAGAGAGCAGCGCGTTCTAACAAACAAAATAACTCTTTAGTTTTATTATATTGGTATATATATTATTTCCACCTTGATATCACTTAGAGAGGAATCCACCGTGAGATTGCTTGCTTATCTGCGGGCAGCATCTACAGTGAGTGCACAATTAAATATCTATTTATTATTTTATCCTCACATGCTTAACATCCATATCCATACTAATATAATAATTGCGAAAATCTATGTCTATTAAGTAGGCACGCTTTCTCGATTTTGATGAAATTTGGCAAAGAGATATTTCAAGAGACAGAGGCTATTTATTTTTAAGTCAATCCCAAAAAGCTTGAAATATTTTAGTTATTGTACGCGATTGTACTGAAAATATTATAGATCATATGTTTATCAACGAACTGAACGTCTAAAGTTTAATACTTTAACATTTCTATACTACGGCGGGAGAACTGCCAGCAGATGATACTAATAGACGCTTCCTACTGTCTAGTGCGCTGGGAGCGAAAGACCGGTTTTCGCCATGCAATATTACATTACATATATCAATTCAATATTACATTTAATATCCAATAGAGCAGTCATTACTTATCGGCACACAAAGGCAGAACTAAGTTTTATTTTGAATAAACTGATGTGGCGCGTGTCTCCGGCGCGATCCGCGGCCTGATAATAAATTAGGATTACAAATTAAATCTCCCGATAGACGCTTTCACAGGGCGACCTGTGGCTCGAGAGAACCAATACACTGTCACCACACACTATTAAAATACGTTATAAGGTAAATAATTTTTACATCATAATTTTTAGGATGATCTGTGGTTCAGCACTTCTTTTTTAGAACAATTTTGTAATTGTTTAAGAATAATATGTTAAGCCTAAAAATCTTTTGTAATAAAAACTACTAGGATAAACCGTCACAATTAATTTATATATAATATTTGGTACCACAAAAAAATACAGAAACTAAATTTTACCCAATTTTTGAAAAATGTAAGTGGCTTAAAATAACACAAACTTCAAGCACGTAAAAACATACGAAGCGTCGTACTTAGTTTCTAAATTATGATCGGCAATAGCTTTAAATTACAGCTTTAATTTTTTTACGGGACAAATTACACTTACGGATCTAACCCTAAAGTAAGCAAATCATTTGCTTGTGTTATGGGTGTTAGTCAGCGATACTAATACATAGAAATACATGTATAAATACTAGAATATATATAATAAACACCCAAACCCGGAAATACAAACATTTATGCTCATCATCATTTTGACCGCCCCGTTGGTCTAGTGGTTAGTGACCCTGACTACGCAATCAACGGGGCTCGGGTTCGATCCCGACGGGGACAAGCATTTGTGTGATGAGCATAAATGTTTGTATTTCCGGGTTTGAGTGCTTATTATATATATTCTAGTATTTATGTATGTATTTATATGTATTAGTATCGTTGACTAACACCCTTAACACAAGCAAATATTTGCTTACTTTGGGGTTAGATCAGTAAGTGTAATTTGTCTCGTGAATATTTATTATTTATTATTATTATTTTATAGTAGCTATAAAATTTATGACTGCAAACATTGTATTGAACGAGAATTTTAAAAAAACCCTAAAAAGGTATCTTCACGCCCGTATCTCCGAATAAGCAGCCAGAGGTACAACAAGTGCACCCACGATTTGCCGAAGGTACTACATACCACAATGTGACAAGTGGCCAGTCTATCGCCAACCGGACACTTTTTCCAATCCCAGGCAACGTTTTCTTTGTCAGGAAATTGAAAAAAACACATTTTTGAATTGCCCGACCCGAAAATCGAACCCGGGACCTCATGGTGTCAACTCCGACACCGGACCACTAGACCACAGAGGCGAAAAAAATCCTATTTCTTTATATTGGATAATAAATAAGCGGACGGCTCTCCAGATGAAAAAATTATAGACATCTACAGACAGTCTATAGACATCGAAGATGTTAACATAGATGGTCCGTGTGACAGGAATGAAATAGGTACCACAAGCTTGCGTTTACTGACTACGTTCCGCATTTTATGTCTTGTGACATAGGTCAGAGAGGCAAATGCCACATGCATAAGTTTACCGGCTACCTTACCCTCCAAACCGGAACACGACAGTGACAAACACAGACGCTTTTGTGGCAGAAATAGGTAAGGCGGTGGTACCAGACCCGGGCGAGACAATTCAGAACTCTACCATCTAGTGGCCACGATGGTAGTGACTCGTATAGCCAATCGGTTGCCTTTTACGACCAGCCTGGCAGAACGGCAATTCTGTCTGGCAGAACATGGGGGAATATCCAACATTTTTAGGAAGTAATAGTTCGGTACATGACGCTGGGATAAACACAGAAATATACAGACCATGAGCCAAGATTGAGATTACAAATTCTTGACAACATCCCCGCTAAAAGCCTGCAAAAAATGAAAAGTTTTGTATATAAACAAAATAAAAATACATTTTTAGAAATAAAATAATTATTATCACGCCGAGTTCCACGCAGATATGTATGGCAGAGTAAGTTGAGCGTAATAAGACTTTCCTACTGATAACAATTCTTCAGTTATATGGACTGCACTATCATGGGTTGCGATCTCAATATCGCGGTGCCAACATTTACAGACTTGCTTATTACTGGCGAAAGCCGACACTGAAGACACTTTACCTGTTCTCCGACGCTCATATACGCCCATTTTTAAAGTTAGATTCTAGATAGCAAAAACTAGATATAACATTCTCTCGACTTTAATTTCTAAAAATCATCAAATAATTATATGCAGGTGTTTCAAAACTATAGTTTTTAACGTTTAGTTTAATTTATTAGCGAATCTTTAAATGAGGCTCCCAGTTGCCGGGGCTGGAGTGTCCTCTCAGGTAGTCCGTGGCCACGTGGTGACAGTAGAAGAGTAATGTCGCGCGCTCCCCCGCGGAGCCCGGCCTGGGAACGCCGGCCCCGCACAACCCTTGAGATGCTATCTGCGGCGCATCCATCTTGCTGTCGTGTCGCGGCCGCGTCGCGCCGTCTCGCCGCTGACGGACCATCATTTGTCAGTTAAAATATGAATTCGATGCCATGACTGTGGTTTTCTTGCTAGTGATATTTATTAAAATGACCTTCCCGGCGGGTACGCGTCGCGTCGTCTTACGGTTACAAAACAATATTTATTGGAAAGTTTGGCTGTGTAATATTTAACTAGAGGCTTGCTCTAACTTCACATCTGTATAACATTAAAATATTACCCATTTTCTTGCGCATCGGACTTAATAACCTAAAAATATAAAATTAACCGAAAAATTTTTCAGGCATTTGTTCATAAAATATAAAACAATAATATCTCTCTAACTTAATTACCATACATACCTATAGTGAGATCAATGCCTATTTTGCAGAACAAATATAAGTGTCCGATATATTACAAATACAAATAAATATTGCTGTATAAATTACACAGATTAATCTAACCCTCAAAGCAAGCGAATTGTTTGATTGGGATATGGTGTTAATCGACGATAATTATAGGCACATAGAAGTACATAAACATACCATAATATGTTGAATAAGCACCCAAACCCAGAGATACAGACATATATGTTTATCAAACCGATGTTTGTCCTCGCCGGAAGTCGAGCCCAAGCGCCGTTGAATGCGTAGACAGGATCGCTAACCATTCGATAAATGGGGCAGTCTCGTTTATTTTAGTTATATTTGCCACAACGAGAGATCACCATTATACTCGTAGTTTACAAAATATCGCGCGACGAAGATCACCAAATGATTTTCATTTTATTTCATTAGATAGCAAACAAGCTGACAGTTCTTCTGATAAGGGTAACCAGGTAAACAGAAAAGAATATCCATCGTCTATAGACACAAAGTATGTTTATGGTGCGATGATAATGCCACATAGTAAATTTACCGGCTACCATACCGGATACCGGTAAAAACTTGACAGTGAAAAGCATTGATGATATTGCGGCAGGAATAAGTAAGGCCGTTGTACCAAATACCCGGGAGTCGCGAGACGTCACGGAACTCTACCACCTAGTAGTCACGATGGTAGTGACACATGTATAGCCAATCGTTTGCCTTTTATGAACTGGCTGGCAGAACGGCAAATGGTCTATTCTTCTAAGGCGGACTGAACCAACACGAGGAAATTTAAGAATTAGTTGTTCTCGTGGTGAACACGACTCTCAAACAATTTGCACCTTACTCTGGCTATCCCGCGACGAATACAATGTGAAGACAATGACATTACCATCCCAATACCCGGATAGTAACACACCATTAACATATTTTAAGTGCAAGTGTTAAAATCAAAATGGTTAGCTTAAATAAATTTAATAAATAGCGTTGATTTTATTAAAGCTAACAGGGGTCAGTAGTAATATGTACATTACATACTCTGTGGTTTCTGTGCAAATGACAACAAGATAGCGTTTTACCACGGCGGGCATGACGTAACGCTTTCAGATTTGCGTTTACTGTCACGTGGTTTTTGCCGAATTTATATCCCAAAAATATTATTAATCTTTATCTTTTATAACAAGTATTTTAGTTTTTTGTTGTCCCTATATCGTAATTAATCATTAAAAATTACAATATATCCAATTCACCCTTAGTGAACACAAGACTATTCCAGAAATGTTACGGGACGACGTCATGTAGTCATGTAGTACGCTAGATATTATAAAAAAAGAATTACAGTAACTAATGATCCAATTCCAACAAAAAACTACTGCATATTGTACTTTGCACAATTAAGAAAACTATTCAAAAAAGTTGCTCCAAATAGTTTCATCGTTTAAAATATAAAGCATACGTAAAGAGTTTTATTAATAAAATACAACAGGTGCCGTGGATATTGTCAACCGATTTCCCAAAAAGGAGAAAGTTCTCAATTCAGAATTCAGTTGTACTTTTTATGGTAGATACCTCGGAACTCAATTATTTATTAACCGATTTCTTTTTCTTTAGGAGGATATACCTCTCATTTGGTCCCATATTAATTTGGTAAAGGTTTAATTCAGTTCTAGGGATGCAGAAGGTTGAATGTCAATTGTTGCAGCGTTTGAATATATCGATTATTTGCGATACATCGTATCGATTGGTTCCCACTAAACCTCTCCACAATGTAGTGAGCTTGAGCTATAAATATCGGATCATAATAGGAGTAGAGCTGTCATTGGCAACAAGCAGCTTCATTAATTTATGATGTCTATATAAAACATGAAAACCGAAATAAGAATCCAATAAAGGCGTGTCTGTCTATCACAGTGGATTTACTGCGAGACGCGAGTGACTCGTGTCACGGCGGACAGTTGGCACGAGACGAGCCGGCCACGGCGGCATTCAGGAAACGATATATCTAACCACCGCGGCCGCTGGCACTGCACCTGTTTACTGTTCCTTTTATTGACTACGATAGCCAACTCTATTAACTATAGGAACATCGCGCGGCGGGGAACGATACCTGCCACCACCGATAACGGCGACGGTCTGCTCGGTGGTCGCTGCAATGATGAACGCTGAGAGATGTAATGTCAATTAAAAAAACACATAATTATCTTTCCGCTGATTCCCTGGAGAGAGTTGGGCAGAGTGAGCGAGTTGAGTTTACTAGATGGTAGAGTTCTGCAAACTCTCGTCTGGGTTTTGTTACCACCGTCTTGCCTATTCCTGCCGCAATAGCGTTAGTGCATTTTACTGTCGTGTTCCAATGTGAAGGGTAAGGTAGCCGATAAATTTATGAATGTGGCGCTAACACCCAATTCTATAATACATAAAAAAGCAGAAACTCATAACACGAAGTGTATTATGAGATTCAGCTTTTTATAATAATATATCTGCACAGTTGTGGTCACGTGGTCACTAATGAAATATTGTTAATGACCACGTCCAAGGTGTTAAAAAAGCAAAACCGGTTAGCAGATATGAATGAAATAACAAAACATGTTGTGAAACTACACAAGCAGGAAAATTTTACATTCATAGCAAATGGAGTTTAAAAAAGTGCCTGCAACAAAAAGCACAAAATTTAAAATATCCCAAAGTACCCGTCACCAAACACCGAAACCCTCTCACCGTAAGGCTGGCGAAATAGGACGTAATTGCTATCAAATTATTGATTTGCCTTTTGCTCCATCTGTTGCATGCTGTATCTGTTTGTATTTTTAATGTAGCGTAAAAGAAGACAGTTGAATTTTCTCACGTTGGACTAGTCCGGTTGATACACTAAAAGGATCAAAACTCCTAAAATTTATGATCAATTTGAGGATATCAAATTGATCTTGGTAGTTTCAAAATAAGCAGAAACTGCGAGTATTCGCTCAAGAAAGCTGGTCAGAACAAGCAAGCTAAATCACGGCTGCTACATTGTGGAGGTTTGGGAGACGCCTCAATTGATAAATTTCCTTTTTCTTATGGGTCTAGCGTTTCCCAATACTACACTCTAATTTGGATATTATGGTGACATTTGCGCATTTAGATTTACCACGCAAATTATTCTCATTGGTATCTATAGGCAACGGTAATCTTTACAGATTTATTACATAATCTAGACATTGATTTTCTTGTTTGCTCTCTTATGTCTAAAAAATAAATTAAATTTTAACTCATTCTGGACATTAAAAACTTAAGATTATTAGTAACTCTTGCTCTTTTTTGACAACATCCAAATATTCGGATCCGTCTTGAATTCTAAACAATTATTTAAATGAGCCGAGCGTCGTCTGTAAACAAACTCGCAGTTCCGAGATGTTACTTCTCTATTAGCTCATAGAATCATGCCCCAAATGTTAAGTAGCTGTTTACCCCGTGTTCGTGTGGAACCGTTTCTCAAGAACAGCTCACCGAACTGCAAAAGCTAGAGAAGACTAATAAGTGTCACTAAAATCGTAATATTTACCGAGGTGGTAGTGTTCTGCAATGTCTCAACCAGGTTTGGTGCTACCGCCTCACTTTGCATACCGCAACAGCGTCATTGCTTGTTGCTGTTTAGTTCCAGTATGGAGAGTAAGGTAGCCGGTAAACTTACGCATGTAGTATTTAACCCCGGCATACAGATAGCAACGCATCATTAACATCTTTGCTGTTTATGTGAGATGGATATTTCATTTCATCAGGAGAATCAGCTAATTGTTTGCTATCTTATGAATTAAAAAAAATGTGTTTATGTTATAGAGAATACCCTTCTGGTGAATCGAGGACGCACTTGTTGCATATCTGCCTACTCCTCCCGAAATTATGAGCCTGTCAGTATCTTTTTATAACATTTTACCACAGAAATGGGATGTATGAATCTAATTTCCATCAAAATGCCTATATTTATGAGTTCAACAGAGTTGCATAAAATTGGCGTTGTAATAGAACATTCTTAAACACATTGGAAGACAGAAGATTTGTTCAAACATTTTGGTCAAAGGCCGGCTTCACTAGTTGCGTCGGTCGGCAAACCTTTCCGGCTGAAGGTCGCATAAGTTCCCACACGATCTGGGAATCCTAAATATGTCCTGGGTCGGTTCTCACCGCGAGATAAACTCGATAAATTTAATTAAAAGCTGTGTCGCCGTGTAAAGGGCGGCCAAATTTGTTTGCTCCCGACTCGACTCGTATTAATTAAGCGGCAGTCGTCGGCGCGGCCACAAAGTCCGCAAACGATCGCCAAAAAATACCAAATACTCGTTGTCGGTGTCAGTCGCGCCCGACCCGCCCGTAACTCAGCTGCTCGTCAAATCCTTACATTAAACTGGGTACCTTCTGAGTGGCCTTCGACGGTGCTTTGTCCATTGCAGGTGCATCTTGTACACTGACCAATGTAAATTGATTTTCAATCTGTTTTTCCAAAAAAGATCTCAATTCGGCTGCATTTTGTTTGCCTCAGAACTTGGTCATTCACTAGTCGTATTCTTCTTATTAAGAAAATTTTCGATACGATAGCATTTGAACCTGTGACTTCTGGCCGGCTCGCTCCATATCTACTGAGGACGTGGCGAAGTTTTTCTTTGTTTTGCGATCGATTACGTTGATTTACAAGCACGAGATAAGTCCTAAAATACATATATTGTTATAATCTATATATTAATACGTGATGTAAAAACTTTGTGCCCCTTTTTTAAGACAATTACGCGAACGGTGTAGTATGAAAATTGGCAAAGATAAAATTTACATTGTGAAGGAGTGCAGAAACCTAATATGTTTAAATAATGTGCATTAGAAATACATGTTTAATACATTAACCAAACATAAATATTACACACACTACATTCATATGACATACATAAACGTGTAAGCACCTATACTGTTGACTTAAGGCTATATTCTCTTGTCAAACCTAAAAAAGAGTTTATTGTTTAGTTCTCCCCGTGTTGGTCCCAGGCTCCTTTGAAGAATAGGCCAATTGCCGTTCTGCTAGGCAAGTCTAGGTGGTAGATTTCAGTATTGTCTCGCCCGGATCTGGTACCACCGCCTTACCTATTTCTACCGCAATAGCTTCAGTGCTAGTCACTGTTGTGTTCCGGTTTGGAGGGCAAGGTAGCCGGTAAACTTATACATGTGGCATTAGGCCTCGCCACAAGATAGCACGCATCATTAACATCTTTGGCGTCTATAGGCGATGGTTGACTCTTTCCATCAGGAGACTCGTCCGCTTGTTTGCTATCTTATGATATATAAAAGAAAAGTCTGTGATCGCATTTCAACCACAGGCGATTGCTAGTGGGTATGTATTTATTTTATGTATTTAAAATAAAACCAAATTAGTAAGTTTTACATATGCACTAAGGGAACTCCGAAAAGCGACTGACCAACATACAGCCTTATCCGTCTACTGCGCCTATGCCTATTCGTGGTCAACGTAAGACATTATAGTATGAGGCAATAGTGTATGCAACGGATCTTCTTATATAAAAAAATTGTATCCGCATTCTTGCAAACATTAAAGAACCAGAAAGCTGCAAACCACATTTCAAAAAATTAAAAATATTGACGTTACCTTCAATTTATATATTCAAAATACTTACATTGGTTAGAAAATAACCCCAGTTTTTTAAAAAACAAATTAAACAACCACGAAAATTTCCAACCAGATTTAAATATAACCTAAATTACCAATTTTAAACCTTAAAATGCACAGTCCCGGGCCAAACGTTATGGCTGTAAAATATTTAATAAATTATCCGAAAAGTTTAAATTGGAAGAAAGTGATGTTAAAACTTTTTATAGTACTAACGGATTTTTGAATGAAAAATTTTAATAAGAAACATTTATTTATTCATAAAAGTGAATCGGTCCGCCTCTACATTGCCTCACCCTATCAGGGTACGTATGTTAGTCCTAGAATGTATTAATTAACACCTAAAATGTTTAACATATGACGCAATAAACTATTGACTATTGAGATTGTATAATATTAGCCTCCAATTTCAAAACCAAAAATATTTTTGTAATTAGGTTATAAATGATCGAGTTTTGCTACCTATAAGCAGTTTTTTTATAGCAAACATAAAAAATATAACAGAACAGGAACCTACTCTTTCCTAGTCGATTGAAAATATACTTGTCTGTGCTGGTCCTGGTCTTCTGCAGACGATTTTCAAGCCGAAAAGAAAGACATATGTGCCGACACAAACAATTTATTAAACTATGATGCATTGCTTTATACTATCCACTACTTGCTGAGCCGCACAGCTTCAGCTGCAAGTTTTCATACTGTACATACTTTCATCTCCTATTTTAGCTTGATTTTTAAAAAATACAAGCCTTTGTCTCACTTCGGATCTTCAACTGCCGTTTCAGTCTTCAGTATGGCAGTTTCATTGCGTTTAAATTATTTATTTGTAATAATTTAGCAAATTAATGGTAGAAATAACTCTGTTTTCTGGAAACACTTATGGCTCGGCTGCACTTGCGTCTATCGTCACAACACTTCGTGCAATGATACGATAAATGCAGATGTAACCGGCTGTTATCGACTATCGCCGCAAACATTCGGACTGCGTGTATGTTATCACGTGGGTGTCGTCCTTCCACCTTTCTGTATAGGCAGTTAACAACAAAAATACATAAGTGTGGTATGTGTCGAAGTCACTACAGTTTTGTTCTTGTTCAGTCGCTAGTATCAGGCCGAAGGAGTTGTTGCAGAACTCTACCACTTAGTAGTACGAAGGTAGTATCAGTCAGTCAGTCAGTTTGGCCAACTGTACACTTTATGCTACCTGCTTGAAACGAAGGCAAATGATCATTAGACCTATTTCCATCTTCTGGGGAATACTTCAGTGAGGGCCGGACTAAGCGGCGCAAACGCGGAGTTTCCAGTTGGTTCCACTGTTCCATAACATCAATTAACTTAATGAAAACTGTTTTAGTAGGCAATTAACTGGTAGGTTCGCTCTTATTCTCATAATTCTAAGGGTTGGTGGAGTTGCTTGTTATTTCAGAAACACTTAAACTCACTTTACTCTTAAAATTAACGAATTATCTAATTAGCAAATTTTATTTTGCGCACAAATGTCGTAAATGAGTAATATGAAGACCACATATAATAGCGCATCTGTCTCACTAATCTCAAGTACGTCGCCGCTAATTTTCCTCTAAGCATTATACAGATCAGCACTTGACCAGTTTATAGAGGCGCGCGTATTTAACTGTGGCGAGATACAAACGTGGAGGTGTTTCGAGATTTAATATCAGTTTAGTTGAATGCGTAATAAAGTTGCTCGGGTAATCGCAGATTACAATGAGGGCTGGCAGACCTCGCGGCCGCTGCACTCTTAATAAGGAATGATTTATTCAACAGCCCCACGTGCTTGTACAAAACAAAAGGACGCATTACACTGTCCGCCGCTGCCAGTGGCTACCGCCACCTAATATATGACATCGATTGTGTCGGAATATTTGCCGTGTTTCACTCCACAGGCCGCGTGCGACCGGCGTTCCACAATCACCCTTATCAGGTTCTCAAAGATGTGATAATCGCGTGTCGTCACGAGTGACATATTTATTGGATAGGCGGGCGTAGGCAGATGTGTTTCGCCCGCTGATCCACTTCCCCATATCAGGCATATCAGAATAGATAGCTCTCTAATTTTATTGAAGAGGTAAGAATTTTTTTGCGCTTCGAGGAATGTGGTCGGTTGGTGCGCGGTGGCGTCGCGCGCCGCTCTTCATTACAAATTCCGTTTCGATTACGATACTGATATGATATTTTGGAGGGGAGTGCACAGCTAATCGATATATTACCTAAATGCCTGTACCTAATACCGCCATTAATCTCGGGACGGCGCGGTTTGGTAGTGGAATACCTGCAGCTAATTAATAAACGTGGGAACCGAGTGCGCTCGCTCGTGAATGCTTATTTTAAATGCCTCCGTCGAGGCGTTTGATACGGCTACCTATCTTTGCTTAATATTCGCAATTATAACATATTTGCGGGCGCGCTACGTCGCTTTTGATTAATTACCATAGGCGTTAGGCCGCGTGCGCCATCTGGGGCTATTGAGACGCCAAGCTTACATTAAATCTAGATATGAAAAGCGCGCAATTACTTCGCCATACTGTGGATAGACTTCTAAGTAAAAAGTTTGATTAGAACTACTGTAGTTATACTTGCAAGTTATGCTCATTATCAACAATTAAGTGACTTATACCTACGCCAGCAAAAATACTATAATATAATGATTTGTGATATTATATTAAGTACTTCAGTTGTCCGCGTTTCATTACTAAAATAGGCAGTTCGTAAGAAGCGAATGATTGGCTATGCGGGTCACTCACAAAGTGGCTACTAGGTGGTAGAATTCTACATTGTCTCGCCCGGGTCTGGTACCACCGCCTCATCTGTTCCTGCCGCAATAGCGTCAGTGCTTTTCGTGTTACGGTTTGGAGAATAAGATAGGCGTAAAATGTATGCACGTGGCATTAAGACTCC
Organism: Apodemia mormo; assembly: GCA_036924255.1. Lineage (NCBI taxonomy): Eukaryota > Metazoa > Arthropoda > Insecta > Lepidoptera > Riodinidae > Apodemia > Apodemia mormo. Next base: position 45,637,693 of record JAUPFN010000007.1, read on the forward strand.
GCCTCAAAGATAGCTACTCACCATTAACATCTTTGCTGTTTTTACGCGATGGTTGTCTCCATTAGAAGACTCAACTGCTTGTTAGCTATTTTATAAAAAAACAATTCTGTAAAAATGTAGTATCATCAGGTAATTTGAAATCGTAATTTACACACAGGATTGACAAATCGTAAATTACACACAGGAAGATAAACAAATTATGTTATACATGTGAATGTATGTAATCTTAAGTATTGTAGTGTAATTCCACTGGTGTTATGTAAGTATACCGCTGGTTGTTAAAATATGAGATACCTCTGAAAATGTAGTGCTATTATGTATGCTGTTTTATTTTTATCTATTTAATATTTAAAAGTTATGTCTTAATAAGCTTTCGTTACTAATCTTCAAACATCTAATATAATTATAACATAACTTTGTTGTCTTAATGGTTACATTTTGTAGCTTCTTGCTGTTTTATTAATTTGAAAATGAATATATTTTCGTTCCGGCGATAGTTCTACGAAATTGGTACATCTGGAGTAGGCTCGTTTATAGGACTCTATCGTGTGTGTAAAAGGCAAAGACATTTACACTTCTTCGGATAGACACATCCCTAACTTAAAATATAAATCAGATTGATTTATTTACGAAAACGTCAACGGAAAAATTAGAAAAAAATCCTTTTAACTCAAATTTGGTGATGTGTGTGTATTGTATGTACCCTGGCATGTAAAACGAATTTACGTTTCATCGGTTGACTCGGAATCGTATGCGATGATTTTTCTGCAGTGGCGTTAGGCGAAGCGAATCTGACCGAATACAGTATCAACATACTCATGCATTATTAAACAAATAGCAATTCAGAGAGTTTGAAGTGAAATTCATGATAAATCATGAAAGAATTGAATTGCACTTTAAACCCAGGAAAACCGTCACTTTAGCGCTAATATAATAAATATTTATTATATCATATGATAGCAAACAAATAGTTCTGTTGTAAAAAGGCATAATGATGATGTGTTAGCTATATATAAACACCAAACATTTTAATGGTGCGCTGCTACTGCGTTGGAGCCACTGAAGTAAAGCAAGTGGCATGTATATGCATCATTTTTGCGGCTACATAATTTTCCAAACTGCAGTTAGAGGCATTGACCCTATTATGACTGGAATACGTTACTGAACTGTACTATTTAGTAAATAGAATGATAAAGACACACTTGACCAATAGTTTACTGTTCATGACGATCTATTCTTCGAAAGGGTCTCGAAACTATTTTAAACTTTTTATAGGTTCAGATACGGAATTAATTATTTTACAATAATATCAGTAATAATTGCCAAAGCTATAAGATAACGTACATTGTAATCATACAAACACAATAGAGTACAATTTAATAGGTATATATTACATTTCATTTATTTTACAAAATTTAAAATTGCTAGCAAACTCTACACCCAGTAAAATCTATGAAACATACAAAGACATATGAATCATAGTAAAATTTGTCATTATTACTTATTGTATGTAGATCATAGATGTTAACCGAGTGTATAAAAAGTAACAGAGTTTTATCATCTTAAATGCCCAGTTAATGCCAGTGGCACATTGTGCTACTACAACTAAATACTTTTTACGGCGATTTACGTATTCTTTTGAAATTGCCGTCACATAGTTTATTTAAAAATAGCCACGCTCCTCAACCCGCTACTTTATAAAAAACCACGTGATTTCTACGAGAACAGCATGTTTTCAAGGTCGAAGAATACCTTATATATTCCAGGTCATAATCTACTGATTTTCATCCAATTTGATCTAGAATTTTTGAATGATTAAGTATAAACATCCAAACAAACTTTTCAAACAAAAAAAAATGTAATAATAGTAGGCATCGAGATTTGCTTTCCTTTCCTTCTAGTAGTTTATGGTATATATTTTGTATATCTATTGGATGACATGTCTATTTTAGTCGTACAAACGTCATATATGATATTTTAAAATGGCAGTATCGGCAGGTGCCACGTCATCAGGTCGCTGCAGGAAGAGTAAAATATGTCTCTATCAGGAGACAACGGTCGCTCGGGATTTATCGTGTCGGGGTGGCGCCCCGGGTCGCCGGTAAATAATGACGTTTAATAATTGATTAATCGAAGGGCGCGCGATGGTATCGCCACATTCCTGCGCCGCCACCGCCATTCGAGATCACTCGCTAATTAATTTAAATGAGAGGCCGCCCTGTGTGATACCGATCAAACACTGAGTACAACCCAGCCAGGGAATCGAACACAACACCGGAGTTGAAGTAGTCACCGAGGAAACACCCCCTAGATCGTCTCGGATGTCTCAGCTCATTCACGCAGCTCTGAAATAATTTACAAATTGATACCTTGACTTTATATAAATATTCTCAGATATTATTTGATTTTCAGGTTTGATTATGAATATTTCAAATTAAGAAAGTTCAGAAGTTTATTGCGTAAAAACAGTGGTTTTATACTGAAAATTAAGATACATTGACAGTTAATGGACACAAGAGATATAATAGTGCGTTGCTATCCATGCGGTGGGATAGAATGCCAAATGCATAAGTTTACCGGCTACCTTACCCTCCAAATGGGAGTTCGATAATGACAACCACCGACACTATTGCGACAAGAATAGATAAAGCTGTGCTAGTGTGTGTATTTTGTGTACTGCTGAAATATTGTGGTGGACGGTGGAGGACTGTAGTGTACTGGGTTCACTGTCATTTAAATATTATTATAACTTAATAATATTCGCTATAGTTACCGGCGTTTAAGATAAACAGCTTTCCGTATCAAGCTAAATTAAATCATTCAAATATTTTCTATCATTAAATTATTTTTAGCAAGAATTTTAAACATTTGGGGAAGATATAATTGTCTAGTATTCTTTTCGAAGAAGATTGTTATCACTAATAAATCTCATTATATTATTGGATTAACTATTTTTTCTTCAAGGATTTCAAATCAGAAATGAAAATCTATGTATTTTAAGTTTGGATTACATAAGTGGTATTTATCATCAATCCTTTAAGTTAACCACCACCGAATTATATGGCCACTTTGAATAAATCCGAGGAAAGGCTTGCAGAGAGACCTGAAAAGTCAGTAATATCCAAGTATACTTGAAAAACTGGCATTGGTATTTCTAAAATTAAAATATTTTGAGGAACTAAACATTGATGTTGTTTGACTTGACTGCTTCAGACGCCCGCGCCACAATGACAAAGTTTGATGCTGTCATATATAAGTATGATAACTAACTATACTACAAGACTGCATCCAGTATGCCAGTAAACTTACACATGATTTAACACACGTTTTTTCAGATGGCATAATGCTCTAATGGTATAATCTCTACGCTATTGTAAGGACAGACTATGTGTCTTTCCGTCAGGCAAATCATAAACAGCAAACGATTAGACAAACCTGCCACTATCGTCGTGACTACTAGGTAACACAGTTCTTTAATATTTTGCCCAGAATTGGTACCGCGGCCGCACTCTTTCCTGTTGCAATAGAGTCCGTACTTTACGTTGTTGTGTTCCAGTTAGGAGAGTATAGTAGTCGTAAAGCTTATGCATGCGGCATGAATCCTTGCTACACAGACAGCAATGTATCATTATCATTATTGGTGTGCAATATTTTACCAGCACGAAAATCAACTGCTCGTTTGTTGTCCAATCATATAAAATAAATTAAAATACAGCTGGCAAGTATCAAGACAACCCAATCACAGTAGAAACTAGAATATAGAAACACGACTACGATTCGTAGAGACGCGACGCGATGATCAAAAAAAAAACAAACCCTTTATTGATTTACAACGGGCGATCGACTGCGATAAGTGTCGGCACGGGAACCGAATCAAGGACACTACTGTTTCGAGAACAACTTTCATAAATTATTATAATAAATGTTAATGGAAGAATTACGTGAAATGATCTGATCTCATGGCACGATTAAAGCGCCATCCTACGAGTGGACCTAATTAATAAACACACACAAACAAAATGCTAAATGTAAATATAATATATTATATTATATGTAATAAATATTATAGGAATAAATATTATAGCACAGCTAACAGACGGGTGGCTCCTGGGATGGTAAGTGACAGACGTCAACTACATCCTTTACAGAGATTAATAGTGCGTTGCCATCAACGGACAACGTAAAATTGGATAAACAAATTATTTTGAAATTATAAATCCATATAAATATTATAAATGTAAAAGTAACTCTGTCTGTCTGTCTATTCTTCATGCCTAAGCCACTAAACCGATTTGGATGAATTTTGGTACAATGATAGTTTGAGACCTGAGAAAGGATATAGGATAATTTTTATCCCTGATATCCCATGGGAACAGGAACTGTACCGGTAAAACCCGGGGTCTATCTTTTACTCCCTTAAAAACTTAGCCTTCTTTTATTTTAGAAATTTTTCGCGGACGCGGACGCGTACGAAGTCACGGGCACAGCTAGTAAAATATATAAAGTCTGAATCTGTTGTTCACCTCAGAAACAAAACTGTGCTCTATATGAGGTGCTTCACCAAATACAGGGCGCCGTATCGAACAGAGAATTCTTCCAAAATGTAGGTGTTCACGATTTGGCTTCAGCTATCTGCCGAAATATTTATAATTCTCTTGCTTCTACCAGCTAATTCTTCTTCAGACCAAACACAAAACCTTACTATATAACACTTAAGCATAAACGATCCAGTGTTATAATTTCTTCCAATTCAGAACCCGCCGATCAAATTTCCGACACGTAATAAACGCAGCTCCTCACAGCAGTTGATATAAACCTTGGTTATGCGCAGTTAACCTTTGCACATTCACTTAATGTTAACACAAGTGTAAGTGGAGATTAGGGATAACTTTTGTCCATAGATAAGAGAAAATGTTATCTTAAATCTCCTGAATTTCCTGTTTTGACTTTTATGTTCAGAGCCGGACAACAAATTCAGTAAGGGTTTCCATTCTAGAAAAATGATATTAGCAACCGAAACTAGCTACTAGTGTTTCTATATTACTATGGCTCCGACAGTTTTTAAGACTGTTGTTATAAGCGGTAGTTTTTAAGATTACAGCAGGTGAATGCGGCATTAGCGATCACAACCCGGCTCATCACTGAACCAAATGATGTATGATGATGATCTGAAACGTCTCCGATGAAGGAATTGATCAAGGATAATATAATACATTCACTATATGTTACCATTTAAATAATTGGCAATTTGTGTCTGTACGCTTGCAGGCTAACAAAGATATTGAATAGGTACTTTTTGCCGCAAATTTCACGACCCTCACAGAACAACAGGAATGTCCGAACGTTCTCCCAACCGCGGAACTACGGCTGCGTGGTTAACATTTCGGACTAATTAATTAAGCTAATTCATCACACGCCGTATTTAAATGCACTGCTAATTAGCGTTTAGAAAAATTTTGATTTGCGTCCGGAAAACGGTCGGAATGTGCTCATTCAGAATTTGCTTATATAATTACGCTCGTGCAATCATAGCACGTGCATTCCGCGCTCGCTCGCATACTTCCAGATCTCCTAATGAGATTCTTCCGCTCAGCCACGCTATTGTTGAATGTTTTCCATAAAATCCGATTTCTACCCTGGCTTTCTACATTATTGCCCACTTCACAGTGTACGCTTCTAATTGGTGATAGATATGAGCTCTAGATTTACCGTCAATACTGTTGGAGGCCTGTGCAAATTTCTGCGACGCCATGGCTAAATGTGAATAAAATTTTTTCTCAAGACTGAGATGGCAACAATATAGTAGCGTTCAAAGTATTTTCAACGCTACAACAATACTTTAGCGGACCCTAAATTGCGCTGTGGTAATCTTATATCTTGTAACTACTATACAGGTTAACTGGTTATAAGACTTTACATAGTGAAAGACATGATACTTAATCGTTAAAATAAGTATAATAATAATCAGTAATCAATTAACATGTAATAAAAAGAGAATATAGCTTAACTACATAGAAAACCTCAGCGAAATTGGTGTAGTATTATTCGTAAAATACGGTCACCGCATCCCCTTCAGTACGTATAGTCTACCTGTATTTACAACTTTCAGCGCTTCTAAAATGGAATTCCGACGCCGGCAGCACACAACACATGCCAGGAAAGATCTTCTGGTTTCCATATTGGCATGCCGTCACAGAATTACCGGTAACGTTACTGACAGACCGAAACTTGTTTCTGGTGTTGTTGCGATTACGTTGAACACGTATACCTAATAAACAGTGTATACCTACTGCTCTGACAGTGATCTCAATAATGAGCCATTACTGGCTTTGCAAGAACTACCTGACAGGAAAGCAGATCATCAATTACAAGAGATATAATTATTAATTAAGTACCTAGGTATTTTAGAATTTCGAGATAAATTTTCAAATAGTTTTCTCCGTGTTGGTCCCGGGCTCCTTTGAAGAATAGGCCAACTGCCGTTCTGACAGGCAGATCGTAAAAGGCGACCGAGTGGCTATGCGCGTCACTACTATCGTGACTACTCGATGGTAAAGTTCTGCATCGGCTCAACCGGGTCTGCTACCACCGCCTTACCTATTCCTGCCGCAATAGCGTCAGTGCTAGTCGCTGTCGTGTTCCGGTTTGGAGGGTAAGGTAACCGGTAAATTTATGCATGTGGCATTACACCTCGCCACAAGATAGCAACGCAACATTAACATCTTTGGCGTCTATAGGCTTTGCCTTTTTCCATCAGGAGACCCATCTGCTTGTTTGCTATCTTATGATACAAAAAAAAATCAAATAGTTAAACCGAGTGTACCAAACACCGCACTACATGTTTTTGCTGCTATGTTGCTTGTCATTATCGTTGTCTTTTTTAGACGGCAAAGCGCCCAAGCAGGAAATTCAGGATCAGTTTTTGGTGCAAATTTTGAGTATCTTTACGTATTAATATATTCCCGAAGATGTAAGCAAAGGTGCACCAACATTAATTTGGCTAAACATACTTAGTTCCACAATGTGATAGGTGGCAAGCGTATCGCCAACCGGGCAATTCTTATCCAATCCAATCCAATCCCGAGCAACGTTGTTTTTATCAAAAATCTGAAAAAACACATTTTTGAAATGCGGCCCGATTCGACCCGGCATTCGAACTCCTCCTGAGTTCAATTCCCTGGTCAGGCATTGTGGTCAACTCCGACATCGGACCACTAGACCACAGAGGCGATTACTAGTAGCGAGTATCAAAGTAACAGATATAATTAAAACACAGTAAAAGTAACGCGGCGACAACTGACTTTCCGTTCCCTGTACCCTTGGCACCCCGCATCATATCTTCAACAAACTAAACCACACGGGAACTATTCCCTCACAAACAAAACAAAATTTTCAAACTCGGTTCAAAAATAACCGAGTACTGAGGTAACTAATATAAATAAACATACGGCGGAATTGATAACCGCCTCCTTTTTTAAAGTCGGTTGAAAATATATTTACCTACTATACTTGACCTACTATATTTGACAATAGCTGTTGCCCACCACTTCGTTTTCTTTTTTTGGCTGCTAAAAACACTACTTCTTTTAGTTAGGATGAATAAAAACTAGAATAGGTTAGCTAGGTTAGGCTAGGCTTGTCTGGAATAATGTAGCTTTGTATAAGTGAAAGAATTTTTAATATCCGTTAAGTAGCTTTTGAGTTCATTCCTTACAAATTCAGAAATAACCAAAATTTTTTTCTTTTTATAGTATTGTAGATACCTAAGTGCTCTTCAGATCGCCTTCAGGCAGATTCTGTTGTGTTTAGGTACTTAACGTGCCTTCACATCGACTACGACTAGATTCCAAACAAACAACAAATTATAAATTAAACACATACATGCATATCTTCACGCCAGATCCCTTACGGGGTAGGCAGAAAGAACTGAGTGAATCACGATCCTTGCAGGCTTGTCTCACTTCCTCCACATTCATCACTCTCTTCATCGACACACGCCGGTTGCGAAGACTCTTGACACCACCTTCGGACAGTACTCGACCAATATGATCATGATATATCAGTCTTGGTCTTCCCCCGTACCTACATCCTAAATAAACACAAGAAATAAAACACAATCATTCCTTTTCTGATACTATTGTATTTTTGTTCGTCTATAGATTGAGTATTCTTATCTTATCCAAGAAATTAAAGCTCTTTGCATAATTTAGTCGGCGTCAGCAGCTGTCGTAATTTGAGCCTTACAGTCCGATGAGAGAAGGCTTGCGCTGTCGAGTAAAGAGCCCCAAAGCAGCCGCGGTGTCGGCTAATCGGACCATGGGCTAATTAAAATCAATGACCAGCCTGTGTTTAGTTTTTTGGTCGGCTACCGAATTCTCGGGTCGCTTCCTCGAATTTATGACACGGTGTAAGCGACTCATCGGTCGGGTGCGGTTAGTTTTATGACTGCGATGCTCCCCGGCGATACCCGCCGCACTCGATTAAATATTGATCACTTATTGTAATATATTCATTGTTTGGGTTATATTTTATGTCTGCATACCACTCGGACGCAAACATTTACAACTTTTTTTATATCAAAAGAGCAAACAAGCCGATGGGTTTTCTAATAGAAAGAGTCAAATATTACCTATAGACACCAAAGATGTTAATGGTATCTTGTAAGGAGGTCTAATGCCACATGCATAAATTTACCGGCTACCTTACCCTCCAAACCGAAACACGACAGCGACAAGCACTGACGCTATTGCGGTAGGAATAGGTAAGGCGGTTGTACCAGACACGGGAAGACAATGCAGAATTCTACCACCTAGTAACCACAAGGTTCAGCAAGGAAGGGGCTGGTAATTTGTAATACAGGCCTCCTAGTACAGACACTAGTCTCTCACGTAGACTAAATATAATGTTAACCCAGTGTAGGCATAGCTTTCAGTTTTTGGAATTGCCTGTGTGAGGGAACAATTAAAATATTTTGTATATAGATGAGATCTATCAAACAATCTTAGCCAAATTTATGCAGTCGTTTCAGGCGCGAAGAGGTAACAAGTTTACAGACACACGTACTTTCGCATTGGTAGTATTAGTGGGTCATACTAGAACACGTGCACGTAGAGCGTGCTACAGAGAGCAAATCTATTGTTGTATAGTACAAAGCTATCGGCCCCAATAACCAACATTAAAAACTGTCGCCCGGGTTTGCGTACTCGTAGTGGCACCGTCGTATTCCCGTTTAGAGGGTAAGGTAGCCTGCGAACTCACGAATGTGGCATTAACTTCTCCACATGGAAAGTAACGCAACATTATCATCTTTGATGTCTATATGCGATGATTTCTCTTTCCATCAGGAGAGTCATCTGCTTGTTTGCTATATTTTCATATAACACAAACAAGAAAATCAAAGTTGGCTACTGTAAATGTAACTGTTATTTAATCTGTGACTTTAATAACCTGATCACCATTTGAGCAACCGACAAACTGATGAGTTATTGTGGCCAAAAGAGCGAGAAAACGCTTAGTCCAATCCATCTAATTGAACGCCCCATTAGTCAAGTGGTTAGCGAACCTGACTCATTTATTTATTTATTTATTTATTTATTTATTAGGTTGACCAACGTTTGCATACAATTATAAAACAATTAACAGCTTGAGTTCTTGTAAATATGAGCTTATTGTATCAAACAATTATAGGTAAACACCTTATGTGTTTTAAATGGTCGATAAAAAATGATAATAACAATCAGATTGAAAAAAAGAGATTAACAACATAGAAATCATCATCATCACGAATCAATGGGGCTCGTGTTTGATTCCTCACGGGGAAAAAGATTTATGTGATGAGGACAGATGTTTGTATTTCTGAGTTTGGATGTTTATTATGTATGTCACAGTATTTATATAAATATGTAACGGAAACGTTATTTAGCAACGAAAGGCTGAGAGACTCCCAAATTGATGCGGCAGTAAAATGGCGCTGCGGCCAGCTAGCTGGGCTCAATGGTGTTTTCTGAAACGCAGTGATTGTATTGTATGCTCAGTGGTGTGTGCGTGGTGGAAGGGATAGTAGGCTACGCGTCATGAACACTTGCTTGTTGAAACTTGCGGTGTACTTAAAGTCCATCGGATTCCCGATTACAGGAAAACCCGCTTGCTTGCTCCCAATTCTGTGATACACTACATTAAAATTCGTACATTTGTTAGTCGTATAATGAATATGACACACAGATATTTCATAACCTGGATAATTTCCGCAACAATTCGTACTTTCCATAGAATTATCTAAAATTTGAGGCTGCGGGATGTGGCTACTTTTACATTAAAACATTAAAACTTGTTTGTCAGGAATCAGTAGATATAATCAATAATCGTAATTAGATCACACATGTAAAAATATTTGTCGAGATTCTTTCACTCGCGCTTTAATTGTCGGAAGTATTCATTACTCCTCACCAAATGTCGACTATTTTAATAGCAATACAATCGTCCTATTACGGAGCGGTCTCGTTAATTGGGAGGGGGTGCAGTTAACGCGCTGGTATCGAGGTGGTTTTGGTTAGGGAATCTCAATAAAACGGCCACCGCCGATAAGATACGGCGGTGGAAGTAACAGGTGTCGGCGTGAGATGAATCTTAATCGCTGCGAGCGCGGCGATCAATGGCCGGCGGAAGACTGTGACAGATCACGCCGATTACGGTTGTTTGCGGTGCGACACTCTTGTCTGCGAGCCTCTCTCCTGACACTATCCAACACTCCTGCTGCTTGTCCATCTGTATATTTTATGGTAATTTAAGTGAGAAAGATTACATGTTCATTTAAATTGGTATCTAACTCTGGATTAATTAATCATAATGAATAAAAAACTGTCTTTAGTGCTGATTTTTCTTGGGAATCTCACGTTAGCAGTATTAGTAAGAAAGTTAATCATGCACTTCATTCTCTTAAATCTTTTCAAAATTTTCTACCCTTACAGACTAAAATATCTCTTATGGTTTCTCTTATACTTCCACTTATTGACTATGCAGACTCATGCTATCCTGATATCACTGAGGAATTATTAAATAAGTTGGAGCGAATACAAAATCTATGTATTCGATATATTTTTGGCCTGCGGAAATATGACCGGGTCTCTCAATATAGAACCCAATTAAAATGGCTCCCAATACGGCTGCGAAGGGACACACATATACTCTGTCTCCTTTATAACATTATTTACAATCCTTCAACGCCGAACTATTTAAAAGAAGATTTCCAATTTCTTCATCCACCTGGCTCTTCGTGTCGTCTCTCGGTTTCTGCTCTATTACGTATGCCTTCACACAATTCTAGTTTCTTTTCTCACTCTTTCACAGTATCTGCAATAAGACTTTGGAATTCACTCCCATATCACATCCGCAATAGTTCTTCTCTGTGCACTTTTAAAAAGCAATTAAAATTATACTATTTATCCCTTAATCTAAATAATTAAAGTTCTTTGATACCTAAAACCTAATGATATATTTTAGCATCTGTTATACCTTGCACTTGATATTTATATTCAATTAAGAGTTAATTCTTATTGTACACTGTCTACCTTATTTTTCATTGTATTGAATTTTCTCTGTCTTTGGTTAGTTGTAAGATATCTCTTTTTAGTGATAAGCTCGCCTTTTGTAATTTTTTCACCTGTTATTTCCTTTTTTATTAATTTTATGTGTACAATAAAGTGTTAAAAAAATAAATAAATAATATTTTGTTTAATATTTACCATAATGCTGCGGCCGCAATTGCGTCTATCGTAACGAAGTTATATGCGCGCTAAGGCACACGCAGTCGGAATGTATGTGACAATAGCCGGTTACATCTTTTTTTTATATCATAAGATAGCAAACAAGCAGATGGGTCTCCTGATGGAAAGAGTCAACCATTGCCTATAGACACCAAAGATGTTAATGGTGCGTTGCTATCTTGTGGCGAGGTCTAATGCCACATGCATAAGTTTACCGGCTACCTTATCCTCCAAACCGGAACGCGACAGCGACAAGCACTGACACTATTGCGGCAGGAATAGGTATGGCGGTGGTACCAAACCCGGGCGAGACAATGCAGAACTCTATCACCTAGTAGCCACGATGGTAGTGACTCGATAGCCAATCGGTCGCCTTTTACGACCTGCCTGGCAGAACGGCAGTTGGCCTATTCTTCAAAGGAGGCCGGGACCAACACGGCGAAATATCTGCATTTATCGTGTCATTGCACGAAGCTTTGTGATTATAGACGCAAAAGCGGCCGAACTATAAATAAAAAAGACATTTGTCCTGCCAATTTTGCATGTGCAGTTTGTTCATATTTGTGATTCTTTCTGACCCTATTGTACTCGTTACATGCGTGTACTGCTTTCTCTTTCCTACACATACTTTTGTGTCATTTTGCTTCAAACAGCGCTTCGATAGGAAAAATAAATATTGAACAATATTCGACACTGTCGCTACTACCTTAGAAAAGAGGGTTTTCTGTAACATACATTTTTTAACTTCCCACTGTGTTATTAGTGATAAAGAAGTTACTGAATTAGCCCCGATTTTCGTAAATCGAGTTTTCAGCAGATCTCCATGTTTCCACCTCCACCAGGTCCTAGGAACCTTTTCCAACTATTTTCGCAATGACGTCAGTATGTCTGTATATATGTGGGTGTGGAAGTGTGTATGTCTATGTGTGTATATAAACATGTCATCATTTCTGAACGGCTGAGCCGATCGAAACACTGTTGATGGCATTCGATTGGATTCCGCTCAACTTAGATTTCTTAGATTAATATATTTGAAATAACTTTTAGGGTAATACATTGATTGACTTAAAAATCTTATCAGCTTCTCTTCTTTGAAAACTGCGCGAAATACCGTTAATTTGATCAAAATCGGTCAATTTGTGTGGAATTTATAAATGACGAAAATTTTTGAAAAAAATGTGTTATAATATTGCTTCGAATTCCACCTATCGTTATTTAGTTAAAGCAATATTTGAGATTTCAAAAATTGAGTTGAATGCCCATCGAAAGATGCAAATCGATCGTCATTTCCAAAATATACAGATTTTCAAATATCAATATACTGCCATTTCTATCAAAATAGATATTTGAACTGAAAAAATCTATGCGTATTGTTTTTACTCTTTTGAGCTTAAAATAACTTAATTTAGCGGTAAATTCCAGGATGGCCTGCAGGGTCAATCGTTTACAGATTTTTTTTCTTACAAATACTTCTTTACGCTTATATTTTTTAATAATTTCTCGTACATATATTTTTAACGGTGGAATAAGCATTATAAGTTGTACCCATTTGGATTTTTCAAACTATTTACATTTGCATATCCCGGTACATGACTTATGCCTAATTTGCTCGTTGCCATCCCTCGCATGTATATATCTATAATTCTCATTGTTAGTGAGTTGGCTAATCGTGGCGCTTCAGTTGCATCTGCACCTCAGACACGAAGAAGTATTTGAGATATAAACAAACGTTAATGGACTTCATAAAGTGTTAGTAAAAACTGCATTAAAGCCTTATTTCTATTGTATTATTGAAAGATATTTATTAGTTTCGTAACAACACTTTCGTTTCGGCTTATGATGTATAGAGCACCATGCGTACGTCTTGTGTTGATCAGAGTGCTAAGTGTGAGTTTTTCTTTTCGCATTCGATCGTGAGCTCGTTTCGAGTTTACTAGGAATTTGTATGTGATTTGTACAGCGCCACCTAGTGGTAAACTGTTTTCTCACGTTTACCACTAGGTGGCGCTGTACAAATCACATACAAATTCCTAGTAAACTCCAAACGCACTCACGATCGAATGCGAAAAGAAAAACTCACACTTAGCACTCAGGCCGCCTACGATACATTTTCAAGTCAAAAAGTATTGGCAACCCGTTTAAACCCTAAATGAAAAATCTGTATACCGGTTAACCTCGCAGGCTATCTCTGACCTTGCAGGTACATATCTTAAGTTTAATGAAGCAAAATTTATACCTAAGTATGCATTTTTAAGCTCAAAGAGTTTAAAAATCTAAAGTTGGTCAAAATGTCAGTATTTTAATTTTTGAAAGCCTGTATATTTTTAAATTATTGGTCAATTTTTACTTTTTAAATATCATTCAACTCAATTTTAGAACTCTATAATATCAATTAGTTGAAAAATGTCGAACGAATCAATTAATTTTGATCCAATTTACAATATTTGACGTAGTTTTTTAAGTAAAAGAGTTCATGAAATTTTGAAATCAATTGATATATTCTCTCAAAGTTTTTTTTTTAATGTGAAGTAAGTTTTCTGTAAAAAAAACGTAGTTTTGTATTAATAAAATATTGTAGAAAGATAAAAATATTGGTTGAAAAATCTCAAAATTACGGCGCAAAAACAATTTTTTGAAAAATTTTTGTCAATGATAATTGACATTTCAAAATTATGAAGTCACTAAAATAAAAATACAGTTTCTTTATTTTTCCAGCCTGATTAGTAATATATAAGTATTTTTTAAATTTTTCGTTTCCGAATACCGGAGAAAAAAATAAAAATGAAAAAACGTGTGATGACGTCACTTGAACGCCTCAAACACGTAATATAAAAAACATAATGGAAATGTCGTCATACGGTAATGTCAAATATGTTATTCTTCCACATAATCTGTCTCCGTATTGTTTATTTGTATTAGAAAATTATCAAGGACCTATTTCAGCCACTCCACTTTGCTCTATTACTTGTAATTGACAACCTGAATTTATATGACATTTCGCAATAATACTAGGTACTGCAATTCACAACGCTTTACAGAAACATGGTCAAATGTAAACAACGGTTTAATGTTTTACAACACTTGATTTGATAGATGACATATATGCTCCTCCTGTCGGGTGGAGCTAGTGTAATAAAAAAAGTCACGTTCTGGGTTGCAGGGTAAGGTATGCGATAACCTTGTGCACGTGGCATTAACGTCTCGCCGCACGGATAACAATGCCCCATTAACAACTTTGGACTTTATCGTCGATATTAATATAATTGTCTCTTTCCATCAGAAGTGCTATCTGCTAGTTTGCTATCTTATGATATAAAAAAATAACATAATAAATCCCCTTTTAGTAATTTTTTCAAGAGTTCTCGAAGGTCACGAAGGCAGTGAACACTACAATTTTTTCATTTTTTCGTTACTATTAAAATTCTTACTTACTATTAATATAATCAAATAACAGGTAATCCTATTTGGAACAACATAGTTCGACGCGAATTAAATATTACATCCGTACAATATACAATTTACATACATTCAGTTTTGTAGAAAGAGAAAAGTAAATGATGGTTGTAAAAACGGAAAGCCGAATGCTAGTGAAGCAGTAGGCAGAGTGCAGCAGGAACCGGCCGGCGACCATATAGCGGCCGCGTCCCGGACGACTCACAGAAAAAGTGGCGCGGCCGGCTGCCGGGGCCATTGAAGTATTGCGATTACAGGGGCTCAAACTTATTTTTATGTTAATTGGCGATAATTGTGAGGGCACATAAGTCACGAGCGGCAAGATGGCGGCGGCGGATGCAGTAATTGCGTTCGAGGAAACTGCCGCCGTCAGATTGCAGCGTCGGCAAAAACCGTCGCAATTATTGCCCCCGCGGCCTGCCCCCAGCGCCACGCCTCTCGCCTTCGCGTTACTCGACGGGGTATCCATTGCATACGAGGGTCGGGAATGTTTCCTCGTTACCATTAGGAGGACCTTGCGTTTATAACCTCATTAGTTTATGAAGCACGTGACGCGTTTCGTGTTTAGCGGCGCTAGGCATAAGGGAGGGAGTGGCTTTTATAATTTGTTTGTATGTGCATACTCATACGAATAAATATATATGATTACAAACACAGTTTAATTCCTTCTTACACTACCAGATTAGCAGATAACAAGTTTGAGGGGAATTCAGGGGATTTCATCTGCCCCAAATATTTACCTGACTGACTTGAGGCCAGTTAGCCGAAGAGACAAAAGTCATCGGCTACCTTAAAAGTATTCCTGACGCGTTTCTTTCATCGAGGTTATGTTGTAAGGCAAGGTTGTAACAATACCTACGAGTACTCAGTCATGGATATGTCAGCGTTAAATCGTGCACCACCGTTATCAGCAGCCCGAGCAGAAGAGTTTGGCATTTAGAATATCTATACAGGTGATTGTTTCTTTCTATATATGTATCTACTTAGGTGACAGGCCATCGCTCCACTTACATACATTATTTTACAGCATGACATAAAAACAGTTACCGGCGGGGAATTTTCAAAAACGAAGCTCGTTCATTTTCAAACATCTGACATACAAGAAATCATGTACATATGTACGTCGTTTGTAAAAACTCGTATGTAGCGGCTGAAGATTAGCTGATGTCAAGGGCTGTTATCACTAGCCGCCATGGGGCTACCCTGACTGTTTGTTGGCTCTTTTAATCTGACTAATGGCATAGATAAGAATGTTTGTGTATGTGTTCTTCTCTTTGTTAACTATTCACGTTATACCTAGTGACTGAATGGGTTTACAAGAAACTAAGTATGCAGGCTGCATCTTATTTTGAAAAAAAATGTTTTTTTTTTCTGTGGGATTCATACAAACCCTTTAACAATTGGGCGGGCGTCGCCGTGATACATATTGCGGGAAACATAAACACATAACATGACTGTTAGTCAGACCCTATGAAGTTCACTTACATTATGTAGATTTTGTATCGAAAAACGACTAAATTTTGTATCTAACACGAGCTGAGTCTCACTATGTTCGCATTGTTTATCAAATTAACACACGCATAGTGATTATTAAAGTCGTAGAACTTCTTGTTACTTTGGTAACGTCATACTAAATGAAGACATAGCGCTTAATTTTTTTATATAAAGATCAATTAAAAGAAACTAAAAAATGTGATCGAATGTATCCAATAATTATTACGTGATAGAACTGCAGACCTTTACCATCTTTGTTGACCTAATTCTGGTCAGTTTTAATTTTATCATCAAGTGGTTCTCGAATGGGGTCGTTCCCAGACCATCAAAATTTTATCACCACGACCTTCAATAAATATAAGAACAGTCAACATAAATATCGTCATATTAATAATTATATTTTCGTTTTTGTTATTGCTTTTTGCTTACATACAGCAAGATATACATTGCGATCGTTAATATGAAAAACAACTTTATTTTGTATGATGATTTGTAGGTCTGGGAACGATCTCTCGAACAAATCACATCTGCACTCATTCATTGATGATCATGTATGCATCTCGATCTCAATGAAATTCGGTTCGGAGTAAAGAATAGATCAGTGTCGAGTAATAGAATTGTTAAGTGAAACAAACGATATGTAGGTGGGTATGTTTGGTGAGTGAGATATGTAGCGAGCCGGCGGCTGCGCGCGAGGTATGTGCGCACCGCGATGTGTATCTGCGCCGCGCAGCATCGCTGGCGTGCCGGCCGCTATGGTAATTCCCGGGGACATTTTTATTGAGAAACGACGCCCTGATACCACTTAATATTATTGACAACTTTATATGTGATAGCTCTGTTCACCTGTCAATCAGTGTAAGTCTTTGGGTTAACACTTACTACGGAAAGTAAGCTAAGAGATGGCCCTAATGTACTATATGCGATGTTCTCCGTGTTGATCCGGGCCCCTTTGAAGAAAAGACCATTTGCCATTCTGCCAGGAAGATCGTAAAAAGCGAACGATTAACTATACGTGTCACTACCATTGTGATTACAAGGTGGTAGAGTTCTGCATTGTCTCGTCCGGGTCTGGTACAACCGCCTTACCTATTCCTGCCGCAATACCTCCCAACGCTTAACACTATCGAGTCCTGGTTTGGGGGGTGAGGTAGCCGGTAAAGTTATGCACGTGACATTAACAACCCGGCACTTAAGCTCCGTTTTCACTTTGATTAGTGCAAATGCGAGTGCTTAATGTAGGTGCTTAGTATTAAGCAAAACATACGTGAGGACAGCCGTTGATCAGTGTGAGTGATTAGTAATCAGAGCAGTAAAAGTGAATAGACGCTGATTACTAATCACTCGCACTGATCAACGGCTGTCTTCACGTATTTTTTGCTTAATACTAAGCTCCTGCATTAAACACTTGAACTTGCACTAATCAAAGTGAAAACGGGGCTTTATGCATATGATATTAACACACGGATAGTAAACGGAAAGTAAGAAAGTGATTGTTTGTTTAAATAGGCACAAGAAATGGCAAATTAGCGGGAGACAATAACAAATATGTGCCAAATATAATCAATTGAAAATAAGTCATTTTTACTTTCGTAATAGACCGGGAGATGATGACATAAAATATTAGATAATTTTTACCAGTATGGCGGTTCTTAAGGGGTCTACGTACGTTATTACGTAACGACAAAAAGGAAAACAATGGTCATAGCGTTGGTACCGGCGGCCCAACCGCGTGGTCGTTAATCGAATGTGTCGGATATATTACGTGTCGCACGATTTGTTAAAAAAATTCTTGTATTTTCCGATAGTCGATAAAAAAGAAGTAGGTGGTAGCATGATGTTATACTTCTCCGATGTGGCTTAGAGGCCGTTATACCGACGCCAACACGTTAATTAAAAAAAAAAACAATTCAACCATTTGTACCAAGTCAATTTTTGCACAGCTATTCATCGTCGAGTAGTCATTCACGAAAATTACCTTGCAATACTTTTCCGACAGTGCTCAATAGCCGCCATACCACCGCAAAGGAGTAAACTTTTTCTTTTTTTGTATTTGGATTTTTGGAAAATATTTGATAAAATGTGACCGTTATTTTATTTGTCATACTTCCAGTAGGGGGAAAACGTGCTGCCATGTCTGAAAAACTTATTTTATCGTCACGTTTAAAAAATATAACACTTCTTTTTTATCAAATACCTAAAAATACAAGAATTTTTGATGAACAAATCGTTCAACACTCGTAATTTATCCGACACGTTCGACTAACGGCCACGCGATTGGGCCGCAGGCACCAGCACTATGACCATTATTTTCCTTTTTGTCATTACGTAATTAGACCCCTAAAGAACTGCCATACTGGTACAAATGATGTAATATTTTTGTGCCATCATCTCCCGGTCTACAAGTTTAAAAACTAGCTTACCATCCGCTTCACCGGTAAAAATTCATTGATGGTAAATAAAAATATGTGGCCCATCATTCGATATGCAGTCTTATATAATTACTACCAATGCAAAAAATATCAGATTTTAATCGGTTAAGCGTTCTTGAGTTAGCACGCAGACAGACAAACATATTTCTACCGTGTTTGTCCTGGCTCCTCTGAAGAATAGACCAACTCTCGTTCTGCCAGGCAGGTCGTGAATGCCTATACGTTTCACTACCACCGTGACAACCGGTGGTAGAGTTCCGCAACTTCCCGCCCGGGTATTAGGTATCACCGCCTTATCTATTTCTACCGCAATAGCGTCAATGATTGACATTTCGTAATCCAGCTTGGAGGATAAGGTAGCCGGTAAACTAACACATGTGACATTGCCCAGCACACAGATAGCAACACACCATTAACATCTTTAGTATCTATAAGCGATGGTCTCTCTTTCTATTACCACACCGTTGGTCGAATGGTTACCGACCGTGACTACGCAATCAACGGGGCTCGGGTTCGATCCCCGACGGGGCAAGCATTTGTGTGATGAGCATAAATGTTTGTATTTGCGAGTTTGGGTGTTTATTAAATATATTCTTTTATTTATGTATGTATTTCTATGTATTAGTATCGTTGACTAACACCCTTAACACAAGCAAATGATTTGCTTACTTTGGGATTAGATCAGTAAGTGTAATTTGTCCCGTGAATATTTATTTATTTATTATTTCTATCAGGAGAGACATCTGCTTGTTTACTATCTTATAATATAGACTTATGCATGTGGCATTATCATCCCGCCATTCGGATAGCAACGCGCCATTAACATCTTCGGTTCTATAGACGATGCTTTTACTACCAAAAAAACTCAAAATATTGAAATCGATATCGAGTTCGCTGATGATGTTGGTCGATGATATGAATCGTTTTTAGAGTTCCGACGTAAACTAGGAACCCTTATAGTTTCGCTATGTCCGCCTGACCTTTCACAGTCGCATTCAGAGTTCCTTAATAAAAAAAGCTGTGATTTGGCATGAATATACATATTAGTCTACGAAGTGGTTACATAAAATCTTAAAAAACCTTTTTAGGGTAGCTCCTCTACATATAAAGTGGGAATGTCAATTTTTTCCTGCGTACGCCATAGCGTGGGCTACCTTTGGATAGGCTTTTAAAATATATTATAGATTTAGAAAAACAATTTATCGATTAAGGGACCCGTTTGTGAAATATTAATCTGAGAGGTAATAGTCGACCAACTTATAAAATGGACATCGAGAAGTTTTATAGGCAGGGAACCTGTGGTGCGGATATATATTCATGTTTGAAGTTGAATAACCATAAAATAAATAAAAATTTCCCTTCTTTGACCTCACTATTGTGATTGACAATTTCAGAACCCTACATTGCACGTGGTCCGACTCGCCCTTTATCAATTTATAACACATTTCGAAATATCAATATTATAACTGATATTACGAAACTTTCGGAAGCTTTTTAATGCGAGTTTGAATGAGATGATTCATTCTGGTCTTTTAAACGACTTTCAACTCCATTATTAAGCTATAAAATGTGCTGATTAAAAAAACTTGAAGTTTCGCCGAAAAGTCAGTAATTCCAAAATTTTCGTCAACAATAACTCGAGAACGAATATTTTTTTATCATTAGATACCATACAAGCCAACTATATAGATACGCCTTTCAAGACAATTTCGCAAGTCGTCAGTGTCACTTGCATTTACACCAAAAAATATAGAGTTATAATACTTACCGATGAAATAGTATTCATTAAGCCTTAGCTTTTTATTCGACACGAATACGACAACGACAACGACAACGACAAAATGTAATCATCGTAAAAATAGAAATATGCCATATTGTGCTATTTTGCACAATAAGGCATATTTCTATTTTTTACGATGTTACATTTTTTACGCAACGCTTTTAGATATAATATATTAATAATATATCTAAAAGCATTTGACATTTACATACATTTGCTCCTACGAGCGGCGACACAACACCGTGTCTATTAGTATATTTTGTGTGGTCTGTGATATAAGCAGATGGCTCTCCTGATAGGAAAGACAATCCTCGCCTATAGACACCAAACATGTTTGTGATGCGTTGCTATCTGTGTGACGGGATATTATTGCCACATGCGTAAGCAGTGCCGTATTAACCCGAAGGCAAATTTAAGCAACTGCTTAGGGCATCAAATATAGGGGGTACCGAAAAAGCACAAATTAAAATATATTTGCTAGCACATGAAATGTAAGGCGGTTTGAAAACGGGCTGTTGACATTCAAGGTCTCAATGATTTATTTTGTTTTGCATCTTAATATGTTATTTTTTAAATAACAGCACTATTTTACTTATGGATAAGAGGTCGTGCACAGCGCCAGCCCCCAGGCTACGCAGCGTGTAGAGCAAAGCTTTGTATTGGAAGTTTTATACAAGTTATAAGCAGTAATGATCAGTTCTAAGTCACCTACATACGGGTACGTTGGAAAGCACCAAATAAATATAATATGGTTGTTTTCAAAGTGCTCTATTGGATTGTCCTTTGAGTAACTTATTTTTCCTTCTACGAAAAACATTGCGCTGTTGCCTTTATTAATCGGCATCGACAAATATATATTCTCATGCGCGCGACATGTCATATGCTACACATCCTAAGTAACAAGCCTGTTGCATAGGTGATTCAACTTAATACGTTATTATAAGTCGACAAAATACTAACGTTTACTCGTCAGTGGTGGTTTTATCTACCTAAAAGAAACATTTTTTCTCATTGCGTCATGCAAGTACAACACAAGGTATTAGCCAATATCGACGTGCTTTCTTGCGTGAAATTCGCCCCGTGTTGGTCTTGGTTCTATGAAGAATACACCAACTGCCATTCTGCCCTGCTAGTCGTTAAAGGTAAATGATTGGCTATACGTGTCACTGACATTGTGACTACTAGATGGTAGAGTTTCGTAACGTTTCCAATTTCTGACGAAATAGCATCAATGTTTGTCATTGTCGTAATCCGGTTGGGAGAGTTTTACGACCTACCTGGCAGGACGGCGGTTGGTCTAGAGCTTACACGAGGAAACTATTTATTAATTTACAAGGACAGCAAAGAACTCATCATGTTATGTTTCAGTTTTATTAATAGCATAAGCTCAAGAAATTTACTTGTTCTTTCTTTTGCATTGCAAGTGCAGGTAGCTTCTAAATCAGTATGACAATATAAGATGATAGAACGCGTATTACGTTGCTCAGAGCTAGCTGTATGACGAGCATGTTTGTCGTAAGTGTCGCGGTGGGGTCCGTACAACTCATTTGTACAAATAGTAATCGCATGCCGGCTGCCATATACGCGGCCAATCACTACGGCGAGCTTGAGCCGTGATCACGCGCCAACCGTCAGCGGGGGCGGAATGAGGGAATAACTAAAAATTATTGAAATAAAAATTACTTTTATTCTAATTCTCACAGTAATTGATAAAATAACCCATGGGTATACTTAAGATGAGTTTTAAGGGTTTTGAACCCCCTCCCCCCCCCGTTTTCTTAGCTTATTACTAAGTATATATAAGTAAGCAGTTCGAGGTAAATCTAGTTAGTATATTTTACCACCGCCTTGTCATTGTAGTGTTTCGGTTTGAAGACTATGAAATGAATGTGATATTGCCTTCTCGCAACATGGCTAGCAACACACAATTAACACGTTGGTGTCTATAGCCAATGGTTTGTTTTTCCATCAGGAGGGCCACTTGCTTGTTTATTATCTAATGATGTAAAAAAAATCTCACATTCTTGATCACAGCGTCGAAGCTACAGCAAATGGCTTACTCTACTTGACGATAGCACCGGTAGTGACGCGACACTGATCGATGAGAGATCGCTCCCGCTGTCACTGTATCCGCAGCGGCCGCAGCTGTCTTCAGCCAGTTCGGAGGCGTGCTATATCGTAACATTGTATAAGCTGGTTCTCGGAACGGGCGGGCCCTCATTATACCGCACACATTATGTACAAAACATTCCGACTAGATTTATTTAGAAATAAATTGCAAAAAACCTCAAGTACTTATATAAAACTAACTTGTAAGGTTTAGTATTTAGTACTGAGATATTGTAAAAGAACATAGACCAATAGGTCATATACACGTAGATATTTATTACTGTAAAACAGAATGATACTGTTTTGTCTTACCCTTAGATCACCTTTGAGGCATTCAAATTTGAAAAATTACAGATTGTATTTTTTTTAAGATTTGAATATTTTGTCCGGAAACAATTGAAATTCGGTTCAAACAATTTGATCCCAAAAATGAAACTCAGAACTGGGTGCTTCACTTTATACAATTGTAGTTACAGGCAAACACGAAGCAACACACCCGCAATCTCAGCGGAGTACGGACATCGATAAAATATTCTTTGCATGGATGAGCACAAGCAATCCACACTATGTGTATCAACTAAAAGCTAGAATATTGCTAGGTCTTCCTATAAATATATGATGGTTTTATTTCAAGTAGGAGGCCGTAACTTATTTTATTGCAGTGCAAGCATATGCATGAGTAAGGCATGCGCTCAGCAATATTCCATATTTTTTATATTCTAAGTTAGAAAAAAACAGACGGCTCACCTGATGGAAAGAGAATCTATCGCCTTAGACACCAAAGATGTTGATGGTTGCTATCTGTGTAGCGAGATGGCAATTTCACATCTATAAGTATACCTTCTGCCTTACTCCCCAAACCGGAAGACGACAAAGACAAGCATTGATGCTGTTGCAGCAAGAATAGGTAAGGCCGTTGTTCCATTTACCCGGGTGATGTGTTGTGAAACTCTACCTTCTAGTAGTCACGATGGTAGTGACATAGCCAATCGGCCGCCTTTTACGAGCTACCTGGCAGAACGGCCATTGGTCTATTCTTTTAAGGGAGCCTGGACCAATACGGAGTTAATTTTATGACCATTATGATCAAATCCATTGACAAAGTCAAAAGTCCGTCCGTCCACCTAAAGTGCTAGGACTCGTCTGCGTGTCTGTCGTCACAATTCAACAATTCATATTGTTTGATTTGTATATGAAGCCGGCAGTTTATAAACTAAGTGAAATGTATTCACTTAGTTTATAAATACACCATAGTAGATATAAATGATAAAACACGAAATACTATATTACAGTTCCTAGCAAGTACATCCGTAAAAAATATATTTATAAGTAAACAAGCTATGTAAAGGTCACTACCACCATGGTCATCTAAAACTGCGGACTGCCTTAATAAAATAGCACTGAAAACATTATTCATTACGGATTATCCTTAGTTTTGCAGCACTTTTAAAATTAAGAAATAGCTCCGGGGTAAATGGGGTTCTCGTTATACAAAGAATGTCTTAAAACATGCATTTGTGACGTAGCACCAATCGAATGGTAAGGTTACGCGCATCTGATCCGAATCCGAAAAAATACAAACCTAGGAAACTCGAACTAATCCTATTAAATTATACTGCTTAAAATATCAGATCATATGAACGCCATTAAAGTTTAAACGGCGCAGATAAAGTCGATGGCCACATCTAGATAAGATATTTCCATTGAAATATCATTAGAGATATGATCAGTCCTTACGCAGTGCAATATTAAATGCTAATAGTAGATAATAAGGTGATTTAGCGGCGGGCCGGCCGGGGCCGCTCCCACACCGCTCTGCAGATCGATCGCCAGCCGCGACACCCGCGACCGGCACTACGTGTACACACCACACACTGTTAGCTGTCTAATGGCGTGCCTCACGTACAGCGCGTATGGTGCCTACTCTTCTCGCCGACCATTACTTACAATTTTTTTTATAAGATATTTAAACAGACAGATGGAAACAGACAATCATCGCCTATAGAAATAAAAAATATTAATAGCACGTTGTTATACGTATGGCGATATGGTACTGCCACTTGCGTAAGTTTGCCGACGACCTTACCCTCTAAGTCGGCACGCGGCAGGAATAGGAAAGGCGGCCATACTAAAACCCGGGTGTGACGTTGTGGAACTCTGAACTGAAATAGCAATAACACGTATAATCAATCGTTTACAATCGTTAAAGCCCTGTCAAAATATCATAAGGTCTATTCTTCAAAGGGGGCCCAAACAATATTTGCGACGAAAAACATAATCGGTGGATTGTAGTATTGAAAAAATAATGCATGTAGAGTGTACGGTCTGTGGTACAGTGGCGGCAGTGCACCTGTCTACTGCCTGCACTGTACCAGCTGTAGCTTGATGATGAACTTAAATGATTCAGCTCCAGTTACTCTATATATAAAACTGGTCGGCACACGCGATACGGCGTCACAATGTGTGTGTACATACTCCTATAAATTGGGATTTTTTCTCAAAGCTCTCCGGATGGAAAGAGCTATCGTCACCTGTAGACACCAGGGATATTAATAATGCGTTGTTATCCGTATTTCGTGCTTAAATCCCGCATACAGAAGTTTGCCGTTTCATATCTGCCAAATCACTGCAATTATGGCTGAACCTGTTTCGGCAGGAATAGTTAAGGCAGTGGTAGGTATAGGAGTTAGATTCCTGCAATGTTGCAGAATTCTACCACCTAGTGGACATGACGGTAGTGATAGGGTTGGCCAATCATTTGCCTTGTACTTGTTGTACACGAACTGACTGGTAAGGAGGCAGATAGTTTATTCTTTAATATATTAGTCTTACATTGACATTTAAAAAACTAATTTCTTTTGGAATTAAATGAAATTTAGCATTCATAGCTTCACGTTCATTTTAGGAGATTGAAATAATCGACGTCACGTATAAAAATAAAGCTGTACATAACTTCGCCAATATAACCAGCGGCGCTACAGCTGTCTCTGCAACTCTTCATATGTATTCAGTTATGTTTACATACATTTATTATTATTATTATTACATCATTGCTTGGTATCTATAAGCGAAGGTGACCTATATCTATCAGAAGATTGGACAATTATCTACTTGTTAGCTATTTTATGAAGAAGAAGAAAACTTCAAATTTTCATCGCAGTTCCAACAAGATAGGTGGGCGGCTTAACCTATAGTGCTGTGTGTGCAATGCACGCGGGCGCCGCGGCGCTCCCTGAGACAGCTAAGAGCATCGTCTTGGACCCATTAGGGGGCGCCAGGGTTTCATGCACACGGGCGCTACATCAGCTAGAGCCGTCTCTGAATAGATTAATAGATGGAATAAAGCGATAATGACTAACGAACATGCAGACTTCATAACTGGTGTTCAAGAAAATCTGTGAAGGTATAAGTAGTACCTAACATTACGCCAGTTTCCTTGCGGGTAGGCAGAATGAACCGAAAAATGGACCTTCCGATTAAGTATATTTCACCGGCTTTTTAAGTTGGCGAGATGAGTGGTGGGTATTTTTGCCGACCTGTTAATGATTGTCGCCTGTTTCTAGTGGTAAACAGGGCGGATAGCTTTATGTGCTCATTCAAAGCCCAAAGGTAATACCACAACAATCGCCAGACTCCCAACTGTTACTGAGACTGGATTTTCAAGAAAACCCTCGAAAATATTAAATACCGCTTTAGTAAAACAGCGCCGAAAAGATTGTCAGCATAAAGCTTGCGGATTAAATAATATTTTCTACGCGCGCTACGATTGCGTGAGTTAGAGAAGTGTTAAAGTAAATCATAAATTAATTGTGGATTTTATTAAATTAAGATAAAGGGAACAAGTAATGGGCGAGTGTGGCTATTAAACTAGGCTGGGCCGCAGGGGCTTGCGCGCCAGCCCCGCGACACGAGGCTAGTGGGGTGCGACAACATCTGTCCGCGGCGACACTCACGACACATTAGTGTTAACGAGTACGGGACACCAACTCTAATAAATATAAAGAGAGGCGAGTGCGTGTCACATCGCGAGGTGTCAACGACTCGGAGCTCTCTTACACTCCAGTACGTGTCACTGATTTGTTTATCGATTGGCCCTGTCTCTAGCGTCACACTGACACAACACATACGCATAGGCTCTGCACAACCTAAACTGTAGCCGCATTAAACATAACTACAAAATAACGTTTTTTACACTTAGCTACGTTTTAAATTTAGGAACTGGTGTGTACTTAATAATTTTCGTCTTTGAACAACGATCGCCCCGTGGTCAAAATACGCCATAGACCACCCGTGGACTAAACAAAATCTTATTTAAGTTTGGTGATAGACTTTAGCCGCAAAGAAAATAATATACATGTGTGTTATATGAGTTTAGTGTGTGTGTTGGTTATTTTTATCAATTCAATGTGTTTCTAATGTGTATAATTTAAAAGTTTCAGGTTTCTGCAATTCTCCGCAATGTAAACTTATACTGTGCCTAATTTCATGCTCCACAGTCCACCGTAACCGTCGGATAAAGGAGTACAAAGTTTTTACGTTACATATTAATATATTCATTAATTAAATTATATAAACGGCAACTTGCATAAAAATGAAAGTGACAAAATTAAATACAAGGTGCATTATTGTTCGTAAGAATCTTTATTATTAATGGCCTTGAGGATTAAAATGTTAAGAGTGACTCTTTTTTGAGTAGGTACCTATGTATAATATATGTAAGAACTTTTTGTAAGATTTCACGTGAAAGCCTTCAAGACAAGCTCTTCCAAATCATTTACAAATAGGAACATTGAATTATGAGTAGATGTGTGGTGGTTTATGGTGGGGCATGAGTCTGTGTGCTGGCAGCCGGGCCGGGCGGTGACGTCACGAGCTGGCGCGGTGGGCGTGGCCGGGGCCCGCCCACACCCTTTACATGCAGATCGGCTGCGTGCCTGCATTACAACCTACATATCTTACGCCATTGGATATACTGCTTTTGGAGTACAACGCTTATTGCACTGAAAATAATTAGAAATTGACAAGACTTTTATAGTCAAATAAATCTTAAACATAGATTAATATGTACAGCAAAACTCTGTACCATTTTTAATGAGGAGAGGAGGCATATGAAATTTGGCTCAGTTAAGTTTACATGATGAAGGAGTGAAACATAAAATATACATTACACACACTACTATCATTTGACATGCATCATAATTAGCACACACACAGACATTATATACGATTTTGTTTATAGTTAAATTAATTTGTCAAACTTTAAAGAGATTTTGTCGTTTTAGTTTTTGTTCAAGGGTCGATATCGTCGAACGCTAGTATAAATAAATATCTACTTTTACTCAAATCCTTTAACTCTGAAAGATGAAGGAAACCGTTGACGTGAACATCTGAATTTCAAACTATTGGTCGTAGGACATAGGTTTCAGGGAGCACGTCTTGTAAAATATGGCTGACTTCGTCACGGTTCTATAGGTAGACGCGTCTAAAATTTGTATTGTTCAATCAAACGTTGAAAATATAATTGGAACGAAGTTCCTTATCGCGCGTTGTGAAAGGGGGCTAGACGGAAAAAAATCTTACGAAAAGTTGTCACGACACTTTTTGCTATAGTAAGGTATTATAAGCACAGAAATATCCAGCTCCTTCCCTTTAGCTCGTGCATTGAAAGTGAAAGAGTCTATCTACTATTTGATTGAGTTTACTTTTTTTCTAATGCCAAATGTTCGACATTTATACGGAATTTCGGCCGAATGTCGAATTTCGACCAAAAGTTGAATTTCGACGGAGAGTCGAATTTCGAACGAGTGTCGAAATTCGACCGAGTGTCGAATTTCGATCGGTTGCCGAGTTTCGACCGCCGGTCGAATTTCAACCGGGTGCCGAAATTGTCCGAAAAGTCGAAAAGAACTTTGATGATCATCAATTGAGACTTCTAAAAAACGACGAAGCGTTTTGAGAAAAGGTAGGTGTCTTTGCGCTTCACTTGACTTGTCGTGGCGGGGGCACTAGTCTCTACCGCGCCCTGTTAGTCCATCTAGATGTGAGAAGACATAGGCACCTTAATGGAAATTATAAACCTGGCGTAACACATATAGCATAACTTTACAGTATAAGATCAATATAGTATAAGATCAACTTGGGTGTTACCGGAGACTGTTAGTGTTGTCTTCGTAACCCGCAGGTTTGACAGAGGTAAATTGAAGCACACTTAATCACAAAACTAGGCTAGATAACGTGTATTGCACATGCGCATGTTTTATGCATGACTCTGCTAATTTGCCATCACTAGATGCAAACGACCTGCATCATTAGTATGCACTCGTGGCTGTCATATCATTTACCAGCGATGAGGGTTAACATCTTCCCCATAATTATAAGCATTGATAAAGTCGCGCTTGTGAATATAAACTCGTAAATAGTGTAGATAATACTTTTTCTAGGTTATATTTAAGCGGCATGACCAGTAATCAATCGAGGTTTATGCGACTCTTCTAAGTACGGTTCTATTTACGTACGGTGCTATCATCGTGACTACTTGGTGTTTGAATTCTGTAGCGTCTCGCCGGGGTTGAGTGACACCACTTTACCTTTTCCTATCTCGATAGCGTCATTGGGTAGGGCAGTCGGTAAAGTTATGCATGTGTAATTACCATCTCACCACACGGATAGCACACAATAACATTGTTGTGATCTATAGGGAATAGTTATCTCTTCCTATCAGAAGAGCCACCTACTTGTTTGTTTTGTTTTGTTGACCGCTCCGTTGGTCAAGTAGTTACCGAATCTAACTACGAATCGACAGGGCTCAAGTTCGTTTCCCGACAGGGACAAACATCTGAGTGATGAGCATAGATGTTTGTGTTTCTGGATTTGAGTGTTTATTATGTACATAACAGTATTTACTTATGTATTTCTGTGTATTAGTATCATTGTAAGACACATAACACAAGCAAATAATCTACTTACTTTGGGGTTACATCAATTCGTGTAATTTGCCCAGCGATTTATTTATTTATTTGTTATGATATAAGAATAATACATATAAACCAGTTCTGGTTGTCAAATTAGTAGCGATTGTCTCTGCCTTGATCTTGCTCACAGATTTAAATAGCCGTTAAAATTACGCACGATACTTCACATCAACGGCATAATAATAGCATCATTACACATTCGTTTATACAGGCGGCGGAATGATCCAAGCCAAGCCTCGAAAAATAGATCAACTGACTTACTGCAAGGCATATCGCAAGAGCCGCGAAAAGGCTAATACATGTCACTGACACCTTCACTACTAACTAAGTTGTAGCCAACGTCCGCTACCTCTCGCCTGAGTTTTAGTTCCACCGCCTTACCTATTCCTGCCGCATTACCGTAGGTGTATGCGACTTGGCATTGCATTCTTGTCACACGGGTAGAAATGCATCATTAACATCTCCCGCGTCTGTAGGCGACAGCCTTCGATTCGAAGGACCAGCACCCTGATTGCTATACCATGATATAAAAAGAAGTGTTTTATATATCTCATACAATACTATGTGGACTATTCTACGAGGTACTATATTACAAGGTACATACATCAAACACGCAGACTGTTCTCCTGATAAAATGATATAACCTTCGCCTATAAACACTATACATGCTATCGGTATGTTGCTGTCCAAGTAACGAGGTTGGAATGACACATGCATAAGTATGCTGGCTACCTTACCCTCTAAACTAGAATACGACAAGCACCGATGGTATTGCGAATTGCGGTAAACCAATCAAATCTTCAAATAAGAGTCCAGATAAATACGAGGAAGAAACTTATTGGCATTGACTTTAGTCATTTGGTGACTCTAATACTCAAATTGTAACATTGGTCTGTTGCACTAAAAACGATATTTATATACCTAACTTTAATTTTCTCAATATTTGCTTTAAAGGCTTATATAATGTTTAATTATAACCATCTCAATACATATTCTACTAATTTGTTAAATTTTGTTTGGAAGAAATCATCCTTGCAGTTTGAGCTTAACAATTAATGTGATATCATGTGCAAAAATAATGGGTTGACATTCTGAGATGTCTGTGAGGTCGATTTAAGCTTAGTAAAAATGTAACAACTGGGATCCAACTTCCTTTATCTCTGAAATCCTAAATCAGATTTTAACAAAATTTATATTAGACCGAACGGGTAATAGATAGGTACACCCTTCCAGACCAAAAACGAATTATGTAAATCGATTAATAAATGACCAAGTTTTGAGGTAACAAACACAAAATTCACAACTCAATCACTAACTTCGAATTACGGGATAACGAGGACGGTTATTATAAGTTATTATAAGTTTTTCATCAAAAATGTCCATTATTTTCAAAAAGTTTACTCTTAGAGAAAAAAATGTGTGTAGTTGATCAAACTATATATAAATAAACAGCGAATGATCAAATATATTTACATGATAATTGTTATTATAGAGCTCCGACATTTGGTCAACCTACTCCGTTACCGGGGTAAGCAGGCTGCCTGGCCGGAAGTTTATAATTTAGATATAGCACTGGTAAAAAATAATAATTGTTATTTAAAATTATATTAAAAAAACAAAAATAGTAACAACTGACTGTTTCCGACTAGCGAGTAAAGCGGCTTAGCAACATATACTAATGTGTACCTCCTGGTTCAGCGCGGTTCACCACTTTCTCGACTGGCGTGGTGGGTGTTAGTCCTCATCGCCACGTTTACCTATCATATTTTGAACAGCTACTGAGATTATTCTGGATAGGGAAAAAAAACAATAATTTCTACCAGGAAGAACCTAATTTATTTTTTATTTTTTAATTGAACGGGCTAAATACTACATCAACGTGACAGTCATTATGTTAGATCTATTTTCTACTTACCAATTAATCATAATTGCTAAGAAATGATTATAATTATGTTATGTATATTTTCGCCGTGTTGGTCCCGGCCTCCTTTGAAGAATAGGCCAACTGCCGTTCTGCCAGGCAGGTCGTAAAAGGCGACCGATTGGCTATCGAGTCACTACCATCGTGGCTACTAGGTGGTAGAGTTCTGCATTGTCTCGCCCGGGTTTGCTACCACCGCCTTACCTATTCCTGCCGCAATAGCGTCAGTACTTGTCGCTGTCGTGTTCCGGTTTGGAGGGTAAGGTAGCCGGTAAACTTATGCATGTGGCATTAGACCTTGCCACAAGATAGCAACGCACCATTAACATCTTTGGTGTCTATAGGCGAAGGTTGACTCTTTCCATCAGGAGACCCATCTGCTTATTTGCTATCTTATGGTATATAAAAAAAAATATCATAAGAAGAAATATTTTACAAGCAGTGCTACATTACTGTTTAATTAGTTATTAGCCTGACACTTGTTTCCGTGTACGATTGTACTCAATTACTCTATGAATGTTTTTAGTTAAAAACTATTACAAATAAAATGTATATAAATGTAATAATTTTGCTTGTAATACTCGTATATGACACAAATAGAAGCAAATAGTGTAGAGCTTGCTTGATATCAAGATAATTAAATTTCTTTCAATAAAATCTAAAACCGTTGCAATAATTTGATACATTTGGCTTCAGTACGCAAAATTCCCTCTCTCTCTCTCCCTCTCTCTCTCTCCCTCTCTCTCTCTCTCTCTCTCTCTCGCATATTGCTTTTTCTAAGCTCTCATTTTTTTTTGTTTCGAAATATATGATTTTCTATCTTATCTTTATTGTATAATTACTTTAAAAATAAATTTGTACAAAAGGCTAACTTAATACCTAGATGATCGTAAATGAGCCAAAAATGAATAATGATGAATGATGAGATAATGTAGTATTGGAACTATTGGTTTGAGTATTATGTATCTTGGATATAGAAAAAAGAGTGTGTGCTTGAGAACAGAGTAATGGAGTGGTACAGAAATTTAGAGTGGTCGTGGCTCTGCATAAGTCTGTGATTTTTAATTAATTTCTGACGCTATTGCAATATAGAAGCAAGAGTTGGGTGTATCAGCAAGAACACGAAGATAGGATTCAAAGAGCCCTAATGACGTGTAATGAATAATTTGTCGTGTAGTTCGTGCTGATTAAGGTCGATTTACTGAAGTGAGAAAGAGAGATGCTGAGTTAAAAGAAAGGTTCTGTGCAAAAATTAAGAAAAAAAATCTGTAAACGGTTGACCCTGCAGGCCATCCCTGAAACTTTCCACTAAATTAAGGTATTTTAAGCTCAAAAAATAAAAACGATAGCATAGATTTTATCAGTTCAAGCATCTATTTTGTTAAATAAAGATTTTTGAAAAGCTTATATTTTGAAAACGATGATCGATTTTGATCTTTAGAATGACAATGAACTTAATTTTTGAGATTTAGAATATTGCTATAGGTAAATAATCGATAGGTTGAAAAATTTCAAAATTAAAGACAAAAACCATTTTTTTTAAAAGTCCGTTCAGGGTAAGATCACAACTCACGTACCATGATTAAACCGATCGAGTGTTGGCCGAGGTTACTGAGGGGTCTCCATCACTGATGTGATAGAATAAAGAGAGTAATGAATGTGAAGGAAGGAAGCCAAGTCTGCTTGACCGCGTTTACATCAGTAACTACAATGTATATGTGGAAGTGATTTGGTGTCAACATATAATAAGTACAAGATTTAGGTTCTACATATACGTATACACGTATACATGATAATATATATTTTAATAAACCATTTGCATAGTCGCGATTTCTCACAAAACCATTTTTCCGAGATAACTAAGACGAGCCTGATATGGTAGCATATTGTCGTTGGTCCTGCTCCTGTAACAATACTCAAGCGTGGTATTTATAGTCACGGCAGCGAGGGAGGGTGGAGGGTGCGGGTGTAATTTATGGAGACACGACACGCCCGGGGAGATTTATCTCGCGATCATGTGGAGTATTGGAGCGAGTCTAATAGTAGAGAGCATGGACTGAAACACACTTTCGACAGTTTCGAGAATTCGCCTAGCAGTTTTAGCGTGAAGAAGTTACATACATACACACACATTTTCACATTTGCAATATATGTAATGAAATGATATTTCATCAATTCAAATTAATTAATTCAATTTAATTAATTTCATTAATTCGATTTAAGTTAGTGTCTAGGTTGTCTTTAGTAGTCAGTAAAGGGCGCATCGGTCGAAGTGAGTGTGAATTTGATTCAATATCGGATGATTATTTTGTACAATTTATTGTTATAAAAACTTTTGATTTGTACAGAGATAAATAAAAGGATATAATTGAGGAACCGATATTAGTGAACTTTAATTGTCGTTTCATTGTATTTTCAGAGAAACAAATTGTGGTTTACTTTTCAAAATCCTGAATAATAATATATCTTATATATATATTAGCACATTATCAAATATCTCACGATATTCCGCAATGTCACTTACTAGTTGTGTTTCATTGGTCAATACAAAAATACATATTAATTACAATATTAACTAATACACCTATCTAATTATAAAGAAACTCGAACTCTAGCCCCTGAAATTTCGATGAAATTCCGATTTCTCTCTTATAGTCTTGATAACAGCCCTGGTTCAAGGATTGTTATCCAGACTATAAGAGAAAAATCTGAAACCTTAATAAACAAAAATATTGCCAGGAGTGTTACCTATTATTAATATGTGAAGTAAAAACTTCGTACCCCTTTTTACAAGAATTACGCGAATGGTGGAGTATGCAATTTGGCACAGTTAAAGTTTATATTACGTAGAACTGCAGAAATCTATTGTTTTTAAATGATATGCATTAGTTATTAATACATTCAATTAATAAAAATAAACATAACATACACTACACTCATGTGATATGCATTGTAACATACACACAAACGTATACTATTTCCTTTACCGCTAAAGTAAGTTATCAAACTTAAAAGAGATCTTATTGTTTAGTCTGTGGTAGAATGTCAACTAAAGGGCGATCAACTAAAAGGCAATCAACTAAAAACACTAGTTAACAAAAATAGGGAAAAGCCCAAAACCAGACTAGCGATAACAATAAGTTTCAATCGCGCGATAGATGAACACCGGCTAAGTATCGTGATTAACGTGAACTGTTATAGAAGAAATAAATAAATAAATATTCACGAGACAAATTATACTTACTGATGTAACCCCAAAGTAAGCAAATTATTTGCTTGTGTTATGGTTATTAATCAACGATACTAATACATAGAAATACATATAAATACTAGAATATATTTAATAAACACCCAAACCCGGAAATACAAACATTTATGCTCATCACACAAATGCTTATCCCCGACGGGGATCGAACCCGAGCCCCGTCGATTGCGTAGTCAAGGTCGCTAACCACTCAACCAACGGGGCGGTCAATATACAATAAGTAATAAGCGCATTCTTTTTCAGTAAAGCATTTCACTGAAACTACGACTAGGTTTTACTTACTCTACTGATATCTATGACTTAAAAGACAGAGAAAAGAGTCAAATTGCTAAGCATACTACAGAAAAGAATGAGAAAGATATGGAGAATAATAATAATATTACAGCAGAATAAATATGGTCAGGCTTTCAGAAACTTTGCAAAAAAAATCTGAGGCAACTTTGGGAATTTTGAAAGGTAGGTTAGACAATAATAAGGACCAGACATTGTGGAATTAAGAGGTAAGAGCCTCATTGAAAACCTAAAAAAACCACTTCAAACAATGCTAGAGCTCAGGACTTGAAAATGACCGCAACCAATATAAAACAGTAAAAAGATAGCCCAACGTAAGGTAGCACAGGAAAGAGCAGCATCGAGAACTGCATTCTACTCTAGACTTGAGAATGCAAAAGATGACAGAGATATATTTAAACTTGCGAAACAACGCCAGAAGAGCAAGTCTAGATATTAAAATCAATAAATACATTAAAGATAATAATGGACACCTATTAACTAATAACGAAGAAATTAATCGCAGTTGGTGTCAATAGTACCAGCATCTATTGAATGAAGAATTTCCGAGCCAAGCCTTACCTGATACTCCGAAAACAACTGGACTCCTAAATTAACATCAGTTAAGATGAAGTTCTTAAAGCCGTAAGAAAAATGAAAAATCACAAAGCGGTAAGACCAGATACCTACAGACTTGTGGAAGCTACTTGGGCAGATGGCTGTAAAGTGGTTAACCAAACTCTTTAATCTTATCCTACTTGACAAGAAGAAACCAGAGTCATGGCGGCATAGTTATCTGATTCCTAACTACAAAAATAAAGGAGATATCAACAACTGTGGTAATCACAGGGGCATTAAGCTTACTTTAAACACATTGAAAATCTGGGAGCGTATATTAAATGACCGCTTTAACGAATTAGTGTCCATATCCAATAACCAGTGCGGAATCATGCCAGAAAAATCCACAACAGATGCTATTCAGACAATAATTATAATACTCATGAAGAAACATCATCACTAACCCAGAGCCAATAAGGAAGACCTACATGTTGTCTTCAGAGACCTTGAGAAAGCTTTCGTCAGAATACCACGATAGCTAGTATAGTAATCCTTGGGAGCACAACATATACCAGAACACTATATTACCTTTGTACAAGATATGAATAACAACATCAAGACATAAGTGAGAAGCTTGGCTGGACTTAGCGAATCATTCGAGGTTAGAGTCGGAGTACATCAATCTCTTCCGTGGTGTATACTCTAAGCACAAGACATTATACTCATCGACAAATACCCAAACCAGTTAAATAACAACCTTCAATATTGAAGACTTACGATGGAGATGAAAATGCAAATGTAACACATCGAATAAATGCAGCATGGTGAAGACGGAGAACGAACACAGGAGTAGTCTGCGTCAATTGAGTGCTTATACAATTGAAAGGCAAAGTCTATAAAACGGCAGTTAGACCCGCCATGATGTATAGTTCTAAATGTTGGATCGTCAAAAAAATACACGAACAAAAGATGAGCACAAACGAGATGAAGATGCTGCGGTGGGCAGCTGGAGTAACCTGATGCAATAAGGTGAGTAATGAGTACATCAGAGGCAGATGGTATGGGCATGTGATGAGGCGAAAAGAGAAATACATTGTTAAAAAAGCATTGGCTATCCGAGCCAAGAAAAAGTTGCGAAGAAGACCGCCGTCTACGTGGTGGACAACCGTTACCAAGGATATGGAACGAGCACAGTTAATCACACAGAAAACCCAAGACAGAACGTCTTGGCGCCTACGAACGAGGTGGGACGACCCCCAAGTATAGGGAACAGGCAAAGAAGAAGAAGTGATACCTAAGACTTATTGTTGCATAATATACCTACTTGCTTTAACTATAGGATAGCCAACTAGTTGATGGCTCTACTGATGGAAAGAGACATCCAACACAGAGACACCAGAGTCATTAATGGTTGTAATGACGTTGGTATCCGTGTGGTGTGGTTTTTTTGGAATTTTTTTTTAAAGATTTTAAATGCATACTACCCATACTAATATTATAAATGCGAAAGTCTGTCTATCTCTGTCTGTTTTTTCAAAAATCAACCCCTAAGAGGCTGAAATAGGGGATGAAATTTGTACTACTCGCAGGCAAAGCTGCGCGGGTCAGCTAGTACAACATGTATTTGATAAAAAAAACAACTACTTCTGCTCTAAAATTTTTAAAGTTTATCCGATAGCAGCTGTAGAGTCGACTGTGAATAATGTATTAATGAATTACAAAGAGTATATTATCACTACGTTTTGAACGATGGAATGCCAAATGCATAAGTTTACCGGCTAACTTGACCTCCAAACCGAAACACGACAGCGACTCATGCCGATGCTATTGCTGTAGGAATAGCTAGGAATTTGGTATCGAAACCCGGGCGAGACGAGACGAGAGAAAACTCTACCACCTGATAACCTTTCTCGTCTTCTACGACATGCCTAGCAGTAACTGCAAGCTAGAAATGATTTTTTGTTGTATAAATTTGTTAAGGAATAAACGAGTCACACATAACGCACGGGCTCTATGCAAAACATAACCCAAAGCGCGCACAGTGTTTGTGAAGCTGTGCCGCTCTGCCGCAGTGGATGGCCATTGCGCAACGGAATGCTTGCGATACGGACACCCATTGATGACTCCTCTGCTTCAATATTGTCGTGTTCTATCAAGCACCGTCAACACAATAGCCCGTCAGTCAGTGAGCTCACAATGAGACCACGCACACTTTTCCACCTGTGCGTCACGATGTGCGCGCGACAAGCATTGTGCAATCCTCCATAAATTCTAAATCAAAGTAGAAAGTTTTCAAAGGCTTAAGTATATTTACCTGTACATATGGCACAGACAGAGAGAGACAGTTTCATTTGCCTTTTCCCTTTACAAAGGGTAAACACAGCCGATTTACCAGGGAATGTAATTGTTATGTAGCCATCACCAGATTCTTTCCTATACCATAGATGGTCCTATCTATCGCATTGAAGTCAATTAAAAATGCAATACAAAACTAAAAATATACTTTTTCATGAGTTTCGAGGTCCAAGAGTAAGGTAGCTAATGTGGAAGCTAAGGAAGTAGATTGGCGGCAGCGGCCGCAGCCAGGCCACATTAAACAGGGCTACTCCGCAACGCCAACGTTTCCTCCATTTAGATTAATTTATCTGTGCGCGCGCAGCGGCCAGCGCGGGGATGGGGAGGGGGGCAGGGACACTCGTAAACATGTCACCGGCGAGATGTATCGCCGGCCGGCCCGCCTGCCGCTGGGGCCAGCTCCATGCCGTAATGTGACATTATGCTTTATGGAGCATTTGCGAAAACATCACGCTGTTTATCTCGTAATTTGTTCTAGAAATGGCAGGGTAATGAACTGTATTTGGTAGTTTTGCGAAAAACGGTAGTGGCTTCTCGTATTCTCGCGATAAAGTATCTGTCAATGTGACCGTATAGGTCACAACGTGCCAAACGATCTCTCCTTATCTATCTCAGATAATATCTCTACTACTGTCGACAGATTGAAAAATACCAGTTACTTTTCAAAACTTGATTCAATTTTGATTTTCAAACCCCCGACGCAAAACGAAGCTGTTATAAGTTTCAGGTGTGTATCTGTGTGTGTGTGCTCTAAGTGACAATAACTTACGTTCCCCCGCGTAGGTCAAAGTGTGATGCCACAGTAGGTACAGATCGTCAACTGAACGGACTGGACCGAACGCTGATGATTTTATTTCTATCATAATAATTCAGGAGTCACACGAATTGATCTAGATTCTAATCCAAAAGTAAGCAAATTATTTTCCTATGATGTGAGTGTTAGTCAAAGATATTAATACATATATAAATACTGAAATATATTTTTAAATTAAAAATCCAATCCCAGAAAAACAATCATCTATGCTCGTTATGAAATGAATGTTTGTCCCTGTCGAAATTCGAACCCCAGCCCGTTCGATTGAGAAGTCGACGTTGCTAATTACTGAACCAACGGATCATTTTTGTAATTTCAGATAACTTAGTAGCAGTGTAAGTTAAATAGTTCTGTCATAAAAACATCGCGGCGCGACGCGACGCGCCGGTTCTGAAGTAAGAGGCAGCGATTGAAGCTGTCCACTCGCAAACTATGGTCCGCCGAGATTGATCCTCGCTGGCCGCTCGCCAGCGCGCCACTTCAAAGGCAGCGCGAGCGACACCGCTCCTTCCTTTATAAACAATGTACCGCTAATCTCCCGCAGACACGCGCTACACATTCTAATTTCACTGGGACATAATTGAAACGTTTGTCATGATATATCATCAGGTACCTTTTAATGCGTAGTCTGGAAGTAACCCGGCTTTGTAGTACCAATATATAGCGGCAGGACTGATTTGTGTCAATGGATGGTAGCACGAGGTGTGAAGCAAATCTATGTTGATAAATTGAAATTCATGTTGTCTTATTCAAATGTTAATATTTTGTTCCATTTTGATCAAAAGATAAACATTGTTGTTTTATCAACATTTTAGTAGAAACCTGGGGGATGGCGTTGGCTGATACTTACGTTTGGACAAAGCGAAGGCTTTTAATAGAGTGTACCTACTGTTAAACGCTTCTTTCGACGCTTCCTTATTACAGGTATTCCGAGAAATTACGCAACGGGCGTTTTAGCAGGATATATCTAATATAAAGGTCGTTGACAACGGCGCATGCTTAAGCTATAAATTTTTCAATATTGCTGCTCTTTTTTATAGAATAGGGGGTAAACGGACAGGAGTCTCATTTGATGGTAAGTGATTACCGCCGCCCATAGACAACAACACTACCAGGGATCTTATAGCTGCGTTGCCGGTCATTTAAGAATGAGTAAGTTCTTTTCTTGAAGGTCCCTACGTCATATCTGTTTGGAATAATTTCTGCCGATATCTAGTTCCACGCCACACGGTACTGCAGGGCAAAAAGTGAAATAGTCCTCTCATCGACGATTCGAGCCGCTCTACGTTTTCTCAAGGCTTTATGGCTAGTCCTTACGTCGTTTCTTCTGCGTATGAATGATAAATCGCTTTGAAGTATATATGCGAGCAGTCCTGGAACTGTTAATATTTATTGAGAGAAGCGAACTTTCAAAACTGATCACTGGACAAATTTTACGAATTAATCTAACCCCTAACGGTGTCAGGCAACGATACTAAAACATGGTACATATATAAATACTCAAATACATTTAATAAACACCCAAACCCAGAAATACGAACTTCTATGCTCATCACATAAGTGTTTGTCCCTGTCGGGAATCGAACCCGAGCCCCATTGATGTGTAGTCAGCTTCGCTAGCCACTCGACCAACGGGGCGGTCACACAACTTGTTTCAGAAGTCGGAAATCTTTCGATCAGTCTCGAAATGGGGTTGATAAAATTAGTGTCTCAAGAAGCCACAAGTTTACCGTTAGGAAATCAAACTTATTCGTATTCCCTCGTCTTTAGAGTACTTTTTTAACTGTCTCAGCAA
Organism: Apodemia mormo; assembly: GCA_036924255.1. Lineage (NCBI taxonomy): Eukaryota > Metazoa > Arthropoda > Insecta > Lepidoptera > Riodinidae > Apodemia > Apodemia mormo. The sequence goes on from JAUPFN010000007.1 coordinate 45,678,672, forward strand.
GCATTAGAATTCTCGATACCAGCGTATCGCATAACATTCAGTTTCATAATTCGGGGGCTAAAGCTAAGCTGGCTTGTAAGAAGCTTGGTATTGAATGTACCAGGTTAAAAAATACTTCATGCCATTTACGACTCTGTTAGTTGTTATTTAAACTTCACATGCAGTTTTTATTTATGGGCAGTAATGAAGTTTTTAATATTTCAGTATTTATATATGTATTTCTATGTATTGGTATTGTTGACTGACATTCATACCTATCGTAAGCAAATTATTTACTTGCTTTGGGGTTAGGTCGGTTTCTTGTTCTTAATTTTATTTGTCCTTTATTTCGGCGCATTCAAGTAATCACTAAAGACTACTTTTTTATATCATATGATAGCAAACAAGCAGATGGCTCTCTTGTTGAAAAGAAACCATCGTCTATAGACACCATAGATGGCAATAGTGCGTTGCTACCCGTGTGGCGGGATGACAATGCCAAATGCTATCGGCTACCATATTCTCCAAACCGGAACACGACAATGATAAGTATTGATGCTATTGTAGCAAAAATAGGTAAGGCAGTGATACCAAACACCCGGGCGAGAAGTTAGTACACTCTACCACCACGATGGTAGTGACTACTAGTGGTAGAGTTTACTAGTGATGGTAGTAGCCACTTACAACCTGCCTGGCAGAATGGCAGTTGGTCTATTCTTCAAAGGAGCCCAGACCAACACGGGGGAAACTCGTTATGGAAAATCTTCATTACTGGAGATTAGAAAATTTTACTCGCCTAAATATATACAAGGAATTAAATATAAACTATATAACGCTCATATGGAAAAAATGTAAATTGTAGTAAAAATATACGTATTCGATATAATATGTTTTTTTTATATATCATAAGATAGCAAACAAGCAGATGGGTCTCCTGATGGAAAGATTCAACCATCGCCTATAGACACCAAAGATGTTAATGGTGCGTTGCTATCTTGTGGCGAGGTCTAATGCCACGAGCATAAGTTTACCGGCTACCTTATCTTCCAAATCGAAACACGACAGCGACAAGCACTGACGCTATTGCCACAGGAATAGATAAGGCGGTGGTACCAGACCCGGGCGAGACAATGCAGAACTCTACCACCTAGTATGTATATGTATGTTCATAGTAAATAATGTTTTTAATTATTATTATTATTGTTAAATAAAAGATATTATTGTTATTAATAATTCTTACACAGACCCACGCCAACATTGCACATAAACACATATAAACGAAAACACACACATTCTCTAATACATGAGAAATTAAAATATTTACTTATCTTTTGTTTATCATAGTCTGAATGGGGGGTGACTGCCTAATACAGGTATATTTTTACTTACTATGTATGTAACCATAGTCTATTATTAAAATGGTTTGTAAAGAAATAAAACATTTTTAATTTAATTTAATTTTTTAAAACTAAAAATAAGGAATTATACTAAATAGATTATAATGGGACACCTGTAAGCCATTAACCACATGTGATACTTATAACACGTTTATTTCCATATGAAAACAAAGATTGCGAGCAATGAATGAAATAAAAGTCATGAACAATTGGTACAAAATTAGAACAATGTGGAGCCATCAAACGCGAAACACGTGGGCCATCTTCGAAATGTAACAAATCTATCGGAGTGAGGAACGGCCGCGAGTGGGCGGCTAACGACCGCTTAAAAATACGCGGGAATAACCAAATCTGTTCAATTGTTCTCGGGAGATTAAGGAACGGCAGCGGAACAGGGCGGCATTCCGGCGGGATTTATTGGCCGAGGCGCGGAGGCCGCGGACCGATTTAGTCCGGATTAAAACAAAGGTAAATGTCGCTGCGTATTTTCGGTGTCGCGCTAATGTGCCGCGTGACGCGCCGCCGTATATTACCGCCACTAAAAGCTTTTTAAAACACCTCATTAAACACTGCGCACAATACGCTTTCTATTTCATTAATTATCATCTCTCGTACTCGATTACCTAAATGTTTATTATTATATAGGTTCCATATTTTGTCTCTCTCGTTAGTGAATGGCTAAATCATATGAAGTTTCGATAGTTCTTTTTATACAAGTCACTGGTTTTTCTGTGTCGCTTACAAAACATAAACCAATGACCTCCTGCCAGACAGTCCATTTGCAGCCGCCATCTTAACCTGACGATAATATACCTTTGTTGATCATTTAAAAAAAGAAGCAGTTTAACTCTCAGAGATATATAATCACGTTTTATTAACATGTTATCAAAATATTTTTTTTACTAGAAATATTATTTGCAAAAAAGTATTTTCACGCCCGTATCTCCGAAGAGTTACAACTGGTGCACCCGCGATTAGCCGAAAGTCCCATAATGTGGCAATATATATGTATGGCAATGTTATTGCCAAATGGCCACTTATCCAATCTCGAGCAACGTTGTTTTGATCAAAAAACTGACAACACATTTTTAATTGCCTGATCCGGAAATCAACTTGGACCTCAGGCGGTCAATACCGACACCATACTAATAAATTACACAGGTAACTATTTGCAAACAGGTGCAAAATCATGAAACACTAATTTGTTCGCTAGCGACAGCCAAGATTTTAGTGTTATATGTCATGTTACTGACATGAGACTCTATATATTGTGGTGGCCATTCTAAAGTTAATTGATCGATGTTCTTAGATAACCAACCTCATAAACTGCGACGCGAGCAGCCGAGAATTGATAACACATTATTATCGGAATATAAGCGTTTCAACTCCTTTTTAAAACAGAAGTAAAGTGTAAATTAAACATAATATGGTGAACAATAAGAGATGAAATGTGTGCGCGGCTCCTCAAGGGTCCTACAAGAAGCGGCGAGTCGCCGCCCCGTCTGCCGCACTTCGCGAGCACATAAACACACACGTACACATGGGATGCTTAGTTTTGGGGCTCGGAAGCCGACGCCGCGCCGCCACTCACATCGCGATTTACTTTAACATTCTAAAGTGTTTTATTAATTTCATACTTTAATATTATACCACAAAATTTAACGCCAAGAAGTTTGTAAACGGTGGACGATTGGTTAAACATTCCTAGTTCCGCAAGTCACACTCGGGTTTGGTACCACCGCCTTATGTACTCCTGCCGCAATAGCGACAACGTTTTTGACTGTCGTGTTCCGGTTTAGGGTATGAGTGCCTAGTCTATATATAAACTTATGCATGTAGCATTACTTTGTGCGTTAAGTGATAGATTGTCCCAGAATTATTTTCCCGCCCTTTAAAACAAAACCCTGGAATTTAAACTTATTGTTTGTTTTCTAATTTTCTTCACTAATCTGGACTGACTTTAGTTTAAAAAATTAAAGTCATTAAGTTTTTAAATTTGATTTTTTATGGTAATATATATTTCTATTAATGTTTCCAGTAATTTGGAATCCATCATCTCTAATTCGTCCAAACTACGTATGACACTTATTATCCAGTTAATGAATATAGGTATCACACTCGTAACACAATTTAGAGCGCACAATATGTAACATACAACAATATATAAGTTTTAAAAAGTTTCGAAAATCTAAACTAAAATTAAAAACTGTTTGATAAGTCAACGCCACGACAACCTAGTCGCCATAACGTTACTTGTTCGAACTGGCTCAGAGAACACGAAAATAAGTCAATGATGTCGCTTACCAAGTTAAACCTGCAATGAGTGTCTCAGAGGTGATTTATTTTGTAAATATGTCCTTCCACAAGTTACCTTGAACAAAGGTGGTTTTCGTCTCCGATGGACAAACTGGTCGGGGACACTTATTCCTAGGCTGTCCTGTACTAGTATTAAAAAACTTTCCCCGAAACACACTCAGTACATACTTAGCTAGCGACAATTCCATTTCTAGTTTGTTGTATCCAACCATGCCTAATGCAAACAAAGTTGGATATATCAAAGGATAGAACGGATATACTCCATACAGTCTAAAGTAAAGGTATCGAGTAAACTTGTTTTGTATACTATATATATAATATAGTTCGCGGATAATAGCAAATTTAATTAATTTCACCTTTTAATAATGGATTTCCTCAAAGTAATGCCTGAATCAATAAAATGTTTTGTATACGCTCTACCATGATGTTATACCTTTATGTGGGGATCATATGTGATCGATTAGCTATTACTCGTAAACTTGTAAAACCTACTTAACCGTGATAGTTTTTCTCTTAAATTACTCCTACCGTGATTTTTTCCCATTTCCATTCCCAAACCAACCGCTTAGCTGGCAGGGGGGGACGACACTCTCTCTAAACCACTCTGACAAGAATTAGCACTTCAAGGCTTTATATTTCACAAACGAGTGCCTTAATCGAATAATTGTTTTCGCAAACTTTCGCAATATTTTTTAAAAACCTATCCAACGATATCCCACACAATGGGGTACGTGAAAAAAAAATGAACATCCCCACTTTACACGTAAGGGTAAAAAAAATATTTTTGCCCTGCTTTGCTGCCCTCAAAAAAATATTTTTCAAGATTTTATGTGACCACTCCGTTGACGTGACTAATATGTATATTCGTGTCAAATTACAGCTTTCTAGTAATAAGGGACGGACGGACAGACGAACATAGCGAAATTATAAAGGTTCCCAGTTTACTTCGGAACCCTAACAGATCCGAATGAAGTGATTTTCAATAGGAATCTATTCTGAGTATTAGATAACATTGATAATAAAATAAAATCAATTCATAAAGCCAATTAACCTATTTCGTGTCGTACAAAATGATCAACTGACGGCCATCAAATTTTTTTTCAACGAGATTTTTTTGAGTTTAAAGGCTTAAAGTTATACAGAATTTGAAGAATTAAGGTTTCTCTTTATAATCATATACTTTTTTTAATCAAATTAGTGTATGAATTTAATACTTAGTGTAATTAAAGTTTGTTGAGCCATACATTTTCTTTCAACCGATAATAACTTACAAAAAATATATTCCTTTTGCCATAATTAATTCTATACAATTCATAAATTAGTTTTTTTTTATATAGTATAATGGGTCTCCTGATGGAAAGAGTCAGTCAGACAAGCATTGACGCTATTGCGGAAGGAATAGGTAAGGCGGTGGTACCAGACCCGGGCGAGACAATGCAGAACTCTACCACCTAGTAGCCACGATGTTAGTCTATTCTTCAAAGGAGTCCGGGATCAACACGGGGAGTTATAATTAATCCAATGGATATGGATACCTGGCCAGATCAAGACTGACGTACAATAATTAGATTAATTAGTCTCTTCTTCGACTTTTAAATCTGTGTATTTATATTAAGAATATTGATGGGAAGAAGCAAGGCAAATCTGCAAGAATGGTGACATATGGCACTCAGAACCTTTTGTCTGCCCAGTGAGTGAAAATAACTCTGTTACTGTGAAACACTAATGTTTGTTCTTGTTTATCATTATACTAATCAAATATTTACAATCTTCTAAATAATTATAGAAAGCTATCAATATATTTTATCAGTTCCATCGAGAGGAGTCGCGATGTGAATGGCGGGCGCAGGTTACCGAGTGCCGCTGCATCTGTCTACGGTGTCGTTCGATTTGCAGATTAAGATAATAAGCTGCTCACTTTCTTTTTGCCATCTTATTTTGGTTTTTATCTCTTGGGACATCTTCAGGTTTCTTTCTCTTAAGATCATCAGATACCTGTAGTTCGCATTAAAATAGCTTGTTTTTACTGGAATGAGTGAAAAGTAAAAAAGTAAACATTTTTTTCCACTGAAGCAGGGGCAAACGGGCTGGAGGCTCAACAGCCCATAGATTATTTTTTTTCCTTGTTGCGTAGGGTTCGATCCATCCCCAGTAGCATCCTAAGTGTATTTGTTGATAGGTTCGATTGTCAGTACTTGAATCACTGTAGTATGATTCACGTACTGGCAAATCCATCCTGTCCTAGTTTTAAGTTATAGTGTTTAGTTCTACTAACAAATAGGTTTAAGTTATATGTAATACATGTGTACTAACAACATAATAATAATGTATGGATCCCTGTTGGTCGAAATAAAATATATTTATTATTATTATTATTATTAGAAGTCTTGTAAGTGCATCAGCATTGACTAGCTTCTAGAAATGAGACTGCCACTTTCTTAAAACTACCCCAGGTGTCGACAGCCGATTTTGTCCAGGGTATTAAAAGAAAAGACCCTGTATTATTACGCCGTTATGATTTTGTCATGATTTTATAAGCATTGAGTTTTGAGTTTTTAACTAATGTGGTACTATGGAATGCAGCAGCAGAAATTAAATTCACTAACTTTTAGAGGTACTCACCAGCCAATCAAAAAGCGACGTAAGACAGCCGCCCTACGCTGAATACAATCTAGAAGAAGGGTTTGAATTTAACACTACTTCTTCTACTATTTTTTTCTTGTACTAATATTATAACTCCGAAAGCACTGGCTTCAGACAGCGCGCACTACATCAGTGTGCTCTAAACATGATGACAGCGCTTTTTATAGTTTCGTAAACGATGGTGGTTGAAATACCATTTCTAAACTGTTTCGAGCAAACCTCCGCCGTCATATACGGTGCGGCGCGACGATTCACTTCGAGTTTTCTCGTCGCGAAGAATAAAGAGTATCAGTTCACTTGCGGCCACCGTGTGCACAAGTATCATAAGATCTTCAAGAGAAGAGTGAAAAGGTACCTTCTAGGGAAGCGCGTTTCATCTTAGGCTTCATCTCCGTTTACCATCAGGTGAGATCGTGGTCAATCGCTTCCCTATCGATGGTAGAAAAAAATAGATTTTATAACCAACTAGGCACATATATAAGTATTAAAGGAACAGTAACAATATATTTCGTAAACAATCAGAACTAGAAATACGAACATCTGTGCTCATCACACATGTACTTGTCCCATGTATCCGAGTTACGATCGATATTTATTAATAATAAGGACCTAAACCGCAATATGCATTTATCATTTTACCTCGCCTATATTTTGATAAAATTCTCCCATTTTAACCAGGGATGTTACGAATATTCGCATCCGCATCCGCAAATGCGGAATATTCGCTTCAATTCAGACATCTGCATCCGTATTCACACCCGCATCAATAAATGCGGAGTTTTTACGGATGCAGATTCGAATTTACAAGTAACTAACTACATGTAAAAAATGTGGGCGGAGCTAGAGTGGCACGTGCGTTTATTTTGGTAATTGCTATTATTGCATTCATTCGGTAGCTGACGATGTTTTAGAAATAGGATTAAATAAATAAAACATTAAGTTTAAATTGATATTCAGTTATGCACTTAACATTTTAATAATTATCCCTTTAAAATCCGCATCCGCATCCGTATCGCATCCTCATCAAATCCGCATCCGCGGATGTGAACTTTTAATAATCCGTATCCGCATCTGCATCCGCGGATATCAAAACTATTGCATCCGTAACAACCCTGATTTTAACCCATAATCTGAGATTGTTAATTTAAAACCTTTTTTAATTAACAAATATTTTTAACAGATTATCTAGATTTATAAAAGTTTTAAGATTTCCCTAGCACGGGATCGGTGTTGAACCACGTAGGAATATTGTTTACTATTTCTCTAGGTTCATTAAATTCGTCTACCTAACCTATCGTCAGGTACTATTTCTCTCTATTTACAAATTCATTGTATTTTCAACCTAACTTTTACAACTACTATATTTTTCTATATTTACAAATTCATTGTATTCGTTCTAACCTACTGTTAACTTTACTATTTCTCGCGTCCAGTATAAATGTTTCATTGAAAATCTAAAAAAAATTAAATTGCTTCTACAGAAAATTTAAAAAAGGGTTCTCTCCCTATGGAAAGATACAACCATTACCTATAGACATCAAAGGTGTTAACCGTGCGTTGCTATCCATGTAGCGGGGTTAATACCACTTACAAAAGTTTGCCGGCTGTCTTACGCTCCACATCGGATCAAGATAATAACAGACATGTTATTGCGGCAGGAACAGATAAAGTGGTGGTACCAAATACCCGGACGAGACACCGCAGAGCTCTTCCACCTGGTAGTCACAATTGTAGTGACTCGTTTAGCCAATCGTCCGCCTTCTATAAACTGCCTGCTAGAATCGTAGATGGTCTATTCTTCAAATTGGCTGTAATTTTTATCAATGTATTATTTTAATCTTGTTTATTAGTACCTATATTTTCCAAAATTGAATATAAACTTAGCTGTTATGGTTGATTCAAATCTTAAATCGTTCGTCGATTTTTGTATTTACTAATTATTTTTATATTTTTTTTATAAAAGATACATAACGATAATAAACATAAACTTGACAATCACAGTAAAATTGCTGTTATAAATGTTAATTTTGTTTATTCATCGATAACCCAAAGTGCTATTTCAGTCTAGAAAAAAATTTGGCACACATGCAGATAATCATGAGGAATATAATATGGCATAATCTTTATCCCGGTATAACACATAGTTCCCGAGAGATTCACCAATTAGCGGCGGGCGGCGAGGCGCCACTAGTTTATTAATAAATTTGCGATTGTAGTTCTAGATAAATGTTCAATAAAGACGATCTATTTGTGAGTTTGTACGCGACAAACGTCTTAAGGAATGTGTAAAACAGCCAAACAATGCGATATGTTTTAAAGATATATCCGTAACAATTTCTCAATGCAGTCGGAACTCGTTTTGATCAAAATTGTTTGTTTTAAGACTCGTTAATAGAGAGCATTGTAGTAATATTTGTAATTCCGAGATGATTCATTGATAAATAAGAGCATTTGACGTAGCGGCTCGCCGTGAAGAATGGACGCGGCGGCATCTTGTAGTAATTATTCGGTGCCACTCTGATGACACCTCACCGTATCTACACGTACACTCATTATCTGACACGAGACATATTTTAAGATTTTTTTTTATTTTAATCAAGGTTTTATGATAATTTTGCCGCAATGGCATCAAAGCTTGTGACTGTCGTGTTCCGGTGTAGAGGGTAAGGTAGCCGGTAACATTATGCATGTTGCATGAACACCCTGTCGCATGGATAGCAACGTATTATTAACATCTTGATGACTGTAGGCGATGGTTGTTCCGTGGTATGATAGTCATCTGCTTGTTTGCTACCTTATGACATTAAAAAACCGGTTTAAACAGGCGCTGGCTGTACACTACTTAGGGCTCAGACAAAGTAATATCGCTTCGTAGTGAAACGATATCTAAATTCGTTATCGTCTCTAAACATAACGACGCCGATGTCGATCACATGATTTAGCGCGGCTTATGTATGTCAATGCCATACATTTTTTTATTTTGTGACTTCATTATCGTTTTTATGTTGTTAGACAGTCTAAGCCCTGGAGCCTACTTTAAATGACAGTGAGTCTTCGACATTCTTGATCGGAGGTGAGAGTGTATCTTTTACGAAATAAGTGCGACAAGAAGACACGTGCTCATGATAAGAGACTATTTAATTATCGATTCACTTAAGATTAGAGTATATCCTTTCTTCCTTGTGTAAATGGGTGCAGGTTATGGCTCTCAATACTCTAACTAGGTATCGGAGCCACCAAATGTTTTCATCTAACCGTTTTTGTGGACGACAACATTTATTTACTTTGCACAGTTTCTTATCCAACGGAGGATTCCTGAGGCTGCTAATTTGCTTAGTGTTTTATGCAGAAAAAACTATACAGTTTCCTCATTACAAATATCGTCCTAATAAATCAGTTATTATGATATACGTCCGCATTCGTGAGACACAGCAAGTCAAATGTCACGCGTACAACTACTTTTTTGTACCTTATCAAAGTAAAAACGAGGCCATATTCTAAAAAGAACTGTTAACATCTTTATTGTATATAAGCGATGGTTAGCTCTTCCCATCAGGTGAATGTCTGTTTATTTATTCTACCAAGATAGTCATCAAGTCAGAGGTGTTAAACAGAAAGACAGTCTGGGTCTGTTACCACCGTCTTAATTATTTCTGCCGCAGTAGCGTCGGCGCTCGTCGCTATCACGTTCCGGCTTGGAGGACTCTGAGGTAAAGGGCCAACTACGCCGCTTGAACAGCAATGCACGTTACACCATTAGTGTCTATAGGTGATGGTTGTCTATCAGGAGAGTCATTTGCATGTTTGCTATCTTACGATATAAAAAATACGGACAGCAACGAAACTTACATCCTTGGTGCCTACAGGCAATGTTCATCTCTTTCCGCCAGGAGAACCATCTACTTGCTATCCTATAAATTCAATAAATAAATACTTAAGAAACAATAATAATTATATTAACAATGACACAAAACACAAAGAATATGACATTGACACCTGATACAAATAAGTGTTCGGCCAAACCTTTTATAACAATAAGAAATATTCACGGGACAAATTACACTGACTGATCTAACCCAAAAGGTAGCAAATTATTTGCTAGTGTTATGGGTGTTAGTTAACGATACTAATACATAGAAATACATATAAATACTAGAATATATTATTTAATAAACACCCAAACCCGAAAATACAAACATTTACACTCATCACACAAATGCTTGTCCGCGTCGGGGATCGAACCCGAGCCCCGACGATTGCGTAGTCAGAGTCGCTAATCACCACCCGGATCAACCGGATCCAAATGTAACGCCATCCCAGACGTTGGCTCTCCTGTCGCGCCTCACAGAGGTGACAAATCACCTTTGAGCTCGACTCGGTATGAGTGCAGGTGGACAGGGCATGCCGCTGACATAGTAAGGGGTAGCTAAGTTGTGTAGCGACCTCCGGCACGGCTTTCCGCATTCACATTTTGTAAGCCGGTTGTGCATTCGGCAAATTTGTTACTTTAATGGCTAAATGTATGGAGTTGGTTTCAGTTTTTGTCGTGATGGTCCGAGGTCCTTTTAAAAGACGGATGTATTTATTTATTTATTTTTTATTTTATATCATAAGATAGCAAACAAGCAAATGGGTCTCCTGATGGAAAGAGTCAACCATCGCCTATAGACACCAAAGATGTTAATGGTGCGTTGCTGTCTTGTGGCGAGGTCTAATGCCACATGCATAAGTTTACCGGCTACCTTACCCTCCAAACCGGAACACGACAGCGACAAGCACTGACGCTATTGCGGCAGGAATAGGTAAGGCGGTGGTACCAAACCCGGGCGAGACAATGCAGAACTCTACCACCTAGTAGCCACGATGGTAGTGACTCGATAGCCAATCGGTCGCCTTTTACGACCTGCCTGGCAGAACGGCAGTTGGCCTATTCTACAAAGAAGACCGGGACCAACACGGCGAGAAAATAACACATCACAAAAATTCACTATTAAAGGCTGCGACGGACTACGCGGCTGCCTTACCCAGGTTCAGAAGGCCTCGTCATGCACTTTCATATCCCAATAATCCTAATACCATCAATTCAGGTACAAACACGCACGCAACACTACACCATCCTCACCGGTCTCGACGACGGAGACTTCTCTATCGCCCCGCGCTTAACGCGAGGCGCAATGTCACAACCCCGCCCGCCAGATTTAGTCCAAACGCCGCACTAAGCCGAGGTCCGGTTTTGTAGGAGACAGCCCTTAGCGCAGGCGTTAATTTATTTTAATTTTTAGCCCCAATTTTAATTTAAACTTTGGCTGAACACTCTGGTCGCCCCAAATATCCTGCGTGGACTTTCATTGAAGAACCGTAGGGTCAACAGTATTAGTCATTTCGAAAAAACTAAAACATTGTGTGAAAACCGTTTTTCGCAAACGCATGCGGGTTTTGCTATATTTTAGCTTTACAGACAGTCTCTCAGATAAGGTTTCCCCCGTGTTGGTCCGGGCTCCTTTGGACAATAAGCTAACTGCCATTCTGCCAGGCAAGTCGTAAAAGGCGGCTGGTTGGCTATGCGAGTCGCTACCATTGTGGCTACTAGGTGGTAGAGTTCTGCATTGTCTCGCCCGGGTCTGGTACCACCGCCTTACCTATTCCTGCCGCAATAGAGTCAGTGCTTGTCACTGTCGTATTCAGGTTTGGACGGTAAGGTAGCCGGTAAACTTATGCATGTGGCATTAGACCTAGCCACAAGATAGCAACGCACCATTAACATCTTTGGTGTCTATGGGCAATGGTTGACTCTTTCCATCAGGTGACTCATCTGCTTGTATGCCATCTTATGATATTAAAAGAAGATTAGTTTCTTGGTAAGATTAATAGTTTTGGAATAATAATTTTTATTTAGTTTCAATGAGTCGAGTTAACTTCAAGGCTGCTGACGCCCCTATTTCCAAAACTTGTCAATGGACGCGTATAATTTTTATCTCAGTCTTTCTCATTATTTTAATTAACCCACAAATATGTTCCAACTATTCAAAACGCATGGCTTGTTATTTAATTAAACAACCCATGTATTAGCGGCGTAATCTGCCTGCGTCCGTGCCGCTGCTGAACATAATGGTTTTTTTATTGTTAAAATTTAGAAAATACGCCATTAAAACGCATTAACTTGTATAACAATGCGCTAACGGCTGCGGCACAATGCATTTTTAAAAGTTAAAAGGGCTAAAACACATGTCAAGTTCATCGTCACTCATGAGGAGGAGGAATTCCTATAAACAATCTTCATGGCGAGTTTATGTTTCACAAACGATAAAAAATATAAATCGCCGTAGCGCTGACGTTACAACGTCTACTCAAGTACTCGTAATTTTAAACTAGTACACGCTCGTGTCGTTACAAACACTGTTCCGCCGTGCTCATATTCATGTAAAAGCCTTTGACGTTTCCACGCCACAAGCGGCTGCGTAATTTGTATAACACTGTAACTTAATTACTTAGTATCATGTTTTCAGACAACCTTAACAACATCAATACTAATTTGTATTAATGAGGATCATTTTATTAACTGCAACCTTAGCTGGTGTAACGAGTATTTATCAACTCGGTATCTAACATTTCTACACACACATACATACATACATAAATAACTAAATAACACATACATACTAAATAGACAATTTTTTTATTTAATTCTTTATCGTACAGAGCAATCACTTAAACAAAACAATAAAAGAAAATAAGTACAATGGGCGAGCTTATCTTTAGTAACAGAGGTTTCTTGCAGCCACCCCGTAACAAGGAAATATAATAAGTAAAAATATTTATTGACTTGGTGTACAATGAATTAATTACATTTGAAAATAAAAAATTATACTAAACTATAAAAAAGATATGTCGCTTATTTTGCAATTTCACAAAGCAATCAAAACCTATAGTGTACTTCCCATTGAGCTAGAGTCATGAAATTTATGTGTAGCTAAGGTTACCTACAAGTTTATACGGAACCCTCGGTACGCCAGTCAAACTCTCATTTGTCCGGTTTTTTCTTGGACATTGCAATATAAGTATGTTTTTATGACAACAGATGACTTCTAAAATAGTTTTGACGTTCAAAAAAAAGTATTTCGTACACTTATTTTGATTAAAAATACATTATAATCTATTAAAGTGCGTGTGGCTGTAAATCTATAAATCTACCCAAAATGAAAAAGCAAACGACTGATTTTACAAAGGTGCTGGTATCGCGTTTAAATAAGCTCTAAACATACTCGTACACTAGTCAGTTGTTGAAAGAACGTCTTAAACGCTGTAAATAGTAGTCATTAATACAGGGGTGAGTCCCGGCGAAACGTTAATCCGGGTCGCGTTGTCGCAGATGTCGCGGGGTGATCCCGCCCCACGTGCGGACGTGACCACCACACCGACGCAAGGATTACCACCGTCCGACGATTGTTTATAGATGACGCTACGACCGCCCTACGACATGCAACGACTTTGGTTTCATACGTCGACAAATGAGTGGTATGAAGTTATTATTTTAATTTAACCATGTCTGGTAACTAATTTCGAATTCTTCTGTAAGCGATAAAGAAATTAAACATCTAAGTGAATTAAACTGAATGTATATAAGTTTAAAGTTATATTCGATGATGATAACTAGCTGACTCTAGAAATGTGATAACTCATAACACCAATTTACTCTAGAATCGCAGACAGTATTTTTAGTTTCATTATATTAGTATTATTTTTACATTGGCAAATAGTCGATAACTACTTTTGATAAAAAATAATTAATATTTTCTTGTTGGTTGTTTCGCTTGTCGTGTGTTGTAACGACACCGATATGTGAGAGCTGCGACTGCGACACATGAGCGGCGGGCGGCTGTTGCGCTGCGACGGCACTCCGACTTGAATCTCGCGGATTACCACCTCGGGCGAGGAGCACCGGCCGGGGACAGAGGTGCCGACCCGTAACAGAACACGTGTTCATTTTTATACGTGACAATGAATACTTACATAAATACTTCACAACATTTTCTGTTACATCTGTCTAACTGTTAACTGTCTGTTTGTACCTAAGTTTATGCAGGAGGTAATCTCCGCATGTATCCATCTGTTTTAAAATATTTTACTAATACTAACAATGTTCTTTCCGGCATGTAAGTATATTGATTCTCTTAATATAAGTTTTCCGTGAAGACACTCTGTGTGAGTTATTAAAATGGTCGACCGAATGCCGACTGGTTTAACGGTAAGAGATAATATATACCTACATTTTATAGATAAGTTGTAGAGTTTAATAAAACCAATCAAATACGCGTAGACATACATTATCCGTATGTTAAGGTTCATTCACAATCTAATAAGATAAGATTAAAATTACTAGCGGGCTGAGTGAATTAGCCATTATCAAAACCGAGTCATCGACTGAGTTACTCGGCTCAGTGTGAACGCAGATTCATTTAGATTAAATTAAAACGGGTTTATACTTTTATAGACGAGACATTACTTTCCAAAAATCTATAAGACAGAGAAAAAATTAATTTAATTTACAAATTTTCGTGGCATGTGTTACCTGTAATCCAATGTAAAAAAAACCAGCGCAAGAAATGAAACAGCGGGAAGTGGCTTTTGTTTACCGACATCTACATTTTCTGTATCCCTTTGTTTTTACTATTGATTAATTGAAACTATAGTGGACAAGGGATGATAATTGTGCTGCTGGAATCTGCTTTATTTTCCTCTTTAGCGTCGCTCGTGCGCTGATAAACACGCGGGCTGACAACTTGTCTACGAAACTTGGTAGGTGGAGGCCAACTCCGTAGCACATATAAAACCGCGGATATCGGCGGAAATCTCTCACTTTTACAAGAAACATCAATTTACTTCGGAGCCGCACTTGCGCCTCTCATCACAAAGCTTCGTGCAATAACACGATAAATGCAAACGTGATCAGCTATTTTCGCATACATTCCGGAAGTGCGTGTGCGTTAGCGCGCATATAACTTCAGGACGATAGACACAAGTGCGGCTGCAGCATTAGTTACAAATATATCCAACCTGCTTATTATAATCGCATATTATGTTTCTTACTTACGCCGAGATATTTTGCTCAACAGTCTGTAGCAAACGAGGTCAGGTCATCGTAGCTACCATCCGCGGGACGACCGTTACGGGTGGCAGGTATATCTCTACAACAAGGTCTTATTTGTCCAAAGTGCTGTTTAGTCGCCTCTCAAGGCATCAAAGTGACTGTAGTACTGTTAGAACGTTTTCCTTTGATTATATTATCATTTAGTAAGCCACCTCCGACATTAGGTTCAAAAATTACAATGTGCTTTACAATCAACCATTTATTACTCTTAGAAACTTATTTAAAATCAACAAGCAATTATAAAAAACAGCCAAATACAAGTCGTACTTGCGCATGAAAGTTTTTGTACCGTTATCTATAAAAAACGACAAACAATCACATTTTCTTGTGTCCCCCTTAAATATATATTTTATTTTGTTTTTAGTATTTGTTGTTATAATAAAAATAAACGTTTTATATATTTAAATTGTTACGTATTACCGTTGCCGCTATAGCGGCAACAGAAACATGAAAAATTTTAGACAGATAGACGGACCCGTTGTACTTTGGGCACGTAACCCTACCTAGACCTAAAAAATATTAAATAATCCATGTCCCCTATTAAGACTAGTCAACTAGTCTAGTTCTCTCAAGCTAAAATCCATCAAGCCGGTGATAATAAAGAGTATGCCAAACAAATTACATTCAGTCGAAAAACATAACCCTCCTTCTGGCACAGGCAACCTTCAGAGAGCTACCGCCGCGAGGACGATACCACAGAATACTTAGAGACTAGTAGAAGTCAATGTTCAATACAAGTAATATTCGAGCATAGCACACAAGACACCTCTCACGGACGCGATCGCGATATCTCGGACTGGTGCGGAACAAACTGTCCCGAACCATTCCGAGATATCGCGTCCGTGAGAGATGTCTATGCGTGTGTTGCACTAATATCACATGTATGTAGATTGACTACTGTTAGTCTCCAGTATACTGTGACGATACCGTCAACAACGTTCACACTTACTGCGTCTTTAGATAGAAGTTAAATCGTGCGAATTGCAAACACTTAAACTTAATAATTGTAGACACACTTTTTTTATGGAAGAGGGGGCAAACGAGCAGGAGGCACCTGGTGTTGAGTGATCACCGCCGCCCATGGACATCTGCAATACCAGAGGCCTTGCAATTGCGTTGCCGCCCTTTTAAAAATGAGTAAGCTCTTTCGTATCTGTTCGGAAAAAACCCTGCCGGTAATTGATTCCACAATAGATAGAGAATGATAGAGTAGTGCGAGGCAAAAAGTGCCGGGAGAACCGCACAGTTGTGGATTTCCAGATATCAAGATGGTGTGGGTGGAACTTCAAAATTTGACGCGATGTCCGATGATGGAAGTTAGCAGCAGGAATTAATTCAAACAACTCGTCGGAACACTCTCCATGATAAATACGATAAAAGACGCAGAGTGAGCTTACATCTCTGCGTAATGCCAAGGAGTCAAGCCGTTTCGAAATAGCCTGATCGTCAACGATTCGAACCGCTCTACGCTGAATGCGTTCAAATGGAAGAAGTTAATACTGGGGAGCTCCGGCCCAGTGATGACAGCAGTACTCCATGTGAGGGCAAATTTGCGCCTTATAAAGTTGGAGACGATGGGCCTGCAAGAAGTACTACTTCGCGCTGCTGATCACACCGAGCTTTTTGGAGGCTAGCTTCGCCTTGCGTTCCAGATGACTGCGAAATTGAACGGTATTCGATATGTCGACTCCCAGGATTCCGACACTGGCTGAGGCTGTCAGGAGAGTATTCTCAAATCGAGGTAATACGACAAGTGGTGTCTTTTTTGCGGTGAACGCGCAAAGCTGTGTCTTTTTGGGGTTAAATGTAAGCAAGTTTTGACGACCCCATTCCGAGATATCAGTAAGTCGATTCTCGACTTCAGACACAAGCTTTTTTCGACTCTCTTTGACGTGTTCCCGAGAAATACCGCTACGGCCAGAGCATGTAGCACCACCAATACTATCATCTGCATAGCAATGTATGTCACTAATTCGCAACATATTATTGATATGCAGAAGAAAAAGTGTCGGTGATAGCACGCAGCCTTGGGGAACACCAGCATTGACGGGTTTAAGGTTGGAGCATGCACCGTCGGCTACGATCTTAATGCTCCGATCGGCCAAAAAACTGGTTATCCTCTTGAACAATTTCTCAGGAAGCCCGTAGGAAGGCAGAACACGGATGCCCAGAAGGGGATTCTTCACCGCTAGCGCAAGTGGTCCACACTGGGTAAAATTCCTTTTAATCGCGCTTTCATGTCTGCTGGGGGGAGGGGGGGGATAAGGCCTCCGGGACTCTCACAAAACAAATGAAACAAAACAGCGAAGCTGTTGCTTCACGTCGGTGTTAAGTGAGAGTGTGGTATCTCCCCGGGCGTGCCGGCCTATTCAGCTGCTATTGCAAGATGGCACTACCACTAATTTGGTTGACTGACTGCACCGGTGGAGTAACTTTGTAACAAAATTACCCCACCGGTGGGCGATGGGGTCGTTACGTCCTTACATCGGCAAATTTTACATTATTACATTATTACGAATAGATATCTGCGTTATAAACAATAATTGTTGAACGATCTGACATTCTATCACATTTTTCATTCTATCTGATATTGATACATATGAAAAACGATTCTTTAAACAAGGTATATTTTAGAAAATGATTATTTTTATAAAACGAACATTTTTTCTCGTCAACATAGCATTAGACCAACCACCTCAATACTATAATATAACGATCTTGACTCTGCTGACCTCCAGATTAGCGGTGTGTGAGTTCTCCACTTCCCTGAGTCGGTTCCGCGACGACTTGCGCACCAGCGAGGTCACCATCTGCCACTTAGCGCGCCGCAGCCCGTGCACAGGCTGCATACCTCAATAACATGTAGCCAATAAAACAAAATTCTATGAGTTTCTTTACATTCCGCAAGTTTCTGCCGGTAATAAAACATTTAATATTAGTAACCATATGTCGCCTGGACGACATTTACACGGACACGTAGGTAACGATAAACTATATCATTAATCTTATTAACTGCATATACCCGATATATGAATTTGTAACGCAGGTGGCGCCACAGAGTAGTCTGTACTACAGGCACCTACAGGTGGCACGTCCCTGGGACACTGGTGGCTTCCCACCATTCTGTAACACTGAACACGATTACACATGGACATCCAAATGAGAAAATTCGAACAATAAATTCTACGAGTTGGTAACAGTTTGATGGATTGATTTCCTACCAGGCAGTTCATAAAAAGCTAACGATTGGCCACACATGCCAGTAACATCGTGACTAATATATGTCAGAGATCTGCAACGTCTCGCATGCATTTGTGCCCGCCGTCTTACCTATTCCTGTCGCAAATACATGTTGGTGCTTGTCATTGTCGTGTTCTGGTTTAAAGGATAAGGTAGCTGGTAACCCTTTAAGTATTATATCTATGTGGTAACCTTAGTAAGTAGCTTTCAACCGTACCACATAAATAGCATCGCATCTTTAACACCTAACCTGTGGCCGCGTTACTGATCCGATATTATACTTACAAAACAAAATTATGATTCATCTGTTTACATATTTAACTATTGATACGTATAAAATGTATGAAAAGAGATACGTATCTCTAACTTGCTATTATATGTTACAAAAAAAAACATTTTTATTGTTACGTATCATATTATATATTTCACTAATACCTACTACCTTTAGAGCTTTTTATAGTACCTACTTTACGATCACATTTTTTTCTATAGAATAAAATAAAAACTAGCAGGAGACCTTTCTTCAAAAAGGCCGGTAATACCACGGATCTTACCTCAGGAATTATATTTTTATCAAACCTAGTTAGTAGTTTTATAATTCGGCTCTACGTTGGCCGAAAATGCCACATTATCTCTGGGCTAAATTTATTAGCGCGTATGCTTTTTTCTTGCACATCCGTCCATAAATTTGTATAAAAATGTCAAAAGCTGTTGTCAGTAGTTTTAAAATATCGTCTGGTTTGATTATTTATAAAACCATGTGGTATGACCCTTTAATTCAGCTTTGATAAAAAAATTGTACACGCACCACGGGAGGAAAGTATGACAATGCTAACCCTCGCCTCCGACTCGGTAGAAAATGTCACGCGGATTGCAATGTTATATTTTTGTCCCTAAGTGCGTGATGGGTGGGGTAGGTAAGTATTTCACCTGATAATAGTGCAGGATCTTAATAATTATTAATAAAGCAATAATATAGTTTATTTTATTTTTTTGTTTGTTATCATTATGATACCCTGATAGATGACGGGAAAAAACGGTAGATATAATTTATATAACTTCAATAGTACAAAATGCGTCAACAGAAAAAAAATGGTAACATGGAAATACTGAGGCGCGTCAGATTAAAATATAGTACGTTAAAAGAGAGCTAAAATCTATAAAACCTGACGATTTAAATGTATCGTAAGGGAATGAGAAGATCACAAAAGAGCGAAGAAAACGTTGTCATGACATTCTCAAGCGCGTTTTTTTTAGTTTTGAAGGAAATTATGTGAGAATATTTTGTGGATAGTTTAATAATATTTTTAATATGCAGGGACTTTGCTGTTTTACAGACCCATTTAAAACATTTTGGAATATTTCTTTACATATATCTTAAATTCATTTGTATGGTTGTGAGATCTTTCAGAATACATCTCTATGGGACTGAAACAAGGGGATGAAAACTTGTATAAAAAATATATCGATGCCATATTAATATACTCATGGACGAAGCTGCGCGACTCTGCTAGTGTAAAACGTGAGATGTATTTATTATATCTTACACTTATCGTCATCGGAGCTCAGTGGCATCCCATTATTGTTAGGTGAATATTATAAAATTGATCTGAGATATATTTCAGACAATACGTGATAAATACCTATTTCATCGTCCATACCGTAGGAGAAGTCAGAGAATAAAGTGCTTCAAACATGACAAAGCTGCACGTCATTTTTTTTTTTCATTTGCCTACTCACCTCTCAAAATAAGATTTTTGAGGATTCCCCGCACAAATCTATTAAAAGAACCTAAATATAAAAAAATACAATTTCGAGGCAGGATAGTTACTGGTTTCATCTTGTAGGTTGTAGCTGCTATCTTTGTGATTTGAAGTATCATCATTCACAGTGTAACCGTGAACCTCGTGACATCGTGATATCGAATCAACACGAGCTGCTAGTTCTGACTACTAAAGTATTGATGTTAATTCATTGGTGTGTACCACAGCATAGATTTGCAATATAGGGAGAATGTGGTGCCTAAAATAAAGGCTAGGCCTAGTTTAGGTGCCAAAACGCATAGTTTTTAATACGCGCAAATAGTGTACAATTTAGACCAATTGTAAACATTAAATTAAAATTTTAAATTATTATATGTTAACTATGTAAAAATTGTTCAAGAAATTTAAGTCATTAGACTTAGTGGTCTAACTTTACAATATTCTATAGTAATCCTGTTTAAACGCTACTCGAAAATTTTGTTTTTTATAAATGTTATTCTGTATCAATGTTATGAAAAAAATAAAGTTATTATTATTATTATTATCTCTTTATTTACATTAAATTTTTTTTTTTTTTCTTTAATTACATTTATAATTATAACATTATTAAAAAATACAATATTATAAAAATAAATATAACAAAATAGGTTATCCGCCAGCGGGAACGTTATAGTTAAGCCACCGGTGGTCAAGGTGACAGAGAGAGGAACCTCCTCACAATACGTGCCGTTCCCAATACTGCTGTCTTTTGTATCCGGCCCTTGATCCAGAATTGTAGCGAAAGACTTCTAAGATGCTGCTCAAGACTCTTCGCTACAAGACCGTTTACGGAAACGACTATCGGAACAATCGTTGCTGAGTCCACACCCCACATGTCGGTAATCTCATGAGCTAAGTCTAAATATTTAGTTAGTTTCTCTTTTTCTGCTTTCACGAGGTTATCGTCATGCGGGACTGTAATATCAACAATAAATGCCCGGCGCTCTAATCGATCAACCAACACAATATCAGGTTTATTGTTGGTGATAGTCCTGTCTGTGATGACAGATCGGTCCCAGTAGAGCTTAGCGCGACCATTTTCGAGAACTGCCTCCGGTGCGTATTTATAATACGGCACTTCAAAACTTACAAGACCATACCGAAGAGCAAGCTGTTGATGGATAATCTTGGCTACTTGATTGTGTCTATGTAAATACTCTCCATTGGCAAGATGAGAACAACCGGAAATAACATGCCTGATAGACTCACCAGGACGGTGACACGCCCTACATATGTCGAGCGTGCCATCCTTCATGATGTATTTCCGGTAATTATTCGTCTTGACAACTTCATCGGCAATTGCACAGGCAAAACCCTCAGTTTCCCCAAAGAGGTCACCGAAACGTAGCCAAGCTAAAGACGCTGGTAAATCAATATCAGGTCCGTAAAGAGCCCGATAGAACCGTCCATGTAACTCCTTACTCTTCCATACGTTCAAGCGGTCCTGAGTGCTAAATACCACTGGTTTATGCCAGTTTTTTCTCGCTAAGGAGAGCGGTGTCAGACCATTATCTACAGCAACGATATCACGATGCATTCCACAGTCAACATGAAGGAAGTATTCCCTAAGATTATACACCTCACGATTGTGTAGGTTTTTGGCATTGAGAAAGCCGCGACCCCCACATTTTCGTGGGATATATAACCTCATTACTGATGAACGTGGATGGTGCATGCGATATGTTGTCAGTAGTTTACGGACCTTAGAGTCCAGGGCGTCCAATTCGGTTTGAGTCCACTTTAGTATGCCGAAGGTGTATACAAGCAGAGGCATCACCCAGCTGTTGAATGCACGCACCTTATTACCACCAGACAGAAGACTTTTTAGAACTTTTGTCAAGCGGCCAAAGAAACGCTCAGTCACCAACCGCTTAATGTCCCTATCCTGTATACCTAAACCCTCCGACATACCAAGGTATTTATAAGTTTCGGTTTCAGAGAGAGATCTGAAATACACTGTCTCCGAAAGTTGTAAATTTTCGCTATTTACAACTCTGCCTCTCTGTACATGTATGACCGCGCATTTATCTAGGCCAAATTCCATTCTGATATCATTACTAAACTTTTGCGTAAGGTTGAGTAATGATATCAAGTCTGGTTTGTTGGACGCAAATAGTTTAAGATCATCCATGTACAAGAGATGAGAAATGATTTCACCCTCTCTGCGAAACCGATAACCTAGCTTTGAATCTCTAAGTATAGCACTTAAGGGATTCAAAGCCAAGCAAAACCACAAAGGACTCAAACTGTCACCCTGGAAAATTCCACGCTCTATCCTTATAGGTTCAGAAATACAAAAACTCTCACCACCCCTAGGAAGGCAGAGAGTCGTGGTCCATTGCCTCATACATGATTGCAAGAAATTGCATAAAACTGTATCAACTTTGTACAGTTCTATCACTCGTGACAACCATGAATGAGGCACTGAATCATAGGCTTTCTTGTAATCAATCCAAGCGGCGGAGAGACTTTTTCTATTTCTATGAACCTGTCGATTAATGGTCATGTCAATGAGGAGTTGCTCTTTAGTACCACGTGACCCAGCCTTACATCCATTTTGAGCAGAATCTAAAATGTTATTTCTATATAAATGTGTGTTTAATTTTGATCTCAAAATGGAGGTAAGGAGCTTGTAAATTGTAGGTAAGCACGTGATGGGTCTAAAGTTCTTAGGATCTGTGGTACTACCAGATTTGTAGAGCAGAAAGGTTAGCCCAGTAGTCATAAAAGTTGGAAGAGACCCAGATTCAATGGCTTCCTGGAATTGTTTAGCCAGGAGCTCGTGTGAAGACTGCAACCATTTCAACCAGAAATTATGCAGTCCATCTGGTCCTGGGGATTTCCAATTTTGGGTAGCACAAATCGCTTCCCTTACGTCTTGAGGTGTTATTCTAACAGACGCCATGAGTTGCTAACCTTCACACGAACGCTCAACTACTCTCACCCATTCACCATTGACGTGATTGATGGACACTGACCAAATATTTCTCCAAAATGAAAACATTTCGTGAATATCCGGTAGTTGCCCATTAATCACACTAGTACTGGGTTTCTCCCAGCTTCTATAAACCTTTCTTTGATCGCTTCGGAAAATTCGATTCTGGTTAAACCTATTAACACGCTGTTTATATCTGCGAATACGGTTTGCCCACGCACAAACTTTCTGTTTTAGATAGTCTATACGTTCTGTGACACAAGTCATATAATCCTGTGAACTTACGCCTGTACCGGCAAAAGCTTGTGTCATATAACGCATGACTCTCGGACGGATGTCACCCGATCTAAAGCAGATGAGCTTGCCAATGATAGATCTAGTGGCACTGATACGCCGTTCGATTCGTTTTTGCCATGCAGGTGCTTCATCAACGGACCGTATAACCCTGTCAGATTTTGGAAATTTGACATGTGCGATACGGCACGCTGCGACACCCGCACAGTAAAGAATCAAATGTGTGTCAGCTAGATCTTGGCTAGATTGTAAATAAGAATCTAGCATGCCATCTAAAGCTATCATTAGTGCCATATTGCGTTTGTGTGTGGGAAAACGGGGCAATCGCGGCCTGTCACAAATTGGAATGGTTTTAAATTCAAAAATCGCATCTTCCAAAGCCCTCCTCAATTGCTCAAATTCATGGGTACTTACGTTTGTAGTCTCAGTGTCCACCATATTGCAGTTGGTATCCGCCAATCCTGAATCTAGAACACCACTGGGTAAATGGATTTG
Source organism: Apodemia mormo (assembly GCA_036924255.1). Classification (NCBI taxonomy): domain Eukaryota; kingdom Metazoa; phylum Arthropoda; class Insecta; order Lepidoptera; family Riodinidae; genus Apodemia; species Apodemia mormo. The sequence goes on from JAUPFN010000007.1 coordinate 45,702,921, forward strand.
CGGTTGAACTATTTCGGTGGGCGCTGAGACAACTACTTCAGAGCGAAGCCGGTCAAGTGTAGCTGCATCCAACGCACAGTTGCGTTGAATGAACCGCACTTGATCCGATAGCCGTTGCGCCGAAACGGTCAATTCTGGTTCAAGGACCTGAAACAGAGACAGCAAACGGGATCGCCATGCAGTGAGGTTAGTTCCTCCCTCTGTCGCCTCATAGTACGCTCGCATGACATTTTCGTTAATTGCTTGTGTCCATCTCATGCGGCGCACTGCACCACCGGCGGCGGGGACCGGATGCGGGGCGGGTCGTCCTGCTGGTCCCAAGCACGGCGGCGGTGGCCTCCCTCGACGCGGCGCAGGTGGTCGGCGCGGCGCTGGAGACGGCAGCCCGTTGTCACTACTCGGCGCACTGTGTTCTGGAGGGGTCGCATACTCCTCCTCAGACGATGCGGAGCTACTCGGTGCAACGGGTTGCGATGGTGGGTGTACGTTCTGTGTTTTCAGTCTCCTTGATCGCGTTATCATTATATCATTGTCCTCTATTAATGTTGATTACTAATTCTAATATGAATATTTGGTTTTGTCTCTTCACTTATGACATGTCTATTGAGGTACACTTTTTTGGATATGGAGGACATTGTGGATGTTTCAATTATTTTTTCGGATATTCTATTGTATTTTTGTTCACTTTTTATATTAATTTGGGTTAAATTTCTAACAAAATGGATTTAATTGCATATAAAATATTTTTGACAAACAAAAACATGACAACACGCGTCAAGGACCATAGAGTATTATTATTATTATTATTATTATTAGTATTATTATTATTATTATTATTATTATTATTATTAATTTAAAATAAAAATTCGTCTGTATTTTTCGGTATGTAGTGTTATCGGAATCTATTCTGAAATAATTGTTATCTTTACGCACTCAAGGTGTGTTTTATATTTAAATTATTTACGTGAAGTAGCTGATGTTTGTGTTATCTAACGAACGTGGTTGACGTTACACGCTAGCCATTAATGGCGAATACATAAGATTCGCACTAGTGAGGTGTGGCGCCTTGTGAGTTAAATCTAGCCGAGGTGTGCGCCATTTTGAACCTTGTTGCGTGACCGGTGGCGAGGTAGTCGCCGGAGCACCTTCTGGTTCCAGGTATTGCCGTGCCATATGGGCCCGGCCGATTATGTACTTGTAGCTTTCATATAAGGCGTATTACATGAGAGGTGCTTGATACTTGAAACAGTATTAAGCTGTCTTTATATCCTAATAATTTTAACGCCTTCTGGGTTGAATGTACAATAAATTTTTCAGAGGCCACGTGCGTTATAATTGCTATGGATGTGGTCAATTTCAGTCCGATATATTTAGGTACATCTTGAGTAATGTGATGTGCGGTGGAGATTGCCGGTTAAGACTCAATGTCTGACTACCACAATGACGAGTGTGTGTGTGTGTGTATGTGTGTATGTGTGTGTGTATGTGTGTGAATCGTGGTGTGTAAACTGATATTGGTTCAATTATTATTTTTGTGTTTTTGGATTTGTTTTCGTCGAGTCTAGGATAACAAATATTACAATATGATATTCATCAATAGGAAATAGTAATTAAATTTATCTCGCAGTCACGTCAGTAAAATACTTGATTTTTTGTTTATATTAATAACCTGGTCAGCTAGTTTAATATAGAATTAAGCACCTACGCTACCTACGTTGACTGATTGCATCTGATATTTTAAAGATGCATGCGTTGCTTACCGAAAATCCTTAACTTTCAGAAAGATTAAACCTTATTTGCAACTTTCCACGCAGTCTCGTATGTAACCGAAGCATCCATACAAGAAACGAATATCATTTCACTCAATCAGAGTTAAAGTTGAGGATGCTTTGTTTACGTGTGTTGTTACTGCTAACGTGGTCGACTGCTGCGCTGGAATAGGGAGGACAATTGAGCCGCTTGAGTCTTCTTTGTTTTTCGGACCTCCAGTAAATATATTCCCTTCCTAATAACACAAAACTTTTTATTGACATTGCAGAAACTACATAATATAAAAACCTGCGAAAAGTTGCAAATTAAGTTTATTTCTTTTGTGATTATATCTGACCCTCTAGTCTTGTCAGAAACTGTTACGTCGAAAATTTAAAACATGACTTTTAGATCAAGGAAGTTATATTCTACCCGGAATGCTTACACGCGCTTCAAAATCGTTCCGAAGAGTACCACGACATGAGTGGAGTGTGTCTCTTTCTACCAAATAAAGCGCCAATTGCCATATATATAAGTGTGGCCATGCGTAGTTTGCAAATTACTACTAAGTAATTCTACTAATTTGAGAAACAGTTTTTGCATTGCGTAAGTAATTACGTAGTAATTAAAATAAGCACATTTTAGAACTCACTATGTTAATTAAAATACATTTTATGCTAATTTATTTATCGACGTGTATGAATAAAAAGGATTTAAGGATTACTGAATATGTAAATATCTACCATCCAGATAGTTTTATTTACACTGGCAATTGCAAGAAAGGGACAACATCCACTCTTGTCGTTGTCTTGCTCAGAACGTTTTTCCCCTCTGTTATATAAGAAACAAATGTCAACTTTATTAGTAAAGAAATAAAGGACATTTTTATTTTTCAGATATTGCTTTGTATCAATTCCAGTTATAGTATATAAGTTCCTTGTTTTAGATATATTATCTTGAAACGCACAAAACAACAATGTTTAAGTTTTAGCCAGAGTGACGCGGTGGAATAGCCAGCTGTCCATTTGGTGGTACTACTGCAGCGTCTTGCCGGATTTGGATCTGCTACATACATTTCCTCTTCTTGTCTCTATAGCAATGGGGCTACTGCCAGCTTAGAGGGCTAATGGACAAGAGAGCTATCTATTTGCTTGCTATCATGTAATAAAAATAAAATATATATTTATTATTTCTTTATTTATTTCTTCTTAATGTACAATAGTACAAATATTACAAAAAGGCACAAAAAGGGATATAACGTTATGTGCATTCTCCACCAGTCAATCAATGGGGTAGCAGAAAAGAATTATGTAGAATAGGCCAACTGCCGTTCTGCCAGGCAGGTCGTAAAAGGCGACCAAATGGCTATCGAGTCACTACCATCGTGGCTACTGGGTGGTAGAGTTCTGCATTGTCTCGCCCGGGTCAGGTACCACCGCCTTGCCTATTCCTGCCGCAATAGCGTCAGTGCTTGTCGCTGTCGTGTTCCGGTTTGGAGGGTAAGGTAGCCGGTAAACTTATGCATGTGGCATTAGACCTCGCCACAAGATAGCAACGCACCATTAACATCTTTGGTGTCTATAGGCGATGGTTGACTCTTTCCATCAGGAGACCCATCTGCTTGTTTGCTATCTTATGATATAAAAAAAGGTCTGAAATTTACATAATTAAATGTAAATACGATAATAAATTTGCATTATTAATCGAAAATACTTGATTTTTTGTCTGTGGTCTAGTGGTCCAGCGTTGGCGTTGACCACATGAGGTCCCGGGTTCGATTCCCGGGTCGGGCACATAAAAAAAGTGTTTTTTCAGTTTTCTTAAAAACACAATGTTGCCCGGGATTGGAAAGTGCCCGGTTGGCGATAGGCTTGCCACCTATCATATTTGTGGGACCAAGTATCTTCGGCTAATCGTGGGTGCACTTGTTGTACCTCTGCCTACCGCTTCGGGGATATGGGCGTGAAGATACTTTTTTTAATTTAACATTATGATCATGAATATAAGATTATCGAAATAAATACCAAGTAAAATTATAATGACTAGAGATCGCTGTCTCGTCAAAATTTTACCATAAACAATAAAATCTCTTAATGCCGACAACAAACTAGATAAAATGATAGAAATGTGTATATTATTATCACGTATGCCTCATAAATGTCGTATGTGCGAGGCTTATTTTCCTTAATGTATCCATACTAATATTATAAATGCGAAAGTAACTCTGTCTGTCTGTCTGTCTATCTGTCTGTCTGTCTGTTACGCTTTCACGGCCAAACCACTGAACCAATTTGGATAAAATTTGGTACAAATATAGTTTAAGACCCAAGAAAAGACATAGGATAGTTCTTATCCCGGACATCACGGGAACGGGAACTATGCGGGTTTTTATTTTAGAAATTTTTCCACGCGAACGAAGTCGCGGGCACAGCTAGTTTCTAATATTTTTTTAAATGTTAGGGTTGCGGAGTAGTCCGCAATTTAAAGTTTAAATGTGCAAAATTTCATTATTCGTTATTCTCTTAAAAATGATTTTGTTTCACGTATTAATCTAATTATAAATGCGAATGTAAGTTTGTTTGTTACGCTTTCACGCCAAAACTACTTAACCAACCATCATGAAACTTTGTACACATATTCTTGGATATAAGAAATAACATAGGCTATTTGTTATTAAAAAAAATACTTACTTAATGGCTTAAATGCGAGGAAAGCGCCAGGTTAAATCTAGTATGTATATATTGTGACATGTAGGTATAAAAGTAAAATAAAATTCCAGTTCACAATGAATGCTTATACCTTCCATCAGCATTGAGAAAATACTATTTCAGATTGCATGAATTCCATGTTTGAGTCCATTTCCGTGACTTGCGCGGAAGATCATCCCATACACAAACAGCCTTTAGAATGAAAAGTTTGAAGTAAAACTTGAAAGGTGCACGAGCAAACACCAAACCAGAACATCAAAGGACCGAGTGAGGGACTGTGTGTCTCGAATAAACATTGAAATTTAGTTTTAAGTTATTCGGAGGCAAATTATAATACCGTTGGAATAGTAACGGCATAAATATCAGAATAAACCGATCAACATTTTATCGAGACTTAAACGTGTTGATTTAGCGACTTGTATTAATTCCTCGAGCGAGCCGACATTTCGCCACTGAAATCTTAGAAATGATCAGATAGGCAGTATGCGAGCAGCCTTACCGTTAATGTAAGTGACTCCGCCTCCGCGAGCGGCGAGCAGCCCCCGCCGCGCCGCCGCAACGACGTCGCGCTCGCTCTCACAGCCGGCTGGCGGTGCTGTCTCAGGACACGCGGGCGGGTCACCACCAACCAACACTACGGGAATCTGGAGATTACTAGCTCTGCCAGTCAGACAATGCGGACATTATACCTAAGCTATATCCACCCAATCCCACCACAAATAATTCAACTGGCGATGGGCTGTGATTCCTGTCGTCGCAACAGCCGGATTTCCTACTGCCGCTTGTTCATGCCTACGTAATCAAATTTCATTCATCACTCAAATAAATACTTATAGTATTTGTATTATTTGATACAAATAAACTAATAGTAATTGTATTTATTTATGCAATCAGTTGACACTTTATTGCATAAATAAGTAAAATGACGTAACTTAATACTATTAAGCATTTAGGTCCTCGCGGTTTGCCTCCGGCCAGCCTCCGGTGATGCTGAAAATTGCCTGCGGGAAAGCTTTGGTAGTGCAACTTACTACTAGCTAGGGATGTGGCTGAACACTGTATATTTTAACATCATCACTAACCTACGAACTAAAACATATACTGATACAATACCTACACTGTTAACGCCTTACATGAAGACCAATTTACATACATTACATCAATACTCATTCGGCACAACAGAAATAGAATACACATACATATACAGTAATTATTATCATTACTGACATTTTAAAAAGTAACCATACACTGAATTTTTAAAAATAGATAGAGAAGCACACTATGGTTAATAGTTTTTAGTTATAGTGAGGAATGCTTGTGGAAATTGAATAATGCGTTCTGCATTGATTGATATTTTAGTATAAAAGCTGTAGTAGAGTAGTAAGTATGTAGTAATTAAAATAAACTAATAACTGGTAGCATTTGTCGTCGTCGATATAGCCGTCTAATAAAACTCCTAAACTAATTGTGTATCGGCTGTGATCGGCGACGACGGCGGCGTGTTAACGGCTGCCTCACCAACAAACCGTTAGTGAGCAGTTGGAAGTTAAGTATTAAGACAACACCTCCACGAGACTGTCGCATGTACTAACACTCGGCGTACCAGAGAGTCCCGTACCGACGCATAACTATGTACGTATCGATCATTCGCTGCTGCCCATCGGCAACATTCCCGAAACCAATTACCTCGCGAAGCGCGCGGTTTATCCGAGCGAAATGGTTTGCTTGTGGCCTATACACGACTGCATTCTATTCGTGGTGACAAGGCAACGAAGCAAGGCCAAACAAGCGCACCGCGCAACTAACTGTAGTATACGGTATTACATCTTACGGCGTGATATGTGAAGTGTAAATCAGTAACTGAACTAAGAATTAAGACAATGTATCGTCAGTCTATCTAAAGCCTCAGTAGATAAAAAATTGTTGAGATATTATTTAAAAAACCGGTTAAATGGTGCATTGGTACCAAGTTCAGGGTGTGACGAGAGTGACATGGGTAGCTCGCCGAAAGCAAGCATAGGGAACACCGCTAGTTTCTACCTCTACACATGCCTCTATCACCGCATCGTGATAGCGAGCTGGTAGCCGAAATGGTACAATTACGCAAGTGGCTGCAAATCTGGACCATGCGGAAGGTAACGCACTGCTATACATGATACACATTTATTTATTTAAATTGTTTTGTACGCTTGATGCATTCTCTCCCAGTCCGTCTTTGGGTTAACAGAAAGGTATAGAGATGTACATAAAATCAAATAAAATGTATATATTTAAATTGCTATGTAAGTCATTATAAATACAATCATACTAGCTGTTGCCTGCGACTTCGTCCGCGCGGACTTCATTTACTCCGCACTGCTCCTCCCCTGTAGGTGATAGCGTGATAATATGTAGCCTATATGTTAACCCGACCTGTTGGTAATATTCATGCAAAATTTGAAGTAAATCCATGCAGTACTTTTTGAGTTTACACCGGATATACATACTGACAAACAGACAAACAGACAAAAATTCTAAAAACTATATTTTTGGCTGCGGTATCTATTGTAGAGCACGCCCCAAGTATTCTTTTAAAAAAATATTCAATGTACAGTTTTGACTTTCCTATGATTTTATTATATGTATAGATAATAAATACTATGGGTAGTGTTTGCCGGGCGCCGCCGCCGAGGGCGGGCGTCGCTGTTACCGCGCGACGCACCAGCGACGCTCGCTAGGTTGTACTTTTTAAATTAGTATTATTTCATTGGTCCTGCGCGGAGAAACCAGAGCAAAGACGCTCGGTAACCATGATGTTTTGGTTTTGTAACTGAGAGGATATTTGGTAATCCACTGCGACGCATTTGCCATTCAACGTACAACATGTATGAGTATGTTAAATTACATTGCGTAACATGAACCGCAACAACTACAGCCGGACGTGCCCTTTGAGACAGAAGGTAGCACTAATTGGACTTTTAATACTGCTGAGATTATCCCCCAAAACATATAGATATAATATTATATTTTGTTACTTAGTATCATTACGATTTACAATAACAAAAAGCCCTACAACTAACACTACCCGCAGTACATCTAGAATCTGAACGTGGAGCTCTTGCGGTCTCCTTTTACTGTCATTCCAAGGCAAGCAAGCTTGCCTTTAATTATGATTAGACACCTCACCAAGTCTTGGGACCTTTAGTTAATGGTTTTATACCGTGTGGTACAAGTTGTTTTTCTGACCGTGAGATTCTTCACGACGAGCTGTCGCTAACAACGAATCTACTACAGCTCACTACAGTTCCTGCGCAACCGCGCCGCTGCCGCATCTGATCACCTCACCGGCCATCAAACATTTAGATTCGTTATATGATGCAGACTTTATATTATGTTGCTGGAAATGTTGAGTTCGTAAATTAAGACAAGCGCGCACGGCCCGCGCTGTGTTATTTTGGCAAGTAGCAGGTATTTATTGAACCATTACGGACTTGTAGAGAAGTAACGGAATTCAATAAATCCGATAATATTTTTACAACTTAAATGTAAAATTTGTTTATTTCGAGACATGTTTATTTCGTTTATCAACGAATAACGATGACCAGCGTTGCGTCCAACTTAGCCGCATCCACAGCCGGCGACGTTATAAAGATCACCTCAGACAAAACGTACTAAGAACTCGTAAATAAAAATATAACATATCTATATATTAATATGTGAAGGAAAAACTTTGGACCTCTTTTTGACGACAATTGTGCGAACTGTGGAGTATGGAATTTGGCACAGTTAAAGTTTGCTTTGCGGAGGACTGCAGAAACCTAATATTTTGACGTGACAACGTCTTATAATTCGATAGAGCTGGCTGCACGCACGAAAAAACATGACTCATGCGGCGTTACCTCGCTCTGAGGCGTTCCGTTTAAGGCTTGGAGTACAAGCGAGAGCTTAAGACGTTGTCACGTTCAACTATCGTCTGTAAACCAACTTTACAGACAACCGATTTTTTTTAAATTAAAATGCATTAGTAATATATAAAGTTAATAAAAATCAATATTACCCACACTACATTCATGTGACATACATGGTAACACACGAATGGATACCATTTTCTTTGTAGCTAAAGTCAGTTGTCAATTTTGTCAAACTTAAAAAAGAGGTTTTATTGTTTAGTCTATGGTGGAATTTCGACCACAGGCGATCGCTAGTTTGGTTAAATGACTTACTACACTTATATGTCACTTATATGTCACATAACAAAGATGAGGCAAGAGTAAAAAAAGTGTTTTCACGACCATATCCCCGAAGAGATGGGCAGAGGTACAAGTGCACCCATGGTTATCCATAGATACTTAAGTCCCACAATGTGGCAAGCGGCAAGTCCAGCGCCAACAGCCAACCAGACAGGAATTATTATTAAACCATTTTCAATATTATAGTGCAACATTATAAACTATTATAATAGGGAGGGGCAAAAGTATTTTCGTATTATTTTTGTGTTTTAGCCCTCACCCCATGCTTGGGAAAACTAGAAAAACTTTAAAAACAGCAAAGAAAAATATCGACACACAGGGATTGAACCTGCGACCATTTCCCTAAAGCCGGGACGCTCTCCCACTGAGCTAGTGTCGACAATCTCGGCGTGGCGAAATTCTTCTTTGCTATCTGATCGATTACGTCGATTGTACTGATCAATAGGTATACATACGTATAACTTATTAATGAGTTCATCGTTACAGATGAAATTCGCATTTATAATTTTTATCAGTACTTTCGTATTTCTAATTATTTTTGTGTTATAGCACTCACCCCGTGCTTGGAAAAACTGGAAAAACTTTAAAAACAGCAAGAAAACGACGTAATCGATCATATAGCAAAGAAGAATTTCACCACATCGAGCCTGTTGTTTTCTGTTTTTTTTCTGTTTTTAAAGTTTTTCAAGTATTTTCGTATTTTGAATGTATTATTAGTAATCAAACCTCTTTGGCTGTACTGTATGTAACTGGCTGGTCTTAATACGAGATTAAATATGACATTCTGAAGATGAAATAAATAAAAAAACTTGTTTCCGCCACTTTTCAATTGCTTTTCAAGCAAGTAAAATGAACGTATGTGACGAAGAAATTCGGTACATTTTAAAGTTTTATTACAAAAAGGTAAAAATGCTACGAACGCCACAAATAAAACTTGTGCGGTTTACGGATCTAATGCGGTATCAATTATAAGAGTAGCATAAATGTGGTTCAAGCGTTTCAAGTCTGGAAGTTTCAGTGTGAAAGATGAGTTTCGCTCTGGACGCCTTGTCACAGATAAAATCAGTGCCATCTTTGAGAAAGTGGAGCAAGATCGACATATTAGTAGCTACGACATTGGTGAAGAACTGGGTGTTGATCATTAAACAGTTTTACGTCATTTACGCAAATCTGGGTACAAGAAAAAACTTGACATTTGGGTACCACATGATCTCACTGAGAGAAACCTAATGCAACGTGTTTCCATTTGCGATTCTTTGTTGAAACGTAGATACCAACCCCGAACCATTTTTAAACAGTTGATTACGTGTATATGATTGATGAAAAATGGGTGACTTACAACAAGAATATGCGAAAAAGATCATGGTCGAAGCATGGACAAGCCCCACAGACCGTGGCAAATCCCGGCCTGACTCGGAACAAAGTAATGCTATGTGAATGGTGGTATTGCAAAGGAATCGTCCACTATGAGGTTTTGCCACCGGTAAAATACGGGTAAAACTATCGATTCTGACCTCTACTGTCGGCAACTGATGAGGTTAAAAAAGCTATTGTGAAAAACCGGCCGGAGCTGGTGAATAGGAAGGGCGTGGTGTTCCACCATGACAATGCCAGACTGCACTCATCTATAGCCACACAGCAAAAATTGAGAGAGCTTGGCTGGGAAGTGTTGATGCATCCTCTGTATAGCCCTGACCTTGCTCCATCGGATTTCCACCTGTTTCGGTCTTTACAAAACTCTTTAGGAATCATAAAGTTAACCTCAAAAGAACACTATGAACACTACTTATGTCTTATCATACAGTACAACAAAACCCGCACAAGCGGGAGGCGGACTCGAGCACAGTGTTCTGTTCTCAATAAACGTACAATATTAAACACTTCACATGAATGTTATAATTAATCGAATTTATTAATTGTTTACTGATTTGCGTAAGAGTATCCATAATTTATATTAACTACATACTTGCACGTATTACTATTGTTAATTTACGTTTGCATGTATTCCCATTGTTAGGGTGTACCAACAATTATTATAATGTCGGCATTATTTTACTTTTCTTATTAATTAGTAACTAATTTTCATCCAACTTTCTAAAAAGGAGAAGCTTATCCATGGGCGTACCGAAGGGGGTGGGCAGGGAGGAGCAGCTGCCCCCCCCTGGATTTTGTTTACCTCCCTACTAACTATCTGCTGTTGTAGATAAAAATATAATAAGATAAAAATATAGTCTTAAAATGTTACATTTTTGTTTGGGAAAGTCTACTTTCCGTTTGGTCCCACCTAAATGAATGGAATTGAAAAAAATCTGATACAAGGTTACAGAGATACAGGAAATCGCTATAATTATGTATAGGTAATTATAGTTTTAGTTTTGCTGTGATGTCATGCAGAAGTACTGTCGTTTGAATTTTAGTTTGGTATATTAAAATCCATAATGTATGGGAAAAAAATTTGAGCTACACTATTGCAAAAGGTATTAAAATTTGTTTAATTTTAAACAGATTGCGAAAAAGGTAAAAAAAAAAACAGAATTGCCTGTCGTATTGGGGGATCTACCCTGCTTAGAATATTTTCATCCTCAATCGTACATCTAAATGAATTCAAAAATCGAGATTAAAGGTATTTTATTATTGAGAACAGTAAATTAAAGTACAAGAAAATAAAACAAACAAAACATAGCTTATAATCGATAGCAAAAATTAATAATTTAAAACTATTTTGTTTGTTGAATACGTACTTAATTTGGTAAGATTGCAACCTGGTTTTAAAAAACCCATCTCTGGAGGCAGTGTGAATTACAATTTGTGAGGCCATTTTGGCAAATCTATTTACAGATTGTGTGTGGAACAAAGGAAAGTCAACAATTTCCAAACTCTTATTTTTTGTCATAAGATGAAGGTATAATATTAATTCTCTCTCGAACTCGCATTATTAGAAATATGCCGAAGAACTGCCGCATGACATTGGTACAATAATTTCCGTGTAATCTCTTGCAGCAAATTTGTTTTTGTTTAATCTTGTGTTTAGTGCCACTTTTGGTTTTTCTAATTTTTACGATTCATCGCGATACCGACTCAAACTATCATCGAAAAAAAACTGACCAGGAGATTTTCAGTATACTCAAAAAATATTTTTTATAATAAAAAAATCTATGATAGATGTCAGTTTTTGTGTAAAAATCTAGCTAACCTAATCATTTAAAAAATATATTTTGCTTTGTCCTAGAAAGGTGCCTTTTGATGAATAAGGAACCAAATCAGGGCATGTTACGTGATATATATTTTTTATTCATTTTTGTATGTACATCGTCGTCCCTTCACAGTTCGATTTGTGTTAGCCTCAAGTTTAGACTGGGAGTGAATGCATCTTGCGTTTACCCCGCCTTTTGTACAATGTTATTTAAGGGTAAAATTAAGTTTAACTAAATACTTCAATTACATAGTTATAGTTGACAACTAATTTCAAATTTATTTAAAGGCTGAGAGAACAATTACAAAAAGTAAGCCATTATAAGTACGCTATTTTCGAGTTTGATATGTATATGTGAAATTTCCAGTTGTATCTTAGAATGAACTTAGAAGTACATAAACTACTTGATATAGCTTGATATATTATTTTTTAAACCCACATTTTTCGGCAAGTCAAGTAAATTACCAGCCACTGCATATAGGAACATCGTATCTTTATTAACGCAATCAACTCTTTTCCAAAGGTTCCAAACTATCTTGGACCCAAAGTGCAAATATCTAAAAGTTCAAGAATAAACCAATAACCATTGTTTTTTCAAAATTACTACAGCTAGTATTTTCATAAACTCTGCTAAGTTTAAATCATACCACCCTTCTTAACTTATTTAGTTGTAGTACTCTCACATGTAACGCCGACTAACTGAACATTGTAATAATATTGTGAACAAAATAAATATTTCCTTTGCAGTGTAATAACTAAGCATAATTTGTCCTAAATAAACTGTTCTCGGTTCTATTAAACACGTAAAATGCAATTCAAAAGGCTCTACGATGATAATGATCACTTGCTTTCTCATTTTATCCATTTTCATTTATTGCGAAAAGCTTTTCCCTTTTATTCAAATATTACGACTTTTATTGCGTAAAGTCAGTTTGGACTTAAAAACAGCTTTTTGTAGCAATATAGCAAAAAACAAATTTAGGAATATGTAAATAATAATAAAAAAATCTACATAGTACTAGTAGTTAGTTATTACTACTTCGGAGATAAAGAAAACATCAGCGAATCAAGTTAGAAAAACAAGATGAAACTTGACGTAATTTGCAGGTTGAAATCTAATAAATTTAATGACGCAGGTAGTGCACTGTTGCAAGTAACTTTAAATTATGTGTATTTATTACACCTAATTAAAACAAAAATTAAATAAGTATTGTTATATTTGGTTCAAGAGCTGAAATTAAGAATGGTGAATTAAATCCTGATATAGTATTTTAAGAAATTTTTGTCAATCTACGATCAATTACGCGAGAGTTCTTGCTTGCTTGCTTCTTCTAAATACAAAAATATTGTTTTCGGGACATCCTAATTCGCCACTCTAAATGCTGTCCCCTGTGAGACCGAACCCCGGCTTAGGGCGGCGTTTTGATGTATTATGTATGTAGTTTTGTCGGTATTGATAACTTAGATTAGACCGAACTGGGGCTTAGTGCTGTTTTTTTACTTATAGATGGAGTAGTGGTATTGCGCTCAGTGTTTATTGCGGGAAAGTGAAGTGTTTGTCGTGGAAACCGACAACGGTGCATCATCGTGATAGGAATAAAAAATCTGCCTCTGTTCTTCTGTTTCTCCCTCGATAATCTGATGATTAGCTTGTTCTGCTCTGTAGCAGCAGTGAGGTTGACGTTAACACCTCCTCGTGCCTCATTCTTTTGTCATTAACTGAATGTATTAGTCGTTTGATTTATGACTGCAACCAATAGCGAATTTTGTAGAAACAAAAATTACACTAATATTAAGACATTTGTGAGTCCGGTACCAAAAGATATTGTTTAGAATGCTGATTCTCAGCATTTTCAAAAATAATCCTATTATTTTTAAACCAAGTGACGTAGATTTTTTGCTTATTTTTACCAGAACTAGCACCACCTAGGCCATGCCAGTTGCCCCATACCTGTTTGACTTCAAGTTCCGGGACAGTCTGTACATGTACTTAGTTCGATCGCTATTAGTACAGAAAGAGTTGATTGGCTTTTGGTTAATCTGTACATGGTACATCGTTTAGTTATTGCAAGACACATAACAGCCTTGTATATTAGTGGCAGTCGTTGCCGCTTGATTAGTTTTGGTGCTATGACATTGCAAAAAGTGCATCTCGTGATCAGCAAGCAATTGGAGACGTTTTTGATGGTTTTTTCGTTACGTTTAAAAGTCATCGCTGGTCTCTGGTGGATTGCAAACGTTAGGTGATACGCTAGTCGCGCGCTAATTTCTGTATGTATTAACGCCGTTCATCACATAAATATGCCGTAATGAATACAAACAAGTCGTCAAACATGAGGATTAACGAGCCGAGGTGGCAGGTGGCGGCGGCGGCCCAGCCTCTGAGGACTAATGGCCGCCCCTCCACCTCATTATCCCGGCGGTGCCACTGAAACGTGAGCCAAGGGTTTTTGCAACCACCAAACAAACCGTTAGCCGCGATAGACCGTGAACTAATCAATACACAGACGACGTGAGACCCGCTCCCCTCACACCATAATAGACTTTAACGCCGTAACGGTAAGTTCCACAATGTTGCATAGTGTGCCGGGTGTCACACGTGCGGCGCACCCGGCAGCGGTTCCGGGTTCCCATCCTTTAATGATCGGAAACTTCATTAGAGCGCGCGTTTAATAAGACAAGGCGGGCTGATGAATAGCGGGGGACAGCACCGCGCCGCTCTGTTACGTCCTGCCCAGATTCATTTGGAGTGTTATCGTACAATAACAGATGTTAATAGATTTATTTAACGACACATCATTAAAACTAGTGAATTCCTTTATGTTTGTAACAGCGCTTGACAGTCATTGTGGATGGCGTATTTTATCTTGTTGATCCGAGTCTATACAACAATAAGTGTCGCCGTGACGTCCTTGTCCGTGGCCGGCGGAGGAAGGAACCACCGCTATGACAACGCATCATTTAAATTAGTGACGTGCACAAGCAGATATTGCTTATCACCATCGTAAAAAATATGCCTGTGTTAATTGTGATTATTTGAACATATACTTTATTCTTATGTTCACCAGTTCTGAGTCATGTGTTCATCTCGCTATCACGAAATTTGGCGGTGAAAAAGGGGTGACCATCGCCTATGTTACCGAAAAACATTTATTGTAGGTTGCTGTGAGAAGCGGATGAGATGCTACATGCAGAAATTGACCGCTACCGTACCCTTTACACCAAATAACAACAGCCACATGCACCGACGTTATTTTAACAGAAAGTATTACACAGTGGGAGTGGGGCAGAAATAAATAATCTCGATAAGTAAGACAATTGTAAAAGTGAATTTCTGTTCTGTAGGTAACTGATAGAAAGCACGTGTCATAAACAGGATAAGACAGTTTATTTTTTAAATCGACAGCAAAAAAAACAGATAGTTCTCCTGATGGAAAAAAATAGCCAGCCCCTATAGACACCAAGATGTTAATGGTGTTAATGGCGTTATCACGCTGTTTTTAACTGTCACTGCTGATGATGTGATTCAGTGATTCAATTTGGTTTCGGTGACCAGAGTGAGGCCGATACTCCACCTTGCCCCACTGTGGGTTACGTCCGTGGATCTAACTGTGCCATACGTCACAAAAATCTACTACAACAACCACGATTACACTTAACTCAAGTTTTGTGAACTACATAGCGGGAATTGAAAAAAGAAATAGTTTATACATACAGAGACCAACTCGTTTTTATGTGAATATAGTGTAATATATTGACGATTTATATGTATACGCGTATACCGCCTCAGACAAACAAATCCAAATCGACTTATAAATGACTAAGTTCTGACATAAAAACAATAAAATATACAACCAAATCGAGTATTAGAAAAATTAAGACACCAATTTGAGAAATTGTTATAACGTAAAAATATTTTTTGTGAAGTTTACAAGAATGGAATGCAAACGACGCGCACTATTTATTGTAATTGGCCTGGGCAGGTGGGCCACTTTTTATTGGGCTGTGACCCAAACCTTATCTAGGAGCATAACTGTCGGCTGTAAATGCACTTTCTCCCGATGCTCTCCATAAACAACACCCTTAAGCACAGTACTAGATTATGTTAATTGTGCGGCGTTTTCGTGCTTCATATGTTGTGTTGACCGTCCCGTTGATCGAGTGTTGAGTGACACTGACGATGGCTGTTTGGGTGATTATTATTAACTAGGTACATACATTACAGTATTTATATATGCATTTCTATGTATTAGTATCGTACCCATACTACAAGCAAATAAGGAGAATGATGAGACCGGCTTAATGGACTACAAGAATATAGCGTCAGCCGAAATTATTAAATTAATTTTATTCACAATAAATCAATATTAGAATTCAACGGACACTTTTTAATAGCAAATTAATTTTAAAAGGATTTTAGTCGAAAAGTCATGACACTAATCAAACTTGTACGCTTTTTCTTATTTCTAATTCAAGCAAAGATTTTTTTATTCTGCCATAAAATTAACACTTTCTTTTATTTCTGACCAACTAAACAAATTATAAAAATGTTGTATAAAAAGCAAGAAAAATGAAAATATTTATTATTATAATCGAAATCTGCAGCATAGAAGGCCGTATAAATAAGTACTCTTAATCGATGTGATTGACTTAAAATGGAATGTAACAATTGTAAAATCAAGTAATATTAATCTTTGAAGGAGTTTCGTGAATTTTAGTATTATAAAAAGTGTCCGTAATACAATTTACATTTCAGAAGAAATTAATAATGTATTACAATACGGTAAGCAGCCATCATCATGTGTTGCGTTTTAGGCCAAAATATGGGGCCTCGACATTCTCCTTTCTTACTTTGAGGTTAGCTCGATCCAAGTAATTTATGCCAATATTTATTTATTATCCATATTAATATTATTGGTTTGGTATTATTATCTCTTCTTCACGCCTAAACTACTGAATTGATTTGAATGAAACTTGGTACAATGATAGTTTGATACCGGAGAAAAGATATAGGATAGGTTTTATCCCGAAAATCCTACAGGAACGGAATCTACTCGGGTAAACCCACAGGACTGTCTATCTTTTAGACCACGGTAATAAGGAGTGACTTACTTTTATTTTAGAATTTTTTCCACGCGGACGAAGTCGCGGGCACAGCTAGTTATAGTAATAAATGCATCATTTTGTATGTTAATTGTCTACACTTCTACACTAATATTATAAAATAGTAGAGTTTGTTTGTTTGTTTGGTTGGTTGGTTGTAGGCGGTAATCTCGAAAACTGCTGAACCGATTTGAATAAGTCATTTGTTAGTTGTAGGTAAACAAAGTTCCACCTTTTTACTGATTTGACAATTTTATTTATTAATAATTTTATTTTTGTATTTTAAATTTTATTTATATATTTGATACGGTAACAAAACGGTAATACTGGTATTGGTGTTATTATTTTATATTACAAGATAGCAATCAAGCAGATTGCTCTCCTGACTCCAAGATGTTAATGGCGCGTTACTGTCCTTGTGGCGAGGTGTTAACGCCACGCGCATAAGTTTATCGGCTACCTTATCTTGAAAACTGAAACATGAAAATGACATGGTTTACGCTATTTCAAAAGGAATAGGTTACGCGGTAATATTCAAGACGAGTGACACTGTACGGTACAAATATAGCCAATTGTTCGCTTTTGTGAACTGCCTGGTATGATTTTTTTCTCCAAAAGGGGTTTGCGCGAACACGGGGAAAATTAGAGACGTTAAAATCTATAACGGACTTGAGACTCGATTTTGGTTTCTCGTGGTCGAGGCAAATGCTAAATCAACTCAGCTCGCGAGTGCACGAGCGAAGAGATATTTGTCGAAAGTACAAAATACTCGTATCTCATTTGACATCATATATGTCTGCTATGACGTATGTAAACGATATTATTAACCTAACTTTTGCCGTGGTAACTCTAATTCCGTGGTCATTTGGAAGGTAAGGCAAAGCAGTACTTCATGCCAGCCCATCGCCTCCGACTTAACAAGGCCCAAATTCAATCTCACATGGAGTACTGTTCTCATCTCTCGGCCGGAGCTCCTCAGTACCAACTTCTTCCTCTTGATCGCATTCAACGTAGAGCAGTCCGAATCGTCGACGACCAGGCTATTTCTAACCGGCTTGACTATTTGGCGTTACGCAGAGATGTAGGCTCGCTCTGCATCTTTTACTGTATTTATCATGGGGAGTGTTTGGACGAGTTGTTCGGACTAATTCCTGCCGCTAAATTCCATCATCGGACATCGCGTCAAAATTTAAAGTTCCATCCTCACCACCTCGATGTTTAGAAATCCACAACCGTGCGCTTTTGTCGGCACTTTTTGCCTCACACTACTCCTTTGTGGAATCCATTACCCTCGGGAGTGTTCCGAACAGATACAACTTAGGGGCCTTTAAGAAATGAGCAGGCAACGCAGCTGCAAGACCTCTGGTATTGCAGATGTGCATGGGCGGCGGTGATCACTTACCATCAGGTGCACCACCTGTTCGTTTACCCACTCTACTATAAAAAAAAATTAAAAAATCACAGGGACTACCATATTAGCTACAGACTACAGAAGATGAATAGCAATAATATCTTGAATGACGAAAAAACGAGTTAACAATTAAATTACATCATATCGACGGGGCTTTATGTAATAGAATAAGAAAGCTAATATTTATACTTTTAAAAACTACGCTATATTGCTAACACAACAAT
Organism: Apodemia mormo; assembly: GCA_036924255.1. Lineage (NCBI taxonomy): Eukaryota > Metazoa > Arthropoda > Insecta > Lepidoptera > Riodinidae > Apodemia > Apodemia mormo. The sequence continues at coordinate 45,721,538 of JAUPFN010000007.1, forward strand.
AATCAGGCAAGTTTACTTTGCCCTATGTCAATCAATAATAACTTAGTGTATTACCTCACGGGGTGGTGCAGCAAAAACGCTACTAATATCCGTCGAGAGAGCGCAGAGAGCAATTCTCAAGGTGGCTACATTTCACCCTTTCCTGTTCTCCACTAATCTTCTTTATAAATTAATGTAAAGTGCTAACAGTCCGACAGCTTTCTATACTAAACATAGTACTAAAACAGCACGCAGCTCTTCCCTACTGTACAGAAATTACTAACAAAAGAAGAAAAGATATAGTTTGCTCCCAAAAAATTGCCATAAAACATAGTTTTGTCACTAAATTTTACTTATTTTTAGACCCATATCTCTACAACAGACTAAATGCATTGTTAGATGTAAATGCAAAAAAATCTCTAGTCATCCCTACAAAATATGTCGTAAAAAGAGACAGAGAATTTGTAGTTGAGTAGACTTTACCTATTTATACTTTTGTAATTTGTATCATAAGTTATATATTTATAAATGATAAAATAGAATAGAATAGAAAATGTTTATTTATATAAATATGATTATTAAAGCGAGTATACTTGCTTTTTTAGCCTGAAACACAGGTTTTCCTAATTCAGGCACACGTCATATCATAAATATGTAAGAAAACTTTGTAATTATAGAATTTACTCTGCTTATGTATTTTTTTGAAATAAACATTTATTACTCGTATTATTAACCGTGTCGGTTCCGGGCTCCTTTGTAGAATAGACCAACTGCCGTTCTGCCAGGCAGGTCGTAAAAGGCGACCAATTGGCTATGTGAGTCACTACCATCGCGGCTACTAGGTGGTAGAGTTCTGCATTGTCTCGCCCGGGTCAGGTACCACCGCCTTACCTATTCCTGCCGCAATAGCGTCAGTGCTTGTCGCTGTCGTGTTCCGGTTCGGAGGGTAAGGTAGCCGGTAAACTTATGCATGTGGCGTTAGACCTCGCCACAAGATAGCAACGCACCATTAACACCTTTGGTGTCTATAGGCGATGGTTGACTCTTTCCATCAGGAGACCCATCTGCTTGTTTGCTATCTTATGACATAAATAAAAAACATAAAATAAAAAAAGGATAACAAACTAGCTGGTGGCTCTCCTGGTGTGAAGAGAAACCATCGCCTTTAGACAGCAAGTTGTTTGCTCAACTTATTGCTATTATATACTTTAAAAAACGACTACATTACATTCACTCTCTCAAAGCAACACACACATAATAATCATAATTATGATTATGATGAGCTTACACAAATATGCAATAAGTATCGGAGGAAATGAAAGTCGTTAGCGGCTAATGAAGACGTCGGCGGGCGGCCGGCCGCCGGCAATTCCGGCCGACTTCCACCGCCACCGACACTCCATTAGCATAAATAAGATGCGACAAATTTCACGCGGAACCGTTTGTTTTACGATTTATTTATTCTCTATTATAGTGGCAACGATGGAATGTGCTTTACAACGTTAAGTGATAGTGTTGGCCGCCAAGTCTTGTTCCAATCTAATTTTCGTCTGTCTTTTCTTTCAACACTAATTTGATATTTTAAGCGACATTTTTGTTATTATTAAAGCATTTACTCAGTTACAGTTAGTGTATCGATGTTGTAATAAATAATCGTGTAATAAAACTCAGTCTACAAGAACTACTTGAATTGTATTTAAATATTTAATGATTAATAACACCTAACGTATCGTAACTAAATATCGTAAATAATTACCAATAGTAATGGTAATTACATGAACTTCTAGTGAAAAACTTTTTGTAAATATTTATTAATTTAACGTTTGATCACTCACATTGTTTAATTTTTATACAAGATTCTGTTTAGGCCACTGTCGCCATACTGTCTCTGATTCTCGTGTTGCACTCATCGTCACTCTAACCTCACTTTTTTAGTGTTTTCTTCCCAGTGATTCCGCTGCTTATTAACAACTAGCTGTGCCCGCGACTTCGTTCGCGTGAAAAAAATTCTAAAATAAAAACCCACATAGTTCCCGTTCCCGTGAGATTTCCGGGATAAGAACTACCCTATGTCCTTTCTTGGGTCTCAAACTATATTTGTACCAAATTTTATCCAAATCGGTTCAGCGGTTTAGCCGTGAAAGCGTAACAGACAGACAGACAGACAGACAGATAGACAGACAGACAGACAGACAGAGTTACTTTCATAACATTTATAATATTAGTATGGATGGCTTGTAGTACCTACAATGGTTTGTAGCACACTCTGTAACTTTGTGGTTCTTTCTACGCAATAAAATACACCCGTCATTTTCCTAGCTAAATTAAAAGTTATGTGTTTCTGTTATCTTTTATTTTTATAGTTAAGTGTTATCAATAGATTGATATTTTTCCAATCAGATTTACTATTTATTTTACGTTTTTTAGTACGTTACGTACTTAGACGGATAGAAATCTCTTCAGTTAAAGATAAACTTACCGATGGCGATGGTACCTCTGATACGCTTAATTTTTCTTATTTGTATTATTTTCTGTTCACAGTAATCTGTTGCTAAATATGTACTTGGTGTAGTTGGTTCTCCTTTTTCCTAACGTGTAATCTGTGTAACTTGCGTCCTCGTACTAAGTACTAAGCTTTTATCGTAAGCATAAAGTTTACGTTTTCAATTCTTGTCCCCCTCGTAATTTTCTCTTGGAGTTTTTATTTGTGACAATACATTTTATGCTATTTGCATTTTGGCAAATGGCATTTCCAATTATTTGTAAACAAATAATTGGATATGTCCCGTTTGACTATATTATTCGTATCGCTTGTCCCGATGCTCCGCCGCCGGCGTGGAGCGGACATCACTAGCGGCGTGTGGCCGTGTTTACAAACAGCTGGTGAGTTAATGGCGCTATTTGCGTCCCGCCCCGTCCCCATCCCGATCGTATTGTTTGTTTAATTCGAGCGCGGTGTCTCGCAGACCATTCTCTTGTCATTATTACACCACGACGTGTGTTAACACGTGTCTTCAGCGTTTAATATGATATCAACTGTGAGTCTCAGTTTCCAGTACGATCATAAGTGTACGTATTATTTTTATATATTTCTTATTTCGTAGGATAGCAAACAAGCAGGCAGTTCTCCTGACTGAAGTATAATCGTCTTCTACAGACATCAAAGTCGTTGATTGTCTCTGTGTGGCGCGACGAAATGCCACAGGCAGTAGGTTAGCACTTATCCTACTGAGCAAGGATGGGTAGGAGTTAGGACGGTGGTACCGAACCCGGGCGAGTTGTTGTAGAACTTCAGCACTTAGCTCGTTGAAATGACACTTTTGGCCAATCGTGTGACTTTTACGAGCTGCCTGACAGGAAGGCAGCTGAACAATTCTTAAAAAGGGTCCGAATTAAAACTTTATTATTTCAGATTTATAATGATAAAAGCAGTAAAGTGTAGGTTTTACAGTGCTTTCTATAGCGCTCCCTCAGACTAGTTCATGGATGATACGCAAAAATTTGCATTTAAATTTTAAACAGATTTTTACCTTAACTTTTATGTTTTTAATAAAAATTGCCTACGTATTCTATTATATTACGTGAGAAATTAAACAAGAGTTTCTTTGAAATCAGAAATAATCTGATGATCTTGAAACGGTAAAACAATTTTTATTAAATCATTACTAAGAATCGTCTTGGTGTACAGGGCTTACATAAAAAAACTGCACTCGAATCGGCTCATCTCTTTGGGAGCTTTTTTTTATATCATAAGAGAGCAAACAAGATGATGGAAAGAGTCAACTATATATAGGCACCAAAGATGTTAATGGTGCGTTACTATCTTGTGGCGAAGTCTAATGTTACATGCATAAATTTGCCGGCTACCTTACCGGAACAGTAAGTAGTAAAAGGTAAGGGCGATCGTATCATACCCGGGCGAGACAATTCAGAACTCTACCACCTAGTAGCCACGATGGTAATGACTCGCATAGCTAATCGGTCATCTTTTACGACCTGCCTGACAGAACAGCAAATGGCCTATTTTTCAAAGGAGCCCGGGACCAACACGGAGATGACACCACAGAAAGACACACAAGCGTATTATTAGTACCCTTCGTTTTTGCGCCAGGGCCGACGATTAAAAACGAATTTTATGTGTAGCTTCTCGTATGACTTAATTTCTTAAGAATAGCTAACAGTAGTCGTAGCGTAATATTTGTAAATTATTATTAATTATATTATACACGCAGCATAATATAATTAATAAATTTATTTAAAAATATTCTAATAGTTTTATACAAGAAGGCCTTAGTGGCAATGTTTTTTTTTAAGATACTTAGAAGAAATGTATTTGTAGGAAAAATATATATGCTATTTAAGACGGGATTTTTCTGATTTATATTCATCTGTTTTAAATATTGTGTTTGAGTAAGTACTTCATTTTGTATTATCCATTCATACGATATCAAGCACGTCAAATAACATTTTTGTTAGCAGGGACATCTCCCAGTCACCTTAAATTAGCGTTGCTATTACTTAGATGCTGTAATCCAAACATTCAATTTTCCTTATAGCTACGTTAATTTTGCCGTGGTGGTCCGGTTCTCCTTTGATGAATAGACATTCTGCTAGGCAATTCGTAAAAGGCGAACAAAACAGTACCATAGAGACTACTAGGTAGTAGAGTTCTGCAACGTCTTCCCTGAATTTTGAACCATCGTCTCTCATATTCCTGCCTCAACAGCGTCAATACATGTTACTGGTGTTCTGGGTAAATAAAAGAGAATAATGTAGCCGGAACACTTATGTACGATGTATATGTATGTGGCACTACCATCTCGCCACAAGGATAGCAATACATCATTGACACTTGGTGTCCATAGACGATGTATGTCTCTTTCCATCAGGAAACACCTATCCTATATTATTATTTAAAAGAATCTTAGCTTAGCGCTGGCAAGTATCGGCTGTGCATCGTTGTTGCCTAATTATAATTATAAGAGACCATTTTACTTCCAGTGGAAATCACTCAATACTTTCCGTGTCGATTTAGTTATGTAAGAGACTGCATCAGCGTTTGCTTTCTTCTATTGTTTTTGTATCCAGTATCATCAAAATTTAATGAAAAACTGCACAATTATAATGCTACGAATATAAATAAAGTAGATGTAGATAGTTATTAATATTTACTTGAACATTCATATTGATAATTTAATTTCAAATCTTGGGGGACGGTAACGTCCTATGATAAAAGAAGTGAAATCCCACTAACAATAATTTTCCCATGTATGTAGAGTTAGAAGCTTGGCTCAATATGATATCTGGGTAGTAATTTAATACATTTAGTTGTGGTAGTTGACAACATTTGGGATATGTTTCTGACGTACAGCTTAGGTTCTGGTTCGGTTCGGCCAACGTTCGATTAAAACATTATGAGAATACGAAATCAAAGCGTTACTTCGATAGAACGTATCTTAAGCGTTAACTGCACGTCAAAGTTTTAAGATTACGTGAATTGAGGCACTAATAACTTTTTGACAGTGCAAGGAATATGGTTTCGTCGTGATAACATTGTACATGAAAATGTTTTTGGTGATTAGTTACTCTTTCAGGGAATGTCTTTACTACAAACCAATTTTTAAAATGTCAGCATTTTTTACAAAAATAGTTTGCTCTAATCTTTAAACAAGTTCTTTATAATCAAAATCAAAAATGATTTATTTAAGTAAACTTTTACAGGCACATTTGACGAGTCGACATATTTTTTATAATAAATTACAATACAATACGTTACAATATTACAATAATTATTTCATATTACAAAATATAGATACTATAAGAGATGGGTATGAGGAGAAATTAATTCCAGTCTTCATTGTCTGCTAAATAATCCGAGATTTTACAATACCCTTTTTCATACAGTTTTATTTTAACACGTTTTTTAAATTTGTTTATTGGTAGATCTCTTATAGCATCGGGAAGTTTATTGTAAAAGCGTATACATTGCCCATAAAAGAGTTACTTATTTTACGAAGAAGAGATGTTAGGCACAACAATATTGCTTTTGTTTCTTGTACATCACCATTTTTCTTAAGGAGCAAATATTTTTACGAACATACGTTAAGTTTTTAAATATGTATTGGGATAACTATAAGAATATTGATTTCCTTAATTTTTTCTCTCAGGGAAACTCTCGGGTTAAGATTGTATAGAATCTTATAGTTCTTTTCTGCAATACTAATATACTTAGTATTTATTTCAGCCAAATTTCCCCAGAGAACGGGATTCCCGTATGATATAACGCTGTGGAAGTAACTAAAGTAATTCTTACAGTATTGATATCACTTAACTGTCTCATTTTTTTAACTGCATAAGCTGCTGAACTAAGTCTATTTGTTAACTTATTAATGAGCAGTTTCTATTGTAATGTGTTATCTAAAGTTATATTCAACTTTTAACATACAATGGCAAGTGATTATAGACATTTATACTGAAACAATTTGTGTGTGTGGGATTTCAGCGGTGGCGAATGGAGTCTTCTTGGATCTCTGTACCCTAACTTATCTAGTTAACTCTAATATTGTTCAATAACTATGTTCTTTTAATATACAAGTTTTGGTTGAAGTAGTATTATTCTCATCTAAGGACTTGTAACTCCGTGGAACCTGTTCAATTCTGTGAAACACATGATTTACCTACTTAATTTGCTGCTGAGACTTGCAATACGTGTTTTTTTAAATTTAGATGACATTCAATATGTGTACCCAGAAACTCAATATTTATACCGTTTTAAATTTAATTTCAAAACTTAATTAAAACGTTGTTTTATTTGCCAAGATCTTAGAGAAGGTTCTTAATCGAAGGCTGGTTGGTTTTTTGTCTCGTTATGGTTTAATAGCCGATTTGCTGTATGGATTCCGGTCTGGGAAATCAACTGAAGATGCTGTCATTTACCTTACTGAACATATTGTTCATAACCTTGATGCCAAAAAAAAATGTTTAGAGGTATTTTCTGGACGTTAGGAAAGCTTTTGACACTGTATCTATTCCTATCCTTATTTCTAAAATGCATGATTGGTATTCGTGTTATTGCATTAAAAATATTTACAGACTTTTTAACTGATAGAACTCAACAAGTAAAAATAGGTAATATGTTAAGTCAAGAGTCATTGGTGATGAATGGTATACCTCAGGGCAGTGTTCTCGGACCAAGTCTGTTCTTAATATACATAAATAACCTGTGTCAATTAAATTTAAATAATAGAAAAACTATTACATTTGCTGATGACATAGCTCTTGTATTTCAGGCACAAAATTGGGGCAAAGTATATAAAATGACACATGAAGTCACCCAGAGAGTATATCAATGGCTTCAGTCTAATTTGTTATCTTTAAAGTTACAAAAAACTAAATATCCGCTTTTCACTATCTAAGGATACAAACCCACATTATACTCCTAAAATACATACTTGTAATAATTCCTCCATAAATACATGTTCCTGTGATGATTGAAAATGTTGAGGTGGTCAAATATTTAGAAGTATGGCTCGAAAAACAGTTACAATGGCGATTCCATGTTAACGCATTATCCACAAGACTTAGAAAGCTAATGTGGTATTTTAAACAGATTAGAACTGTCGCCAATCTAATAATAATCTCTAATAAAAAATCTAATACACTAAAAACGGTTTACTTAAGTCTAGGCGAATCCATATTGCGATATTGTATTGCTGCTTGGGATGGGGCGGGTAAAACTTATGATCACATTAGAGTTGAATGTTGAAAGTAATAATGTCTAAGCCTCTTCTATACCCAACGAAGCAACTATACGAGTTGTGTGAAGTACTTACTGTGTGTCAACTTTTTATTATGAATCTTGTACTAAAACAACATACATCAACTGATTATAATAGTTTAACAAGAAGTGGTCGTAATATCTGTTCTGTGCCCATACATCAGACAGCTTACTTCCGCCGTTACTTAACATTTTTAGGACCTTTGTGCTATAACCGTATGAACAGGGAGTTATCTATATATATACTCACTTTCTCGACATTGTTGTTAAATTATAATAAGTAATTACTTACTAACTCTAGATTACAGTCAAACCGATACATGTCAAAAAATGTAAATATGTCACTATGACTATTGACTAGGTTGTATAATAATATATTCAATTTATGAATATAGTCATTAACTTGTTTTAATACAAATCTATTGTAAGGCAGTGAGCACAGAATTACTCTTTTTACATCTAGTTCTTTTAAGAAATCGAATAATGTTATTATGTTTGTCCTACATAAGTTGCTACTCTCACCCAGTAATATTAACAATGTAGAGTCACAAGTGTATAAACTGTTACTTATGGAAGAAATAATTTGAGAGATTGTAGCTCCAGGAGTACAGTGATTTATCACTTGTCCTTCACAATATTTTTTTATTAAGACTCCAATCCCTCTACCTAATGAATCTGAAAAAATTATGGTTTTATTTTGAGACTGCGACTGTTTCAATGACTTTGTAATTACATTGTCATTTTTGAGTTCGGAAGATTTTGGTAAAGAACTAGTTTTAGGGGAAATTGGTTTAACAATATTACAATTGCATATTTTATATTGATTAGATAAAGAATCAAAGCGTTCAGCATTGTAATTACATAAGTCAATGAGCTCATCAGTTGCTAAAATATGTGATTCTATTTGTTTTTGTGCTAAAGTATATTTTTGACACATGTCTCTTAATTGTACATTTAGATAGTCCATTTCACATTTTAACAGTGTCGATTCATTTTCATAGTCCAATATTTTGGTTTCATAAGATTTTAATTCTAATTTTAATTGTATTAATTCTTGTTTATTTCGATTCATTTTAAACGTCTTAGCTTTATTTTTTACTAATGCTTGTATTTTCTTAATCATTTTTTTTATTTTTATATATTTTTTGATTTTCCGCCTGCTATTAAAGTTTATATTATTTGATATATATTTTTCATTATCTAATTGAGTCTGCCTTCCTGTATAACACCCATTATTGTAGAATTTTCCTTGTTGAAGTTCGTAGAGCTGCTCGCATTTTTTATGAAGCTCTTGTTTGAGTTGGCTTATTTGATTTAGTGCAGATTCATGTTTTTTAGTACATTCAGTGAAAGAGTCAATTGTCAGCTTATAAGTATCACGTTGTTGAACGCAGTCGTTATATTTTCCGAAAAGCTCCGCCAATTCCTTTTTCAACTTAGTATTTATTTTGACAATTTTTATAATTTCCTCCTCATGGGCTTCACGTTCCTGGATCAGTTGATCACATAACTCCGTCTTAGACTTAAGCTGCTCTAATACTGTGCGTAGCTTTGCCTCCATGGCCTGAATGCTAGCTTTACGAGTAATCACACTCATACTGCCGACTCAAATATGTTATAAACATGGTTATAAAGTTGGAAAAAAATAATTTAGGTATTACATAGTTTTAATATGTCAATATTGTCAAATGTCTTGTTGTCAGTAAAGATTATTATTATTAGAATTATTAAAAAAACTGGTCGCCTGGTAGTCGAAATTCCATTGCATTCGGTGATAACACTTGTGCATGCGACTTCTCATCCCCGACGTAAGGATAGCAATTAATTATCGATATTTTTCATATTTACAGCAGCTGCCTCAACAGTATAGTAAAAAGAAAACAATCTCCATATACGTTATATTGTGCTATGAAAACCACCAATTCCGATATTTTACTATCAAAACTTGAAAAATATGGTATTAGAGGGAAGGCTTTAGATTGGATAAAGAGTTACTTAGAAAATAGGAAACAATGCGTCGAAATATCTAAAATATACGGAAACCGTAAAAAAATATTTACTTCAAACTACCGTGTTAACAACTGTGGTGTACCACAGGGCAGTGTTTTAGGACCCTTGCTATTTTTAATTTATATCAATGATCTTCCTGATAGTTTACAACATGATTGCTTTTAATTTGCTGATGACACTACCCTACTTATTAAATGTAAAAATAAAAAAGACTTGGTAAACGAAACAACTGAAACCTTACTTCAAGTTTCAGACTGGTTAATTAATAATAATTTAAAAGTTAATGTAACTAAAACAAAATTAGTTGAATTTCAGAACTACCACAGTAATATTACTAAAAACACAAATGTATTTTTAAATAAAGTAAATATAGATGATCTAGATTATACAAACTTTTTAGGAATAATTATTGACAAATATTGTAATTGGAAAGCACACATTGAATATCTATGTAATAAGATTGATAGATTTGTCTATGTCTTAAGAAGACTAAGAGAAGTAGGAAACGTAAAAGCCTCCCTATTAGCATATCATGGATATGTCTCTTCTAATTTACAATATGGAATACCTATTTGGGGAAATTCTGTTGAATTGATACGAATTTTTAGAGTCCAAAAAAAATGTATTCGAGCAATATGTGGTGTTAATCAGTTACATTCCTGTAAACCACTTTTCAAGTCTCTTAAGGTACTTCCCTTACCATGTTTGTATATTTTAGAGGTATGCGTATTAGTAAAAAAGCACCAAAAGTTATTTAAAATAAATGCTGAAGTCACTGGTAACTCATATTTTAGGAATAGTAAAAAATTATATGTGCCTAATCAAAAATTAAATATTTTTACAAAAAATGTGTATTGTATGTCTATTATTATATACAATCATATTCCTGATAGTCTTAAATCATTACCTATAAATAAATTTCGCAAAAAGTTGTTTGATTTGCTGTTAGATAAAACTTATTATGATATTAAAGAATTTTTAGCCGATAAAATTAAATATTAATGGATAGAAATATAAGTTTGTTGAATTGTCCTTAAAAAATTTCAATGTACCTAGTAAAATTTTGTAAATAGTGAACATTTTGTAAATTATAAAAAATTTAATTGCACAAAATATGAAACTTGTAATTATAAAAAATTCTTTTGTAATATGAAATTGTACATTTATAACAAGTACATAAAATAGAGAAAAAAAGACCAGCCCGCTGAGTTTCTTCCGCCGGATCTTCTCAGTGTGTGGCCGCGTTCTGATCCGGTAGTAATTCTAAATATTCGATAGAATCTTTTAAATGTAATATTTTATAATGATAATTTTTTTAAATATTTGCACACCATATAATGGTAGAATATGTTGGTAACTTAATTTATTTTTAACAACTTGTAACACCCATATTCTTGCAAATAAATATTTTCTTTCTTTCTTTCTTTCTTTCTTTCTTTCTTTCTTTCCAAAGAGAGCAACTCTAACTTTTACTGAGACTGTTGGGTGTGGTTCTTAGTGTCACAATACCAAAAATCTTAAACGATTTTATGATTATAACACTTTAAAATAAACATATATGACATTGGTGTATATTTTAAAATATAGTGTCTTCTACTGTTTATGTCCTCAAATAATGTCCAAAAGTAATAATCTCATATGTTCCTCCTAATAATAAGATGCGTAATATACTATTAAATACTTGACTTGTTTCTTATTATATACTCGTTCCGTCATATACAGGTCCAACTTTTTATAATTTAGCTTTTTCGTGTCGTTTGTACTCATTTTATTTGTACTACCAGTAACAGTAAAACATTTGGTAGCAGGACCAGTGGAAACCACACGTCATGTATAGATAAGTATTAAAAACTGAACTGGCCCTATTCACGGAGCGATTTCTACATTATAATAATTTGTATGGGTGCAGTGGGCCTAGTGGGTCAATACTCAGACTCTGGGTGAGAGACCTCCGAGCGAAACTCCCGATCTTGTTTTTAGTCCTTTTAACTACAGCTGTCAGCCGTGGAGCTAATGACAAGAAGCGGGTCACCAATAAATTCTACTACAGTCCTTCAAAGTGCGGGGGTGAGGCTGCAGACACGACTCTAACACCAGTCTACTTGTTTGTATCCATTCACAATATAGTTACGTGTATGGTAGGTTCGGTAACGGGAAACTAAACAAATAAAAACACTGATTAGTTTTAACATAATATATTTATTGAGCCCTTTCGGCTTGCAATTATTATTCACAATGGTTTACAGTCGACGGTCGCTAGCGCACCGTCCTCCTTAACTTACCACATAGCGTGTGCTGACATACACACAGTGACCACAATCCAGTTTTAAACAATACATAGCAACATCACCATTACAGAAAAAGTAAGGACAAAAGAAATAACTAGCTTCTTATTGTAGACTAAATGACATCGAGCTGATATTTGTAAGTGAATTACATATAATAATATACCTACCTAATATTATGACGATGTGAATTATTTCAAAAATATTTTATCAGTTAGACAGTTTGACCGTCCCATTATAATTAATACATGAATCGAATTAATGAATATAAAGAGATCCAATATATCACTAATTAATTAATTCAGTCAATAAATATGGAAATTAATCGTACAAAGTTTAAAGTGAAGACATTAAATTAAATCTCTTTCAGTCAAATATTTGCATAATATTCTTAGTACCAATTATGTAAATCGGTCTTTTACATTCTCATGTTTGCCAGTCAATGTTCAAAAACTTAATAAAAATATTTCTCAAATAAGGAATCTGCAATTATAACACATTTTGAAATACTGATGATGTTGTTACGATGACATGGATGTGGTGTGGTCCCGGTGAGCCGGCAACAGACGACAGAGTCGGCCGCGGCCGAGCCGCGCCAGCACTGCGTCGCGGCACTCACATCACACTTCAAATAGTTTAATGGCAATAAACTGGTACACGAGCCCACAATACCATGCCACATATTTACCTTTCTTATTTATAAATATTCGTGTGCTTAGGAGTTAGACAGATGCCGCTGAGTTGCTTTGTATATGCACGCTATTTATTAAATTGCAGTTCGGATGTAGTTATGTGCAATCTATCGACAAGCAGTTCTGATGACTACCAGACGTACTATCTTAAAGCATTTTGATGCAACGTTGACTGCAATTTAACGAATTATCGACAACAGTTGACGAATTATCAACTGCGCGGTGTACCTAACGCCGCGCAGTCGATAATTCGTCAACTGCTCAAAATGTACAATTTTTCAGCGGCGTGCAATCCTAACGCAGACTATCTGTCTATATTACTATTGCAGTTATTGAATTTAAATAAATCATTTATCTGGCAAAATCAAAAAGCAATGGTACGAAATATTTATAAATATGAATTAGGTACAGAAAATATTTCATATCCGAGGGCTGACTACACTCGGCGCAATTACTATACACTTCACAATCTATCTCACTCTCGACAGAAATTCCGTTTTGCCGTTTCTTAGCATTTAAAATAAAAAATCACAGCAAAGCGTAAACACTATTGTGACAGGAGACCGCGAAAGCCGAATGTAGTCAACTCCTCGAGCTAGCTTTCAATATTAGCTTAAACAACACCCTATCGGATGCTATACGATATATAAGATCAGCGTTTATTAAGATATTTACAACTTATACACTAAAAACTTTTAGTAATACATTTAACTTCAAAAATAGACACCAAAATTTGTTACCTAACAGGTTTTATAATATAATGGTAATGTGAAATGTCCTAATCATTAAATTTCGTTTATAATTTTTTTCAGCGTTGATTTCTAATACTAATACAATTTGGCTAGGTAGATTATTACCACACGACTCAACAGAGAGACTAGAAAATTTAATGATACGATACTATATTGTTTCAAAGTAGTAGCAGTGCTCAAAAATAATGAAATTAAGTTGTTCCCAATGATACAGCACAGGTATATTAAGTGCAGACCAGGCAGTTGTCACTGCATCTCCCTAAGCAGTTCTCTCTGTGCTCATCCAAGTTAACTACTAAGTTTTATAACAACAACCGTCTCCGTGTGCTAAAGCCAGGAGCATACGTGTAGTGACTAGTGAGCAAACGCGGCGACTACAACGTCGGCGGAATGAGCGCTGACTTACGCACACGATCAAACTTGTTTATTGATGTCGCCGTCCATGTTAAAGTATTGTCAGTTAAATAATCCGTCAAGTGTCTACTTTTGAAGCGAGTTGTAGTTTTGTCGCGGTAGGTAATGTAGGTATATTATTGCACAAGTTCCTAGGTTTATCTATAATGCACATACTATCACTGTTCACATATTATCGGCTTTGTTTTCTGTTGGCAACACATTTGCTATGAAATCTGCTTCTATGTATCGGCAAAATTGTACAATCTTATAACAACATATACAATTTATATTGAACATAAATTAAGTTCTACAAGTTTCATTTGCGTGTGGCGTTTTACTAAAAATTAAATAGCTACACAATTGTAAGATTTGCCCGACAGCGTGCCTTAATTAAGTGCCTACGTAATACTCCATACTATTTTACTGAACATTAATGTCGGTAATCGTTTTACAATCACATTCCGCTGCATATTCAAAGCCACGGTCCTTATTCGAGACCCTTTTCAATAACATAAGAACTATATACAAGAAATACACTAACACAATATCAATATTATACACAAGGTTTGACGCAGACACCTGGCAACACATGTAGGTATGTAATAAAAACATTTAATTAATATTATCTATGCGCGTTATTGTATTTAGTTTTATTTAAGTCCACAATTCTTTGAATCTTCTAAATCCAGAGTTTGAAACGTGTAAAAAGCATTAGACTTGACAAACTTGAATACTACGTACCTACCTACTACACTTTTTTGGACATTGTAACCTAGAGAGTAAAGATCTTCTGGAACACTTGCGTGCGTGCGTAACAAAATATAAAAGTCTTCACCACTTCGTTAAAAATTTATTATTACAAGTATTTCGATGCCCTAAGAAATAAATGTTAAGATTCTATCAAACTGTCAACTATTCATTTACATAAGTAGAGTGATAAAACTCACCAAGTCTCAATTCAAACGGCCGCTTATCGGATTTTTCGAATCAAATATACTAAACTTTATACCGGTATTTGACGAGCAACGAACAAAATAATCGTGTTATAATGTCTTATCTGTAACATAACAGTCAATGTGTAAATAAATTGTTTTATGTTGGCTGTTAATGTTAAGTAATGGCTTTTGTACCGACGATAAGGCATCAATTAGAATTCTAGGCTAGCAAATAAATATAATATGTGCCGGACTACGTGAGACTTTTTAAGACTTCATAGATGTAAAATAATGCGTGGTTGTGTAAAAATAATGTATTTAAGGTAATAAACGTTAATAATAATTATAAACATAAAATATATATTAAAAAATAAAACAAAATTTGTGTGTGTGTTCCTTTTTCATTGTAAGAGTGATGATAAACACCGTTTAAGGTGTTAAATTATGTCAAAAAAATTGCCGAAAATTAAAAAAATCGAAATGTAGATCTATTAGTTAACAACAAAGACGGTCTTCACCTCTAACAAGCTTTACTTCCTTATTTTAAACAACTAATTACTAGTTTACTAAGCCCTGTTTATATTATAAAATATGTAGTGAAGTAGAAAAGAAGGCTTATGACGCTTTTGTTATCTGTTATAGACGTTGGAATTTCGCGAAATTATTCCCTTTTGTAAACTTATCTATTAAAATTTCATTTTCTTATATTTGTAAACAATCTCAGTGTCTGCAAATATGTTGAACAGATCTGCGTATACATATAGCGGCAGTAACAATGAGGATCGGCAGGTGTGTGCGTCGGGACCGCGGGAACAACACAGGCGGCGGCGCGGCCAGTGCTCGTGCGGTATATCCTAGCTATTTACACTAGTCTAAGCGTACACTTATGTTATATACTTACACAGGGCAAACAACTCTCTATATAACATTAAGGTACGTATTTACATACGAGTAAAATTCATTATCTCCATCTTACGCTACAGTAGGTACCTTTGTATTATTTCTGTAACAGCTTTCCATATTTCGTTTTTTTTGTTAGTGGGCTACATATAGTGTGTAGTCAGTCGTATTCAAGAGAGAAATCCCATGCTATGTGACGGAGCGAACATTAAACAAGGGATTTCGTGTTGAAAACAATTAACGCCACAGTTTTGTATTTCATACGGACTGCCATGTGTATCTACTAATTAGCACACTGTTCTTTTTAAATATTGTTAAGTATGGTCGAGATATTGATCACATACGTGGTATCTCATCGGATAGCTGCCACTGCGCCTACTCGCATGGCTCTGTTAAGTTGTATATCACTGCAGAAGCACTTTGAGAAACTTACTTCACAACTAATATAAACATGTACCGTTGTAACGCGAAATGAGTAACGGACAAGCAGACCTTCCAACGTGAGTCAATAGAAAATATCTAATCATTTTTATTTAATATTTATATAACATTTTCACCAGCACCGGATTAGGGAGGGGGCATGGGGCTGCAGCGCCGGGCCTGCACAAGGTAAGGCCCCCCACAATAGAGATTAAAAAATAAAAAACATCAAATTTCGATGGGTCAGCTCATTTTCTAGTTTATTTCAATTTTGTTTTTTTTTTTTTTGGAATTTTTAACTACAGTATACAAGCATTGTACATACTTTCAACATAATTATATTGTCCTTAAAGATAAAAACATACCCATATTTGTTGTACATTATATTTTAACAATAACACTAATGTTTAAAACACCTTTAGAGATTCCTTCGCCTCCTCGTATAAATGTGAGCAAAAGAACGCTCCTTCGTAGCCCCAGGGCCTTTCAATATTCCAAATCTGGCCCTGTCTCTTATTGATTATTATACCTGTCAATATAGAGCGGCAAGTGTGAATATTTGTGTATTTTGTGTGTATTATAATATAAACATTGATAATAAACATATATTACCGTGTTGGTCCCGGCCTCCTTTGAAGAATAGGCCAACTGCCGTTCTGCCAGGCAGGTCGTAAAAGGCGACCGATTGGCTATCGAGTCACTAACATCGTGGCTACTAGGTGGTAGAGTTCTGCATTGTCTCGCCCGGGTCTGGTACCACCGCCTTACCTATTCCTGCCGCAATAACGTCAGTGCTTGTTGCTGTCGTGTTCCGGTTTGGAGGGTAAGGTAGCCGGTAAACTTATGCATGTGGCATTAGACCTCGCCACAAGATAGCAACGCACCATTAACATCTTTGGTGTCTATAGGCGATGGGTGACTCTTTCCATCAGGAGACCCATCTGCTTGCTTGCTATCTTATGATATAAAAAAAAAAAAAAAAATGTATCGTCCCACGAGAATTCCTGCCGACAAACTGCGATGCAGTATTTGTAGTATTAGATGCAGTATATATCTCTAGGTTAAATATTTAGAAATAAATAAATAAAAATTAATATAAAATTAATTATACGATTTAAAACAATATGTCCAAAAAAGCGTTGCTGCGCAAAATAACTATAGACGCTGGACGTCAAAGCTGGCGCAGACGCGAAAATTCGAAACATGTTACTGAACATAATATATCCGAGCAAATAATATTTTAATGTCGTTCCACGTTCGATGCCTCAAATGGTACTTTACCGAGAACGATATTGCCGTAATACCGTAACGTATTTATTAGAAAAAGTCCAAAAGTAGGTACGTGTCGTGTGTTGGGTTTTCTTTAATTTATATTTCTTTATTTTTATTATTTGTTACTATAACGGCAATATTACGGTTAAAACCAAACGAAATCTGCGGATAAAGGTGACCTCGTCTTCACATTTTGGCAACAGAGCTCTGAAAACGAAGCGTCATAATTCATATGACCCTCCTGCGTCTTCCACTTACAACACACAATCACACCAACACACTAATTTGAGGTGGTGATATTTATACAGCACGGCCGTTCTGTACGTAGAAATATTTTTATAAAATTATAAAAAAATAATTTAATAACCCTTGAGGTTGAAACTTAAAACATTAATAAAGAAGTGTTTGATTAGGACATGTAAAGAGAAGATGAAAGATTTAAAAAAAAAACAGATACACAATGCGAATGTGGAAAATGTTGATACCGAAAAAAACCAAGACTGTCGTAGCATGACAAAAGTATTCGAGTGCTGTCTGAAGGTGGTATTGAGAATGTTCTAAACCGGCCTGCTTGTATAAAGACAGTTATGAATGTGCAGGAAGCTAGGCAAGTCTGCCTGGACAGTGACCTGGCACTTATACGTGTGTGCGCGTGTACATATGTGTGTGATAAAGTTAAAATGAGACACCGCCTTATCTAAATGACCGCATTGAAAGTTATTGTCTTAACATGTGTCAAGTATGAGTTTATAGCCAAAGCAGACAGTAGCAGTAATTGTGTTCTCACGCAGGATAATACACGGCGCGGCGTCCCGCGGACCGCGGGAGGACGTGCCTGAAGTTTCCTAATAACGCCGTCTTCCCGTAACACGCCTGTCTCTTCTACTTGCCAACTAATTACTTATCATAATGCCTTTGTGTTCCGCCCGCGTGTTGTTGCTTCTTCTCAAAATATATCTCTTAATTATATTGACTCTGTTGTTCATAAATAACTTGTTTTATCGTAATTTGTATCTGTTAACATTTCACCAACGATATCTATAGGCAGCGGTTAACTTTTACCATCGAAAAACCATCTGCTAATTTTCTACAATGATATTTTACATGGGCGTAAAAAAGGGGGTTTGGGGGGTCCGGACCCCCTAACAAAAAAATATATGCTAGATTATTATATTACCCATTATTATTTAAATTTCTTATCCGATATGGGATATTCGTGTTTATACGTATATATGATATTAAACGATTTTTGGGGTACAACTAGTTAATATTTGTACATTGTTCAATCCTTGGACCCCTAACATAAGATACATACAAATAAGTTAACCCTACTGCTAAAATTTCTAATTTAATTTTTATTTCGTTTATTATATATATTTGCAGAACGAAATTTCAAATAATATTATTTTGTCTGACCAATTATAATAGTAGTTGAAATTGATTTATAAAAACACATATTTATAATGAGCGGACATTAGATACAAAGACACCAATTGCAGGAGAGGTCTGCTTGTCGAGCACACAGTAACTACACGTTGGGAACACATTTTGTAGAGATCACCTAATTATCACAATTATAAATTCATCGCGAAATATTATTTTATCAATACATAGCAATGTAAAAAAAAATTCAGGGGTATTGGTATATGCGAAGCGGTACTTTCAACAAGTGGTGACTTCTGAGACAAACGGATCCCAAACTGGATGAAACTCATACACTTTCAACATTGTAATCTTGGAATGACAAACACAAATTGAGTACATAAATATAGCGTCACTGTTGAAATATGTATTTGAAGTTGTATATTTCATATAAATAGATTAATTTATAATGTATATTATTAGAATAAACATAATTATTTTGAAAATTCTTGCATGCCTTTAATTTCTTATTCTTTTGTTTTAAAACCAAGAACTCTCTCTTATAGGGCCATTACTACAACACATTTGAGAATATAGTTACAATGAGTCTCTTTTTTTCCTACGATCAATTTTTTATACCGCCCTCATGAGTAGCCTTTTAAGCTTGTAATTAAAATTTTTAATTAATCCTTAATAAAATAGTGTCTGACTTAAAACGGATTTGCCAGATTACAATCACTTTAGCGACATTGTCAGTTTATCTGGCTAGCATATCCTGAGTAGAATAGATAAATTATTTAAAATATATCTTAAACATTCAAGATTTTTCGTAGTTGAGAAATGTGGAAAGTAAAGAATAAAAACAAATATAATAAAAAAATACTAAAGTAACCGCTTCGTAATACATTTTTTATAATAATTATTTAACAGAAACTAATGTGCTGTATGGAAAGAGAACGCTACAAAGACTTGATTTTTAAATGATGTTTCCAACATTGCATTAGCTCTTAGATTGGTACCTTGCATTTCATGCAAAAGTTTTATTTAAACACATCTTACTACTAAAACGATGTATGTTTCACAGTATAGTTCGAGGAGTCCACGTTCACAGACACGGGAGGGCGGCACCTGCACTGGTAGAGTTAACGCAACACTATGATCATCAGTGGTAGCCCTGGCGAGGGCGGCGGCGGCCCGTAGCTCAGAACCAGTACAGGTCCTTCGAC
Source organism: Apodemia mormo (assembly GCA_036924255.1). Classification (NCBI taxonomy): domain Eukaryota; kingdom Metazoa; phylum Arthropoda; class Insecta; order Lepidoptera; family Riodinidae; genus Apodemia; species Apodemia mormo. The sequence goes on from JAUPFN010000007.1 coordinate 45,741,544, forward strand.
GTGTCCTGCACCTGCGCCTCCAGACCTAGCAACAAACACATCACGTTACACACACAGGCGAAGAACAATGGGTGCAGAAGACGGCTGTTTATCGATGGTCGCGCACAACCTATGAAGTTTGCAAGTTTTTTTTATTTTATTGAGATGAGCAAACTGGCAGACGTGCCACCTGATAGTTAGTGGTCGACGTCGTCTATGAACAAAAATGGGATACCTGGGCTGGAGCTAGCCCAGGTATTCCAATCGTGTGTTGCCTATCCTGAGACATAAGATGTTAAGTCTCGGTGCCAGTAATTACACTGCCTGTCTTGCCCTTCTCTCCGAAACACGGCGTTGCTGTTTCACGACAGAAACAAGCAAGATGGTGGTACCCATGCATCCGGGAGCGCGGCACAGCGCGTCCCTCCCACCGGTACAATATATGACACGTATACGATAAATGTGTTATCAAGCTGCGCAGGCGTACTGCTTCTCAATTATACTTACTCTCTGTATACATCATTATTTTTCTTGCAAATATTTTAAAAAATAAAGTTTTCAAATAAAAATCTCAAAAACAAGGTCAAAAGATAAGTTTCTTAAATTTTTCTTTTAGGAGTCCCCTTGGGCTAAGATTTAAAATTATTGTCCTTACAGATTTTGTCTGTTTCCATTTACTTGAGCGGTATATGGAAAATGAGTACTTTCATTTTACTAAAATATACCATTCTCGAAGTGTCGACAATAGTTGTTACATTTTTTATTGCAAGCTATCAATGTGTGCAAGCTATCATCAATATATTTGTATTTTGTATCTACTGTCATAACTCTAAAAATATCGAGTCCGCAAGGTGTAACAACAGAAAAGACCTGTTGTTTTCTACTTTTACATGAAGCATTGGACATTTGGTTTTGTCTCCATTTGGATGAATCATACCAATAATGATTATTATTTTAGACCATGTAAGTAAAAACATCAATTAACTGTTGTAAAATTCACAAAAAGTAGTTTGTCTCGTTTATGTTCGACGCTATAACCATTTTTAGCAGTAATTTGTTCTGTAATCTTCGGTTTTCGTTGTATAATGTTATGTGCTTTGTAAGTACAACGCGATTATGTACAAATCTGCTTCTCTATCGTTCACCCATGTGTCGTAACATAAACCACAAAATCTCTGGGTTATGATTTTTTATAAAATAGTTAATTGTTCTTTTTTTGAACTAATCTACTTATCATATTTTTACCCCGTGTTGGTTGAGCCCGGAACCTTTGAAGAATAGGCCAACTGCAGTTCTGCCAGGTAGGTCATAAAAGGCGACCGATTGGCTATGCAAGTCACTACCATCGTGGCTACTAGGTGGTAGAGTTCTGCATTATCTCGCCCGGGCCAGGTACCACCGCCTTACATATTCCTGCCGCAATAGCGTCAATGCTTGTCACCGTCGTGTTCCGGTTAGGAGGGTAAGGTAGCCGGCAAACGTATGCATGTGGCATTAGACCTCGCCACAAGATAGCAACGCACCATTAACGTCTTCGGTGTCTATAGGCGATGGTTGTCTCTTCCCATAAGCTTGTTTGCTATCTTATGATATAAAAAAATTATAACAAATGAACAGAGAAATTCTTTACTTGAAATCCACGAACTATGAAATAGATTTAAACTTTGCAATAGCGATCATACTGTCGAGTTCAAAATCATTTTATTATAAAAAATCCTAAATATGAGCTACACAGGAAATCGAAATATTGAAAGGCGGACTGCGACATTTAGTTTTAGTATTTAGATAGAATTATTCGAATAAAAGTTAACTATTTAAGTAAGTAAGTACGTATCTTCACGCCCGTATCACCGAAAGGGTAGGCAGAGGTACAACAAGTGCACCCACGATTAGCCGAAGATACTTGGTCCCACAATGTGATAGGTGGCCAGCCTATCGCCAACCGGGCACTTCCCAATCCCGGGCAATATTGTTTTTATCGGAAAACTGAAAAAACACATTTTATAATTGCCCAACCCAGGAATCGAACCCGGGACCTCATGCGGTCAACTCCGACACCGGACCACTAGACCACAGAAACTAACTATTTAAAATACAAAGAAACGTCTTTCTTAAAATTGCATTAATCTTTACAGCTTTGATTCTCTAATAAAGTAACTTCGTAGCAATTTTAAACTTCCCGTCACGTATGTAGATGAGGAAGTTACTGATTTTGCCCCGATTTTCGAAAATCGAGTTTTTACCAGATCTCCACGTTTTGAGGTCCTATAAACCTCCGAATGTTTTTACGATGACGTCAGTATGACTGTATGTACATGTGTTTGTATGTGTGTATGTAAACATCTCATAACTTTTGAATGGCTTGACTGATGGAAACGCGGGAATGGCATTCGATTGGATTACACTCAACTGAGACTTCCTGAAAGTTTGAACCAAGTTGGCCTAGGAAATTTTGAAAGATTTTATATGAATCAAATATCAAATATCAAATATCAAATCAAACCTCAAACATTTTTAGTGAAACCATACTTTTTTGATATAACTTCCAGATTAATGTACCGATTGAGTACAAAATCTAATCAGCTCTGTTTTTAAAAAAACTGCGTCCAATGCATATATGCATCAAAATTGTTTTATCCGTTTGGGAGTTATCGTTGACGAAAAATTTTGAAAAAATTTTTTTTTTATAACTTCGAGATTTTTAAACAATATTTTTTTCGACCTTCTACAATAATTTAATACTTAAACATCAAAAATCAAAATCAAATTAAGTTTTCAAAAGTAACAGCTTTTAAATATTAATAATATTTTGTTGTTTACAACTTACTTACCTAATATTTTTAAAACAACTTTCAGGCTAATGTACCGACTGATGTAAAAACTTATCAGCTTTTCTTCCTAAAAAACTGCGTTAAGTACCGTACGTTGGATCAAGATCGGTTGATTAAGTATTTAGGATTTATCAATAGAGAAAACTTTTGAAAAAAAAAATGTTTTTTGATATTATTTCAACTTTTTTAGAGCTATATTATATATTTTTAGAGCTCCCAAACTGCGTTAAATGCTATTTGAATGTAGGTAAGTAGTTTGGTTATATGTAGTTAATCTAGCTTGTTACATGTCTGCTACTGCAAACGCTTAAATTTATCTATTTAGTGTCACTAGACTTCTGGGCCAACAACTGATGATTTTTTGGAGAAACTACAATGATATAGTGTAGATACGAAAACTTTACGAACGAAACTAATATGTAGTGACCGATGTCAATCTAGCGAGCGCAGATGAGTGATACCGGTCTGATCACAATTGATAGTGATGTCGGTGCGGCGCGGTGCGGCGCGGCCCTGATTGATACAAATGGAGGGCGCACCTTATCGCGCCATCTCGCGGCGTCGTGCCGAGCGCCCGGCCCCGGCCCGCGCACCACTTTCATCAATTACCACGAGCATTTTGTTTTAGTCGTATTGATAGGCTCGAAGTGCCTGACTTCAGATCAGTTCTTACGAAACCAGTTGCGGTACAACTCAATTTTGATAAAAGTATTAAAATATCGTGGCACCACTGGTCAGTACCTACTACCGAAGAGCTTAACGGCAGTACTTGCGTCCCAACTACTGTTAGGTGACGGTAAACTAGGTGACGTCACCACTTTGGATGTTAACGACACACAAACATGTGAAAAAGGAAGATCTTTCAGGCAGACAAAGTGTACTTCCTGGGGACTAAAGTCTGTCTGAACAGCGTTGAAACTCTTATAAGGATATAATATTATTAAAAATAAAAATTAAAAAATGTAGCTTAACCGCTACATATATATTTATAAAAAAGATTTTTTTATGTATTATAACAATACTTCAGCGAAATATTATATAACTTAAGCTTATGTCAAAATTTCATTGTCTTATTTTATTGGCATTCCCTTTGTTGGTCCGGACTCTTTTGTAGATAAACCAACTGCCGATCTGCCAGGTCGTTAAAGGCGACCGAGGTGGCTACACCTATCACTATCGTCCTGACTACTAGGTGGTAGAGGTCCGCAACGTCTCGCCCAGGTATTTGGTACCACCGCCTTACCTACTCCTGCCGCAATAGCGTCAATCCCAAGCAGCAATCAAGCATGTTTAATACCCATAAAGCAGCTCATATAGAACTTAAAGTTCTATTGCAGCCGTACAATGGTGTAAAAAGATGCTTTTATCGGTATAAGAGACTTTTATGAGTTTTTATACAGCCTAATGCTGTACAAGGCCTTTCTTAGAGTTCCGCGTAAGCTTTAGGCGTTATATCTGAATATTAATACACTACTGTACAGCTTTAAGCAATTTGTAACTCATTAGGCTGATTTTAATCCTTAAAGCTGTACATTAGCTGTATTTTGTTTAGCACGGGAATTTATTACAGCTTTAAGTGTTATTATAGTATCACTCAACGCTTGTTTCTGTAAAATGGGACATGCAATCACCGTTCTATAGCTAATATTTATGGCGTAATTGTAGACTGTTATGCAGCCAATGGTGTTAAAAAATCTGCATATACAGCTATAGTACAGCTCAAAGCTGTATTACTGAGAAAATTGTTGTTTGCTGTTTTTATATCTGCATAGTTGATATTATGTGGAAAAAATCAAGAGGAAGATTGAAAAGGAATATTTAAATATTATAAATTACCAACCAAGTAATCGTGATGAAGATAAAGCTGAAAAATTACTAATTCAGGTAAACCTACAATCGTCATTTTTATTAATGTTCAAGGAAAAGGGTTCCGTAACAAAAACATTAAAAAGTGATTGTAGGTTATCTGATTTATTATTTTTTAGGCTTATCTTCTTCATTAAGGTTACTTGGTTGGTAATTTACAATAACTGATTTTTTTAATGTCATAAGATAGCAAATAAGCAGATCGGTCTCCTGATGAAAAGAATCAACCATCGCCTACAGACAGCAAAAATGTTAATGGTGCGTTGCTCTCTTGTGGCAAGGTCTAATGCCCAATGCATAAGTTTACCGGCCACCTTACCCTCCAAACCGGAACATGACAGTGACTAGCACTGACGCTTTGCAGCAGGAATAGATAAGGCGGTGGTACCAGACCCGGTCGAGCCAATGCAGAGCTCTATCACCTAGTAACCACGATGGAAGTGACTCGCATAGCCCATCGGTTGTTTTTTACGACCTGCCTGGCAGAAAGGCAATTGGTCTATTCTTCAAAGAATATATAAAAAAAGGGTTAAAAAGAGAAATAAAAATCATTACACTGAGAAAATATGTATTTTTTTATTTTTAACTTGCCACTATACGGAGTTTTACAAAAACGGTATAGTAAGTCGAAAGAGAGTGACTCAGAGGGTCATTTTGAACAACTTTTGTTCAACGATTTGTGAAAATTCCCGAAAAACAATTTTGTTTTTTCCATTGTGAAAAGTCACGTGACCAACAAAGTTTCTATGGAGAATCAATATTTTTTTCGCGAATTTCCAAAAGTCGTTTAAACAAAAGTTGTTAAGAATGACCCCTTGAGCCACCCCCTTTCGGCTTACTGTACCACTTTTGCAACACCCTGTATATATGTATACTTACAATCGTTTTAAAAATATTATATACTTAGATACAATTACAGGCAAAAGAGTATGTGTTTCTCTTTGAAGAACTAATAATATTAAATCACAAGCACGAAATAACGTATTCTTCTTAAAAATATTTTTGTGATAGACCAATATTTAAAGGGCTTGATTTTTCGTTCTTGATCAACTTAGTTATATCAAGTTGTTTTCTTGGTCATTATAATTCACCTTTATCCTCCCACAAACTGGGTACGATACAAATACGATTTTGGCTTCTCTCAATTGTTTTTATTATTTTATAAGGCATATTTCCCTGAAAAATAAAGTAAAACATGATTGAAATACATGTCCCATAAGTTATAGTTAACAATAAGTTGGTTTAGTTGTAAAATCAAACGACCGACATCAATACAACACATAGCGAAATCAAGTGACAAACATGTTTTGTATTTAGGGTTCTTCAATTTTTGTACGCATCTCTAAACATAAGTGATTAAAAACCAATTACTGTACAATAGATTTATATAGGGACTTAGTACAGCCTAAAGTGTATTTGGACGGTATTCGGTAATTAAAAGCCAATAGCCGTATAATAGAACAAAAAAGAGATTCAGTGCAGCTATTTGCAGTATATCACCCTCCAAATACACTTTAGGCTGTATAACAAAACGCCGCCATTATTGTGTATTAAAAACAACATTAAAGAAATATATTGTTAAATAAAAGATATATTTAGCAATAGCTGAAGCTATATCTTGACAAGCAACTTATATTATGATCATTATGCCTTTATGTATATACAATATTGTACCATAAATACTTGTATATTCTAACCTTAAACACAAACACTTACCGTATTTTGCAATGATTTTATTTGTGTTATCTTGATTATTTCGTTGGCGCGTGAATATTTAGAGAGAAATCATATATAATTTCTCAATAAATTATAATTTGCACTTTGAATACACCGTTTCATACTGCTCCAAGTCCAAGAATTTATCATTTATTAATATATTTTTAATTATGGCGTCTGCAGATACCAATATGTGATATAATTAATGTTACACAATATCAAAAACCGATTGTTACTTTTTATCATTTTCAAACACCTATTAAGAACGTTTAGCTGTACAAGAGAATATATTTAGTGTTATAGTTTCTTTATACACCGAAAAACAGCCTTTGTACAGCCTATAACAGCTTGTACAGCTATTGTGCAGCTTATTTAACTCTTAGCTGTACAAAACAGTTACAAGAGAGTATCCTTAGTGTTATAGTTTCTTTATACACCAAATAACAGCCCTTGTACAGCCTATAACAGCTTGTACAGCTATTGTGCAGCCTACATAACGCAATAAGCTGTATAACTTGGGGCCCTTTTTGGTGTTATATCGGCTGTAGAAGAGCTTCTACAGCTTTTGTACGGCTTCGTATACAGCTTTAAGTTTAAAAATGAACCTAAATGCAGCCTATATACAGCTTAACGTGCTACTTGGGAATGCTTATCATTATCGTGTTCCGGTTTGGAGGGGAAGTAAATTGACATCCCGCCACACACCATTAACATCTTTGGTGTCAATAAATGGCGATGGTTTATCTTTCCATCAGGAGAGCCATATGCTTGTTTGCTATCCAATGATATAAAAAACGAGTGGCCAGCATGTCGGGCTCTGGTCACGGGATTTAAAGTTCTATGTATCTATATAAAACCTCAGTGGTAGCGGTACCGCGCGGTGATTTCTCAGTAAGTAGGTACGTAAAGCGGCCAGTTATAACAAAAATTCGATAATCGTTACAGTTAGCAAATGAGGCGACGGGTGATGGGACCAACTGGTGAAGCTAAACGTTTATGAAGCGGGTCACTCTGCCAAACTCGCAGGGAAACACAACTAACTCATTAATTCACGGGTTTTTAATACAGATGAACCTGTTAAATAGGTATTTGATATGGCATTCCAAAGGTAAGTACCAAAAGTTGGTCCTACTTCCTTTTTAGGGTTCCGAAGTAAACTAGGAACCCTTATAGTTTCGCTATGTCCGTCCGTCCGCACGATTGCTCGGGCCTTAGAGAAGGCCCTCAGGGTCAAAGAGATGAAAAATGTATTCTATACTTTCCATCGTCGGCACTTGGTGAAATTCCATTGTTACTAGACACTTTTACTATCCCACTTGTACATCAATTTCACTTTACACAATTTTAATTATATTACTCGACCGGTTTCCTTTTTAAAGCATCTTCAGGATGTAATATACTTAATAATAGGTCAATAATAATCAGTTAAGTATATTACATCCTGAAGATGCTTTAAAAAGTGAAACCGGTCGAGTAATATAATTAAAATTGTGTAAAGTGAAATTGATGTACAAGTGGGATAGTAAAAGTGTCTAGTAAAGATGAAAAATGGGTGACTTACGATTAGAATGTGCGAAAATGATCATGGTCGATGCATGGCAAAGCCCCACAGACCGTGGCAAAGCCCAGCCTGACTCGGAACAAAGTGATGCTATGTGTATGGTGGGATTGGAAAGAAATCGTATACTATGAGTTTTTGCCACCAGGTAAAACCATCGATTCGGACCTCTACTGTCAGCAACTGATGAGGTCAAAAAAGCTATTGAGAAAAACCAGCCGAAGCTGGTGAATAATAAGGGCGTGGTGTTCTACCATGACAACGCCAGACGGCACTCATCTATAGCCACGCAGCAAAAATTGAGAAATTGACAAGAAAGGGATGTGTTGATGTATCCTCTGTATAGCACTGACCTTGCTCCATCAGATTACCACCTGTTTTGGTCATTGTAGAACTCTTTAGCATAAAGTTAACCTCAAAAGAACACTGTGAACACTGTGTCAGATTTTTTATTCAAAAGTCTTAAAATTTCTACAAGAATGGGATCATGGCACTACCCACAAGATGGCAACAAGTCATCGATCAAAACGGCACATAAATATTATAAATAAATAAAAAATTATACCAAAAAAAATATTTTCCTTTGTCCCGACCTTACATATATATATATATATATATATATATATATATATATATATATATATATATATATACCTGTTAAATAAATCAACTTGCTCAGTGAATATAGGCATAGGCGAAATAGTAGATAATTAGTTGTTATTACAAATGGACGAAATTTGGGTGACACATATTTATAAAGCTTCATCTGAATCGATAAGATTATAAAGTTAGAATGATATGGGTAATTATAAGTGTATGTTTATAAAGTTATTTGGAAGGTGCCGATAGACGACGAACAAGTGCTTGTGTAATTATATGATACATTTGCAAACTCTACCAAAATCTCCAAGAAAAAGACGCAAATGGATGTGAAATAAATAATCTCGACCTAGCACGTACGCTGCACGACACGACATTTCACCATAGCAGGGGTGGCGCAACTGAAGTGAACTTTGCACAAGTGTGGCAGGCTGCGCAAGCATTTGACCATATTCCAACTTTGAACGCTTTGATGTGCGCTAAAAACCGAAAACGCGTGGCAAATGGCAAATGTTTGTTCAAAACATTTCAAAGTCCCGTGCCACATATAGCAATCAAACCAGTGCAATGTTCAAATGTTTGAAGCTATGTCTGGCACCGGCTTAAGAATAATATTGTTAAAATTGGACGTTTCACAAAGTCCTTATGTCATTGACGTTCTTACTTACAAAATTGGTATTTTGGCAAACCCGCCACTTTAATTTCAAATGTTCGGCGTTTCAAAATTGCATGTTGTTTGTTTGTGTTTAAATTTTTCCTTTAATTATTTTTTAGTTTTTGCAGGATTTGGGTTTTCTTCGACATCACCCTGAAACAACATGGAAAACTCCCACCGTGGCATTAGCGCTGCAAAAACAGCTCGAAGAATTAATGATAAGCTGTTGTAAAAGCAAACACGTTACGTTTTTGGTTCTGACGTTTTCAATCTGGGAATTTTGGCATCCAGAACAAACCGCACAAACGGTCGTCGATCCTAGCGGACAATGAGGAATAGAAAATGACCTTGGCAGCAGTCCATCGCAATCCACGTCGAATTGCTTACACCGAAAGCATTCACTTATTCAAGATTGCCACTAACCTGGCAAATTTTTATGTTTTCCTTAACAAGGATTAATACTAAAACACATACATTACAGCTATAAAAGAAAGTAAGGAATGTAATTTTTTTCAACAACGATGATCTCTTTAAATAGCATAAAATAATAAATATGTCTATCGAGTGGTATTATCAACAGAATCGATCAAAAAGCGAAGGAGGATTTCGCCACACGTTGAGTCAGCGACGCGTAATTTAGTTAGAAGAGCGTTGTCTGGACTGACGCGGACGGTAACATCGGTTTGAAAAAAAAACTCTGTTAAAAAAACGTACAGATGTTATCTGCCGAGGTGTGCACTGACCTACTCCCATTTTCGAAATGCCTAAAAATGATAGGTATGTCCGGCGGGCGTAGTATTTAAATGTAATTTAAATTCATACAGAATTAAGTCAGGTATCCCAAATTAATATTGGAGTCATAAAATTCGAGTCCAATTTATGCAAGGCGAGAATAACATATCTGTTCAAAATATTTTACATGTGTTAACATTCCGAAATAAAACCGTTCTTGCGTGTGTGACGCTGTGATCTGTTATTTAAATTGATTTTTAATTACCATATTATGTTAAAACATATTTTACTACTTACCTACCTAATTATTTGGCCAAGTCGTTTTATCTTCGAAATTACAGCAATAGGTAAATTATTATTTTCGTAATAATACAAGTCAACTGGTGAAAATTGTACATATTATTGAAGGACGCGATAGTTGATGGTCACGGGTCAACAATAAAAATATAATAAAATGAGAATACCTATTGCTTATCTACATAGTAACCTCAAGGAAATTTGTGTAGTACTTGATATTAAAAAGTATGATCACCGTACGCTGTACCTACTAACTATTCTAATCTCGAGTCGGTAAATTTCTGTTTGTAAACAATACGTTTCTATGCGCCTTGCGAGGGTGTCGGTAATAAGTATTTTTATTGGCAACTTAGGTAAAAATTGAAGTGGCTACTTTTCTTATATTATTATTATATTCGTATTCGGTATTAGAATGGTGTAGACACTGAACTCCCTCCTCCATTATGTAGGTATACTGTGCAGTCTCTACCAGTCAAACTGTATCATTATTAGCTCATAACTACAATAATACTCTTATCTACAGTAAGTAAGTAGGTACCTATCCAAATCAGTGAGTGAGTTAAGTATTTAAAACAAGTTATAGGTTATATAAACAACCTAAATATCGTGAATTGGTATTAATAGCCTAATATTCCTGTGATGTATTCACATCAATAATAATATGTGTATCCTTAAGAATATACCTATACCTCCTCTTTACCTTAGGTTTTCTGTTACTCTGAAGTAGTAGGTAGTTGAAAAATATCCACAAACGTAGAACACCCACAGTTTACAAGTGGCGACCAATTGTCAGCGAATTTTTACGGTTTTCTTAAAAATCAAATAAAAATAATATATACCTAGTTGTTATGTGTATGCGTGAATTACTACGATGTTCCTGATTAGTGTGTACAAGCCGGTGGTCGCAGCGATGTGCAGATGAAAGTATTCGACGATATGGCACCGTTTCAATCAATTGTATATGCAAATTATATTTATAGTCAACTCAAGGAATTTGTAACAACTGTTAATCTTTCTTAATGTTTTTTACACTATGAATAAATAAATAACCCTTGTTCATTCGAATTTAAAAGCAGTTTTAAATAACGGAACTATAAATTAACCGAAATGAAGATATTACGAAGATGATAATAAAATAAATAGAGTTACTTTATCACACGGCGATAATAACAATGATAATTAGAGAATAAACGTACGCTCTATCATTATAATATTATCTCATTCCCGTAGCCAATAAATTACAGCTAGCTACGAGTGTAGAGGCAACGTCCTTCGCTCCTTTGTTCGTTCGAGGAGCTCAGTACCTACGTTGCTAGAGACTTTTCTAGAACTCGCAGGTACTCACCGGTTGTTTATTTAGATCAGTTTTTATATAGGGGAAACCCGGGCAAGAAGCATAAGCCAGACATATAAAGAATAATGTTATTTTTCTAAAAATCAATCCTCGATGGCATTACTACATTTTGTGTAAGTCTCGCGCGTGCGGCCGGCGGACGCCATCACAGTTTGACCAAAACAATAAGCGCGAGTAGGAATGTGTTGTGAATATGAAAAAACTATTAGTGTTGTTGTCTGTCAATTTTTGCAAAGGTTTGTACACTAAGTTTGTATACCTACTTACTACCAATCAGCTACTTATAAATAATATTTGTTTATTCTATTACTAGTATACACGAGTGTAATTTGCGATTATTGTTTTTCGTTTAACTACGTGAAAAACAATAACAATATTTTTCAAGCCATAACTTGTCGTTGATATTGGTATGTTGGGCAAAACAAACATGGATACAATGGTTAAGGTATTCGTTTTACCCATTTGGTACTGTAAGCTGATCGAGCTATACAATTTAAAAAGGCGAATAATAAAAGACGAAAATCTCTGAGTTAGTTGGCCCTAGCTAGACAAAGAAAAACGACGCTTTGACAACCCGCTAAGCAAACGCCCGAAACCTGATTTCTACTGTTTGGGGCGCGCTGAGAGGTAGGTACAATGATTCTCTAACAAGATAGGATTCAGTGTAATTAGTGCAAAAGTGGGTTCATGAGAACTGTACCTCCTGTATAGCAACTGCCAGCTATTTTTGCGAGGAATGCCAAGATTAATATTTATTTTATTAGTAATTATGTACCTACCTATATCCTTTTTAAGGTTTTCCCTTAAGGCTTATATTCGTTTTGCCCAGGGGGGTGGCACAAAGCGAATATTTGACAACTTTTTAAAATGGCTTTTTTAGAAAAATGTTTTAAGTTTTATAATATCTATTGTTAAATATTTTCCAAAGATGATTGTCCAAAGTAGGTACAAATAAAAATTGCAAAGAGATCTATTGATCATCAGATACCTAGTTGTTTTATTTATACTTTGGCTTTACCTCCCTTAACCTTAGCGCTTGCCGGGGCTTGAAAACAATACCTAGATTTTGTTTTCAAGGACAAAAATCCTCACAAACAGATCTAATTATTAATATGCAAAAAAACTCTAACGTTTTACTCAGCGAGTCTCTCGTAACGAGTTTGAGTCGGTTGTTTAGATATGTACTTTGTCTTTGGAACCCCAAGTTACCTTCTAATTCACCTCAGCCAAAAGCGGAACTTTATTTTTAATGGAATATCTGATATAAATAACTCATTCGTAATTAGTTTGTTGAAAAACATTTTTTGGAACGCCTCATTTTAAAATTTGAATTTTTAATCAGTATTTGTGATTAATCCGCTGCAGTCAATAATCGACCACAATTAGAGATATTATTTAAGTAATTGCCGCGATAAAGAACAAAAGTTGAAAACATTTATTATTTCAGCGTAATTGAAATCGTTCAGTTAAAATATAGCCTGTGGATGTTGTCGAGATAATCGTGGTCGTGTCGGGCGCGCGGCATATCACGAGAGAGTCACATTTTATTTGTGTTTAATGTGCTTTTTATATCAATAGTTTATCGACGGGGTCGCGGGTACTCGGCGGACTGACAATAGAGGCATTAATTAGAGTTGCGGAGCGGGTTAATTGCGGCGCGGGGCGCGGGGGCGGCGGCGGGGGCGCGGGATAATTGACAGCGCGTGATTTAGTGCGGCGTATCGACCGGGCGGCGGTCAGCGGCGCGCCATTGGGCCGCGCCGCCACGCCCTCGCGTCCGCCCGCCCGCGCCCGGACACGGACGCTCCGGAACAATGCTATATTAAACCGAGATTAACTCACTGATCAGCCGGAATGACGGTGACGGCTGGCGCACACTACACCTCAGCTCGCATTCTCTATTTATCATATTTGATTTTATATGTGAATGAGCACCTTCGCGTTCACCTCACTCTGTGCCTCGTACGGAAACTGCAGCACTAGTCTCTGGTACGGGTACCTTCCCACGGGAAATGCTGGACACATGTGACTAATGTCATTGTAGGTATAGAGCACTTGCAACAATCGGGAATCTGCTAATTCTTTAAAGTTGTGTAGGTAAGTGTAGCAGAATTACAACCAGACTGACTATTGGAACTTATTTCTTAGTAAACAAATACCTACGCCGGGACATGGCGCTCCTCCTCGACAACGATACTTGAAACCTCCCGTCCCACCCGTCCCATGCGACATGGGACGACGGGTAAGAGCACTGATTGGTAGCCAACCGTATTTTTTTACAATAATATAAAATACAAGACTAATATTAATAAATGTAACGCAGTTATCAACATTAGCTATTACGAGATCATCATTTACGGTAAGTAGGCAGTAATAACTATTATTATAAAAATGGCCACGTGGTCGCTGACGCCTGTATCCACCTACCTGGTACACTGTTTGTACCTAAGTGTCCGATTGTCGCCCCTTAATCGGATTATACATACCTACATGTGGAAAAGTAAAAGCTTTAAAAATAAGTACATACCTAACACTAGTTAAAGACGAATTCAAAATTATCACGGATGTATGTATGTGTGTGTTTTTGTATGTATGCGTGTGTGAGTTCTGTGATAGGCACTTTGTGGTTTCATATTGTGTTGTATAAACAATATAATATTCCTGTACCTACAGATTGTCTGGTAAAACACTGTAAGTACGTACCTACTGGAGGGTGTTCAGCAGGTACCTACCTACTCAGTTGTGATACCTAATAGGTACCTGTATTAATAAATAAGTTCTTAAATTTTAACCTAATTAGTTAGGTATCTAATAAAACTGTTAAGTACAGACACCCACGTACGGCGCATAAAAAAGTTCATTGTGTACAAACAGCGATTTTCCGAACTCGGCACTAAACATGTTAGTAGGTGTACAAAGTACGGTGGCTATAATTTAACAATATTATCTACTACATTGAGTTCGTTTAGGTTTACTACGTTTTTAAACAATATTCTCATTTATTTTAAGTAGGTGGGAAATGTAGTGGCTTGTAACAAGAAGGCTGGGCAGATATAATCATTTAAGTGGTATTTCCAATAGTACTTTTAGACCTAAATGGTATAAAAAGGCAGCAAATAGCCAGAACTGATTTGGTGTCGCGTTACACCACCAGCCGAAACACAAGGTTGTACCGTAGCTTAAACTGCAGAGACAGCGACTTGCCGTCGGCGGTCGGACCGATGTGATCTAATTTCATATTTTAACATGTCCAACATGCAACCCAAGCAGTTCAAATGTAATTGTTTGATACATAATTTAAAATTATATTACACGCAAATGCCTATATCTTTAAATTACTATTAGGTACAACTCCTTCCCACGTTTTATTGCCCGCCGCAAATCGGTTTCATTTTTAAACGGCACATGGACAATAAGTCGAAAAACTTTAGATATGGTCGACCTAGAGAGTGTCTTTTTAAACATTTTATAGTGAGCGAAATACAAAATGCTTCTAAATAAACATATACATCGTGAAAATTGGGATTCGTTAGTTTCAAAATTGACTAACAACCTCTCACAAGTAGCTGATCACCATGAGGCTTTCATTTAGTGACAAATATAGAAAACTCTAACAAAACTAAACATATTCTCGAATATTTGCTGAGATTCTATCGCTAGTTCTACATTGATATCTTGAAATCCTTCTTTTTGTAGTAGTATTGAAAATGTTACTAAATGTAGCGGCTCAAACAATCACAAACGCTACAAGAAAAAATAATAAAAAATGTACAAAAATCAATAACAAATCCACTGTGGCGCCGCTGGTCCGTACCGCTGGAGGGTCGAAGTGATGGAACCAGCGGGCCAGCTGCTTGTCAGGTGACGTCATTACTGTGGAGGTTGATGACGTCACACAAAGACAAGGAAGGGAAAAGGAAGATCTTCCCAGCCAGGCAAGGTGTACTGCCTGGGGACCGAAGTCCATTTGAGAAGCGTTGAAAAACTTGTATATAGTCTTACAAGATAAATAATTGTGATATCGCGATTCAGGATTTTATTTTGAATTTCATTTTTTCCATTTGTTATAGATTTTTGTCAATTTTTTATTATTTTTTCTTGTAGCGTTTGTGATTGTTTGAGCCGCTACACTAAAACTATAACTATATGACCAACATTTTGAATTATTGATTATTTACAGTGATAGTCCCAAAAACTTAATTATCCTGAAGACAGCTACTTTTATATCCACCGTATATATGTATTTATATACAGCTTAGAACTATTTCGATAAACCAGACTTTCGACTACAAGAACTGTAACCAATTCGGATCATCCGTTTGCGAGCTACATACATACATATAATCGTTAAACACATAATACTCATTGGCCTTGCATTTGGGGTAAAAAAAGGGACATTAAAGTATATCATGAATGACCCGCCGCTGTCGCGCCATATTAAACACACCGTACACCCCGATTTGCCCGTTTTGTTTGCGGAATGTGTAATCAACACTAATAGTTTAGCGCGCCCTCCGAAGCGCGGGTCATCAGGCATTTCATGAACAGGTATCTAGTTATGTGAATCACGTGAAGTGTAACATAAATGAAGCTTTATAATTGCCAGTTTAGCACAAGTACATGAGTCCGAGAAACAAAAGATGTTACGGCTCACATTTCTAACAAAATCATGAATATTTATTGTTTTATGCAATATTGTCTGGTTCTTGATCTGCAAAGGAAATGTTTAGTGATTCTATTATGGAACTGACTGTACGTAGTGGCCACATTTTTCGCTGTCGAAAGTAATATGGGTAGCAAAGGGAAAATGGCCCTAAAAGTAATATATGAGTGTAAGTGCATGTGCGTGTGTGTATGTGGTGTGCGTGAGGCCGTGTGCGGTGTTGTCGCCGCATTTGTCAATACAAGCCGACCTCCCTCCGCCCACAACCCGCCCCGAGCCGACATACGAGCACCCCTCGTATCTGTGACGCAGGGGTGGCTGCGACCCTCACAACATATCACTTTTTAACGGTTTAAATGAAGGACGAATGGTGTTTTGACGGAAGTAGATACATTACGTGTCAGATATAAATAAATACTGAAGGCGAATAACCCACGTTATATTTGAGAGTGGAGGATAATCAACGAATTCTGTTAACGTACTCAATACGACGACTCTGTCATGTGGGTATAGCCTGTATAGTGCGCACGGAACTAGTTGGCCGCGCCTTACGTATTACGTATTACGTATGGCGCGGCCAACTAGTTCCGCGCGCACTATAACAGCCATGTTGATATATTTATGCTATTTATAAAATAACAGTAGTAACGACATAAAACTAATAATAATATAGTCAACGACATCGAAATAACTACAACATAGGCTTACAACTCGTAGTGCGGTGATTTCGATACAGTGGCATACAATAATATCACCGGTGGTACGGAATACGGAGCGTCGACATCATCTTTGTATGAGATTCCTCCCCATACATTAAGTTAAAGACTTAAAATAAAACCAACAAATGTGTGTTGCGAAGTAATCCATACTTAATATTATAAATGCGAAAGTCTGTCTGTCTGTTACGCTTTCACGGCTAAACCGCTGGACCGATTTTCATGAAATTTGGCATGAAAGTAGTTGAAGAGCCGGGGTCAAACATAGGCTATTTTAAATCAACCTTTAGAAGGTTGAAATAGGGGATGAAATTTGTATGAAAAGCTATCTTGACGACAATATGTCACGATGACGATAATCTACTCGCGGGCGAAGCTGCGCGGGTCAGCTAGTAATAGATATCCGGGCGGCAGCGGATGCCTCTTAGCAAATACAAATATCTACTATGTGCTAGAGATTTAAGAGTTCTATCCACAAGAAAATCGCGACACGCATACATTAAGATATTTTTTTATGAAAGAGAGAGAGGGGGAATCACTGTTGCCAACCTTTTATAAATGAGTAGTAAGCTCTTTTCTTGAAGGTTCCCAAGTCGTATCTGTTCGGTAAAACCCCTGCCGGTAATTGATTCCACAAAAGAGTGCCAGGCAAAAAGTGACGGGAGAACCGCACGGTTGTGGATTTCCAGACATCGAGATGCTGAGGCTGGAACTTTAAATTTTGAAGTGATGTCCGATAATGGAATTAATCCAAACAATTCGTTGGAATACTCTCCATGATTAGATACAATAAAAAAAGTAGAGCGGACCTACATCTCTGTGTAATGCGAAAGAGTCAAGCCGCTTCGAAATAGCCTGATCGTAAACGATTCGAATCGCTCTACGTTGAATGCGATCAAGTGAAAGAAGTTAGTTTCGGGGAGCTCCGTCCCAGAGATGAAAACAGTACTCCATGTAAGGACGAATTTGCGTCTTATAAAGTTGGAGAATATCATCGGCCGGCAAGAAGTACTGTTTTGCTCTGCTATATGTACACACCGAGCGTTTGGGAGGCTAGTTTCGCCTTACCTTTCAGAACACGACGGAACTGAACGGTATTCAATATGTTGACTGCCAGCATTCCGACACTGGCTGAAGCTGTCAGGAGGAGCTGAGAGTATCCTCAAATTGAGGTGATACGACAAAGGGTGTCCTTTTTGTGGTGAACGCGCAAAGCTGTGTCTTCTTGCGGTTAAGTTTTGACGACCCCATTCTGAGACATCGGTAAGTCGATTTTCGACTTCAGACACAAGCTTGTTTCGACTCTCTTCGGCGTGTTCTCGAGAAATACCGCTACAGCCGGAGTATGTAGCACCACCAGTACTATCATCTGCATAGCAATTTATGCTTCTAATTCACACCAGCATTCACAGAAGTAAGGTCGGAGCATGCACCGTCGACTGCGACCTTGATGCTCCGATCACCCAAAAAACTATTTATCCACTTGCACAATTTCTCGGGGAGCCCGTAGGAAGGCAGCTTTACGAGAAGCACTGTGTGCCATACCCGATCAAAGGCCTTAGCTATGTATAATTGTGGCCGCTTTTCCGATCCGGTAGTAGTTCGATGTGGTAAAATAACATGTAAAAAGTTTTATTGAATAAAGTTGTTTTTATTTCTGATTTTTGTACACACAACAAAAGCAATCATCAGAAGATTAACAAATAAATACTGAATACAAGGCGAGCTCACAAATCTTCAAAAAACATAATGCATTAGAAAGAAGGTGCAAATATTTAAATGACAAAATACGGTGGTTTTAATCAGTGGGTCCCGAAACGTTTCCGTTGTTTTTCAAAAAAATATAGGAACACTGTTTATGTACCAACCTACCTGTGATGCACAAGCGAATTCCAGTTTATTCACAGAAAATGTAAAAATTATTCAAGAAATTAAAGCATTATGCGAGGGAGAACTTGGCGTAGTGTAACATAGGAAACAAAGAGATGACAATCTCAATAAGGAAATCTATTTTTTTAATTATCTGTTGTTAAAATATTACAGAAGATGTAGGTAAAGGTAAGTGACGAAGTGAGCCTTCCTTCGTAAACGTATCGGAAAACGTTCCAGCTGGATTTACGTGGACCAAAAATATAGCAGATACGCAGATTTTTGTACTCGTTCGATTTTATCAAATAACACCTCAACAGGGTAATAGTAGTCACCATTATCTACAATTGAAAATATGAGAGTAACTGTAAGTTTGTTTGTAAGGTAAGGGAAATTTTAAAATGACGAAATGGTTTAACTTCTCAAGAGAAGTTAAACCCCGAAAATATAACCAAATTTTTAACAGCCTGAGAAGCCGAACAACATGATAGAAAAATATGAATAGATATTAGTGTACATAAATTAATTTCTAATTAAAATCGGCAATTACCATTGTTTTAGACTTAGGACGATTAACTGAAAGATCATTTTTTTATTTATTTACACACTAAAGATGTTAATGGTGTGTTGTTGTGCTTGTGACGAATTCTAATGCCACATTAATAAGTTTACTGGCTACCTTACCCTCCAAACCGAAACACGACAGTGACAAGCACTGACGCTATTGCGGCAGGAACAGGTAAGGCGGTGGTACCAGACCCGGGCGAGACAATCCAAAATTCTACCACTTAGTAGCCACGATGTTGACTGTGACTCGCATAGCCAATCGGTCGCCGTTTACGACCTGCCTGGCAGAAAGGCAGTTGGTCTATTCTTCAAAGGAGCAGGAAACCAACACGGGGAAATATCTATTTGCTCTCTCCATCAGACGAGCCATTTGCTCGTTTGCTATTTTATTATAAAAAATATCAGTTTCACCAGCGAATATACTGGTAGGTCGTGGCTCACTCTCTATGCAATAAATAAAAGAAAAACAAGTTCCCGCTATTTTTCAATTGTTTTTCAAGCAAATGTTGTTGTTGTTTTCAAGCAAGCAAAATGAACGTATGCGACAAAGTAATTCGGTACATTTTAAAGTTTTATTACAAAAAAGGTTGTAGTGTGTGTATTTTATATTTGTACTTGTGTTATACTTACACATATATAGCTCGTAAGTCTTATGTCAGCGTTTTAGACTAATTAATATATTTACCCAATATTGAGTGCATTATTAGAGTATAGTTTGTACCGTGATGACGACAATATAAGTATGTAATCAAGACTACTATTCATTTCGCCAATCCTAGTACCATCTACCATCGGAAGGTAAAAACACGACGAACGCCGCGAATAAAATTTGTGCGGTTTACGGACCTAATGCGGTAGAGTAGCACAAATGTGGTTAAAACGTTTCAAGTCTGGAAATTTTAGTGTGTAAGATGAGGTTCGCTCTGGACGCCCAGTCATAGATTAAATCAGTGCCATCTTTGAGAAAGTGGAGCAAGATCGACACATTAGTAGCTACGAAATTGCTGAAGAACTGGATGCTGATCATAAACCAGTTTTACGTCATTTACGCAAGTCTGGGTACAAGAAAAATCTTGACATTTGGGTACCACATGATCTCACTGAGAGAAACCTAATGCAACGTGTTTCCATTTGTGATTTAGGTTGAAACGTAACAATTCCGAATCATTTCTTAAACAGTTGATTACGGGTGATGAAAAATGGGTGACTTACGATAAAGAATGTGTGGAAAGATCATGGTCAAAGCATGGACAAGCCCAACAGACCGTGGCAAAGCCCAGTCTGACTCGGAACAAAGTGATGCTATGTGTATGGTGGGATTGGAAAGAAATCGTCCACTATGAGCTTTTGCCACCGGGTAAAACTATCGATTCTGACCTCTACTGTCAGAAACTGATGACGTTAAAAAAGTTATTGAGAAAAACCGGCCGGAGCTGGTGAATAGGAAGGGCGTGGTGTTCCACCATGACAATGCCAGACCGCACTCACTCAATCACTCAGCAAAAATTGAGAGAGCTTGGCTGGGATGTGTTGATGCATCCTTCGTATAGCCCTGACCTTGCTTCATCAGATTTCCACCTGTTTCGGTCATTCTTTTGAGGTTAGCTGTGAACACTCCTTGTCAGATTTTTTCAATCAAAAATCTCAAAATTTCTAAGGAATGGGATCATCGCACTACCCACAAGATGGCAACAAGTCATCACTCAAAACGGCACATACATATTATAAATAAATAAAAAATTATACCTAAAAAATATTTTCCTTTGTATGAACAATACGAAAATACTTTTGCTTCGACCTTATATGTATTTATTTATACACAAAAAGTATTTTTTGATCAGATAGTGTTAGACATGTTCAGTGTTACAGTCAGTCGGTCGGTCACGCGTTAGTGGGCTCCGCTAGAGATAGATATACTACCAGAAGAGTACAGGCGCGATATGTAGAGAGGCTCCAATGTTACATGGCCTATATTTTTGGCTCGCTACGCTCGCCCTACACTAGGCCATGATCTATGCACTTTTGTGGTACATTTTACTGAAATACCATCGCATTTTTTAGGTTTGAGCTTCGACGTGGTAGCTTATATTCATGCCTAGATTTGTTATCTACCATAAAAATACCATTTTATAAACATTAAAAAATAGAAGTTACAATTTGTATTAGAATTTTATTACTACTGACGCCATCTCTTATTAAAGTAACGAGTTAAAATTAATAGAAGATACATTTTGTATTAGAATTTTTGAACTTATTAAGAGACTACTTCATAAATTGTTTCTTCATATTTGACTGACGGCGCGCGGTCATCGTGCCCTCGTATAAAGGCGAGGTTCACGTATAAACTGCAATAGCTATAGAGCCATCAGTTTGATCAGTTTGGCATTGAAGGTGTATGATAAAATCATTGAAAGGAGAATGCAAGGGAAGTTCGAAGGAATGTTGTGGGAGGCACAAGGGGAATTTAGGTCTAGACTAGGGATGTTTGCGTTAGAGAATTTCACAATATGCTTATTGTGAAACAGTACAGATGTATTAATTGATCTATATTGTATTGAGATCAATTAACAATCTTAGCCCAAGGATAAAAAGCTAAAAAAGGTATATTCACGCCCGTATTCCCGAAAGTAGGTAGAGGTATAACGCGTGCATCCACGGTTAGCCGAAGATACTTAAGTCCCACAATGTGATAGGTGGCCAGCCTATTGCCAGGGCACTTTTCCAATCCCGGGCAAAGTTGTTTTTATCAGAAAACTGAAAAAACATATTTTTTCATTTGCCTGACTCTGGAATCGAACTCCGATGGTTTCTCTGAGAGAAAAATTCGAAAAATGTATTCGCTGAGTGTCTACCGTCAATTCTTCGTGCCTGCGTTAAGTCAATATAAGTCCAAAAATTTTCAAGATTTATTTAAATAAAACATTTTTTAATTTTGATTTCGTAAATAGATGTAAAACCAGGAACTTCCTGATTTTACAAAAAAAATCAATTATTTCAGCAAAATGTTAAAAATGTGTTTTTATAAGATCAATCTTCATTTTTAATACCTATTTTTCCTTGCAAATAGACCAAATATTCCTAGTCCAAAGCCTGACGACGTCTTTGATGCGAATGTAATGTTTAGATGAAAATGCGCTGGGTTTTTAGGTTAGATTATTGTAAATAAAGTCCATACATTAAAAGATGTAATTCTCATAAAAATACTTTTCTAACAATATTACTAGATAGTATAACTTTGCGAGCCCTTACAAAGCTCTGCCTTTTTGCTAGTTAGTATCCTGACTGTCTGCTTTACACGAGTTAATAAGAATAGAATGACATAATTAAATATGTTACTACATGTTTTCATTTCCACTGGAACTATGAGATGTGCAAGCGAGACCAGGCGGGCGGGCCGCGGATCGTCCGGGGCGGCATCAATCAAGCGCGGGAGCCCCGGGGAGGGCTGAAGAATTTAATTTGGTAGCCCCTTGCCTTCGCCGCGCAAATTAATTTTAATCGTAGTCATTAGAAGAGCGGCGGCCATTACGTGCCTGTCTTTCAAGTCGCCGCGCTCTTTTTGTCCGGCTCATAATCGCAGCGCGCCGGACGGTCACCCCTCTCCGGGTGCTCGCGACTGCCCATCGATAATGGCAGCCGCAAAGATGCCGCTAAGCAAATTGCTCCAATCGGCAATGATAAATCGTTACCGATACACACGATAGAGATCATTTATCGGGCACTCATTAAGCGTGCGGTCACGAAACTGTAATTAGCTAATGGGCGCGGGGAATGTGCAGATTACTGAAAACATTGGTTTTAATTATTTGAAATAAGCTTTAGCGGCGAGAGCGCTTTGTTATATCACCGGAATAAATGTTTAAATCAACACAATTAAAATATCCGCGCCCTGCCTCCGCGGAATGTCTTTGTGCGCGCCCCCTCCCCGCCGCCCCCGCACCGCCCGGCCGACGCGAGGGGCGCCATGTCTTGCACACATTCATGATGAACTTTTGCAACTTCTAGCCTTTACACTGTTACGTTCAAAGCTGTAATGATAGTGTTATCTATTATAATTATAACATATAATAAAGTCGTAGAAAAGTCAATGTATGTCCGGGATAAACTCAAAAAGTACTGCATGGATTTACTTCAAATTTTGCATGAATATTACAAGTCGTAGAGTATAACAGGTCGGGTCAACATATAGGCTACATATCATCACGCTATCACCTACAGAGGAGGAGCTGTGCGGAGTAAACGAAGTCCGCGCAAACGAAGTCGCGGCCAACAGCTACTTGAAAGATAATCCATTTCGTAAAAAAACAAGTGCTTGTCGGTCAACTCACAATTTAGGATTCCGTAACAATGATGCGGACTAAGTATAGAGCTTATTTTAATGTTTCATACATAATATTTAACCTTTGCAACGCCGATGGCGGATATATCAGTTCTTACTTCTTCAAGTAGGTAGGTACCTAGATTTTAAAAGATTGTAAATTATGACTCGTAAACTTGTTAGGCTTTACAAGTTGACGAGCTTAGCTACAATAATTTTCCTTTTCACTATTATATAAATAATAAATAAATATTGTTGAACAAATCACACGAATTGATCTAACTCAAACTAAGCACGTTATCTGCTTGTGTTATGGGTGTCAGTCAACGATACTAATACATAGCAATACATATATAAATACTAGAATATATTTAATAAACACCCAAACCCGGAAATACAAACATATATGCTCATCACAGATGTTTGTCCCCATCGCGAATTGAAATTGAATTTATGTGTTAGCTGCCCTGTGTGTGGTGGATGTGTTAGCTGCCCTGTGTGTGGTGGATGTGTTAGCTGCCCTGTGTGTGGTGGATGTGTTAGCTGCCCTGTGTGTGGTGGATGTGTTAGCTGCCCTGTGTGTGTGGTGGATGTGTTAGCTGCCCTGTGTGTGGTGGATGTGTTAGCTGCCCTGTGTGTGGTGGATGTGTTAGCTGCCCTGTGTGTGTGGTGGATGTGTTAGCTGCACTGTGTGTGTGGTGGATGTGTTAGCTGCCCTGTGTGTGGTGGATGTGTTAGCTGCCCTGTGTGTGTGGTGGATGTGTTAGCTGCCCTGTGTGTGTGGTGGATGTGTTAGCTGCCTTGTGTGTGGTGGATGTGTTAGCTGCCCTGTGTGTGGTGGATGTGTTAGCTGCCCTGTGTGTGGTGGATGTGTTAGCTGTCCTGTGTGTGGTGGATGTGTTAGCTGCCCTGTGTGTGGTGGATGTGTTAGCTGCCCTGTGTGTGGTGGATGTGTTAGCTGCCCTGTGTGTGGTGGATGTGTTAGCTGCCCTGTGTGTGGTGGATGTGTTAGCTGCCCTGTGTGTGGTGGATGTGTTAGCTGCCCTGTGTGTGTGTGGTGGATGTGTTAGCTGCCCTGTGTGTGGTGGATGTGTTAGCTGCCCTTTGTGTGTGGTGGATGTGTTAGCTGCCCTGTACTCGGACGAACGTATAAATCTGTCAGTTCCAGTTATCGGTAGAAACAAGCGGTATTCGACATCCATATTATTCGTTCCGTAATTAATTGTTCCTGAGGACATTACCGTGACAGTTATGTTTTTCACTCAACATAAGAATTCATGTACAATATTATTATTTACATATTTCACTTCCCGCTAAGAAAATCGAAATTTTTAAAAATCGTGAAGTACCTATATATTTCGTTTCACTCCGATTTTCGAAAATCGAGTTTTAATCAGATCTCGAAATCTTGAAGTCCTAGAAAATTGTTCTGACTATTTTTAGGATCATATCAATATGTGTATACTGTGTATGCATACATAAATCTGGAAAATATTGAAAATAAGGAAATTTAAAGAAACCTCAATAACCAGTTGCTGAAACAATATTTTTTTGTAACTTACAGAACTTAATAGAAAATAGACGTTAGTAACTGCTAGATATTAAAATCCTCATGACACTACAGCGTCGTCGCCGCTCTCGACGACTTCTCTATCTCCCCGCGCCTACCGCTTAACGCAGGGCGCAATGCCACGACTCCACCCACCACATTTAGTCCGAACACCGCACTCATAGCCGAGCCACACTGTTGGAAACAAGCTTCTAACACTGGTGACCTTGGTGGGACGCTTGTGAAGTTCAGATGAATTTTTGTTGCAAACAAGTGTTTACACTGTTGTTAACTGCCGGTGGGAACCCATGTGGAGGGCTTGTTTCCAACAGTGTAGCACAGCTTTAAGCCGAGGGCTGGTCTCACAAAAGACAGCCCTTATAGCGCGGGCGATTTTAGCCTCCATTTGAATTTAAGAATTGAACTCTGGCAGAGCACTCTGCTCACCCCACAAGTCTGGTGACCATAGAATAATAACGCATAGAAACCGAGTCGACCCGCGCAATATTAAGCCATTTCAAAGAAGCCTGAAAAGGCCTCTTACGTTCGCCGGCCCCTCAGGCATGCGACACGTGCCACGCGGAGTACAGCTCTCGCAATTTCAAAAAATGTGAGTTACTGTGTGGTGAAATGCTGTCACCGTGCTTCACAAAAGCGTATTTAGGACTTGAAGATAACATTTTACCGATAAAAACTACTTGGCATCGGATATTTTTGTATAAAATCCAAACAAATAAATCATAAATATCTAAGTAGAACGATATTCAAAATGTTGCCAGCCAAAGGGAAAAATATTCTACCACGTATTTGTTTTTACCTATTTTCATTATAATTAATAATATGTGTATTCCTATTTTATGTGCGATATTACATAGCCTGGACTTTGCTTTTGCATAAAAAATAGTTTTTAAGTGTTGAGACTCACCCATTATACTGACACAAATATTACAAATCCGTTTGTCAGACCAATATTATGAAGCATTTATTCGTATATAATGAGGACTTTTAGAAGACAAAAAAAATGTTCCAACTAGCATTCTAGATGCCACAGTGACCATCAGAAAAAAACTCTGTCACTACCAAAGTCATTTTTTTTTTAATTTTCTTATTAAATAATATGCCATCTTACTGCATTATTTCGTATTGCTTAGTGTCAAGTAGTTTTATTAGCGATATTTTCGACTTTTATCCACGAAAACATGTAGGGTAACGTGCCCTAAAATCGGTCTGCGCCTAATGTCGACCTCCTAATATGTTTATACTGATAATTAAGCTAATATTCCACATAACTTTTAAGAACGCGGGCAAGACTTCATACATCGTTTTTTAATTATTATCTTAAAGTTTAATGTGTTTCTTAAGATTCTAATCAACTGCTTAATTTATCCGCATTTAATAAATATGTTTTTAACTTGGGGAATAGTAGTTAAATAAAGTTGGAATTTAGGTAAGGTTAACGTAAGCAATCAGTTCTCTCCTTAGTAGTCTTTATTTGATACTTATAATGAAAATTATAATATATAAACTTATTGCTGTTTTAATGAAAATGTAAATTAAGTTTTATAGAATGATAACACTTAAATTTGATGATAGAATTCAATCAAATTAAAGTCTCAATATTTTTTATATAATTGTTCCTAGCGATATATTTTATTTAATTGATTTAACAATCGTAGAAAATTATTCTAGTTTTATTCTAATAGTGAAAAATAAAACTTTGAATATCAAGTGCCTTTAAATTGTTTCCTTTCTTTGACTACAACTTAATAAAAATAAGTACCCTAAAATAGTTATATTGAAGATTATTTGATATAGACAAAAAATAATTTATATAAATCGTTTTATTTAAAAAAATATCACAATATTGAATATTTAATGCTCATTTCTCTTAATTTTGAGGACCAGCAAGTAACGATCTAATGTAATTTTTACATATCAAATTTTTTCTGCGTAGTTTTAAAGAGACTAAAATATCAATTTATTTCATTTATTTTATGTCTCAAAGAAAGAGACTCAATCATTAAAATTGGTGACCATTTAGATTTTTTCTTTTACAGTTTTTATCAAATTAAAAAGATCATTTAAATACATACCATAAAAAATTGAGGGCATATTATGTTTACAAAAGTTATTTAATAAAATTAAAGTAAATTTTAATGCAAAGTCAATACCTTATTTCAATTTCAAACATCCTTTACTGGCTAACATTAGAGAAAAATGGGGCTGAAATTAGGGAAAAATTGACCGACAATAGAAAAGAAACCAGGATAGAGAGGGTCAATCATTTAAAACTTAACACGTTTACATATTTTTATTTCGTTGTTGAAATCAATTCGAAACATCAATAGTGTAAAATTTAAATATTGATTAACACGAAAAAGAAAATTAATATTTTCTTCCCGATAACGGTTTAAGCCTAATAGGGTCCGAAAGTTATGTATTTGGTTAGGCGGCCGAAATTTGGCTATTTTACCCTATAAATTTCTACATCACTGAGATTAATTTTAATTTTTAAAATTTTAAATAAATAATTTGATTATTAAGTATACATATTTTCGTGTCACAATTTGCACAAAAACGAAAAAATCTAAGGTGAAATAGCTTTGGAACGTAGAATTATAACACGTAGAAACCGAGTGGGCCGCGATGTTTTAAGCCATTTCAAAGTAGCCTTAAAAGGCTACGCATGCGCTTACCGTCCGCTCAGAATCGCGATACATGTCATACGGAGTGCAGGTCTCGCAATTCGAAAAAAATATGACTTACTGTGTTGTTAAAGGCAAAAAAAGACAAATAAAATAAATGCTGAATTATCAAAAAGTACCCTCGAGCTAAACTATTTTCATAAGACTTAGTATAAATAATAGTTAAAGCAAATACAATAATTAATTTTCTTAACATTAAGGTCTAACTAAAAATATCGTGCGCAATTTTTTTTCCACAACTAGCAACTGTATAGTGATAAGTTAAGTGTTTCAAATTATCTATTTTTAGTCGATTTACATAACAGAAAAATTATAAATTGTAAGTATTTACCTGTGAAATGTTCACTTTTTTTGTTTTTCTAAGGTGTTAAAACACTTCTTTATAATGCAATAAGTCATTTCGAATTATTTTTTGTAAACTGTGTCCGATATAACCTGATCTTATTAAGCATTGACAACTCGCAAAACGAATTGAGCCGTTTCTGGTTCAGTTTTATTTACTCGTTTTTTGTGGTTTCTAGGCGTTATTATTCTAAGATCAGAACCAAAACAGTTGCGGACGCTATGTGGTGCTCAAGTCGTGCACAGAGCCAATAGTAGCCAATATAGTACGTTTAGCTTAAAACATTTAAATTTTTTAAGTTGATTTAAATAAATACTTGATTAATAAGTATCTTATTAATTTTTACCTTAAAACGTTCGTCTATAACGTAAGTATTGTTTCTGCTTGCCCACCCATTTGCTAATTTTCAAGATAGTTTAAGGTTTAGAACCATGGCAAGATTTGTATGAAAGTTAAAATAAAAAAGGTTCCAAGGTAATAGCTTTGAACAAACATACATACACATACACGCACACAGACATACACATAATAACACACAAGTATTTGCCAAGCAATGTATTTCAAACATTTGTATGATATAGGATAATATATTAGTAGATACATATCAATAAGGTTTTTTTTGTAAGAATTACTTCAATCACTGTTTTTATAACTTAAATAACGTAAATTCGTATTGACCATATTTTTTATTTACGCTCGGTGCCGGTTGGTTACCGCTGTTTAATTACTGAAATTTAAAAAAAAAATCTTGAGAACCTCTAAAACATTTTCCTGTAATTCTACTCATTTTACCTCACCAGAATAAAAATTGTAAGTTCTAAATTTTCTATACGACTAATAATACTATTGGAAAGACAGACAATCTTTATTTCAGTGAGGTAAAAATATTTTAAATCACAAATAAAAGCACAAAAGCTAAAAAATATAAGGTTAAATAGCTTTGGAATCATCTTGAGAACATCTAGAATATTTCCCGGCATTTAACATATTTTACCTAACCGAATAAAAAGTGTAAGTTTCAAGTTTATACTAAATGATTAATAATGTTATAGTATGAAAGATTATTTGTATACCGGTCAGGTAGATATATTTTAAATACCGTCTTGGGAAAATATTTATTTACTTGCAACACTATTCGAGTCTTTGGAGTCTTTGTGTGCGTGACGACGCAAGTGATTACACGAAGCTTACACGGACATTGACACGGTTTTGGCCTAAAATATGAACGAAGCGTTGAATGCAATTATCCCTCTAAGCGTTATTACTCTATGCTGGTGACGTAGTTACGACCCAAAAGGTCAACTGTGATAATCATTTCGAAATAAAATATATAAAAATCGGCCAAGCGTGTGTCGGACTCGCGCCCGAAGGGTCCCGTACCATCCCTATTCAAGTTTCTACCTGTTTATTAAATAATTGCTTAAAAATTATGTTTGTTGTATGGGAGCCCCTTTAATTTTACTTTATTTTTATTTAATTATTTACATTGAAAGGTAATATACAACTAAATATTCTGTGTAAATTTAAAATGTCTACCTGTTACCGTTATAAATATAATTATTGAGCAAAAAATATGAAAAACACACGTTCATTGTATGGCGGCCCCCCTTTAATATGTTTTATTTTTAGTAATTATTGTTATAGCGGCAACAGAAATACACAATTTGTGAAAATTTCAGCTTTCTAGCTATCACGGTTTATGAGATACAGTCTGGTGACAGACAGAAGACAGACAGACAGCGGACGTTTAGTAATAGGGTTCCGTTTTTACCTTTCACGTACGGAACCCTAAAAATCTAATTAAGCCTTTTTTAAGAACATTGATTGTATGTCGAAAATTGGATTAAAATCGGTTGATACTTTCGGGAATTATCGTTGACGAAAAATGTTGAAAAAGTGTTTTTGTACCCGAGACAACATTTTAGATCACATAAAAATACGCTCAATGCCGATGAAAAAGATTAAAATCGGTTATCGCTTTTGTAAGTTACAGCTTTTCAACAATTATTGTCGTTTTCAACAAGTTCCAGATTCCTGGCCACGGAGAGCTCAAAAATCATCATAGTGAATATTTTTGAAGTTCAAATTATATGCTTAGATATATATTTGATTGCTTTTAGCTTAAAATGCCTTAATTTAGCGGCAAGTTTAAGAGATGGCCTGCAGAGTCAACTGGTTTACAGTTTTTTTAAATTGCAGGTATTGTGTTAAGTTTTCAAATTCAAGTTTTAAGTGAAACTTGAACTTCCAAATATGAATACGAGGTAAAGCCGTTTTTAAGTGATGGCGTGGCCAAGCGAAATAGGGATCCATGTTTAGATATATAAAAGGTTCAGGGACACGTGTTAGTTTATTCAGTTATGACATGCGCTGCCGCCGGCCGCGCCGCTCTCGCGGTCGTCGCGCCGGCCGCCTCACTGTTTTCACTGAGTTTCGTAAACGGTTTGTCTAATGTCTACAAACAGTGATTTATGAAGTGGAGCGGCACTGAGCGGCCTTTTGTAATTTATGGCCAATTAACAATATATAATTGGTAATTCATCTTGTAGGAACACGCAATCAGCGGACAACACAGCCATGTTAATTAATATGTTTACTACATTTATATTTACTTTGTTGAATAGTACTTAGATGACTATCAATAGGAAAAACTTTTATGGGATTGTACCAGAAGAGGTTGAACTATATTTGGTACTGCGTGGACATTGGATGAAGGATGGTTGAAATGTTTTACTTTTGTCAGGCTCAGTACTATCGAGCCTCGGCTAAGTAATTAAGGAATAATTATAAAAACAGACATTTGCATTATTATACCATGAAGTGATTCGCGCCCAATTTTTTTTATATTATATAAGATAGCAAACAAGCAGCAGCTCTTAATGGATAGAGACAACCGGCGCCTATAGACACCAAAGATGTTAATGGTGCTACTATCAGTTTGGCGAGGTGTTAGCTACCTTACCCTCTAAACCGAAACACGACAATGACAAATATTGGCGCTATTGCACTGGAATAGGTAAGGCGTGTGAAACACTTAGATAGTTGATGGCGACTTCTTCCCTTTTACTGCGGGTACCATATTTACCAATCTAAGTTTTTTTACTTAATCTAAGTGTTTCGCAGTAGCGGACATTTGGACCAACTGCTTAAGTTCATTTAGAAAAAAAAGACTTTAACCATAAACAAAAAAGTAAATAGGTACCTACGCGAGAATATCGTACCTGCGCATGGTGGTGGGTGTTTTTTTTTTATTGATCTACATTATTTCTAATCCATAGTACATAAAAACTAGCGAGCGCCCTCTGGTCGATATTCGACCATGGACAAAACAAAATTCTTTTTTCAGTTTACCAGCAAACTTTAGCCGTGAAGAAAATAGTACACATTTTTGTATATTATCATGTATTATGTATATATGCATTTTGTATATCATATGTGTGTTGTGGGTGAATTGTTTATATTAACTAATTCAATGTACTTACATTAGATTTTAATTAAAAATATTATGTTTCTGCGCTTCCACGTCGACTGTAACTGTGCCAAACTTCATATTGTTCAGTTCGCGCAACTTTCGTATCAAAGGTTTTCGCTTTACTACTACGAATATATAGTGTGTAAAACAACCCTGTACGATCCGAAAGAGGTATATAATAGGTAGGTCAATGACATTACCAAAACATAATAATTAAATAATTCTTTTTATTAAAATAAAAAATAAAAAATATATAATATTTTAAAGTGCCTCATTTTAGTATTGAAATTGAGGAACTTCCCCTTAAATAAAGTGAATATTTATGAAAATTTATCAATCAATATCCTTAAAAATATGACACAGGTATGATTGTATTAAGCTAACAAATAATAGGTACCTTTGACGATCGAGCAGCGTTTTTTTACACACTGTATATAGTAACGTGTGTGTGTGTGTGTGTGTGTCACTGACCGGGCGGCGCGGGGTAGGAGTAGGGCGAGCAGGCGGCGGGGTCGTGGTGCGCGGGCCAGTCCACCGGCTTGTACTGCGCGTGCAGCGAGCCGCGGCCCAGCAGCAGCCCGCCGTACCCCGCCGCCGCCATGTTGTGGTGTGCCGCCGCCGCGTGGTACTCCGCCGCGTGCCGGTGCGCCGCGTGCCCGTACCTGCGCACATCGCCACCGACCACCTCAAACACCTGCCTACCATTACCGATCTGCTCAGGGATGCAAGTAACCAGTCATGTCGTGTACAAAGCCGTAGGGACGTCTCAACAACAGCTAAGTCCATAGTTATTTATATCTTTGTTTCTACGGACATTAGTCGTCTAATCCAACAACAACAACATAAAACTATGCTAAAAGGTCAAGCATGTTTCAGCACAGTTTTTTTCAATTAACGAAGTTAAATCGTCGTATCCATAACCTGCTGTTACAAGAAGTAAATATGAAGGCCCTTCTTCATTCATGGCCGTATTGTAATCCCAGAATTGATATGCTGTGGCTGCAATGGACAAGGATAGATTTATGGGTCACTGCTAGGAATACCTACTTTTTTATAAAATTAACACCAGAGTTGGGACTCCAATTTTTTTTAATATTATTAGATAGCAAACAATTAGATAGGTCTTCTAACGGAAAGAGTAACCAACGCCTTTAGACGACAAAGATATTAATGGTGCATTGTTATCTGTGTAACTTCGGTAAATAGTTAAAGAAAGTGAATTCAAATGGTAAATAGAACTTGCGCTTAGTCAAAGTACATCTCTTAGATTTTTAACCCGTAAAGCAACAGACTGAATGTCGGCAAACTAGCCTACAATTTGGCACATATAAATTATAGGAAACGTTGTACATTATTGTTATAAAGTAAATAATTAAAAAAATATATATTTTATTTTATAGCAGAGGAGGCAAACGAGCAGGTGGTGCACCTGGTGGAGCATGGTAAGTGATCACCGCCGCCCATGAACAACTGCAATACCAGGGGTCTTGCAGCTACGTTGCCGGCCTTTTAAGAATGAATAAGCTCGTTTCTTGAAGGTCCCTAAGTCGTATCCGTTCGGAAACACCCTCGAGGGTAATTGATTCCACAAAGAAGTAGTGCGAGGCAAAAAGTGCCGACAAAAGCGTACGGTTTTGGATTTCCAGACATCGAGGTAGTGAGGATGGAACTTTAAATTTTGACGCGATGTCCGATGATGGAATTTAGCAGCAGGAATTAGTCCGAATAACTCTTTGGAATACTCCCCATGATACATACGATAAAAGATGCAAAGCGAACCTACATCTCTGCGTAATGCCAAAGAGTCAAGCCGATTAGAAATAGCCTGATCGTCGACGATTCGAACCGCTCTACGTTGAATACGATCAAGAGGAAGAAGCAGGTACTGAGGAGCTCCAGCCCAGAGGTAAGAACAGTACTCCATGTGGGGTCGAATTTGGGCCTTGTAAAGTTGAAGGCGATGGGCTGGCATGAAGTACTGTTTTGTTCTACTGAGTACGCCAAGCTTTTTGG
Organism: Apodemia mormo; assembly: GCA_036924255.1. NCBI lineage: Eukaryota > Metazoa > Arthropoda > Insecta > Lepidoptera > Riodinidae > Apodemia > Apodemia mormo. The sequence continues at coordinate 45,775,347 of JAUPFN010000007.1, forward strand.
AGGCTAGATTAGCCTTTCTTTCCAAATGACCGCGGAACTGAAAGTTGTTCGATATGTCGACTCCCAGTATTCCAATACTGACTGAGCTTGTCAGGTGAGTAGTCTCGAACCGATATGATACGTCAAAGGGTGTTTTTTTTTAGCAGTGAACGCACAAAGCTGTGTCTTTTTGGGGTTAAATCTAACAAGATTTTGACGATCCCATTCTGAGATATCGGTTAGTCGATTCTCGAGTTCAGACACGAGCTTGTTCCGGCCGTCTTCGACGTTTTCCCGAGAAATACCGCTACGACCGGAGTATGTAACATCACCAGTACTGTCATCCGCATAGCAATGTATATTACTAATTCGCAACATATCATTGATATACAGAAGAAACAGTGTCGGTGATAGCACGCAACCTTGGGGAACACCAGCATTGACAGGTTTGAGGCCGGAGCATGCACCGTCGACAACGACCTTGATGCTCCGATCAGCCAAAAAACTGGTGATCCACTTGCATAATTTCTCGGGAAGCCCATAGGAAGGCAGCTTTGAAAGAAGCGCTTTATGTCATACCTGATCGAAGGCCTTCGCCATGTCTAAAGTAACTGCCAATGCCTCCCCCTTGGACTCAACTGCCTCCACTCAGCGACGCGTCAGGTATACTAGAAGATCACCAGCTGAGCGTCCACGACGGAAACCGTATTGCGCAAATTTTGGGATTTAAGTACTTACTTCGCATATTCAGGCTCTCCACCGAAGCACTTAACCTCTGCTTCTTATTCGGTGTGATAAAATAGCATGACATGGGCCATGTCGTGCTATTGAAATATGCCATGTGACATGGCATATTTCTATTTTTTTGCGATATAATATGCCTACAAACGTTTGGCATATATGTAGAAGCATTTCCTCCTTTGCGCGGCTACGCATTCCACCCCTAAAACACTGTATCTATCAGTATTCATGTGGTCTTTGTATAAAACCATAAGGGTTAGGAAGACCGTTAGTAGTTAGTGAAGGGGTAGCTCAGTAACATGTTAAATCTGTTATATATAGTACTAGCTGCTGCGTGCAGCCCGCTGCATTATAAAAGTTTTTAGCGAATCCCGCGGGATATTCTAATCTATGTGCTATTCCAGGTCATCATCTACCTGTATGCCAAATTTTATTCAAATCCGTTTGATAGTTTTTGCGTGATTGAGTAACAGACATTCATCCAAACATCCATCCATACATCTATCCAAACATCCAAACTTTCGCATTTATAATATTATAATATATAATATAATATAGATGAGGCTTTTAGAGGATACTTTAAAGATATTTCGAGATCTGCTCAAGGGCAGTTGAAAGAGATGCGAATTCTTTGAAGCCTCCAGAACGCACCAAACACTAATCATTTCTCTTCAATAATTAGTCTTTAGTATCAGTTCAGAAATTAAAAACTAAAGTTTTATTTGATAATTAGAAAAGCTTCTTTTGAGACACATTACTGATGGCACAAATATGACATTCTGTTTAAAGAGCCTGCATGGCACCTTGACGTTGGCACCCATATTGAATAAATTGTTAACAGCATTAATTCGAGCGTTATAAGTCGTTAATGTCGTTGAGCGTGCGCATTATTCAACACATATCTATGTAATTAATGCAGTGCCCACTTAGTAATTTACTCCCATTAAGAAACCAATCAATCTTTCCACAGTACTTTATTTTATTTGCATTAATAATGGTTATTACATAATATAATGTGTAATAACTAAGGACAAGATAGGCGTATGCTGTAAAGACAGGCTGGCCAACATACCCGTAGTGCTGGTGCCAGGGATCGTACTCGTAGAGGTCCAGGCCAGCGCAGGAGGGCCCCGCCGCCGCCGCGTTGAAGAACGACGCCGGCAGGTTGCGAGACGCCATTGGGACGCCTTCTGCACCACAAACACAAACATATTGACAAGTGCACCAACATTTCTGTTGCAAAATATAATTATTCCGACGAAACAAACCAATTTTTGTATTTTGTTTTCCCTGGGTTGATCCGGGACCCTGTTATTTGAGGAACAATACAAATCGTGTAACACAATTGACTAATCACTTGTACTTAAATTTAGTAATTAAAGTACAAGTGATTAGTAAATTGTGTTACAATAATGGAATTTCACCAAGTGCCGACGATGGAAAGTATAGAAGATAATACAAATAGTGTCTGAAAATAATTTTGTTACTGAGGCATCGCTACAGTTATAACGTTGAATATCTATAGGTACATATAATAAAATCGTAGGAAAGTAAATGTATGTCCGGGGTAAACTCAAAAAGTACTGCATGGATTTACTTCAAATTTTGCATGAATATTACTAAGAGGTCGGGTCAACATATAGGCTACATATTATCACGCTATCACCTACGGGGAGGAACAGTGCGGAGTAAACGAAGTCCGCGCGGACGAAGTCGCGGGCAACAGCTAGTAGTAAAATAAGTTCTGTTATCTGACAAATCCTTGCTTAATGCCTATAGAGCCGAGGGAAAATAGTATCTAGGGCATAAAAAAACTGTGATTCGGTTGACCCAGAAGGCCATCCCTGAAAGTTCTTGCTAAATTGAGGTGTTTTAAGCTCAAAAAAGCGAAAATTATATCTAAACTATGATATTTAAACTTTAAATTTGTAAAAGTGACAGTGTTTTAATTTTCAGAATGATGTATAGTTTCAAAATTATGATCGATTTTGATCTATCGAATAGAATTCAACGCCTTGACAGTGCTCAGCAAAAACAGACCAATTTACAATACGTTTTTAGTATACATACTACATAGTACATACTATATTCAATAACGAAACTACGAAATTAAAAACAACCAGAACTTTATTCGTTTAGCAATAAAATATTAACAAAACACGAGAATCTTGCAAAAGGGTAGATAATTTATACAACATCGAACAGAATTTAGCGACGCGGCTTCGATTGTATCAAAATAAAAATGGCCACTATTAGGTGCACAACGAGTTGACACCATAAAGGGCAGATAACAGATCAGAGCGGGCGCTCCTCAAACGGCTCCCAATAATTTCTGATGAACACAATAAAAGAAGTTCCCTTCTCGGAATGCGGGCCGTGGGAGCTCGCGCTGGAAAACTGAAACACATGGCGGAAATAATAGCTACGGGCCGGCGCGACACACCTTCATACGGATTCTATCTAAGAACGAGCTCGACCGTGGATCGTCACCGAGTCGCAGCTACAAAAATTATGGCATTTACCTTTCTAGGACGGTCGCTCGCTGCAACTTGCGCGGGTGATTGTAGATATGTAACAGATTACTCAAGCTAATAAAAAGTACAGAATTGTTGAGTATGTCGCTTAATGACTATTTTATATCAATAAACTATCAAGTTTACATTCAAAAGTGACTAGTGACCAGAGTCAAGTGTCTTTTTTAATCTTATTAATTAAGTTTGCTTTTGGACTAAGTAATAAACGAAAGTTTAATATTTTATTTAGGCCATTAAAAGAGTTTCTTTCTGTTTTGTTCTTCAGGAGTAAGGAGGAAACACAGAGGAGGTGAATTCTAGCCTGTTCGTCCTCCTGTGACCTGTATGAAACTAGAAACGAGCCGTGGGAATCGCGATCGAAATGGCAAAGCCAGAGAAAAGTCATAAGTAAGTGTACTTTGTGTCACGCTACTCGCTGCTGCTGTCTTGTGCAGCTCTGACCTTTGAAAACGTGCAACTCAACGTCAACTACCACTCTTACGGCAACTATATCAAAATCAAAACCAAAAATTTCGTTTGACCACAAAGAGATATACCTACCTACAGCTCTGTAAAACCTATGACTATTGCTCAAAACTTGCTGTGCGGACACCTCATTCTTCATTTAGTAACTGGAAAACACTTTAAAGAGGAACAAAACACCAATACTTGTATCTTATGCTACTTGTGTAATGATGATCAATTTTGAAATGAGTATAATTAATTAATTTTCCAATCTTGTTGCGAAGAGTAAAAAAAAACATGAAATTTGTAGTTCAATGGGATTGTTTTCCCCTTATTCCGCCCCCTGATTATATTAGTGTATGCTGTTTTTGTATTCGCCTAAAACATCGGACTAGCACAAATATTAAAAAGTCAGTACTTAGCTACCTACCAACAACCGCTGTACTACCACAAACAATAATATCTAATATATATATTATTGTTTTTTTGCTTAATATAAAGTAAGAAAAGTAGGCGTCATAAAATGTTGTCCAGCTTTTTACTGCAGAGGCGGTCCTTGTTATTGCAGTCACGGTGAAGATTTCATTCAATCGCAATCCCTTGCATTCCTTTTGAATGGCGTTTCTTTTCGTCGAAATTTTAATAAAAATCTTTTAGCTGCACAATGAAATTCAATTTTATCTTTTCGTTTGGCTCCCTGTAGGATGTTTCGACGAGATAATGAAAGCTTGAAAGCCTTAATCATTACTATATGAGGAGCATGACCTTTGGTGAGATTTCAAGATAATCGGCATTACGAATGCAAGTCGGATACACTAAACAACGTTCTACCTTTGCTGATGTGTAGCAGAGCAGACGCAAATAACTGCCAACTACAATGGCTCAGGCGGACCGAGTTCCATACACAATTCAAAACCACAACATCAGGTGCTTGCCCACAATATATTCGATCTCGATCGTGTTTTGATGCCTGTATTACGTAATAAATGTTACCCCATGAAATAACGGTTCTTTCCCGAAAGCTTTTCAATATTTTTTTTTCAGACGGTTAAACTAAATTTATATACCTAATATTTACGGTGAAATACATTTTAAAAAATATGATGGCCCATGGAGAATTTCTACTATTACTTAATGCCGGAAGCATTGAGAGAACAATGCTTAGAACAGTCTATGGCTTTCTAAGAAATAAAAAAATACCTAGGATATATTTCCACTAATTGCGATCTCATGCGTTGCAGCTCGTAGACCAAATTAAAAAACACAAGTGCAATTATTCACAAGTGCAAGGAAAATGTTTCATCGCGATGTTTATCGAGGAAAAATATTGAGTTGAAATTAAAACCATATATAATACGTACTTAAGTCTACAGTTACAGTTAACATAAAGAAGATAGGGCCGTTTATGGCGCAAAAAATGCATATTTCAAGACTCTCAAGGAAATCAAAACTTTTAGGGTAACTTCCGTCCACCTAGAACTATGAAATTTCGGAAATAATATCGTCTTATACTACAAGTATAGGAAAAAAATCTGAAAATTATATATTTTTTATTAAATCATAAGGATATAGATTTTTATTAAAGGATCATCGTCATCGAGGTTAAGCAATAAGAAGAATTTTTTTTACGGAACACTTGATGGGGTGACTCCGACTCGCACTAGTCCGGTTTTTATTTCAGTGAATGTATCTAGTCCGGCGAGTAGACTACGCAACTAATACGTTTTTATTTAAAATATGTAGCTGTCCGTCAAATAATTCATTGTACCTGTCTAAATATGTATATGTAAGAACGGTAAAAACTATTATGCGTCCGCTTAGGTTTTTAGAAATTCCATTGAATTTTTTGTGAGAAGACAAAATAAAGTGTGCGCAAAATCGCGGGCAACAGTTAGTTGTATATAATGATAATGAATTCACGAGTTGAATGGTCACTGTGAGTAATGATTACAATTACGCGAGTCATTGTTGCGGTATCGGCGGGCGGCGGGATCTGCGCCGGCACTGTGGACACAGAAAGGAGCACCGGCGAGCGGGGAGCTGTTATATTATACATGTAAATAGTGTATGCGAACACTCCACGGCTAATCTAACGCTTTGCTAATGATGATTTAATAACCTTACACCTCAAATTACTTCGCGTAACTACTAACACATGTCGCATAAAAATTTACATAACGTTTTCGTCGTAATACTGAGATAATAGTTTTTGACATAAAATACGTCGCCCAAAGTATTTTGTTTGTAACAATTATCGTCACATTTAATAATTATTGAGACTCATGGTTTTATATGCTTTGACATTTTACATTATTTTTCTCAAAGGAGCACGCGAAGTATCGATTTACGTACACTGAAAAAAAGTTAATTTTTGGAACTAAAAACGCAAATACAAATACAAAATATACTTTATTTGCACAAATGCACGCGCCGGCAAAGTTGTATGAAAAGGCATGCTGGTGTGTCGTCTGAATTTAGAACTCTTTTATCTTGTTGCAAATTGCGTTTACGTGGCTGTATATAGCCACTGATGCGTTTACCTTTTGACACAAGCGGAAAACATAGTTTGACGGTAAAGTAAGAAATTCGTTTCGATTTGAAACCGCACCCGCTACCGCACTTCAACAGTTCTAACATTGGAAGAAAAATTAGCAATGCGATACCCGCTTTCATTGAAGTCAAAACAAAACAGACAAATTAATTAATTACATACATAAAAAACCTTTTTTATTTCCTTGCATCTTTTTGAGAAAATTATTATATAGATATACCTCGACGAAAATGGCAAATATGAATATATCTTCCCGCCGCGCTAGTTGCATCGAAAGGTAGGCAAAATAAACCGGATATAGTGGCCATTTACCACAAGTAGATCTTAATTTATTCAACATTTCAATAAAAATGCACATTATTAGACATCATGGGGCAAGATATTAATATAGTATAAATCACATGATAACAATCACTTGTTTGACATCAATGACTATGTTAGGAAGATCTGGCTGACAAGTTGGGTACCGTGTACGTACGTAACGAAGGCTTGGCCCGCTTGCCGTAGGTAAATTACTTTATATTCCGTGGTTGGTTCATCCTGTTACATATATTTCAAATCTATCAAATTTACGATACTTTAATTTACTCAAATTTTAATATGACCAGATAAATAATAATCACATCTTACACCGGCGAGTGCCGCAGCTCGGTCGGTCTCGGCGGCTCGTCACAAAGCCCGCGGTTCGAGCGCGCTATGCGTTTTTGCCGCGCGGCTTCTCTCATAGAATTCTAAATAATGGCTCTGTTTTTATCCTAATCGCGGCTGCGAAACTTTGTCCCTGCTCGTCCTCGGGAAGTCGACCCAGTTTTTGGCGGCGAAACGGCCGCCGACCGGTTCGCGTTGCGTCACAACTCCGTGGCCGCTGCCCGCATGCCATTCGTACCGCGACGACAGATATACGTCAAATGACAATCATTTAATACATTTCCCGCGTTTACAAAATTATTGCTAATATCGTATGATAATGTGAAAATATATTCTTAAAGACTGCAGGACTATTGTGAGACAGGGAACCCAGTGAAATGAACAAAGTCGAAACTTACCTTATACTTGATAAAAGAGATCCTGCACCTTTATCTACATAAATTCATATATACTCGTATGTTTCATGACCACGCCATTGTAAGTGTGAGAGATTCACACAATTTCTGTTCTTTAAAAATCCTTTAATTGAATTTTTAAGACTCTACTTTTTTATAAAAATCGATATGTTTAGGTTCTTTCAATCAATCAAGGAATCAAGACCTAGCTTGTTTATGTTTAAGGACTTTTATACTGAATCTTTATTTATTTTTACTTGTTACAAACGTAAAAAAGTGGATACTGTGCAATTTAATGTGGAAATATTGGCTTGTACAAAAGTACCTATTACACAGAGATTTAGACATTTATCACTGATGCGAATAATATAATATGCTGATATATGCTGATGCCGCATATAACGCCTTATAATTTTTTGTTTTGGTAACAGGTGAAAATTCTCTATTGTTTTTGTATAATGTATTGTTTTTGTACATTCATCCCGTGCTTGGGAAAACGTGAAAAACTTTAAAAACAACAAAGAAAAATATCGACACGCAAGTATTGAACCTGCGACCGCCTCCCTAACGCCGGGACGCTCTACCGCTGAGCTAGTGTCGATGGCTCGGCGTGGCGAAATATTTCTTTGCTACATGATCGATTCCGTTGACTGAACTGATCGCTAGGTATATCGGAAAATTAAAGATAGCTATTATTAAGCCTCTGTTTTAAAATAAAAAAATGTTGATTGAATTAGACCCATTGTCTTGTTACCAATATTTTCTGTTCTAAGTATTAATAAAAGTCATTTATAATAATACACACCTTTGAAAAAAGTTTATTGTTTGCCGACGAAAATGAATGTTTTCAAACGTACAAATACGTAAATTTGGCAATATTTGAGTATGTTTCTACAATCAGTGAAAATTAAGTTAAAAGTAATAACATAAGTGCATTATGCATGGATTTAACGAAAGTTTTTGATCTTTTTCAGTTATACAACTACGTCAATAGAGTAAGTTTTCGGGAAAAGTTCCACAATCTATGCATAAATTAAATATGAATGTTCAAATAGGCGTTACTACATAACAACATGTTAATACAACTTCCAAAAATGTTGAAAGATGGTTGTTACAGATCTGTTTGTCTAAACAATTCTAAAGCACACGGGAAAATCTAGCCACTAAACAACCGAGACTAAACAATTTCTTACAACAAGAAAAAAAAATACATGTTGTTGAGGTAGTCTTCATCGCCTCGAAAGCTTTCTTTGATTCTCAATCACAATCTTTTATTCCGAAATAATGTTTTAATTTTTATTTTTCACGCGAAAAGTGCTGATTATATAATGAACACTTGTTGTTATCGTCTCCTACCGTCGGAATTGCAAGGTTCATATTAACATACCTAATGTAAACATAAAGTTTCTTGTTTGCAATCACCGTTATTTTGACTACGTTTTTAATGTTCTCAGTAAACTTGGATAAATAATTATAAGATAAATCCGATGAAAATTTCATGTCGCAGAGTTTTGTTTCATGAAATTTCATGATAAGTTTAAAAACTTATCACTAAAAATGTAATAAAATCAAGCTACTGTTAAGTACTCGTAGTTGTGACGTTAAATTTAATCATTTTACTTTATATTATTAACACACTGGTATAGACTTCCTTTATGACAGATGTTCAAAACAAAACCAGTTACATTTTACTGTATGTTTATTAGCAAGACTGTATATAAAAATAATATAAAAAGATTGTGGTAGGCACCTATATTCTTTTGCAAATTTAGTTTCAGTAAATGTAGAAACGGTTAAAGTAAGGGAGCAACGGCTCTATAAAGTGGCAGGGTAGAGTGGCGGCAGCAGGAAGCGAGAGCCGCAATTAACGCAACTTTAATTAAGAGTGCGTCTGATTTATGTACGGGTTCGCGGGAGCCGGCGGCCGGTGTTCCGCGAAGGCAGTGTTTTTGCGGCGCGTTCGCGGTACCGCGTGGGAAGGGGGCCCGCCACGCGGCCTGCGCCGCCGCTACCGGGAACGAGGACATTATCCGACCGCAATGCTAATGCGACAACTGGCTGCAGCTCGCCAATCTAATACATAGTACTTTACTGTCATTGTATTGCTTCTAGGAAACTGGATGCATGTATGACGCAAGATACATGAAACTCTCGTCCTGAAAACATATTTATTGTGCACGGCATTGTGTTGGAAACGCTGGTGTAGTACGGACCAACTTGTTTTCGAAATAATATCGTACACAAGCCCACAGAACCGTAGCGAAATGATATCAATGCTCTCGGAAATAATTTCTTTTTTTATATCATAAGATAGCAAACAAGTAGATGGGTCTCCTGATGGAAAGAGACAACCATCGCCTATAGTTATCAGATATGTTAATGGTGCGTTGCGGCGAGGTCCAATGCCACATGCATAAGTTTACCGGCTACCTTACCCTCCAAACCGGAACACGACAGTGACAAGCACTGATCCTATTGCGGCAGGAATAAGTAAGGTGGTGGTATCAGACCAGGACGAGACAATGCAGAACTCTACCACCTAGTAGCCACGATGGTAGTGACTCGCGTAGCCAATCGGTCGCCTTTTACGACCTGCCTGGCAGAACGGCAGTTAGCTTATTCTTCAAAGTAGCCCAGGACTAACACGAGTAAGATATTTTGTTAATTATCTCATAACTGTTGAAAATGATCCGATATTGTAAATATAAAATGAGATTTACTCTCCTGATGGAAAGAGACAACCATCGCCTCCCAAGACGTTAATGGTGCGCTGCTATCCATATGGCGGTAATGCTACGTACACCAGTTTCTCGACTAGTTTAATCTCTAGATTAGAACATGACGGTGACAAACACTGACACTGTTGTGGCAGGAAAAGGTAAGACGGTGGCAACAGACCCGGGCAAGACGTTGTGTCTCGTACCTCCTAATAGTTACTACGTTTGTGACAAATGTATGCGATCGTTCCGGTTTTTGAACTGCTTGGCAGCATGGCTAATAGACTTTTCTTGAAAGGGTGCCCGAATTAGCTTATAATAACAAGGAGGTCTTAAAATAACAAACAACCAGACAGGTCTCCCGGTGATAAATTTGAAAAATTCCTGTTCTATGGACACAACATGTAAATGATACGTCGCTACCCGTGTCATGGACATGCATGTGCAGCGGTTTCCAGACTTATTTTGGCCACCTTCAAAGAAATGCCTCACTGCCAGGAATCTTATAAACGGCAAAAAAATCTAAACGGAATAACCGTTTCGTGACCACTAACTAGGTGGTAGAGTTCTACATCACACTTTTGATATCTTCGGTAAAGAAACATGCAATAACAATACAATTATTGGATATTTTGTCTCTCATAGGTGGCCGTATTGGTGGAATGTGTTGGTTACTGTGTAAGAGCTTACAACACTCATATTCTTACAAATAGTCTTTCTTTCAACAAAAAACGACAATCCTGTCGTAATCGATAATTTGTGTGGGTGTGTGTGTATGCGTGTGTGTGAGAAGTGTGCGTCTGTGAAGTGCTGGAGCAATTAGTAGGCAGTTGTCGCGTCTGCCAGCTCTAGATTATAATCCATGCGTATGAAGTCGGAACTGATCGCTGTGGCCGGCGGACTCAAAAACTGAATCAATGGGGCCTTCATGTAATATACATACATCAATAATGCCAATCGGCCAGTGCCTCCGCCTCACCAATAATATGTGTCCGAGAATCAGGGAGAATGTGGAACTACATCGCCCAACATACACACAACGTTTGTAACAATGTCATAACACATTATCTTGTCTACGCCCGAATCTATAAAATAACTTAGTACTCTTAGTATATTAATACTAAGAGTACTAAGTTATTTTATAGATTCGGGCGTTACTTTGCGGAAATCCATTTTCAGACGAAGAAAACTAGTTATTTTGCAATTTACCGCGAACTTAAAATTTGCAAAATAACTAGTTTCCTTCGTCTTGTACTATGTTGTTCAAGGAGTTTACCTCCTCCTTTTCTATATTCTCTCGCCATGTATCGATACGATTTACGAACATTGTTGCAGTAGAGACACATCGGATCTAAATAGTTTCAAATAACCAAATGTTCGTGTTTACAGATTATGTTATTCCAAAGACCGGCGTATTATACTAAATTGTCTATCTGCTTTTAACAATTGACAGTCTCGTCTTTATTTTTCTACTCGACCTCCGGCTCCGATTCCGATTCCGATTTCGGTTCCAATAAATCAAAATTAAAACTTCCGATTCCGACTCTGGTTCCAGTTAACCCACATCCGTTACATCCCTACTGAGTACATACAGTCGCAAGTCCGTCTCGGTGTACGTAAGCGAGGCAGTGGCAGCGTACCTTTGGGTTTGTCGAGCGCGAGCGCACGGGTGAAGTGCTCATCAACGACGGCTGCCACGTCGCCGGAGTAGTGCGTGAACACGACGCAATTGGCGCTGACGTACTGCGCGCGCGCGCGCCCGCCCGCCGCGCACTCGCCCTCCGACTCCGATGACCCGCCTGCCGACGGACAAACAAAATGTGAACTGCATTCACTGATACACGAAACTTGCAACAGACATTGTTGACAAAGAGGAACAATGTGTGAATGAAATGAAATGAAATGAAATGAAAAATATTTATTTGCAAGAATATGGGTGTCACAAGTTATTAAAATAAATTAAATTACCATCATATTCTACCATAATATGGCGTGCAAACATTTTAATTTAGGTCGATTTCTTTATAATTACTACCGGATCGGAACGCGGCCACACACTGAGAAGATCCGGCGGAAGAAACTCAGCGGGCTTCTTTTTTTCTATTTCACGTATTACAATTGTATGTATTACAATTTACTAGAATTATTTCACATCAAAAGTTGTTTTTATAATTTACAAAATATGATCTTATGCTCAATCCAAATTTTTACAATTTACAAAAAATTTACCATTTTACAAATTTGCCGTTCAGTTTTTATTACATTTAAATTTCAAGGTAAATTGTACAAGCTTATATTTCTGTTTATTAACATTTAATCTTATCTGCTAAAAATTCTCTAATATCATAGTATGTTTTATTTAACAGTAAATCAAACAATTTTTTGCGAAATTTATTTATAGGTAATAATTTTAGACTATCAGGAATATGATTGTATATATTAATTGCCATACAATATGCATTTTTTTTATAAATATTTAGTCTTTGGCTTGGCACATGTAGCTTCTCACTGTTTCTAAAATATGAGTTCCCTAATACTTGAGCATTTGTTTTAAACAAATGTTGATGTTTTTTTACAAATACGCATACCGACAGTATGTAAAGACAAGGTAAAGGTAGTATTTTAAGAGTTTTAAATAGGGGTTTACATGAATGTAGTTGATTAACATTACATATTGCACGTATACATTTCTTTTGAATTCTGAAAATCCTAATTAAATCAACTGAGTTTCCCCAAATAGAGATTCCATATTGCAATACAGATGAGACATATCCGTGATATGCCAGCAATGCAGCATTTAAGTTGGCTACTTCTCTTATTCTTCTCAAAACATAGATAAATCTGTCAATTTTTTTGCAAAGAGAATCAATGTGCGCTTTCCAATTGCAATGGTTGTCAATAAATATTCCTAGAAATTTAGTGTATTCAGTATTTTCTATATTTATATTGTTAAATAATATATTTGATTTTTGAACTTTATTGCTATAACATGTTTGAAATTCAACTATCTTTGTTTTAGTCAAGTTAATTTTTAAATTATTATTTTTTAACCATTCCGAAACTTTAAGTAAGGTTTCAGTTGTTTCTTTTACTAGATGATTTTTATTTTTACATTTAATGAGGAGTGTAGTGTCATCTGCAAATAAGAATGACTCATGTTGCATAGTCTCTGGAAGATCATTAATGTAAATTAAAAAGAGCAAGGGTCCTAAAACACTTCCCTGTGGTATTCCACAGTCACTACAACTATAATTTGAAGTATATATTTTTTTATGTGTCCCAGAAATTTTTGAAATTTCTACACACTGTTTCCTATTTTCTAAATAACTTTGTATCCACTCTAATGATTTCCCTCTTATACCATATTTTTCAAGTTTTGCCAACAGAATTCTATGAGAAACAAAGTCGAATGCCTTACTCATGTCTAAAAATACACAAAGTGGATAACTTTTTGTATTTAGGCATTCCGTTATACTCTTTACCAGTTCAAAGCATGCTAAGGTTGTCGACCTACCTTTTCTAAATCCATATTGATTATTTTTTAATATATTACATTTCAGTAAGTAATTATGAAGTCTATCATACATAACTTTTTCAAAAATTTTTGAGAGAATCGGAATTAGTGTAATGGGTCTATAGTTATTCATATCGCAAGGATCACCTTTTTTAAGTATTGGTCTAACTATAGACTTTTTTAGTCGTTGTGGGAACTTCCCTTCTAAAAATGTCAAATTAGAATTGAGAATACATAACGTACTAACCATCGGCACTGGCGCGCCCGTGCGCCGACAGGTCTTCCTCCTTGGTCCGTAACCGCGGAGAGTGGTGCGCGTGCGCGTGCGCATGCGCGTGGGCGTGTGCGTGAGCGTGCGCGTGTGCGTGCGCCAGGTGCGCGTGCGCGTGCTGCGGCAGCGGCAGCGCGTGCGCGTGCGGGGGCGAGCCGGGGGACTGCGCGCCCGACGACGCCGAGCCGCTGCTGAGCGCCACCGCGCCCACGCCGCCCACGCCGCCCACACCGCCCACGCCGTACTCGCCGCCATTACTCGCACTCTGCACGTTCAACTGCACAACACACACACACACATTTTAACACAGGTCATGCCAATAGAGAATGTAGCTGATGTTTTGTAATTCTACATCCCGCCTGAACTGCCTGAATAATGCAACTCTAAATAAACAAGCTTGTCACTAAATGACCCTTTAAACTAAAACAGGACAGTGACTAGCATAGTTATATAAATGAGGCGGTGGTACCAAACCCGGGGAGATACGACAGTCATATGACCTTTGTAATCTAAAGCTAGATAACGGCAAAATCATATCATACGCAGACGACACTGCCATTCTTTTCTCATCTGATTCAAAAAATGAATTATATAAGCACGCACAACAGGGATTTAATATTGTTAACAGTTGGCTTCGGCGTAATTTATTAACATTGAATACGGACAAAACTAGCTTTATAAAGTTTTCAATGCGTAAGTCACCCGAATTGAACTCAAAATTAATCGCTCATTGCTGTAATGACCACAATAATAACCAATGTGCATGTCCAACAATTAAAATCACAAATAAAATAAAATACCTCGGTATACTGATAGATGAAAATCTTACATTTAAATATCATATAGGGGCCTTATGTAATAGAATAAGAAAGCTGATATTTGTTTTTAAAAAACTGCGCTATATTGCTAACACTACAATAATTAGGCAAGTTTACTTTGCTCTATGTCAGTCAATAATAACTTACTGCATTACCTCATGGGGTGGTGCAGCTAAAACGCTACTAATATCCGTCGAGAGAGCGCAAAGAGCAATTCTCAAGGTGGCTACATTTCGCCCTTTCTTGTTCTCCACTAACCTTCTTTATAAATCATGTAAAGTGCTAACAGTCCGACAGCTTTTTATACTAAACATAGTACTAAAACAGCACGCAGCTCTTCCCTACTATACAGAAATTACTAACAAAAGAAGAAAAGATATAGTTTGTTCCCATAAAATTGCCATAAAACATAGTTTTGTAACAAAATTTTACTTATTTCTAGGCCCATATCTCTACAATAGACTAAATGCACTGTTAGATATTTATCAATTATCTTTCCATAAATGCAAAAAAAGTCTCCAGTCATCCTTACAAAGTTTGTCCTACGAAGAGACAGAGAATTTGTTAATAAGGTTAGAGTAGACTTTACCTATTTACGTGTATTTTTTTTTTGTATCATAAGTTATGTTTATTTGTAGTATAAATGATAAAATATGATTAGTTATTTAAAGTAAACTTGCTCTTTCAGCCTGAAACACAGGTTTTCCTAGTTCAGGCACACGTTATATCATAAATATCTAAGAATACCTTGTAATTATAGATTTAAGTCTGATTATGTGATTTTCTGAAATAAACATTTATTATTATTATTATTATTATTATTATTATATATATATCAATTTAAGTGAAAAACGTGAAATGACCTGATGATCTTCGAAAGGGGATTTAGCAGCATCAGGTTACCACAGTTTTTTACTTAATAAGCTTGAGTTGTTTTATTGCAAAGCTCCCATGGCCTTCAGCTTCACTACGTTACCCTGGAAATCATTTTAATAAAGGCCAACTGCTTGTAATAAAGGCCAACTACATCAGCCCAATATCCGATGGCCACTTTCCAATTAAATCAATATTCACGTGACAAATTATACTTATTAACCTAACCCCAAAGTAAGCAAATTATTTGCTGGTGTTATGGGCGTTAGTCAACGATACTAATACATAGAAATACATATATAACGCCTAATAATAATTTTCGCCGTGTTGTTCCCGGCCTCCTTTGAAGAATAGGCTAACTGCCGTTCTGCCAGGCTGGTCGTAAAAGGCGACCGATTGGCTATCGAGTCACTACCGTCGTGACTACTAGGTGGTAAAGTTCTGCATTGTCTCGCCCGGGTCTGGTACCACCGCCTTACCTATTCCTGTCGCAATAGCGTCAGTGCTTGTCGCTGTCGTGTTCCGGTTTGGAGGGTAAGGTAGCCGGTAAACTTATGCATGTGGCATTAGACCTCGCCACAAGATAGCAACGCACCATTAACATCTTTGGTATGATATAGGCGATGGTTGACTCTTTCCATCAGGAGACCCATCTGCTTGTTTGCTATTTTATGATATAAAAAAAAATATAAATACTATAATACATTTAATAAACACCTAAACACCGAAATACAAACATTTATGCTCATCACACAAATGCTTGTCCCCGTCGGGGATCAAACTCGAGCCCCGTCGATTGCGTAGTCAGGGTCGCTAACCAGTCGACCAACGGGGCGGTCTAATTCCATCATTATTATATCTTAGAAAACATCCGGCACCTAAGTGTTTTCCAAAATAAACCGAATTGGCCCACATTCGATGGGTTTACCTAGATTAGCCTAAAAGTTTTTAGGGACATTTTCCAGATCTGACACTGGAAAATATCCTGCTCCAAATTCTGTAAAAAAACGAATCAACGGACACCAAAATCGATGGTGCTGCTCGATATTTATTCATTCGTTCATTTTGTTTCCATGACCTTCTTTCCACTTTATCGTGACAGCTTGAAAAACACCGAACACCAAATTATTTGCCAAAACAGAACAAATAAGTCCAAACGCGATGGATTTATCTCGTTTAGTTTAACAGATCCTGTAGCCACTTTCCAGTTACATCAATAGATTCTTAAAATCATACAGCACCAAACACTATGCCAAAACAAACCCAATTAGCCCATACTCGATAGGTTTACCTGGTTTAACGAGATCTCGCGGACTTCTTCATGCCTTATCTTCAGAAACTCGAAGTCATTTTGTTCTTAACTTATTTAATTATTTATTTCACACTTTATTGTACACAACACTGTATTGTTCTTAACTTCTTATAAGAAGGAACCAAATGGCCCCAAAATTGATGGCGTTGCTTAATTGAAATTCAAAGTTCCCATAACATCCTTCCTGTTTCATCATAGGACCATAGAAATTATCTAGTACCAGGTATATTTCTCAAAACAAAACAAATGAGTCCAAACTCGATGGGTTTATCTTATTTAGTTTAGAAGTTACTACCTATGACTACTTTTCCATTCCATAATCAGATACTAGAAATCATCCAGTTCCAAACTATTAGCCAAAACAAAGTGAATTAGTTCCCACCTGGGTTAACCGGATTCAGCTTAGGAGTTCTCAGGTACATCTTCCAACTCTATCATCAGGCATTGGAAGCCATTCCGCTCCAAAATCCTTATAATAACGAATTAAACGACCCCAAAGTCAATGGTGTTGCTCTATTTTATTCCAAAGTTCCTATAACGTACTTACAGCCCTATCGTGGACTCTAGAAATTGTCTAGCAACTAGAGTATTTGTCCAAACAGAATAAATGAGTCCAATTTCTATTAGTTTATCTTATTTATTTTAGGTGTTCTCATAGTTCCCTTCCAGTTCTATCATCAGATCCTGAAAGTCATTCAGCACTAAAGTGTTTGCGAATACAAGACAATTAAGTGCTAATTCAAAAACATTACCTCGTTTAGATTAAGAGTTCATTATAGTTGCATTTTTAATCTGGATTCTTGAAGTTCTAATGTCACTTTTTCGGCTCAATCTTCAGGACATCATGAAAAAGGACTTACTGTAACAAATGAAATGAGTCCAAACTCCACTATATTAGCAATTTCTATCTGTGACCTACAATGGTACTCTTACGGATCCATCGTCAGATCTTCAACATTATAATTTGTAATGGAAAGTACACGTCATTAAAAATCCAACGAGGCCGAACTTGACTATTTTCTCTCTTTCTACATTTTACGTGTGAATTTCGGTAGCACTTTTCCAACTCCATCTTCAGATCTTCGTCATCATGAGCATTAATCAAATTTAATACTTATAGCAACAAGACCGATGAATCCAAACAAGGTTGTCTTGTTAAAATTCTGCATCAGAGAGTTCCAGTTCCTTTGTGCCGGTTACATCATGAGCTTAGTTGGATACTACTGTAACACCTTTATGGTGTTACATACGAACTGGCCATTTTGTCGACTTTCAAATGTAGAACTGTTTAGTATGTAGAGAAAGAATAAATTGTTTTTAGAATAGGAGTATCTTTTAAGATTTGACGTAAGATAGACGTCTCTGAAAATAAACGAAGATATATACGAAAAGTCTAATTTCTTAAAGAATCCCAAAAGTTCCTGCTACTAATTAGTACCTCAAGCAGCCAAGCGAGTACCAAGAAGGTTCCCTGAATAAAAAAGGGATATCGTCGGCAAAGTAACACGTCCGGCACGTAGTACGCTGGGCGGCGTTACAAATTGGCGGAGGCGCCGTGCAGTCGCGGTGTGCAGTTGCTGTGGGAAGTTGCTGTGTGAAGTCGCTGCGGGAAGTCGCTGTGTGAAGTGGCTACGGAAGTCCCCACGTTCAGGCGCTACGCGCAATCACCACGCTAGAAAAACCAGGAGAGCTAAGTATTGGTGTCAGAGGGTAAGAGTTGAGATGGAGGCCATCAAGCGCTTCAACGGAACGCAAAACTTGGCGTTCGCTGAGATTATTAAAGACTTCAAAACGGTCGCGGCGATAAATAAATGGGACATGGAGAGCCTACCGTTACTTCTGGGACTATATCTCGACGGTCCGGCATTAGCATTTTATAAAATGATATATACCGACACGGCCAATTTCGATGAATTATGTAGAAAAATTGAAAACGAATTCCCCGTTTCAATAAATTATGTGGAACGATTTTATGTATCTAAGCAAGGCCGTGATGAGGAACTATTAACCTATTTTTACAGACTCAGCGACATCGCAGCCAAAGCTGAAATTTCAGACGCAATTTTCATAAAACAATTCCTTAAAACGATATTGCCCTCGTTTAAGGAAAAGTTTGGACTGCAATTATATAAGTCACGAGAGGAGCTGCGTGACACGATAAGGCAGTATAACGAATTATTTGGAGGAAAACCGCATTCCACGGTTGACCTTCCATTGCAGCCACCAGTTGGGTTGCCGCTGAAATATTTGTATAGGGAGGAAACAAACGTCCTTCCTGGTGCGCCTGTGTGTTCACAACAAGAACATCAAAAACCGACGGAAGTTTTTCGTACGCCTCGATATAACAAAACAGCCTTATGTACACAAAGTTCTTTCAGAAGCAGTCCGAAGTCACAACAACACACGGATGGCGTGGGCCATCGCATCAATATGTGCGAAGCAGTTACGCCCGCACCACTTCAAGCCAAACAAGAGGAAAAAATATCAGGTGTAAAAAATCCATGTATTCGTTTATGTGTTAGGGGACAAAAATGTCTCGCTTTAATAGACACAGGGGCAAATGTCTCTTGTATGTCCGCGAGTTTAGCAAAAAAATTAAATCTGCCATATGGAGCCAGTGTTCCATATAGCAGAGATAAAATTCAATCTGTTACAGGGTCCACACTAAAAGTCGTTGGTGAGGCGAGAGTAAATCTCCTCATTAATGAAAGGGTCTTCCCCAACGACATGGTGATTGTAAATAATATTGGTTACGAAATGATCCTGGGGCAGGATTTCCTTAATAAATATGATGTAGTTATTTACTGTAAAAAGGGTTATTTGTGTATAGATAAAAAGTTTTTTGTAAATTTTAATTTAAATCGCTTTAGACAGTTTGAAAATAATAGAGATAGTTGCCATAATAACATGCGCAATATATGTAATATTATAAAACGAGCTGACATAAAGTCTTCGTATTCATTGACTGCGATGTCAAAAATGAATACGAAGAAAAATATAGAAACTAATATATTTAATTTCAGAGAAAATAAGAGTGATCGCAATAATTCATACGAATTATGTAGAAGTAAAAATGATATGAAAAAGGGGTGCGCGGACACGCGAAAGAATGAAAATGTTGTTACAAAATGTGATGAAGGGTGTAGATTTATGTCATTAGTTTGTCATTCATATAACACTAGCAAACAATCAACCACTAAAGTTTCACCATATATGATGATGTACGCTAGGGAACCGATGTTCCAAAGCGACATGGGGGTAAATAGGGATAGTCAAAGCCGAGAAGTAAATTATGCCGAGAGACATAATTTACAAGGTGCGTTAGTTCGGAAGGCAGTACAAAACATTAGGAGGGCACAAGTTAGGCAAAAGAGATATTTTGACAAAAGGGCTAAAGTAAAGGACTTTTCACCGGGACAATTAGTATTAGTTTATACACCAAGACGGGTGGACAATAGGAGTTTGAAATTATGTAGGTTATATAAAGGGCCGTTCAGAATAGTGGAAAGAATATCTAATGTAAATTATGTAATTACGAAGTTAAGCAATAGGAGATATAGAGATATTGTACATATAAATAGGTTGAAGGCATTTCATGTACGTATGTAAAAAATGTATAGTGTACTTATAGTCATTCATTGTAATAAAAATTGTTACATGTTAGACCATTACTTTTGTTTGGGCTTATGTATGAGAATACTAATACTTGTATTTGTTTCATGTAATATGACGGGGCTCAACCAATGCTGTGATGATGGACCGAAGCTAAAAGAAAAAAGATGACCAAAAGAATATTAAATGAAGAAATGTCATATTTCATGTATTCCTCTCAAGTTCTTCTATTTAATAATAAACTTATGAATACAATGTATACTAGGGGCAGAGCCGCCTTAGTATGAAGTCGTAAGAGTCAGTATAGGTTAAGGGTTGCAAGTCTTTTGAAGGAGAGTTCAACTTTGTAGTACGACATAGTCGACACAAAGGATATCTGTATAGGATATACATGAACTCGGATAGTTATGGGAGAAATTATAATGATGGTATTAATATGATTCATAGTAAGGAATATTTATGATCGTGGTATGTATATATATTGGGGCGAGCTCGATGTTGAGAGGAAGTAATACTTCAATCTTTTTTCTTTTGGTCCACCAGAGAAAAGAAGTTTGAATTGTTATGCCTTTCCATCTCTTATTATCTCTTATACAGCTAGAGCCCTTCAGGCTAAATTGTAATAAAATAAAAATGTTTGCGGTAGGATAGGTTAGGTGAGGGGACTGTGGTCTGTCTTTTAGAGGGGTTTTGGGAGACCAAAGTTTGTGCCATGGTGTGGTGGTAAATGAACAGAACCACACATGGGGCAAACTATCTTTTAGGAAAAGACAGTCCCACCAAAATGTACCTTCCCCTCGTAGGTATGGCAATCAGGATAGGGATAGGTAGGCCATATGAAAGGAGACAAATGCCCCACCAGTTTCAGCTGCTCCCACCTTGGGGGGTAGCTGATGTAACACCTTTATGGTGTTACATACGAACTGGCCATTTTGTCGACTTTCAAATGTAGAACTGTTTAGTATGTAGAGAAAGAATAAATTGTTTTTAGAATAGGAGTATCTTTTAAGATTTGACGTAAGATAGACGTCTCTGAAAATAAACGAAGATATATACGAAAAGTCTAATTTCTTAAAGAATCCCAAAAGTTCCTGCTACTAATTAGTACCTCAAGCAGCCAAGCGAGTACCAAGAAGGTTCCCTGAATAAAAAAGGGATATCGTCGGCAAAGTAACACGTCCGGCACGTAGTACGCTGGGCGGCGTTACACTACCATAGTATTGCATTGTCACTGAGCTTTCACAAGTCTAACAAGTTTTTGTAAAAACGGATATCAGAAAGTCGTTAAAAAGTGGCTTGCAATATTTAGAAAATCTGTTATATACATACGAAAATTGCCACTTAAATAGATGCTGATGATCTTCGAATGAACACCTTAAAGTATCAGGTCAAGGTTACTATGTTATTGCAATACCAATAAAGTAACAGAATACAAAATTTAGTATTGATAAAGCCCTTACAATTTGCTTAATTCCTTTCATCAATTTAAAAAGAACTGGTGATGTTAAACATGCTGAACAGATTTATTTGAATTATACCTAAGAACCATCTCGCAAAACAGAGCTTTCAATTTAAAAAAAACTGCAAGCAAATCAGAACATCCGCCAGGGCGCTACGATGCCACGGACAGACACACAGATACACTGCTAAAACTACCCTTATAACACCCTTCGTTTTACGTCAAGGGCTAATAAAACAATTGAAAATAAATACCAATACGTTATATGAAATGTAACTTAAAGGGTAAGTACCCTACGCAACGCGCGGATATGTAGGAATATAATAATGTATGCAAGCCCTGTCGTTAATTTTGACATTCGATTAGATTTAACTAAATTTAGAACTTTTAGATAAATTCCAAAATCTAATCAGCTCTTTTTTTAAAAAAGCGTACTTTTCACTTATATACTCGTACATAAAGGACATGATTACAATATTTAGAAGGTTCTATGTCCAAGATAGTGGCATTGATTTGTACAGACATGTCGCATTCTAAACTTTACCAGGTTTTAGCGTGTCGCAATTTCTCCATATTTTAAGACGACCGTCAACTGAAATCCACTTGAATACAAAATGACATGCAAACGAGTTTAAGAGATATGGTTGACAAATACCTCACACGCTTTCGCATTAACAACACTTATTGAGACTGGATTGGAACGATTAAATTGGAATGTATTTATATTTTGGTATTTCACCATCAGTGGCCACCCAATTGCCAAATCACTTTCTATATAATTTATAAAAATAGACTAAATTAAATGAAATGAAATTTACTTGCTTACAACATGGTGCAATATACGTTTAGGTAAAAAATTAACAATTACGCGTATTCTATAAAGTGACATGTATAAAAATAGAATTTAAAAATGTTGGCTTATCAATAAGGATCTCCTATCCTCACCGTTAACATCTGTGTCATCTGCAGGCGATGGCTGTATTTTTCGATGAGGAGATCCGGCTGTGTGCTAGTTATCTAACGTTTTAAAAAACATTAATATTTCGCGATTTGGCAGAACAACCATGGAATAACTGCATTCACACACATAAACATCGATTGGCCACAGAGCTAATCACGTTTTATAGATCTATTACCAGTCGGCGACGCACTGCTGCACACACCATGTCGCAACCGGACTAGAAATGATCTACACGCCTGCAATAAAACTGCAGCAGTTGACTCGTTATAACTTTTATAATACATTTCATTCGTTGATAATAAATTAATAATAAATTTATTTATTTCCATTAACCATGATTTTAAATACATTGACGTATATTCCTTATTTCTTTTATTTACTTATACATGCACAGATTCACTGATAAAATTATTATTGAAGGTTACTATAGTTAATGGTCATAATATGTAACCCACAAAAATATTATCAAGAGAATATAGCTTAACTACATAGTGAGCCACAACGAAATTGGTGTATTAATATTCAAACATTTAGTTACCGCTTCAGTAAATTGTCTTTCTGTTTGCAAGCAATGACCTGTGAATGAATGGCCTCTTTCTGTACGTATGTACAATATTTTACCAGTCAACCTGTATACTTTATTAGCTTTCCCAAATCATCAGATTGAATGTTTACGAGAGTGTGTATCAAACTTACCGTGCACCTACGTCATCGCAGCAATTCGGATTCCACCTCAATCACTTAAAACACTTAAACCAAGTCGTCTAGCTAAGGGCCGTTATGCAATGCATACGATCCGATTCCGTGACATTATGTTCCGAAAATATCGCAGTAGATTTATATGGAAGGAAACGCACTACATCGTCTGAGTTCTGTCATTGGATGGGGAATATTGACGGGCCGGACTAACCACAGTAAAAAATTTGGAAATACTTAAAACGCAGCAAAGCAATAGCAATGCCAAAAGTTGATGTCAATTGAACTCACTATGAACTATGTAAACGCTCTGTTCTGCACAAATGTGCTTTGTTATGGAAATCTTAAATATTTTTAAATTCATATTTTCACGGACTGGTGGAAATAGTACGAAAAGCAATATCTGATGTCGGTCCTTGTTTCCTGCACTTGTATTTTCTCAGATGCAGACTGGATGGATCAATGCGCCACCGCTACGACACCTAACGGTGCAAAAATTAAGGTCAATATTAATTCCCCCCGTATTGGTCCGGGCTCCTTTGAAGAATAGACTTCCTGCCGTTCAGGCAGGTCGTAAAAGAAGACCGATCGGCTATACGTGTTACTACCATCGTAACCATTAGACGGTAGAGTTCCGATACGTTTCGCCCAGGTACATGGCACCACCGTCTTACCTATTACTGCCTCAACATTGTCAAGGCTTATCATTGTCGTGTTCCGGTTTGGAGGGCAAGATAGTCGGTAGATTTATACATTTGGCATTACCATCCCGCCACACAACGATTTATACGGTACGCCAACATTAACATCTAAGAGTCTATAGGCGATGGTTTCTCTTTCGATCAGGAGAGCCATCTGACTGTCTAAAAATAGACTTTTGAGTTCGTAGAGCTTTTAAACATATTGTTCGATTCTGATTTTTTGACTGGCATTCAACGCAGTCTTTTAGCTCTAAATATGTTGCCTCTGTTACCTAACCGATTAATGAAAAAATCTCGAGGGGATGTTAAAGAATCCAACCATTTTTGTCAACGATGATTCCCGAAATAATCAGTCGATTTTGATTCGATTAATGCTATTCTACACAATTTTTCAAGGACAAAGGCTGACTAGAGTTTTTTAACATTTTCTCTTTAGTATAAAAGTTGTTTTGAAAATCTGAAGTAAATTTCTTGAAAACAACACTTTTAAAATATTTTGAAAGCTGAAATTTTGAAGACTTGAATCGGTTTCAATCTTACAAACAGAAAAGTTAACTAAGTACTTAAATACAATAAACAGAATGTTGAAAATCGATTAGTTAGACAGTTTCTAAGTTATGTTATAACTCTAATTAAAATTATTTGTCAACGATGAACTCTCCAACAAATTAATCGATATTGATTAAATTTATAAGAATCGTCGCCATTTTACAAAAAGAAGAGCTGATTAGATTTTAGAATCAATCGACACCTTAGTCATGAAATTATTCACAATATAAATGTTGTACAGTCGCGGGGACTTTTGAGTGTTGTTAATTTCCACAATCTGCTAAATTGAATCGAATCAGTTTATTTATTTCATAATATATTTAAATTTGGCGGAACTACAACGAATACCGTCAATCGCGTTTCGATTAATTGAACCGTTGAAAATTTATGAGAGGTTAGCATAGCATAGCAAAGAAATCATCAACTTCGCCTAGTGCGAAATTTATAATATTTTTTTCCGACATAAATTCCACACCCATTGCTTCAGATTATTTCCTTTCCTCTTGACATACGCGTCCAATAAAAGAGTTCAACGAGCGCAACGCACGCCCTGTGTAGTGTGTACCTAGCACCTAATGCATATTATAAATGGTTCACCTCAAAGTAATTATTAGATACGAATGTGATAAGCCCGCTGTGCTTCTACCACATATACCTGCCCGTTACATATCGAACTGTTTATGTTTTGTTAATGAGGTGAGCGTCACTCACTAGAATAGCACGCACATTACATGGACAATCATATTATTTCACTTTCACTCGCATTTAACACCTCAGCAAGGTAACGTCTTAGCTTTGCAAATAATAATATACATATACTTATTTATACTAAACTTTGTAAAATATTCTTATAAATAGTCAAACATGGTTGTCTCGTTAAAACTTTCCATCAGACAGTTCCAGTCCCTACGTCCAGGCTACATCGTGAGATCAGTTGGATGGTACCATAGTATTGCATCGTCACTGAGTTTACACAAGTCTGCCAAGTTTTAGTGCAAAAGGATATCAGGTCGTTAAAAAGTGGCTTGCAATATTTAGAAAATCTGTTATTTACATACGAAAATTGCCATTTAAACAGATGCTGGATTTTCGAATGAGGATCTTCCAATATCAGGTCAGTTACCATATAATTGCAATATCAATAAAATAACAGAATACAAAATTCAGTATCGAAAAAGCCTTTACAAGTTATTTAAATAAATAAATAAATAAATATTCACGGGACAAATTACACTGACTGGTCTAACCCCAAAGTAAGCAAATTATTTGCTTGTGTTATGGGTGTTAGTCAACGATACTAATACACAGAAATACATGTATAAATACTTTTACATACATAATAAACACCCGAACCCGGAAATACAAACATTTATGCTCATTACACAAATGCTTGTCCCCGTCGGGGATCGAACCCGAGCCCCGTTGCTTGCGTAGTCAAGTTCGCTAACCACTCGACCAACGGGGCGGTTAATTCTTTTCATCAATTTAAAAATAGCTGCTGATCTTGAAACGGTTAATTAATATGAATAGTAGCTTCGTAGTTATGATTCAATATTAGTTGAATCAATGAATCTTACCGTCTCGCAAAAAACCGCAACCAAATCAGACCGTCCACCTGGGCGCTACGATGCCACGGACAGACTCACAGATACACACCTGAAATTTATAATACCCCTCGTTTTTGCGTCGAAGCAGGGGCGTAGCTACCATCGTATCTGCCGTATTAATTACACAGGGCGCCGGGCTACGGGGCTTGTATTTTTTCAGTTTCCAGATAAAAACAAGGTTTTCCGGCATTCTAGGGTAACGATTGACGATAGGCTGGCCACCTATCATAAGCAACAATTTATAAAAACTTCCCAAATGGCAAAAGCCCGAAAAGGCAATTTCTCTTTCTTTAAAAAAAAGGGCACAGAAATCGTATATTTAATTTGAATTCTTTGTCAATTTTTTGGAAAAAGTGACAGATAATATATTTTTTATACGGGGCCCCGCTAAGACACGCTACGCCACTGGTCGGAGGGTGATAAAAATGGAACTAAAAAATAGGTGAAGTTGCTCCCGCGTGCGTTCGGCAATCCGCTCAGTAAAACTAAATACATTAGGTATATATTTTTTTCAACTATTAAATGTAAATATCAAATAAATTAGTAAAGTGCGTATCGGACTACGCGCAATGTAATGTTCCAAAACTGGCCATCACAGTAATGCGAACTAAGAAAAAGGCTTTTGTAGTTTCATACTGTGAACATTTAAACTAATCAATGTCAATGACAAATATATATCCGCACCACAGGTTCACCGCCTACAAAAACTTCTGTAAGTATATTTTATAAGTTAGTCGGATATTACTTAGAAACGTGTAAAGCCTTCTAAGCCGTGATAGTTTTCCCTTTAACTTCATTGTATTTACTACTACCATGATTTCTTTCCACTCCCAAAACCAACTGTTTAGCCTGCAGGGGGGGAGGGGGGGACACTTGACTCTAACAAAAATTAGCAATTTAAAGCTTAATATTTTAATTGAAAATTCGAGTCCCTTAATTGAAAATTCGTTTTTACAAACCAACAATATTTTTTAAAAACCTATCCAACGATACCCCGCACGATGCGGAACATGAGACAAAATTAACATCCCCAATTTACATGTAGGAGTGCTACATGTAAATTGTGGATGATTTTTATATTTCGAATGGCAGCCAACGCAATTTTTGAGCTTTAAAATGTTTTCGTAGCTACATAATAATCTATCGAAGTAATACAAATTTTTTTTTTCAAAATTTTTAAATTGAGAGTTATTCTAAATGAAACTACCGATTTAGATCCAATTTATGTTATTCAACGCAGAATTTTAGACAAAAAAAGCTGATTAAATTTTTAAGGTATTCGGTATATTATCCTGAAAGTTATTTTAAAAATATTAATTTAGTTCTCTGTAACCAACAAAACATTATTTTGACCACGCAGTTGGTCGAGTGGTTTGCCTAGTCGCTCGCCATTCGAGGTTAGCGACCGTGACTAGACAATTGACGGGGCTCGAGTTCGATCCCCGACGGGGACAAGCATTTATGTGATGAGCATAAATGTTTGTATTTCCGGGTTTGATTGTTTATTAAATATATTCCAGTATTTATACATGTATTTGTATGTATTAGTATCATTGACTGACACCCATAAATATTTATTTATTATTTATTTATTTGTTTATTATTATAGTTACAGCTTTTTAAATATAACAATATTTAAACAGCTGTAACTTTTGAAAACTTGATACGATTTTGATTTTTGAAACTGCATTTAACGTTGTTTTTTAAGTACTAAAATATTGTAGAAGGTCAAAAAATTATTGGTTAAAAATCTCGAAGTTATATCAAAAAATACTTTTTTCTAAATTTTTGTCAACGATAAATTCTTAACGGATAAACCGATTTTGATGCAATGTATGCATTGAACGCAGTTTTTTGAAGAATAGAGTTGATTAGATTTTATACTTAACTAGCGGCCCGTTATTTGCTTCGCTACGTATCGCCATTTATTGAATTATTTGTTACAAAAAATGTGATAAATGAAGAACCGCTCTACCGATTTTGTGCAAACTTCACACAAACCATCTACTACATAGTCCAAACAATGCCTAAACATTTGGTTTGGATAGGTGAGCCCGTTCTTGATTTATAAAATTACAACGAAAAGTGGCATTGATTGTTATATATAGATAGGAACACTTGCATTAATCTGGAAGTTATATTAAAAATATACTGTCTCACCAAACATTTTTTGGATTTTTTAAAAATTTCTCAAAATCTGCTGGACAAAAGTTTTAGGAAGTCTAATAGCCAATTGCACCAACATTGTCTTAGCTTAGGAAAGCCCTAAATAGTAGGCTGTCACTTTTTGTCTTAAATGAAAAGAATGAGACAGCATGTCATTAAAGACTGTCCTATGTTAAGGCAAGGTTGGTGCAATCGGCCATTAGTCGAACAGAATCCAATCGAATGCCATCAACCGCGTCTCGGTCGGTCAAGCCGTTCAAGTTATGATGAGATATTTACATACACACACACATACAAACCCACATACATACATACAAACATACTGACGTCATCGTGAAAATAGTCGGAAGAGGTTCCTAGGACCTCAAAACGTGGACATCTAGTGAAAACTCGATTTTAGAAAATCAGAGCAAAATCAGTTAATTCCTTATCTACGTTCGTAGCGTGAAGCTAAAAATATCTGTTAACTATTATCACAATAATTAGAAACACCTCGGACATTTGTAAAATAGATTCATGGTGTGACTATTTTATTATTTTAAAACCGGTTAACGTACAATTTTTAAATCTATGTTCAACTCTACAGACACCATAAACATGTTTTAGTTTCAAAAACATTTTTTAAAACACAATTCAAATCAGATAATAAATCAGAACGTCACAGGTACTACTACCAAACGAACATAGCTCATCTAATATGGTCACTTAAAATACTTATTAATTGATAATCAGATAACTATCATTTCTTTGAAGTCAGGGTTTTAATATGGATTTATCTGTATATCTTCTTTCCCAATTCTCAATGGAGACTTTTTTATTTCACTTTAATAAAATATTTTTTGTCTTAACCTGTCTTTGATATGTGGCTTTTTAAATAAAATCTTTGTAACGGTCCTGAATTTGTATTTTATTTATACCATAAGATAGCAATCAAGCAGATGGGTCTTCTGATAGAAGACAGAGAGAGAAGAGTCAACTATCGCCTATAGACACCAAAGGTGTTAATGGTGCGCTGCTATCTTGTGGCGAGGTCTAATGCCACATGCATAATTTTACCGGTCACCTTATCCTCCAAACCGGAAATGACAGTGACAAGCACTGACGCTATTGTAGCAGGAATAGGTAAAGCGGTGCTACCAGACCCGGGCGAGACAAAGGAGAACTCTACCACCTAGTAGCCACGATGGTAGTGACTCGTATAGTCAATCGGTCGCCTTATCGCCTGGCCGAACGGCAGTTGACCTATTCTTCAAAGGAGTCCAGGACCAACGCGGGGTAAAAGTTCCAAAGTGTAATCCTAATTTTCAGTATAAGTAGGTATTAAAGCTGGTTTTCTAGCAGGAGTCCTTAGACATGTTTTTCAGTTCGACATTTTCAAGGTCATATGCTCTCCTCTACTTGAAAGAAATTAAGTAACTAGTACAGGTCTGATGTTATTACAAGAACATGGTAACTTTGAGTTAAGGCTGCAGGATACGTGTTCGTGGCTACTTCCGTGTTTTGCTCTTTACTGTGCATCTCTTTCGTGTGCATCATACACGAGACAGGAAGGCGGACTTTTATGTTAGGGGATTTTTAAATATTAATTTAGAATTATTTCATATGATAGCAAACAAGCAGATGTTTTTCCTGTAAAACAGTATACTTACAGTGAACGATGTACATTATTCACTGTGATCATTGATCTTTGGTATCTATAGGCGATTGTTACCTAATAACAATGACATAAAAAGTCATGAGATGCAATGAAATTAAATCTAAGTGTATAAAAGATGGTGTCGGTCAACAGAAGAAGGCCAATTGACGCCTTTTCGATAGCACTACTAATTTGTTACAAACAAAACCAATAACTGTAAATCCAGAACAATAAAAATTAATTACTGCACACTTTAAATGTAAATGAGACGAAACTGTCCAAATAAGTGGAAGAACAATGTTTTGTGCGGCAGCACGCATCAATGTAGATGTAGCCGCGGCAATAACAATAAAAGATAATTGTCAACTTAATGTTTTTGAGCACGTTACATCGATCAGGAGAAAGAGTTCACAGAACACGTGTAAAACAAGCCCGGCCGTCACCACACTGCGTGTGAACGCCGGCCGTTTGCCGCGGCGGTGGCGGTGCGGCCACGGCGCGGTTACGGCGCGGCCCTTATTACGGTCGTACAGACCAAACGTATCATTCACTTGATTTAAGAGTTAATCAATTAAGTCTGATTTAAAAAACACGATCCGAACTCTACTTATTGCTTATGATAATGTGCGAACCCTTACTTAAGATAAACAAAACGAGCTCGGACTCCGCCGCTGAGCATGACAAAGTGTTACATTCTTACTAATTCCTTTCATTAATAATCAGGTATTTGCAAATTAGTCATCAGTAAAATGCAAAACCATTAGCAAATGTTTGCTTTTAAAACTTCGGTCCCTTTGGTCATATTTACAGCAATACCTAAATCATATTATTGAAATGTATTTAGATAAAATCACATATTATAATTGGCAGTCTGAATTCTTTGGATTCAGAATTTCTGCTATCGCTACACGGAACACATCAAATAACTTACCTTATCATGTAGATGACAAGCGTGCAGGCATATTTACTGTTTGAAGATGACACTTCACTTTTATTCATTGTGAAAAGGCTAGCTAAAAATTGCAAAGTGAATAGTGTGAAATGACAAATGTCCGCGTTACGGATCCGGTAGTAGTTATAAAATTGTTTGTCCTTAAAAGAGCCCGTAAAGAAGAATACGACTTACATTTTCTCAGTATATTTTAATACTCCTCTCAGTTTA
This sequence comes from Apodemia mormo, assembly GCA_036924255.1. Classification (NCBI taxonomy): domain Eukaryota; kingdom Metazoa; phylum Arthropoda; class Insecta; order Lepidoptera; family Riodinidae; genus Apodemia; species Apodemia mormo. Next base: position 45,806,693 of record JAUPFN010000007.1, read on the forward strand.
TCATTCATTTTAAAATTTAAAGGAAAACATAAGCTATATAGTGGATTCATCGTCAATTCCTCATTCAAAATATCTTAAACCTGGTACTGATACCAGCAGAGACACTACGTAAACAGTCCATCGGTAGGACTATGGCTCGTCGCGCAGGACTGAATTGCTATCTCGTATGTTTTATTATTGTATCGATATTTTTGATACTATTCACTACACCTTTTTTGGACCGTCTTATAAAACCTCGCAAATAATATACTCGTACATCTTATGTAGCAACTATTTGACAGTCTCCTGATTAAATGACTTGTTGGGCCACGTAAACTGTTTTCAAATAACATAGGACAGCAAATCTTTTATATTATTTTAAGGTACATAATAAGACTAGATAAATAAAAAACTAAATACGTAAAGCGGTGGGACCGAACCCAGTCGAAACGTTTCAGAACTTAACCTCCTAGTAGCAACGATGGTAGTAGCAACCTTGGCGAAGCGCTCGCCTCGCAGATGACTGTTCTCCAGAGAAGCAAGGACCAGCGCGAACTCAAATTAAACATTGTTTTGACATTTCGTCATTCAGATGACGCGTTAGGCAGTTAAAAGAAAATAAAGTGCTATTGAAAAGCAAAAGAAATACCTCTGTATACAGTGTGTAAGGGACGCTCTACTGAAAAATTCAGTAAACATGCCGGTCACGCGTTCTAATCATGACGGCAATTTCTTATTTTATGGGAAATGCCATATTTAAGTTTGATTATTTTTTTCATATTTTCACGCCAATCGTAAAGCGTACGTTGCTCCGACTCGTCGCCCAAGTGAAACTCTTAAACTCAAAAAATGTTTATGTAATACGTGACGTATAATACGTTGCTTATTTTACGTATTTCCTTAAATTTAATCACTTTTTTAGAATAAGTACTGTAAAGGAATAAATCAATTTATACAAAGTTAAGATCAAAATGTCCACAAAAAAATCAAAAATTTCTCACACAAAATATTTCCAGCGGGTTTCATCTCAGAATCATGCTCTAAGTCTATGGCTTCGACTTTCAGTAGACCGTGCCCTACACGCTGTATAAGTAAACTTACTTTATTACTTTTCTATATTATAAGGGCAAAGAAGCAGATGACTCTCATGACGGAAAAAGAAAACCAACGCCTACAGACACCAAAGATGTTGGTGGTGCGTTGCTATCCATGTAGCGGTATGATAATGACACAAGCATAATATGTTAACTGGCAACTTAACCCTCCAAATCGGAACACATCCGTGACAAGAATTAAACAAAAATGTGAGGATGTGATTCAAAAGCTGAGTGAGACGTTGCTGCTAACCAGTAATCACTAGTCAAGATGGTAGGAAATGTCTGCCAGAATATCACCAGATATTCTCTCTATTCTATTATTCTACGATTATTCAAAGAGGGCCCGGATCATCTTATTTTGAAATACAAAACATTTACGATACTTGTAATAAAAATATACAATGGTACCATAATATGACGATCTTAGCTGCGTTCTGTTGCCAGTTGCCACTATCTTGCAAACCAGCTGAGGTCGTAAGAGTAAAAGAAACATGGCAAGAAACAAGCTACAATTGCATCAAAACACATCTATTAATAAGAGCCTTAGAGAATAAAAACGACGATAGAACATTTTTTTTATATCATAGGATAGCAAACAAGCATGGTTGGATGGTGGATGACAAGGTTGGCTCTCCTGATGCAAAGAGATAGTCATCGCCTATAAACATCAAAGATGTTAATAGTGCATTGATATCTTTGTGATAGGATCTTAATGCCACATGCATAAGTTTATCGGTTACACATCCTTCAAACCAGAAGGGCAGTGACAATCACTGACCCTATTGCGTCGCAGACCCGGGCGAGACAATACAGAACTCTACACCGAGTAGCCACGATGGTAGAGACTCGCATAGCTCATCACCTCTCACGAACTGCCTGGCAGAACGGCACATGATCTATTCTTCAAGGGGAGCCGGATACGCGGTATATTTAAAAAAAATGTTGGTGCAGTTTGATGAAAACAACGCTAATTTAAACCGTCATAAGAATAAAACACTATTGTTAAATCATTTTATTAATCGAGACTACAACCCTTAACTCAACCAAAATATGGCACTGCCTAATCATTTTAGTGTTCTAGCACATATCCAACGCCGGGGAAAATCTCAAAAACTGCTAATACGACAGGATTCGATACGCAACCCCGACTACCTACCTGCCAGCATCTCCTTATGAGATTTCCTGTTCAATCTCGATTACTAAATATTTGTATTAACCAACAAAAGAAACTCATGCGTTCATTAAAAGGTATCATGTAAGTGTGGAGATCATTACTCGTTTCCTTACCGACTGAACTCACGGAGCCATTGCAATGCACTTCAATTATACGCAAATGGGTATAAATAAACATCTACTTATTGTCCTTAATAGTGATTTTCCTACGAGTTTGTAACGGCGGAGGAATGTGGAACGGCATAATTTATTTGATATACCTATACGTACATTATTACATCGCACCTACCTATATTATATCTACTTGTGACGGCATACTCGCATTATTGTGATATGTACAACTCACCACCTGTGCCACTATTGTGACAATAGTGACACGTTTACCGTTTGTTGGACTGTCGAATACAATAGAATCTTGAGGTACATATTTGTTGAGTTAGCCCCAGCGTCGGACCGTGCTCCTTTGAACAATAGACCGTCCGCAGTCCTGCCAGCCAGCTCATAATAAAATTGCGAACGATCAGCTATACAGTTCCGCATCGTCTCGCCTTACCTATTCCCGCCGCAATAGCGTCAGTGCTAGTCATTATCGTGTTCCGCTTCGGAGGGTGAGGTAGCCGGTAGAATTACGCATGTGTCATTTTCATTTCGCCACACGGATAGCAACGCACCAATAAAATCTTTGGTGTCTACAGGCGTTGGTTTCCCTTTACGTCAAGAGACCCATTTGCTTATTTGCTATCTTATGATATATAAAACCGGCCAAGTGCGAGTCGGGCTCGCACATAAGGGGTTCCGTACCATCATTTGTAAAAAAAATTTAAGCGTCTACCTGTTACCGTTATTAATATTGAGCAAAAAAAATACGAAAAAAACACATTCGTTGTATGGGGACCTCCATTAATATTTTTCATTTTTTAAATTTTAGTATTTGTTGTTACAGCGGCAACGGAAACAAATAATTTGTAAAAACAGCTTTTTAACTATAATGGATTATGAGATACAGCCTGGTGACAGACAGACAGACTTAGTAATAGGGTTCTGTTTTACGTTGTGGGTACGGAACCCTAAAACAAAAAAAATTAAGCATTAGCTACGTTCACTTTGGCAGAGTTCAGACTTTTAAAAACGTGTTGCGTAGCTTGCTCATATTTACAATTTAATATGGAAATAGCTCTTAAAGGGGAAGGAACTTTAACAAGAATCGAAATGAACGCAGTAAAGACTATTACATCGTGAAGATGCTTTTATAAGCGAAGTCGGTAATTTAGTCTATATCTATAGCGAAATAAAAGCGCAAGTGCGTTATAAACTAGTTTCAAGTATGTAATAATAATGGAATTTCACTCAGTACAAATTCTGTAATTGAAAGTGTAAAATCTAATATGAACCCAGCTTTCAAGATGCATATATTGATGGTGAACTTTTCTTTTAGACAACACTCTAAAGGGTCGCGTGGTCACGGTCGGCCGTCACCACCATCGCGCTAGATGCTATCGCTGTCCGCCACCTGCCGCGCGACTGTCAGGTCACCAGCGCCAGTCCCTGCCGCCAACACTATTCCACAAGGTGCGCCCTGATTTTCACCAAACACTACTCTCCTAAATTAATACATTTACGACAGTTTCATTGATTTAATTATCAAGATAACTTCAACAAGATTAAGATTTGATTAATTATTTATGTAAATCGCCGTGGTTATAAAATACGAAGCTATTAATATGGAATTATTTATTATTATTAGTAAATTTTACGAAGACACAATATTTTGAATAGCTACTTAATGTGAAATTACATTTTAAAATAAAAAAATATTGTTATCTTTATTGCTTATTCAACATTGTAAACTATTCCTTAATTACAAGCGGGTTAATGAGGTTAACAATATGTCTACTGGATGTGGAATATTATTTTCTTATTTAATTAATGTTTTATTCTATAGTTAATAATTATTATACCTAGTACCTACTATTTTCTTTACGATTTAAATAAATTGGATTCTACAAACTCCAATTAATATTCTACTTAAGAAAGAAAAAAGAAAACTACCAATCCCGAAAACCCAATAATTTTGGCCAACGAAACACGCACACACGACACACCTTCACACGCGATACCGTCACCGCCGGCGACAAACAATTGTATTTTTCCTATCAGCGAATCGAGATCACGGTCAAAGATCAGTTTAAGGACAGAACAATGCCACTAATCCTCCCATTGCAAATCACGACCCCGCCCTAAGCCTAGATTCGGTCTCACAGGAGAAACCCGTAGGGCATACAGCCCCCCGAATTTAAACACTGGTTGAGCGCTCTGCTCGTCCACGCGTCCAGTGAAGCTCTAAAGACCCTTAAGGCCAGCAGCGATTCAGTTATTCCGAAAAAAAACGTAGTTAACTATTGATCCTCATTACTGTTACTGTTACTGACATTTATTTATAAACGCCAGATTGTATGTGGAACAAATAAAATAAAGAAACCGAATTATTGAGGTACGTCTGTAATGTGTCCAGGTGTCCGAGTGGAGCTCCTCGGTTTGGAGACACCGTCGTTATCCCCTAACCCTCAGACAAGCAGTTAATAATATGCACGTTCTGACGACATTGTAAATTGCTGCATGCTGACTTTGATTCAAATTTTAGTTTGAAAAAAGGTATAAGATTATATATAATGCTGATGCCTATTCCATTTCCACTTCCAGCTTTAGAGTTTTAAAATCACTTTTGTTTTGTCGACTTCACAGCAATACACTGAAGACGTTAAGTCAAAATAATATTCAAATAATTCAGCTATAAAACGCTTATGCAAACATTGCCGTTCGTGTTTTGTTCATGGCATAAATTATTTAAACCACATTTAATCTTATATTTTATCTAGGTGGTAGAGTTCTGCATCAGCTCGACCGGGTCTGGTACCGGTTACCTATTCCTGCCGCAATAGCGTTAGTGCTTGTCACTGTCGTGTTCTGGTTTGGAGGGTAAGGTAGCCGGTAAACTTATGCATGTGGACCTCGCCACAAGATAGCAACGCACCATTAACATCTTTGGTGTCTATAGGCGACCCATCAGGAGACCCATCTGCTTGTTTGCTATCTTATAATATAAAAAAAATCTGACCATACCAGTTTCAAATTGTTTATTAAATGTACTAAATATGTATATGTACCCGACAAAGGTTGATAAAACAACATACCTCAGATATATATTTAATGAACTAAATAATTGTCTACAAGCAGGCAATGTGTGAGGTCGACTTGATATTACGAGGAAGAATTACTAAAGAAATGGTTATTTTTTTATAAAAATAGAAAATATTGATAGTGACGTAAGTATAAAAGTGACGTCGCTAAAAATTTAGGTCAGTTTTTGTGATGCACTCGATGCAAAGATTTTTATAGGTCCTGTAGATATATTATTGGAGATTTGAAAAGATACAAATTTATTAAAAAATAAATGCTTATATGTTACTTAGTGATAGAGGACCTTCCTTTTTCTACTGAAAGATTTTTAAAAAGCGATCCAGTTATGAGTTAAAGTATTACAAATTTTGATGCAAACTAAAAATCTCTCTTTATAAGTGTAAAATAGCATATTTCACAAAGACAGAGCCATTTCACGAAATTGCCCAACTGAGGACATTTAATATTATTTATACTATATACATACGGAACTAACCGCCCTATTGGTCGAGTGGTTAGCGACCACAACTACACGATCAACGAGGCTCGGGTTCGATTGCCGACAGGGACAAACGATTGCGTGATGAGCATACATGTTTGTATTTCCGGGTTTGAGTGTTTATTAAATATAATAATACGTCTTTAGCTATGAAATTGCCGTTTTTCATGAAATAAATGAAACGTATTTTTTTTCTATATTTTTTATTTCTATTAATAAAAGTAATCACCCATGCAAGCAATACATCTTTGCCAACGCATTGGTAGCTTATTGATGCCCTTCTTGAAAAATCAGCTAGATGGGAGGCAACAAATTCAAAGGCATTTTGTATTGCCTCTCGGGTATTGAATTTTATATATATATATATATATATATATATATATATATATATATATATATATATATATATATATATATATATATATATATATATATATATATATATATATATATATATATATATATATATATATATATAGTGGTAGTATAATAATAGTGGTAGTGGTAGTATAATAGTGGGCTTGCAAAGATGCAACTAGCTCTCCTGATGAAAAGAAATAACCATCATCTATAGACCAAAAAGATGTTGATGACGTGATGCCGTGTCTGGTGGAGTGTGATGACACACGCAAACGAATGTAACAAGCACTGACGCTATTGCGGCAGAAATAGCTAAAGCGAGAAAGAAGAGACGTCGTACAATTCTACCACCTAGTAGTCACGATGGTAGTGACACGTACAGACAATTGTTCTGCAATTGCGAACTGCCTGGCAGAATTCCAGATGGTCCATTCTTTTGACAGGGCCTTTACCAATACAGGACCAGTTAGTAACCCCTAAATCACATAAACATAAATATCTAAATTACGTTAGATTTACTTGCTCGCTATCATCAAGTCTGAACAAAATGCTACGCTTGCTTTTAAAGTGGTATCTATAATATTGACTTAGCAAGTCCGTTATTGCAGCGTATATACTAATTGTACTTGTATCTACCAGATATGGACACGGTTGTCAAATGTAAAATGAAACAGAAAATTAAATGCACTCAAACAGCGAGGGATCGATGTATGCTGAAGATTGGAAAAGTACACAAAATAAAAATGAAACTATCAGACAAAAGACACAAATCACAGACGCCGTCAAGCATTCACTTACACTAAAATGTAAGAGGGCCGAACATATCTCACGATACACAAGTGAAAGGTGGACTGTAGAGAACACAACATGGAAAGGGACACGGGGAAAAAAGAACATTTTTACACCAAAAAGAAAGTGAGCTGATGATAATTACACAGGTAATAGGGAACAACTAGTTAAACATAAGCAAATATAAAGGACACGGAAGAAACTGGAAGCCTTCACACAAAAAGGGATCCATATTTAAAACAAAGGAGACCAAGCATACTAGCAACAAATTAAGAAAAAGCAATAACAACTTACTAACTACACACGAAAGGTAAATATAAAAAATGGAGTAAATGGATTTATTATTATTGTTATTGCTTGTACCATGCTTATCGCAATGAACAGAAATAGCTTGTTGGTGACGCAGGCGAAACCGCACTTAGTGCAATTTTCAGTTACAGTCAAAAAGGTTATACCTGCAGATAACTGCGGTTACAAGGCGGTATGTGTGTATGTGAGTGTGTGCACTCACCCGGTCGTACTGGAAGTGCGGCGCGTGGTGGAAGGAGCGCGCGGCGCCGCGGCCGTACAGGTAGGGGTAGTAGGCGCCGTACATCACCTCGGGGCAGCTCACCGCCATCCCGGCCGCCGCCGCGCGCGCCCCATCGCCGCACCGCTCACCGCCGCCGCTCACCGGGGCTCACCGCCGCAGCTCACCGCGCGCCCGCCGTGGCGAGCCACTCACCCTGACCACAACAATATTTTATATATCAAGTCGTCGTGTCTCAGGTTTGGCAATAAACAACCTCCTCCGAAACGGCTCTACCGATTCTTTTGAAATTTGGTGCACATATCGGGTAGGTCTGCTAAACGGTCAACATCTTTTTTCATACCCTTATTGTTAGGGGTAGTTCACTCCTAAATTTATTTTTTTATTTTGGACGGCATTTTTTGTTTTATTTGTTTATCAGCATTGAAAAATACATATAATCCTGAATTTCCACCATTCTACAACCAACCAATAATTTATATGGCGTTTGCTGGGTCAGCAGTGATATTATGTTTACTCGCTTACAAAACTATAATTTGATATTTGGACCACGAGTATAAGTCTTAGCTGGATGGGTTAGTATGTCTATCGGAGTGGACTATTTGCTTCAGGCAGGGGAGCATTACGTAAGTAACTATGTTAGAAATAGTTTAGAATTAAGGCTCACACCATGGAAATATTCAAATGCCTCAAAACAAATTTCATATGCCTCGTTCACTGATTGACCTACATGATTGGCAGACGGCACACGCCGAGTACTGCTACAATACTCAGTGGTAGCGAAAGTTAATACACGAAACTATGAATATTGATGTTTCGGTGATAAATATCGCGGTTGTAAAACGCGATATAAATCGATGTGGTAGGTATCGACACGTGCAACACGTCACGCCGCGATACATATCAGTAAACACATTACCTATTAACTACACATTTAATTATTTACTCCATAATCCTCGTAAGTCGAATTCAAATGTCTAATTATAAACAGACCTTGTTAGGAAAAAAATACAAGACTCAATAAAAATCCACAATCCTTTAATATTCAAGTAACTTAACAGCGAAATATCTTCAGTAAGCTGTTGTAGAACTAGATAGTCGGCAGGCTGTTCCCGGATGCATGTTTTAGTTTCAAGTCTGTTATTTTTAACAAATAACTATCGACAGTCCAATCTCCGATTTGGAAATTTATAATATGTAATCTTTCTTTCTTTCTTTCTTCTTTCTGTAAAGAGGAAAGTTAAACAGCAGCAGAAAGTCCATCGCTTCGGATCACATAATACTCCCGATATTATCGCAAGTAGTGCCTAACCACATACATTAAATCTTCTAGGTTGTGTTATTGGCTAGAGCTAATATCGTAATTAACTAACTATCGTAAGACATAAAGTATTGAGGGCTAAGCAACACATTGTACAAGATGAACAATGCTATATGTGTATACTTAAAACCTCACTTGACAAAAACCTAATGGTTATTACTAATGTATTTCCAACCCCCGAAATCTATCAGTGGCCAGCTGAACCTTTACATTTACGTTCATACGCAGTAGCTGCAGCATGTCACGGTTTGGTTGTCTTAATTTTCAACTGTACTAAACATTACTTATCTCAGTTATCCGTCATATCAACTATAATATGCATGTCATTTATTTCAATACATAGGTATGTGTCACAGACCACATGAATACTAATAGACCCGCCATGGGGAAGGAATCGTGTCGCCGTGCATATCTGCTGTCAAAACATTCATACATTTGAAGGTTATATTATACCTATTGTGAAAAAATTGAAATAAACCATCTTGTACTATTTTATCGTATTGAATGAGATGACAAGGTTTAAAATTACCCTTGAAATGATTTTATTTTATTGGTAAGTAGTATAACTCTGTATTTTTGTATGCAATTGTAAGCTACGCTGACGAACTAAGAAATTGTCTTTAAAGGCGTATCCATTTAATTCGTGGTACGTAAATTACATGACGTGGTGGTACCTATAGTCCAGTAAAAAGTTTAACGAAACCATGATCTGACCAGTTTTGGCGCAATGAGTAAAAATGTGTTCATTAATACTTAAATAATGATATTATGAAAGAAATTTTGATTTAAATTTAGGGGAAAGGGATGAAAAAATAAAAAAAGTGTTGAAAAATTCCTTTTTTTAAAAATAACTTAATAACGGTAGGAAATAGAAAAAAAAGTTTCAAGTAAAAGTTGTAGAGAAAAAAATTCTACACAAAAAAGTTCCTCTTCATTTTTTTGTCATCTGCTTTAGTTTACTTACAAAAAATAAAAATTAAATTTGCTTTGTAATTAATTATAAAAACTTACCAGAATTATTACGGCCCTGTACCATGCAGCGCGCGCATCACATAAATATGTACTAACACTACTACATATGTTTTCCCATATTTATATATTTTTACATATTTTACTACAAATTTAATTTTTATTTTTTGTAGCTAAACTAAAGTAGATAGCAAAAAAATGAAGAGGAACTTTTTTGTGTAGATTTTTTTTTCTACAACTTTTACTTGAAACTTTTTTTTCTACAACTTTTACTTGAAACTTTTTTTTCTATTTCCTACCGTTATTAAGTTATTTTAAAAAAAGGCATTTTTCAACCCTTTTTTTATTTTTTTCATCACTTTCCCCTAAATTTAAATCAGAATTTCTTTCATAATATCATTATTTAAGTATTAATGAACACATTTTTACTCATTGCGCCAAAACTGGTCAGATCATGGTTTCATTAAACTTTTTACTGGACTACTACGTAAAAAAACGTTTATGAGTAAAATACATCTTATCAAATGTATTTGAAGAAATTTTTATTAGCGGTGAAACTGTGGTGCAGATATGTCTTTGACGTTAAATAGGTAAAATGTTCATAGTATAGAACGAAGTAAAAGCCCTCTTCTAAGTCCGCAGTATTATGATGAGCAACTACGGAATACTGCAGTACGCGTGGCCCGACACGCACTTGATTATTTTTATTTAATGTGTACATTACAGGACGAATAGTTAAATGACAGGCTGTGACGCAGGATAGCAGTAGATAAGTCTTAGTGTGGCCCCTCTAGGCGTTGTGGCATACACCCAATCCATTTATCTGTAAAATGTTACGGAATTGTGTTCCATTCCTCCAATACTGCGTTCTTACGACCACTCCAACTCGCGAGGCAAGATTTCTAAATTTGTCTTCCAAGTTTATCTCTTACATAATATTCTATTGAGTCGAGCGCACTGACGTTTAATTATTACTACTGGACAGGCCTTCCCATACAAATGTCAGCAAATTGTTTGTGTCGATTTGATACGCTACCTACGAGTGTCTCGAGAAATAATTTTGACGAATGTTGCATATAGCTGCCGTGATAGTTTGAATATCATGAAGAATTTGCCCGTTTTACTGGATTTGAGGGTGTTTTGCTTAATTTTTAAGTTTATATTTTGTGTATACTGGAGTTTTGAGACAAAAGAAAATGCGAATATTGCATGTAGTCACTTTTTTTAATCAAAATTGAGTAACATGGTATTTAAAGCATCTGATTGTTATCAGAAACTTTAATACAATATTGTATTCGCAACAACGATATTGATTTTCGGTAGAATTGATAATATTTATTTAAGTTTGATTTGCTTAGAATTACCTAGCTAATGATATCAACAGGTCATATCGATAAGTTCAATATCGATATTCTACTTTAGTAGTCCAACGCAGATCTCTTTTTCCATACTTGCATATTTAAATTCTTATTTCTTCACATTTTAATTGCATGTGCGTCACTCCTGTAAGTTTTTCTTTCATGATTTTAATTACATTGTATTTTTGTAGATTTCTAGTCGATTTGACGGAGAGAAATATATAGCTACAAAATATGAAAGGTTTTAACTGGACTCCAAAACAAACAGATTCTGTTTGTTCAAAATAATTTAAGTATACAAGCGATAATGATTGAAACTTTTAATATTTCATTATTTCGATATTTTGATTAATTAAATGATAACAAAACACGAAGATGTAAGAATTATGGCCACACCAAAAAATTTTCATTTTCTGTAACAGGTCAAAGTATACGGCATTTCTTAATATAGCACATCATTTGGGCTCGTCAGTATTTTTTTTAATAATTGAGAATTTGCAAATAAAGATAAGAGTCATTTGTTAGATTTTCGTTATGCTATTACAACAAAAGTCCCAAAGAAATGTTACAGTGTTATAAAGATATAATTATTATTTTATATATATATATATATATATATATATATATATATATATATATATATATATATATATATATATATCATAAGATAGCAAATAAGCAGATGGGTCTCCTGATGGTACGAGTCAACCATCGCCTATAGACACCGAAGACGTTAATGGTGCGTTGCTATCTTGTGGCGAGGTCTTATGCATGATGCATAAGTTTACCGACTACCTTACCCTCCAAACCAGAAAACGACAGTGACAAGCACTGACGCTATTGCGACAGGAATAGGTAAGGCGGTGGTACTAGACCCGGGCGAGACAATGCAGGACTCTACCACCTAGTAGCCACGATGATAGTGACTCGCATAGCCAATCGGTTGCCGTTTACGACCTGCCTGGCAGAACGGCAGTTGGCCTATTCTTTAAAGGAGCCTGGGTCCAACACGGGGGAAAATCTACCAACTAACTTACTCTTCAAACCGGAACACGCCAATGGCAAGCATTGACGTTATTGTGGTAGGAATAGGTAAGGCGGTGATACCAAATACCCGGGCGTGACGTAGCGGAACTCTTTCACATAGTATTCACGATGGTAGTGACACGTAACAGCCAATCGGTCGCCTTTAACGACTTGTCTGGCACTTGACAGAACGGCAGTTGGTCTATTGTTCAAAGGAGCCAAGACCAACACGGAGAAATCTTCTTCTCCAATCACTTGATTTCTTATTAATCCTATTTATTTTTTATATATGCACAAATTAAGAGCGTGTATTCGATTTGCAACGATAACTTCATGTTTTCAAGTTTTTCAAGAGCGATATCGTAATAATGTGAGCAGATTATTCAAAGATCATTACAGTTTTTGCAAGATTAAATCTTAATTTAGTGCACTACAGAGCAAAAATATAATTTTTCGTAATAGTTTTTTTAAAACGAAGACAATCCCTTCGTAGCGTTTTACGAAAATAGGCGTCAGAGTTATTTTTCAAGACAAACACAACCATTGTAATGTGCCAAAAAAGTTTATTTTATACTTTTTTCCAAAAGAATATATGGTCTTAAAGTGCACTATAGAGCCATAATGACGAAAATATTGTTATTAGGTATTTAAAAAATTACAAAATCAGTTCACTTTAACATTTTTCCACCACTAAGTATTTCATTAGAATTTGTTCAGCCCGTTACATGAACTCATTTATTTAGAAGAATTATTTTAAAAACACTATAAATCCTCACGCGCATCCATTTGCCGATCAAATTTTTAACCGTGGACAAATCGAATAATCAAGACTTAATCTTGTAAAAACTGTAATATCCTTCGAATAATCTGCTCACATTATTACGATATTGCTCCGAAAAAAAATGAAAACATGAAGTTTTCTTTACGAATCGAATACGCGCCCTTAATAAAATAATTTTAGTATTCCCATGACCCACAGCCCACCTAGCTGTTAACATTGAACAATCGATAAACTTATCGAAGATGTCGACAAGTGGGCATCATTAATTTTAGTTTCATAGAAACTCGCATCTGTCTGCAGCGCCATGTCTGATGATGTCATGTCAGCGAATGGCAGCGAATGTCTGATGTTCAAATAAGCACAAAAAATATTTGACAGCAGTCGGCCCAGTGATAATTTAGAGGTCAGTGGTCAAGCCAGTGCACTGGCCATCACACAGCAGTTATTTCAATATTTCAAAGGCATTTGGCCACTACGGCCGCAGAATAGGGACATACAATATCGCGCATAAAATCAAATCCATCTCATATTAACGGCGCGAATGGCAATACAATTTAATCCAAGATAGCAGTAACATATCATGCCAGTAACGTATCGTGGCTTATTCTCAATGATACAGAGCTCCGTACATGCTCCGAAACAAATGCCTTCCAATACATTACTGACACTTTCCAATGATATACTCGTACGTCTCTGTATCGTAATCCTTCTAGTATTTGGGTTCAAGCAAAATTTGAACTCTGTAAATAGAACTTGATCCCAGACTTCATTACCGCAATATTTGTGATAACAAACAAAGTAACTCGAAGGACTCCATGTCGTGTGACAATAAAAATAATCACTGGGTTTTATCCGGCTCATCCAGTCTTCTCGTCACAGCTTTTGTACTTTAGTACTGAAGTCTTTAGAAACGAAGCATCAAGAAACCTTCCGGGGTATAGTATGTAACCCCTCGAATTTTTTGATACTTTGTTCTTATGTACCTAAAAACTTAAGGTCTGCATTCAAAGCACATTAGGAACGATAAGCGTAACTAAACTTTGGCCACTATTTTTCTGTTTACACCAGCCACATTTTCTCACATTTGTTTCACATGTTTGTTACAGCCCCGTCAATGCAACTACTCGTAACAATTTCAACAGCATTTAGATTTCAATGAAATTATCAGTTTATTTGCAGTAGTAATCCAACCCACACTTAACGCAATAAACTCGCAGACGACGAAAAATTTTAAACAAATTTAAATTCAAAAACTGCCAAACAATTTTGCAATATGAAAGTACGCGATATAATCTCAATATACAAATATAAACTTACAAAAAACATGTAAAATTGTTTTCTTTATAGTATTTATTCATTTTTATGACGAGTGATCAGCATCGGCAATTCCAGCGTGCCATGGTGCAGATGCCACGCTGGAGTTGCCGATGCTGACATTGTTTGCTATCTATCGTGAGCTATAAATAATCGCGTTTTTGGTGGGAAAGGTAATAAAAATGCATTAAATTAATTTGACAACGTTTCTATAGACTTATAAGACTTATTTAGCCCACAGATGCCGATGAGAATTTTATTACAAGAATTTATAGGTAGGTACATCTATGTTTAAAGATACATGTATCTTAAAGAATCTTCGTGTCACGCGAGGGCGCTCGGAGTATGTGTATATTAAGTTATCATGTCGATTTCAATATGTAAAATATTTCAACAGTTAAAATGTTAATTCGTCGCACGCGCACCTGTCAAATAGATTAAAAAAAATACGAAAACCGTCCTTATTTCCACAATTCCTGTATTGTAGGTGAACATAGGCGGCGCCCGCTAGCCACTTGTATAGTAATACAAACCTACAATACCACTTCCACCGGACAGATGTCCTCCGCGACACGACCTGCTGACGTCTCAATTGTACAAGAATGGCAATAAAATACCAACTGTCAGCGGGTGTCGTAATGTCCGTATTTAAGAAATTTACGCACCAGTACATTACAAAACTATGCTTGAACATCATTTTGGCATTCCTCGAATGGCCAAATATGTCAGTATGCATTAGGTCAGAACGTGTTGTAATATAACATAGTCCCCGATAAATTTAATTTGTAATTTTGGCGATGACACGGGAATCTAACACCTTCCGGTGACGGGTGCTGGTGGTGGCTGAAGTTAATGGTATGTAATGTGCAGGTGCCAACACAATTGACCTTTCGCCCGGACGTGCGCTGTTGTCAGTTTACAACTTGCTTACAACGAATAAGATGAAAACACGTATTTTAACTAATTGCAACGCGTAGATATAAGTTTTATCCTATTCAACATTTTTTTAAACGAAAAAAATATGCCTTTACATAACGTAAACTACGTACGTAACTACGTACAAGTTTGAATATTCTAATATCGAATAATGAAATTGAACAATGCACTATCCTCCTCCAAAGGACAACCCATCAACATTACTACTACGTGGTCAACTTCGACGGTTATATGGATGAAATTGTGATAAATTAATCAATTGGTCAACTTCAACGGTTATATGAATGAAATTGTGATAAATTAATCGATCCATAGATATTTTCGTAAAAAATCAATAGATGAATCGGTGAGATCTTATTTTAATGTATTGTAAGGTTCGTTTTTTATAATAGACAGTTTGACGTACATAGATGTTTATTCTTTCAAGACTTACAGCAGAATGACCCGAGTAGGCCGGTACAAGGTATTTTATAGTATCACACAGTTTCACATTAATTTAAAGTAGGGTAAATTGAAAAGTGTCAACTTCAAACATATCAGTTCAGATGGCACCACTTCCAAGTTTATAATTTGATATAACGATAAACGATTCCACGATGTTGCGGAAGTGGCGCCACTGTAGTGCAGCGTTTTGATAACAACAAATTCTAATATCTATTATGCGAGATAAACGAATATTAATATTACATTCAAGCATTATTTACAATATTATTTACATCACAAATAAATATACCTAACAGTATTAAATTAAAATAAAATTTAAAATTATCATAGATATAAAAACAGAAAAACAAAGCAATGTCATTCTCAACATATTTTCAAGATAATGCATTAAAATTGGAATATAATGTAGTATTCTGAAATTGTAGTACACTGCTAGGTAATCAGTAGTAATGTTAAAAATCAGTTCAAATACCTACTTATCTAATGTTAAAACGAATGACAGTATATTCGATTAACAGCATCATCTGTAAGTTT
Organism: Apodemia mormo; assembly: GCA_036924255.1. NCBI lineage: Eukaryota > Metazoa > Arthropoda > Insecta > Lepidoptera > Riodinidae > Apodemia > Apodemia mormo. Next base: position 45,822,979 of record JAUPFN010000007.1, read on the forward strand.
AATTTTCTACTAACTATTTTAAAAAACACTACAAACATAATAACTCGAGAAAATCTTTACAGAACTACAAATATAATATAGTAAAGTCTATAGGAGCCTGTTTTCTTAAATCTCGTATTTCAAAATAAGCGCATCGTAAGCACGGAGCTAACAACAATTGCAGGGGATTGCCAAATGCCAAACTATGTAAATCAATTTTAGGTTTAAAGATGCAACATCGCTCATAAAAAAACATCGACATTAAGACATCGATTTTTTTCAGAGTGAAACATCGATGTTAAAAACATCTATGTTTATGAACAATACATCGATTTCGACTATTTCCAACATTTTATAATAATTATATTTATGCTTGACTTCTATAATGTGATCCGCGAACGACACAACCAACAAAACAATGGCCGGCCGATACAGTCAAGCAAAGCGGCTGCTTCGTGGTTTTGTCAGCCGTCGTATTGCTGAGCGATCGAGACGACGAGACGAGACGATATGGAAAAACCGGCCAAGTGCGAGTCGGACTCACGCACGTAGGGATCCGTACTATCATAGCATAAAAATACGAAATAAACACGTTTACTGTAAGGAGACCCACATAATATTTTATTTTTAGTATTTTCTGTTATTGCAGCAACGTAAATACATAATTTGTGAAAAGTTAGCTTTCTAGCTACCACGGTTTATACATACAGGCTGGAAAGTGTAGCTGTGATAAAACATCGTTCATAAAACCATATTTAGGTTTCACATAGCGCAAATTTAAGTTTGCTTTAAATTCGCAGATTTTGATTCACTTCTTTTAAAATTATATGAACTAGAAAAAAATAGTGTTGACATTTAAAATACCTAATATTTATTTTATATCAAGTCCGCTTATTATTATTTTTTTAATTAGGTTGAGTGTCGCCTTCCTTCTTTATACGTCCGACGTTTTGGTCTTTGAAAACTTATATACACCTACTATACGAAAAATATTGTCTAAAAAACCCATAAACTTGATGTTTACGTCTAAAGTAACGAAATCAAATATATTCAAGTATTTTTGGCGTCGTTTAGAGAACTTAAAAAAATTGACAGTGAAATTACATTTTATAAAAGGACGGCCGTAGTTCCAATGTTGTCTGCTGAACAAATAAGTTGCGCCACAGTCAGTCATACACACACACACACATTTCTCAAGTTTGCAAGTGTTTTGTGATCGCACTATCGTTATGAGGTATTTGTTTTTTATCTTATTCAAGCGATGAAATTAAATTATATAATACTATACACTACAAATAATTACTTACACTTTTTATCTTACACTTACACTTTTTATCTTACACTTGATCGAGGTGCCAAATTAGGATGTTCATTATACTGTAATTTTCAGGTAATTGTGACTGAATGAATCCTAACCGCCGCTTCATATTATGCGTATGGAACTTGAAAAAAGCTCGGGTGCAGTAGCCTTACGTAAGAGATTCAAATCATGATCTGAAATTATGTCAATGTTTACCTTCGAAGATAGTAAACGGTATTTTTATTAGCGTAATGTAATTAGTAGAGCCGCGTATCACTAAGCGTTAGCACCAATATGGGCGGTTATTAATGTAATGTGCTTATTACGTAGGTTACACTATAAGTTTTGCGTAACTTAAAAAAACAACATGGTATAACCAAAATATTATATTTATTGCTTTTCAAAATAATCTTCTTTACATTTTAAACATTTTTAATGCGATCGAACCATTTTTTAAAACAGGAGGACCACAGATCTGATGGCATGTTTTCTACGTGCTGATTGAACGCTATCACTGCCTACGTGCTGATTGAACGCTATGACTGCACGGGTGGAATAATTTCAAAAAAGAAGATTATCCCACCGGCGGGCGATGGGATCGTCACGTCCCGACGCCGGCAAATATAGTTATATTTTGTTGTTTTTAGCAATTTTTTTTATTACACAGATTGACTTAAAAATCATATGAGCTCCTTAAAAAACTACGCCAAATACCGTTAATTCCATCAAAATCAGTAACTTTTTGTGATTTATCAATGAAGAAAATTATTGAAAATATATTTTATAACATTGCTTCGAAATTTTACAACCTATCGATTATTTAGATAAAACGATACTTTAGATCTTAAAAACTTAATTAATCTAAGTTGAATGCCATTCGAAAGATCAAAATTGATAATTGTTTCTAAAATATACAGCTTTTGAAAAATCAATATACTGTCCTTTTTAACTAGATGTTTGAACTAGGGTTGCTGCGAATATCAGCATCAGCATCAGCATCCGCGGCTTATCAGCATTGATTTTAATATCAGCATCAGGATCTGCATCAGCAACGATCGATGCTGATATTTTAATGCTGATATTCAAGTTGTAACATGTTTATTGGAGGACCCGCCTAGCAAATTTTTTTGTTGTTTTAACATTACGTATTTCTGATTATTTTTAAATATATAAACGGGTCAATAACGCGTACATATATAGAACTTACTTGTAAAGCTCGACGTTTCGGCCAAGTTACATTGACCGTGGTCACGAGCAGACTGGAGCAGCGAGTTTCCTCCGTCGTTCACGTCGGGATCGATTTTCATCTACCCTCTTCTGGTCTTGTTTTTTCGAATTTAGCCTACACACAACACTAACCGTATCTTGGACTTTATTTGTTTGCAGGTGCAAAGGCTTTATTCTGCTGATCACTGGATTCCAGGCAGGAGACAACTTAAATCCGTCTTCCCTGTTGAAATTTTTATATTTTCTAATTTCAATAGCTTCCCGTACCATACGGGGAACATAGTGTCGCTCAGTAGAGAGAACCTGAGGTCGGTGGAATTCAATCCAGTGATCAGTGCTGGAATCCAAAATATGTTCAGCTATAGCCGACTTATTAACCTGCCTGTTTTTTACAGCCGTGATATGCTCTTTGAGTCTATCTGCGATAGTACGTTTAGTTTGGCCTATATAAGCACTACCACAGCTGCAGTCCACTTTATATACCCCTGGCGTCTGGAAGGGTATGACATCCTTAGGCGTGCCCACATGCCCGACTACCTTTAAGCTTGGCGTATAGATGGTAGGTATGGAATATTTTTTTCAGTAGCGTTCCAATCTTATCGGTAATCCCTTTAATATATGTCATGAATGCCGGTTGCCTTTTGACTATAGGATACCTAACCTTTTTATTATAACGCCTAATGTTCTGCCTATCTTTATAACCATTTTTCCTAAGTATATCCTGAACATGGTTTAGTTCAGGCTCCAGATGTTCGGAGTCGCATAAATCAAATGCTCTATTTATTAATGATGTGGCTACAGATTGTAAATGGCGGGGGTGATGATGAGATGACGCATGTAGATATCTGTCAGTGTGTGTAGGTTTTCTGTATACACAATGAGCTAAGGTCCCATTTGTTCTCACAGTCACTTTAACATCCAAGAAAGACAATGATCGGTCATTTTCCATCTCATATGTGAATCGGATTTTCGGGTGAATGGAATTAAGGTGGTATTGAAATTGATCTACTTCCTGCCTGTTACCTTTAATAATACAAAAAATGTCATCGACGTATCTCTTCCACAGTCGAACGATCTTTGGGCCTAGACGTAGAGCTTGTTGCTCGAAGTACTCCATCCAGAGATTGGCCAACACTGGTGCTACTGGACTGCCCATTGCGACGCCATCAATCTGGAGGTAAAATTGACCTTGGAAAAGGAAGTAGCTACCGTCTAGACAGTTTTCTAGTAGATCGATATACTTTTCAGACAAACCATGGTCTCTCAATTTGCTCTTAACTACATCCAGACTCTCTTTAATTGGAACATTAGTAAATAGAGATTCTACATCAAAACTTACCATGATTTCATCTGGTTCCAACCTCAGGTCCTGAATGAGTTCTACGAAATGACGTGAGTCCTTTACATATGAAGGCGTTTTACCTACTAGCGGCTGAAGTACAGATGCCACGTACTTGGCCAAATCGTAAGTAGGTGAACCTATCTGACTTACGATAGGCCTCAAAGGTACACCAGCTTTGTGTACTTTAGGCAGACCATACATCTTAGGTGGCTGAGATGATCTTGCCCTGCATAAAAATTGGTACTCGTCTTCCTTAAAAAGAAACCTGTTTTGGTGCACTAAAGACCGTATACGCCGTGCAACCCTAGCAGTGGGATTATACTTCACCGGTTTGTATACCGTCTCATCCTTCAATATGTCTCCCATTTTTTCGAGGTAGTCGTTGGTGTTTAACACAACAGTGGCGTTTCCTTTGTCGGCTTTTAGCACTAAAATATCCTTATTTTCTCTGAGACCTTTTAACGCCAGACGCTCATCTGTTGTGATGTTGCTAGACGGAAGTTTTGACCTGCGTAATATTACTGCGACGTCCTGTCGAATGGTGTCGGCATCATTTGGGGGGACTTTATTGCGAATTATCGCCTCTTCAACACCACCAATGATACTTTCATAAGGTATTCGCTTTGGTGTTACTGCGTAATTCATACCTTTCGCCAATATGTTCCGAGCTGGCTCTTCCAATACAACCGAAGACATATTTATTACAGTAGCCGTGACGTCACCCGATTTTAAATTTAAAACCGTCTTACTGCAACGTCGGTTAATATGTCGGTCAAACTTTCTTTCGTGTTGCTTACTACATAACTCGAAAGTACGCTCAGCCTGTAGGCACGTTATCCGATCACACAAATCAAAATCGTCCACCGATAACCTAACACTACACTCATTATGCACTTTGTATAACTCCTTATGCACTTTAGTTAACTCACTGTATTTATTTCGAATTAATTGTTTTAGGAGTTTTTCACTCGCGTTTCTTAGAATTTTATCGGAATTAAAAATATCACTACGCGATTTTATACGCACACAGGTAGGTAAAATGTTCGAATCACGACAATTACTCAAAAATATTAACGATGACTCGATGCGCGCGCGTTTTTTCCGACATAATTCTAGGTGACGTATTAACTTAACAATATCCGGCCCGTATCGGTTTGCAATATGAACTTTTAAACTAACGCGTTCTACTATCATTTTTAAATATATAAACGGGTCAATAACGCGTACATATATAGAACTTACTTGTAAAGCTCGACGTTTCGGCCAAGTTACATTGACCGTGGTCACGAGCAGACTGGAGCAGCGAGTTTCCTCCGTCGTTCACGTCGGGATCGATTTTCATCTACCCTCTTCTGGTCTTGTTTTTTCGAATTTAGCCTACACACAACACTAACCGTATCTTGGACTTTATTTGTTTGCAGGTGCAAAGGCTTTATTCTGCTGATCACTGGATTCCAGGCAGGAGACAACTTAAATCCGTCTTCCCTGTTGAAATTTTTATATTTTCTAATTCTAATAAGAGGCGATAATTCGCAATAAAGTCCCCCCAAATGATGCCGACACCATTCGACAGGACGTCGCAGTAATATTACGCAGGTCAAAACTTCCGTCTAGCAACATCACAACAGATGAGCGTCTGGCGTTAAAAGGTCTCAGAGAAAATAAGGATATTTTAGTGCTAAAAGCCGACAAAGGAAACGCCACTGTTGTGTTAAACACCAACGACTACCTCGAAAAAATGGGAGACATATTGAAGGATGAGACGGTATACAAACCGGTGAAGTATAATCCCACTGCTAGGGTTGCACGGCGTATACGGTCTTTAGTGCACCAAAACAGGTTTCTTTTTAAGGAAGACGAGTACCAATTTTTATGCAGGGCAAGATCATCTCAGCCACCTAAGATGTATGGTCTGCCTAAAGTACACAAAGCTGGTGTACCTTTGAGGCCTATCGTAAGTCAGATAGGTTCACCTACTTACGATTTGGCCAAGTACGTGGCATCTGTACTTCAGCCGCTAGTAGGTAAAACGCCTTCATATGTAAAGGACTCACGTCATTTCGTAGAACTCATTCAGGACCTGAGGTTGGAACCAGATGAAATCATGGTAAGTTTTGATGTAGAATCTCTATTTACTAATGTTCCAATTAAAGAGAGTCTGGATGTAGTTAAGAGCAAATTGAGAGACCATGGTTTGTCTGAAAAGTATATCGATCTACTAGAAAACTGTCTAGACGGTAGCTACTTCCTTTTCCAAGGTCAATTTTACCTCCAGATTGATGGCGTCGCAATGGGCAGTCCAGTAGCACCAGTGTTGGCCAATCTCTGGATGGAGTACTTCGAGCAACAAGCTCTACGTCTAGGCCCAAAGATCGTTCGACTGTGGAAGAGATACGTCGATGACATTTTTTGTATTATTAAAGGTAACAGGCAGGAAGTAGATCAATTTCAATACCACCTTAATTCCATTCACCCGAAAATCCGATTCACATATGAGATGGAAAATGACCGATCATTGTCTTTCTTGGATGTTAAAGTGACTGTGAGAACAAATGGGACCTTAGCTCATTGTGTATACAGAAAACCTACACACACTGACAGATATCTACATGCGTCATCTCATCATCACCCCCGCCATTTACAATCTGTAGCCACATCATTAATAAATAGAGCATTTGATTTATGCGACTCCGAACATCTGGAGCCTGAACTAAACCATGTTCAGGATATACTTAGGAAAAATGGTTATAAAGATAGGCAGAACATTAGGCGTTATAATAAAAAGGTTAGGTATCCTATAGTCAAAAGGCAACCGGCATTCATGACATATATTAAAGGGATTACCGATAAGATTGGAACGCTACTGAAAAAATATTCCATACCTACCATCTATACGCCAAGCTTAAAGGTAGTCGGGCATGTGGGCACGCCTAAGGATGTCATACCCTTCCAGACGCCAGGGGTATATAAAGTGGACTGCAGCTGTGGTAGTGCTTATATAGGCCAAACTAAACGTACTATCGCAGATAGACTCAAAGAGCATATCACGGCTGTAAAAAACAGGCAGGTTAATAAGTCGGCTATAGCTGAACATATTTTGGATTCCAGCACTGATCACTGGATTGAATTCCACCGACCTCAGGTTCTCTCTACTGAGCGACACTATGTTCCCCGTATGGTACGGGAAGCTATTGAAATTAGAAAATATAAAAATTTCAACAGGGAAGACGGATTTAAGTTGTCTCCTGCCTGGAATCCAGTGATCAGCAGAATAAAGCCTTTGCACCTGCAAACAAATAAAGTCCAAGATACGGTTAGTGTTGTGTGTAGGCTAAATTCGAAAAAACAAGACCAGAAGAGGGTAGATGAAAATCGATCCCGACGTGAACGACGGAGGAAACTCGCTGCTCCAGTCTGCTCGTGACCACGGTCAATGTAACTTGGCCGAAACGTCGAGCTTTACAAGTAAGTTCTATATATGTACGCGTTATTGACCCGTTTATATATTTAAAAATGATAGTAGAACGCGTTAGTTTAAAAGTTTCTGATTATTATTGTCATGTTTATAGATATATTAAACGTCAATATGCTCAAAAGTCATGTCATAAAAATGCTCATGATTATTTTCTTCTTTATAAACAGAAACGATAACTTGAAACGTTGTTTAGTTTATTATTATAAAATATAAATGATTACTACAAAACAATTATCTTATATGAAAGTATACTATTAATTCAGATAGAGTCGTAGTATATTTTATTTTTGTGTTATAGCACTCAGCCCCTGCTTGGTAAAACTGGAAAACTTAAAAAATAACAAAGAAAAATATCGACACGCAGGGATTGAACCTGCGACCATCTCCCTCGACGTAATCGATCATATAGCAAAGAAGAACTTCACCACGTCGAGCCTGTCGACACTAGCTCAGTGGGAGAGCGTCCCGGCTTTTGAGAGGTGGTCACAGGTTCAATCCCAGCGTGTCAATATTTTTCTCTGTTGTTTTTAAAGCTTTTCCAGTTTTCCTAAGAACGGGGTGAGTGCTATAGCACAACAATCATTAGAAATACGAAAGTACTGGACAAAATTATAAATGTGGATTTCATCTGTAACGATAAACTAGTTATACGTCTGTATACCTATCGATCAGTACAATGGACGTAATCGATCATATAGCAAAGAAGAATTTCGCCACATCGAGCCTGTCGACACTAGCTCAGTGGGAGAGCGTCCCGGTTTTTGGGAGATGGTCGCAGGTTCAATCCCTGCGTGTCAATATTTTCTTTGTATTTTTTAAAGTTTTTCTTATGCAATAGCTTAGGTGCTTTTGGGTGTCGTGTTCCTGACGTGAACCTATTTTCTACTATTATGAAGTTTATGCCCCTGCTTGAAAAAGTCGTAGATCCGGGGCTGCTGCATTATGACAGATTTTAATCACATTTCTGCAGATCAAGTTAATTTTACTTAAAAATTTAGAGTCAGCTCCATCTCATCAGTATAAAAGTCAATACTGAGACCGTCCACTGGGGCGTGGGGACGCCAAGTGTCTAAACATAACACTATAATGTTTGGAAATTAACGATTTTAAGCCTGCAAACAAAGTTTTCAAGAGTTAAATCCCAGCAACTCGATAACTACGTTTATTTTGTTGACAATACCAGCGACTCCGGCGAGGGGCGCACGCAATTACATAGGTACTGAAATTGATAAAAACGCACTTGCGATTTACAATGTCTCAAACTAGATAGACCAGTTTGGCCTGACTGTCCATTCAAAATTAAGTTGCAGGAAATCTAGGACGTATGCTGATAAAAAACTTTGTTTCTATTTCATATACTTATTTTTTTTATATAATAATATACCCCGTGTTGGTCCTGGGCTCCTTTGAAGAATAGGCCAACTGCCGTTTTGCCAGGCAGGTCGTAAAATGCGACCAATGCAAGTCACTAACATCGTGACTGCTAGGTGGTAGAGTTCTGCATTATTTTGTCCGGGTATGCTACCACCGCCTTAACTATTCCTGCCGCAATCACATCAGTGCTTGTCACTGTCGCGTTCTGGTTTGTAGGGTAAGGTAGCCGGTAAACTTATGAATGTGGTAATAGACCTTGCCGCAAGATAGCAACGCATCATTAACATCTTTGGTGTCTATAGGCGATAGTTGACTCTTTCCATCAGGAGACCCGTCTGCTTGTTTGCTATCTTATGAAATGAAAAAAAATCCAGTCCAGTTCAATTTTTTTTATTATACACACGATCGTATTATAAAGAAAAGGGCGCGAAATGAGTGACTCGCTCGGGACGCCTGGTGGGCCCTGGTAATCGCGGTATCATAATGTCGATTTCCAACTCCCTGCCGATTCGTTCTGAATTGGTGTGTCAACTGCTTAAGAACGTTAATTGCTCAATAGGTGACCAATATCAATGGGTTGTTCCACATCAAGTGTCTACCGTCGGCTAGAGTTGAATGCACTGCTTGTTTCACGCACAAGCCACCGATACAATACTATTTGGATATAGTTCGGTACAATCTATACACACAATTTCTACGTGAAACAGAATGGTTTGACGCGATTCAAGCTTATGTACTGATTTGGTTTGGATTGGTAATTATTATTTTATTAGAGCTTCGCTTACCATCTCCAAAACTCTTCTCAGATAAATAATAATAATATAGTACTATCAAAAAGCAGAGCTTTGTAAGAGCTCGCAAAGTTGTACTACCTAGCAATATTGTTAGGAAAGTATTTTTATGAGAATTACGTCTTTTAATGTATGGACTTCATTTATGATTATCTAACCTAAAAAAAGCCAGTTTATTTTTACCCAAACATTACATTTATTCCCATATTACATTTATTCCCACCATTATATTCCCATCAAAGGCGTCGTCAGGCTTTGGTCTAGAAGGACGCAGGAAAATAAAACCAAAATAAAAAAACATGTTTCTAAGACTAAATTTTTTTAGTACTTCTAGAAAATTCTTTAAAATTTTCTTAATTTATTAAAAACACGATTTTTATTACTAACAATGTTATCTACACAGAACAAATATAAAGGTTATCTACTAAAATTTTACACCATATTTTCTGGTCTACCCGTAATATGTAGCAACTCAAGATCCATCTTGCGCCACCACTTCGCCCTTAAAGTCTAATATTGATAGAAATCAATTTTTATTTATGGTAGCTTTCTTGCAAAAGAGTTTTCAAGGAAAAATATTAAAAATGAAAGTTAATCTTATAAAGAAAAACACATTTTTAACATTTTTCTAAGATAAATAGTTTTTTCTAAAATCGGGAAGTTCTTGGTTTCATATCGATTTTCCAAATAAAAAAAAGTTTTATTTAAATAACCCTCAAAATTTATACTTTCCATCGTCGGCACTTGGTGAAACTCCGTCATAATTATTGTTTTAAATTTTACACTTGTACTGTTTCACAATTCACTAATTATGTATAATATACACTTTTTTATTTAAATAGTCAACCGGTTTCGCATTTTACTGCATCATCAGGACTAAAACTTAAATTGTCAACAAATACGTTGTGTTAGGAATTGTTACTAATGGTCGGTAGATGTGAAATATTGAGTTTGATAGAAAATATTAATGTTGCCAACCATTATTTCCAAATCTCCACAGTACGAAGATACAAAATGAGGCAAACTACCAAATAAAAATTATACAAAATTACAAATGAAATCCAAAACTAATAACGGATCTAAAGTAATAATAAAATCAAATGTCACTTAAATTACTAATATAAAATTATCCAAAATTAAGATATGTCATTGGGTTCAAAATGTCAAAATGTTCAGTAAATACTATATATAATATGTCAAACATAAAATTAATATTATTAAATTGAATTAAATTATATAAATAATGTTAACTTAAATTATATAAATTGAAATTAATTAGTGAAAGGCTGAATGCCCTTGAAGCCTTAGAAATTAATAAACAGAAAAATAATCCGAAATTATTAAATGATCATAGGGATCTAAATTCTTCCCCCTTATTAAATATTTTTACTAATTAATTTCAATTTATATAATTTAAGTTAACATTATTTATATAATTTAATTCAATTTAATAATATTAATTTTATGTTTGACATATTATATATAGTATTTACTGAACATTTTGACATTTTGAACCCAATGACATATCTTAATTTTGGATAATTTTATATTAGTAATTTAAGTGACATTTGATTTTATTATTACTTTAGATCCGTTATTAGTTTTGGATTTCATTTGTAATTTTGTATAATTTTTATTTGGTAGTTTGCCTCATTTTGTATCTTCGTACTGTGGAGATTTGGAAATAATGGTTGGCAACATTAATATTTTCTATCAAACTCAATATTTCACATCTACCGACCATTAGTAACAATTCCTAACACAACGTATTTGTTGACAATTTAAGTTTTAGTCCTGATGATGCAGTAAAATGCGAAACCGGTTGACTATTTAAATAAAAAAGTGTATATTATACATAATTAGTGAATTGTGAAACAGTACAAGTGTAAAATTTAAAACAATAACCCTCAAAATTTTTAGGATATTAAATTGGGCTTACCGCGGGCACGAAGAATTGGTGGTAGAAATGAGCGAATAAATTTTTCGAATTTTTCTTTCAGAGAAACCCTCGGGTTTCGATTCCCGAGTCAGACAAATCAAAAATGTGTTTTTCCAATTTTCTAATAAAAACAATTCGAATTCTAGCCGACTGGTGTAGTCTACCGGAGGTTCCGGGGGAGACTCCGGAATGAAGCGTGTGTCACGTCGCCGTTAATACGTGAAAAAGTGTAGTTTTAAGTATATTATATTAATATGTATGTTAGTCTATAAGGTATTTATAATATGGGCATTGTTGCCTGAATTAAATGGTAAAATAAATAAATTAACTAGCAATTTAAACTTATTTTGTTACTGACTGGCTGATGATTTATTTTTTTACAATTTCGCTTCCCCGTGCCTCACACGAGATCGTTAAGCTGTGGGTCCCGTGTATCACAAGAAACTCGCGACAGTCATTATCAGGTCAATAAAATTGTGCAACGGGATTTACTATCCATCTCGCTACTGAGAGTTGCCGGTAAACCGGATCTACACACCGCATCAGTAGAATATGCTGATCTCTATTAATATTAATTTGCCATAACTTGTGACGCCCATGTTCTTGCAAATAAAAATTCTTTCTTTCTTGTTGAATTTTAGTCTACCAAATTTTATTTTATTTAACATTTTTTGTCTAATTGCTGCTTTATTTAAAATGGACTGCTTTATTTAAAATGGCTGAGTTATTTATATTAAATAGCATGCCATAATTCTCTGGCGAGCCATAAATTAATCATCAACACAAACTCATCCTAATAAAAGAACAAGCATGCATACAAGATGCCTAACGACGAGGTGTGGATATGATCAGATTAAATATGCAGTTAAAATAACAAAATTTGGAGGTTTCCGGCGACTGGGACCGCACTAACTGGAACCGCGTTCCCAGTTGCCGGATTGATTTAATTTTGATGTTTTTCTTCCGGCACTCGGACCACGCATAAATTAATTTTAAAATGTATTGTTCAATCCAAAACTAGTACAATCAAACGAAAAAATGTTTAACGTAAAATAAAAAAAAATCTTTAATTCATAAATATCATTTATTTATATAACTACAATAAAAGCACAATTTTTGTTATTTTGTATTAAACACGTAAATCATGCTAAAAATATTTAACAATTAACAATAATTAAATAATTTGACCGCCCCTTGGTCGAAAACGCAATCGACGTAGCTCGGGTGCGATTCCTGACAGGGACAAACATTTGTGTGATGGGCATAGATGTTTGTATTTCTGGGTTTGGGTGTTTATTAAATATATTTCGGTATCTATATTTAATATAAAATAAATATTTTAGGTAAATAAGGTTTTTCTTTCATTATTACTTTAAATATATTTTAGTTTGAGTGTACTGTATGGACTTGAATAATAAATTCTTTTATTAATTTATGCGTGCTCCGAGTCGCTAGAAGAAAAATATTAAAATTATATCAATCCGGAAACTGGGACCACGGTTACAGTTAATGAGGTCCCAGTCGCCAGAAACCTCAAAATTCGTACCAATATTTCAACATTGTTTAAGAAGATTGATGTTTATTTATATTGTGCTGGTAACAATGAAAATAATATTAAGTGCAATAAATAAAATGTATTAAAATATTTTATATGTAAATCAATGGAAAAACTTATTATTAATTCTTGTTTATTTTCCTGCTATGCCACTTTATTTAAATTCTTTTTCTATGTAAGTGAATCCTTTTCCCGGATTTCATTGAAACATCCAACGCAAAAACTGCCGAGAATGTGAGCCGAGTGTCGGAGCAGATAGTTGGCCGCGGTATCGATTATTTATTAAACATTAAAATATGATAATTGAATCAATTACTCAATATGCGATAATCGCTTGTTGCGCTTTTTGCTGTCCCTGCGGTTTGAGTCGCGCCGAGTCGCGGTGCGCCAATGTGATCTAGCCTAGCCTAGCAGACTAGTGTGAGCACATCACTAGTAGTAAGTGGCTCTGGCTCTCCTCTCAGACGATAATTGATACTTGAGAAAATTAACTCAAGTCATTTTGAATATCTAAGAGAATATTTAATTAAGCAAATGATGTGACTATAAAGTTGCAAGCGGTCCGCCACGAACTTTCAACTCGCGATGGCATAGTTTTAACTGCTGTACCCCTCTTACAATCCCTATAATGGCGAGCAGGGCGGTCACCCAAGATGCCTGGGCAAGGGAAATTAATGCCATTTTAGGTTTTCAACAATATCTAACTTCAAGTTCTCTTAAGTCAATGAAGCCTTTTACGACATATCAAGTTTATCAATAAGCACAATGTGTAACGGTTATATCCCAGCACCTAGACAACGTTGCGTAGATTTTCAGCAATATCAGTGCCTGTGTATTAGCAGGGAAAACAGTTTCTCTAAATTGAAACTGCTGCTGCCAAATTAAAACCTATTTGAGGTCTATTAAACTTTAGGTGTGAGTATATATTAGCCTTTTCAATAAAATTAAGTTATATTTAATGTAATAAAATTATGGCATTCAATTCATGTTTTTTCGTATACAATATCTACATATAATAAAATCGTAGGAAAGTCAGAACTGTACATTGAATATTTTTTTAAAAGAATCAGATAAAGAAATCGATATCGAAGCCAAAAATATAGTTTTTAGAATTTTTGTCTATTTGTCTCTTTGTCTGTTTGTCTGTTTGTCTGTTTGTCTGTTTGTCTGTATGTATATCCGGGGTAAACTCAAAAAGTACTGCATGGATTTACTTCAAATTTTGCATGAATATTACTAACAGGTCGGGTCAACATATAGGCTACATATTGTCACGCTATCACCTACGGGGGAGGAGCTGTGCGGAGTAAACGAAGTCCGCGCTGACGAAGTCGTGGGCAACAGCTAGTACATACATAATTACATCAATAAAAATTACGGGCACCGCTACACCGATTTGGCTCATGTTCGAACTTGGAAAATTTACGATTGATCGGATCGTTGATCTCGAGTTATCGTCCAACAAACATGTATACTGTTTGTTGGACGATATATACTGTTTGTATAATGTTTGTTATGTATACTGTTTGTTGGACGACGATGTTTGTATGTAAGTATATATGTATTATATACTTACATACAAACGCCAGATCGTTTCAATAGACTTGGAGATGTTCGCTCACTAATTCAATTAATAAATATTTCGCTCCCTGTCAGAGTAGGCAGAGTGAACGGAACGTATTATGTAATGATAGTCTCCGCCTGGTGTCATTCAATGTCTGTCGTGTTTTTAGTAAAGTGAAGTTTCCGCTGACGATTTTAGTACGCTCTAGAACCCAAACTCATGCAACTAATGCATGCAATCGCCGACACATACAGATGACGGAGACGGAAGGCACGCTAAACGGTTTTGGCTGTTTAATTAATATTTTGTAAATGTAGGATTAGGATTCTTAGAATTTCAGTATTTGCTACTACCCTCAAATGGGTCACGCCCTTCTCCCCTTTACCCGTAAACACTCTAAACTGGTCGACCCGGCCCGGCAGGCCATTCCTGCTATTTTAAACTTAAATTATACAAACCTATGCCTAACTATAGATGTTTGATCGAAATAACTTTAATTAAAAACCTATGCTTTTTAGGTTTAAAAATGTGTTTTTTTTTCAGGTATGCTTGAAAACATTGTTTCAGCAATTTTATTCTTGAGATATTAGACACTTTTGCTATTCCACTTGTACATAAATTTCACTTTTACACAATTTTTTAATATATTACTCTACCGGTTTCACTTTTTAAAGCATCTTCAGGATGTAATATACTTAACTGATTATTATTGACTGTTGTGAAATATAAACAAACGTAAATATTGATTTTAAATATCGCTCAAAGGTGTTGTCAGCCTTATCAATTTTGCCCAAAAATGTGGGAAATTTTAATTTACAATTATATTGCACTAATTAATAACTATACATATGAATACAAAAATGTCTATTAAATAATTAATTATACTGTATAAATAATGTCAAGTAAAACAAAATAAAATAAAATAAAATAAAAATAGATTAACACACCTATTACCTATTACACAGTTATTTATGTTCTTCTTGAGATTCTTTGAAACTTAGTTTGGTGGAACTCAATCGATAACCGCGTTTCAATCGATCTAGCAGTACTCATGTGGTCCGTCGGTTTAGCTGTTCAAAAGTTATGAAAGGTTTACATACACATGATAATAGCCATGATACCCATGATAATAGCCAGAATAGCTTCATTCGACTTCACAACATCCAGATCTAATAAAAACCCGATTTTCCAAAATCGGAATAAAACCGATGGTCCCGGAGTTGGCGATGAATTTCGAGAAGGTCCTTTTGGCAGATTGGAATTGCGAAAAAATATGATTTTGTCAAATGTCGAGTCTGGCAGAGTGTTCGCGGTTATTTCGTTATTGCGTAATGTATAACATTTGTAAAAAAAAATCTAAAAAATGTATTTTTGGCAACTTTATTTTTATTTCATCTGTTAATGAGGTTTTTAAATGCAAAAAATAATCCCTGACCACTTTGTCAGTTCTAAAGTGTTTCCAAACAATTGAGTTTAATACCATTCAAAAAGTGTCAATCGATCATCGTTTATTTATTTATTTATTTAAACGTTTCCAAGGTGTACAGCTTTTAAAAATCAATATTCTTACTGCCTTTTTTAACATAATAGATGTATTTGAACTGAAAAAATCTATGCTTATAGTTTTTACTCTTTTGAGCTTAAAATACCTTAATTTAGCGGGAATTTTCAGTGATGGCCTACAGGGTCAACCGTTTACAAGTTTTTCTATTGACATCATGCTTGTAAATCCTTGTACCAAAGGAGCTGACCTGATAGTAACGTCGCTTATTTAATAGGTACGTACGTTATTCGTTTAAAAAAGCAATAAATATCTTTTAATTTGTGGTCTGCTTTTAATATATTCATGTTTTGTCATGGAGACACGGAGTGATTTCTGTGTGAAAAAAAATGTTATTGAAGTTTTTCCTAAAAAAATGTCAGTAGCAGCTCTGTCATTATTGCGATAGGTAAACTGAACAGTGCCACCAACGATACTCGGACAAAGTTTTCTATAATTTCAGTAGTAAAAGTAATCGGTCACGTTATTACACGTGTGTCCAAATTGTTCACCGCTTACAAATTGCCTGACATACAAAGGGATGTTCTATTACCTGCCGTGGCAATTTGTATGTTCGTATGTACGTATATATGTCTGGATTCGACCTCACTCGAATATACTCATGATATAGCTAAGTTGGTTACGGTTCTAACGCTCGGTTGGCCGGCGCTCGCACCGCCAGCTGTCTGAGCAGACTTTGCCGCAGTCGCGACGCATTCACTGCCTGTTCCATTATACATTACCGCGTCGACTGTTAATTGCTCGGTTTGCATCAAAACTATTTTTCCATAAAAGGATAAATACTGTGCTTCTGTTTCATTATTATTTACAAGACACCGTGAATGTCTAGTACCTAGTTAGCCTTACCGGCGTAGACATCCTGGATTTTTGCCCGGGGATAATTCGATCCCCGGGCAAAGATTTGAGTTTTTCCGGGGCTATCCTCGAAAACCGAAACTTTAGTACCAGCTCGGAGTTTGATGGTCATGTGGTAGCTGTCGGTCTCCGTTACCGCAAAAAACAAGCGCTAGTCGTCATTAAGACGGCACAATGAGGAAATGTGATGAGATGTGAGACCGCTAAACCGGTGAATCCCCCGGGTTGGTCCGGAACTCTTTGAAAAATGGCGGATGGCCTATCTGCTATTCTGAGTTCGTATAATGCGAACGATTGGCCAAACACGACACCACCATCCTGAATACTGCTAGTTAGTAGAGTTCTGCCACATCTCATCCGGGCTTGAAATTCCTGCCTTACCTACTCTGCCGAAATAGCATGAGGGCTTGTCACTATCGTGCTCCGGCGTAGGAAGCATCTAAGGTAGCCGGCAAAAATATACATGCGGCCATTTAGCACATTATTAACATCTTTGGTGTCTTTATGCAATGGTTATCTCTTGCTATTAAACATTGATATGCTTGCATGCTTATTATTAAACATTGATATACAAAAAATATAATGTATCGAGATAGTTTTTCTAAAGTACACGACGGGATAATGTTATGTTAATATGCAACCTAAGAAATCGCTCGCGCGGTTCCTCCGAATTATATTATTGTAAAACAACAGATATCTCCATAACTAGATATCAACGGCCAAGTCACACCTTTTGACTAAGGGCGGTCTTGGGTGCCGAGAATTTAATGCTTGTACGTTAGAAGCTTGGCTCTACATAGATCTGATAATTTTAAAACAATGTGAGCCATGTGGTCTCTCTCGTCTTGGCAACACTTCACATGAAAATGTTTTTGAGGGATATATCATTTGATAATTTGCTACGTGGGAAGCATTGTAATCGTAATACTCACGAGAGAATGTCGCGCCGGGGGATATTCACGATGCAAGAAGTGCGGTGTCTTATATATATGCTATTTTACGCGGAAAAGCGTTATCCTTCTACGGTTCGTACTTGGCAATGCCATGTCTCGTTACGTGTGACGTAATATCGTGAGAATGTGCGATGTGAATAAATTGGCAAGTTCTCGCCATGTGTCGCTCTCGTGCGAGCTCTCGCATTCTGTGATGCGATGTTGCACCGCAGTTGTGTGTTTGCACATTGAACAAGCCATCCCGTCTCTTATTGTTGTTGTTTCGCCTATATTTTAATAGGCTTTAATGCTTTAATGCTTTACAAAGCTCAGGTACAGCAACACATGGAGCACTGCTCGCACCAGTGGGCTGGCGCCCCCAAGTGTCAAACTCTTCAAATCCACAAACTACAAGGTCAAGCTGACCGCATAGTCCACGGCCTGGTTCTTACAAAAAATCTTGAGTCTCCGGAGGGATGGTAGGATGCCTGTGTGCGCTCTATCGAATATACTATGGGGAGTGCTTTGAGCAATTCTTCAATTTAATCCCAGCAGTAGCATTTCGCAACGAACTACTCGCTGCAACGGACGCTTCCATATGCACCACCCACATACACCGGTAACATCTATCACAATATGTTTTGCCTAAAACCACATTTTTAGAGTTCCAAAGTCAGCTAGGAACCCTTTAAATAGTTTCGCCATGTCCGTCCATCCATCCACAGCCAAGTTAAAGATTATTTAGTAGAATCATTTCTCAGTAATCAGTATGTTAATAAATTAAAAATTAAATCAAAAAAGTTATTCATTCATTAATAATATAACAGTGTAATAATATTTTTACGCAATTTTATAATGCAATTTAATAAATTATGAGTCACATTTTTTTTATTTTTATCATTTTAACATTGTACTTAATTTAATCGACAAAATTTTATAGATTAAATTATTTTTTGTACTTATATTAAATTAAAAAACTACAACCATTGTTATTTAATTTAAAAAAAGTATCTTCACGCCCGTATCCCAAAAGAGGTAGGCAGAACTACAACAAGTGCACCCACGATTAGCCGAAGATACTCGTACTTGGTCCCACAACGCGATAGGTGGCCAGCCTATCGCCAACCGGCACTTTCCAATCTCGGACAACGTTGTTTTTATCAGAAAACTGAAAAAACACATTCCTGAATTGCCCGACCCAGGAATCGAACCCGGGACCTCATATGGTCAACTCCGACACGGGACCAATAGACCACAGAGGCGACAAATCGTAATTTAATTTAGTTTAATCTTAAAAATTTTGTTTTTACATATTATTATGTAACCTATGGGACTTGTTGCCTGAAATAAAAATTTTCATTCATTATAATTAAATAGTAAGTAAATTTAAAAATATGATTTTCCTTGCGCTTAAATGATTTTAATTTTTCATTTATATTTATAAAGAAGATGACGGTAGAAAATGAAGTAGATTGTAGATTACCCAGATGACTGTTGGACTTTGTGTGGGAAGTTAAAAATCTGTAAATCGGTTGACCCTGCAGGCCATCCCTGAAACTTCTCGGTAAATTGAAGTATTTCAAGCTCAAAGGAACGAAAACCATATTTAAGCAAAGAATTTTTTCAAAGTTCAAAAATCTTAAATTTGTTATAAATGACACTTTTTTTCAAACATTTTCGTTATAGATAAATCCCAAATAAAATGACCGATTTTGATCAAAAATCATTCCTTAGTAGATGCTTACGTCATAACAGGAACATAAGTTCAACATTATAACTTTCTAGCCCTAAGGATTTGGCCCGTACGTTTATATAAAACTTTCATGCCCTATTTTACCCTCTAAGGGGCTGAATTTTGAAAAACGCTGAAACACATAACTCATTATTTTTACCATACTCAATTCTTATGAAATTGAATGCAAATATGTCCATGGATTAAAATTTTTAAAACTTTTATCCCCTATTTCACCATTTTGAGGGTTACATTTTTAATTATCCTTCCTTAGATGCCAACGTTATAAGAGGAATACGTGTGCAAAATTTCAAGTGTAATAGTTTGGCCTGCGCGGTTATACATATAAAACTTTCATCCCCTATTTTACCTTTCTTAGGGATCTAACTTTGAAAAACACTTAAACACGTACTCTACTAATTCATTTTTTTTTCGTATGTCGTATGTACTTAATACATACGAAATTTCACACAAACAATAAAAAATGTCATCCAAACTTTTATCCCCTATTTCAACATCTTCGGGGTTGAATTTTGAAAAATCCTTCCTTAGTGGATGCCCACATCATAATAGAAATACGTGTGCGAAATTTCGAGTTTCTAGCCCTAAGGCTTTGGCCTGTGCGTTGATCATCAGTCAGTAATTTTTACCTTTTATATAGGTACATAGAAGATATTCTAGCCTTAATTTTTTTCAAATTTCAGTGTCACTATTTTAAATATTAATTTCGTTTACCAAAGAAAGAAAGACATCATTTGTTTGTTTCCACTCAATCTACTTTTACAGTTTACCGATAAATAAAGAGTTTTTACTCATTGTGTGCAAATAGAAAGTGAAAATTATTGGCACCCATTTTGATTATAAAAATTGATGGCAGCAGTCGGCAGTGCGCTCACAAGAGCGTCGCGCCTGAGCGGCTGCGCGCACTGGTAGCCGGCCGGCGCTAACTGTTCTGTTCCACCATAGAGTAAGAAACCAGAAGAGTGGCTATGTTGCTTGTTTTCTTAGAAAACAAATTCCACCAAAACACTACGCCAGTTGTAATGCTGTGATTGGCCGACGCAAGGTTAATGTGATAATGACGAAGAAATAGTAAACGCGTATTGAATAAAATGAGATAGTTGATATAGGTTACACCTAGGCAAGAGCAAGACGCATAAACAAGCGTCCACGTGTTTCGTGTTATCTGTCCAGTTTAACTTGAGCCACATTATATGAAAGTAAATTAAAATAAAATCAATGTTTATTGATACCGATGAAACGTAATTCCGTCTGTTTTATAATTCGACGTTTTACTGCTTTTTCCACAGCATCTAATAGAACAACACGACATTATAGGGTGAAATATACCAAACTTTGAATAATTTCGAGAGTATCGGGGATGTACACACAGTTCATTTGTTGGTGCGGTACTACTTTAGTGCGAACGTGAATTGCTATTTATCAGTGGCAAAACACTGATCAGTTTCGGAATCAGATGGCTCATATTGCTACTCTTTTAGGTTACAGTTACATGCTCGATGTGTTCGACACTCATTCAGTCTATAATGCCGTCTATCATTAGCCGTCTATAATGGAAGTAACGATGTTCGGGACGAACATAACTAAGAGGAGGTAATGTTGCGAATAATCTAGAAAAGAAAAGAGCGAGAACACTGGAAAAATCTAGAAATAAAAGAAAGAGATAGCTGCCGTTTCCTAGCAGCTATGCCAAAATTTACCTTCTCGCATAAATCATAAGGGTGAAAATAACATGTACTTACATGTTGTAACTACATTAACACTTAAATTGTTTACGCATAATTTTCGGAACTTTCGGGAATATGGTCCAACTTTACCTTGTGCATAATTAACATCCTTATTGGCAAATAGCAAGTCAGTTTTCAAAAATGATACGTAAGCGATAGTTCGGACGATTAGTGTGAGGCGATATAGTACAGTGCAAAGTGATACAGAGAGTACGTTCGTTTAGTGATTCGGTAAGAAATATTTATATTTTGTTTAGTTTACTCGTAATTTTTATAAGTACCTACTATAGGTAAGGATTCCGTAGATTTATCATGGCCCAGTATTGCAGCTTGAAATGCGCCACAAATTATATTTTAACACTAGCTAAGCCCGCGACTTCGTCCGTGTGAAAAAAATTAAAAAAGTAGCTAAGTTACTACCTATCACTGCTGTGCTATCTGCCAGTGAAAGCCCCGTCAAAATCGATCCAGCCGTTCCAGAGATTAGCCGGAACAAACAAACAGAAAGACAGATCATCTTGCCGCTATACCAGGCAAGTTGTAAAAGGCGACCGATTGGCTATACGTAGCCAATCGGTCGCCTTTTACATTTTGCCTGGTCATACCATACCACCTGGTCACGCCGCCGTAACTACTAGGTGGAAGAGTTCCACATCATCTCACCCGGGTGTATGGTACCACTGCTTTAACTATTCTGCCGCAATAGCGTCAATGCTTGTCATTATCGTGTCCCGTTTTGGGTGTTAAAGTTGGGTGGTAGACTTATGTATATAGCATTGCCATCCCGGTGTCTATAGGCGATAGAGTATCTTTGAGACAACCCTGATTTCATTACAATGGATAAGAGTTACGCCATTGAAAGAGATGCAACTTCTAGGTAAATATAATTGTAGGTAATCCAGCGCCGCGCGATCTGAATTTAACTTAATTGTATCGTGGCAAATGTCCCTATTTCTTTAAACGACTTTCCGGAGTGTCTCTTCTGTACGTGTACTATTATGTTACATTCTGTGACAATACGAACTCTAAGCTCGTAACAATACCTAAATAAACAAGTTGCACGATACCTAAATTAAAAACTGGGTAGTAGATACTAGATAATATAGTGTTCGCTTTCACTAAGTAGTATTTATAGTGTTATTCACTACCATGGACTTTATGTAGTTTGCATGCCATTATTGCGGTAATGCGGTATCGCTTCATACATTTAAGAAAGAAGTAAGAGAACATTACTTTTCGTGATAATTTGAAAGGCATTAGGTATAAGGCATAGATTAATATCATTTATTATTTATTTATTTTTTTGTTTTTTGTATTATATAATTTTAATTGTAAGTTATGCACTTGTACACTGTGCTCTACCTTTATTTGTGCATTCTCGCTTCTCGGGTCTGCTGGTAGACATCTCTTTTTCAGAGATAAGTTCGCCCTTTGTACATGTTTTATATTAATTTTTCAAAAAGATGTATTTTGTGTACAATAAAGTGTGAAATAAATAAATAAAATAAGTAAAGTAGACGAACATAAGATATATAATCATTATCATCTATCATATAAAACCTACTTTGCAAATAAATAATTGATTAAGAATAAACACGGTAAAAACAAAACAGCCTCCTATTCCACGTTGTCTCAAAAGCCAAAACACTTTCATCCGGCACTTTTATCTTAACACTTTTCGCGTTGCATTGAAATATCGCCATTTTTATGCCAAGCAAGCAGGTTCAATTCGAAATAGTCACAATATATTATGTCAATACGTATTTTAGTTATAGATTATTGAAATTGGACGTGTGAAGTCAAAATATTACTAAGAAAGATGGCGACTACTAGGTGGTAGAGTTCCGCAACGTGTCGCCCGGGTATTTGGTACCACCGTCTTAACTAACCCTGTCGCAATAGCGTCAATGCTTGTCATTGTCGTGTTCCGGTTTGGAGGATTACGTAGGTAGCCAGTATTACTTATGCATGTGACACTGCCATCCCACTACACGGATAGCAACGCACCATTAACATTTTAGATGTTTATAGACGACGGTTTCTCTAACTATCAGGAGCCGTCTTGGAGGAGCTTGTTTGCAATGTAATGATATCAAAAATATATTTGCTTAAAATTGAATTAAATTTAGTTAATGCAAAATTTTCGTTTCTGCATTAAAATGTGATTCGGGCCCTTTTCAAAGAACGGATCATCCGCCTCATCGCTAGGCACCTTGTAAAACACGAAAAAAGACTAACACGTCACTAACGTCGTGACTAGTAAATAGGTGGCAGAGGTCTACAACGTCGCTCCCACAGTATAACAGCACCACCAGTTGGCTGAGAGATACAAAAACCAGCCACGATGAGTAGATACGCATAAGAGCTACAAAAAGAAATTTGTGGAAACATATTCAATAAACCCGCAGAAGCCATTTATATTTGATTTTTATTACATTGTTACTACATTATATTAAAGGGCAATTAATTTTTGTATTGTATTCCGTGTGCGGTGCAATACGCTCGTATATAACCCAAAAACATCACCTGAATATTTTGCATATAACTTATGACATTAGTGACGTTACATTACCGAACGTCAACAACAAACAGGTACCAGACGGGGCTCGGAGGCTGTTACACTCGGGACGGTACGTTGAATTAGCCACAATTGCTGTGTGAACAAAACATTAATAAAACATAGCATTTTAACATTTATTTTATTAGTACAAGTAAGTATTTTAATAGGTAATGTAAAAACGACATTAACAAAACGTCGTAAAAGAGCGGACCGTGAACAAAAAGTAGTGCATGAGAAGGCTACGTCTCACAAACCGCATTCGCCACGAGAGCCGCAGCTCTATCATACATTGTAATTCATTACTGGCCGACATACATAATTCATTACAGCTATGGCATAGAGCTGCGACACGTACGAGCGAGCGACGCACTCCCGCCGGCGCGTCCGGGGCTGGCCCGCCACCCACTGAACTCTATTAGATATGTGAGCTGCCCAACCTACCAGATATGATAATAATCTAGGACAGTGTTGTCCTAATGTTACAGAGTTTATAGAAAGAAGGAATGAAAGAATGTTCGCAAGAATATCGGTGCTACAAGATATTGCATATTAATGCAGTGTACTGACACATTCTACCATCGCATAGTGTGCACACTATGCGGTGGTAGAATGTGGCGGTGGTGTGTGCTACATTGAACACTAAGTATTTAGAATATTAACAGCACTTCGATTTGAATATGTACAATTTGAATTTGTACTCGTACAATCAATATAAAGAAAAAATCCTCACTGATATATCAACGCCCAGCCTAAATTTAAGAGTTAAACCCTTAATTTTAGAACACTGGATTTTCACAGGGGTTGTTCATAATATGTAGACGAGGAATAAGGATTTTTCGAAATTCGCTCCCTAAGATAATGAAATAAAGGGTGAAATATTACATTTATTACATTACCGATATGTTAACTAACCCGCGGGCGACGCTGGGCGAGTCAGCTAGTTTCAAATATATTTATAAACATTATGTTTATATTAAAAGAAAAAAAAGAAAAATAATAATTAAGGCGGTGGTACTAGGCCTGAGCGAGACACTGCAGAACTCTACCACCTAGTAGCCCCGATGGAAGTGACTCGCATAGCCAATCCTTTGAGTATTATATCTATGAGCCAATCCTTCTCCTCTTACGAACTGCTTAGCAGAACGGCAAATGGTCTTTTCTTCAAAGGGGGCCGTGACCAACACGGAAAAAAACAACAAAACAATTATTAGATCCTTTCTAGGTGCAAATTAGAAAAAAAACCTGGTCAGGTTTCAATAATTTAGAAAACTTTATGTAATCAAAGTTATTTTTAATAGTAGAAATACATAGATATTTTTTAGTCTATAAAAAACATAGGAAATTTACATAAAGTTTGTCAAAATACCATCTAAATACTCAAACAGTTCTTAATTCTTACGTATTTTTATTATTAAAAAAAAAACATAACAATTTGATTTTTTAACGTCCGCTAAATTTACAAAAACTGGCGGATGTAGAATTTTTTTAATATTTCTAAAATCGTTAATGCACTAATAACATCTAAATCATATCGCATCTAAATCTTAGCCATTGAGTAAACAGACTAGAGACCTAATAACAGACCAATTTGTTCTGTCAACACAACAGACTTAGATTTTATTAGAAATCCCAACCGCAACGCCAATGGCAACGCCAGAATAAGTACCGAACAATCCAGTGAGATGCAACGCGCGCAACAAAATACCGAGTTTGAGTTAGCAAATCGGAAATCCGTATTCCTTTTCCCCGCGCCTCCAATTATTGACAGAATTAATTTAGTTTTACAAACCAAACATTATTAGTGTAGTGGTCGGTTAGACTATAAATATTCTATGGTATAGTGTGTGTTGTAAACTATCTAAAAGCTATACAAATATGTAGTAAAATACGTTACATCCGTTTCATAATCTCCACCAGTTAACATTAGTGCGAGAAAAAGAAAATGCTGTTCAAAACAGCGAAATGATTATTGCTTTTAATGATAATGAATACTATAATAAAATAAAACTAATTATACTACTTTTATTTTTTATTTTAACTAGATTAACTTCATTTTTACTCTATCCTACTAATATTATGAATGCGAAAGTTTGTGAGTATGTATGTATGGATGTTTGTTACTCTTTCACGCATATACTACTGAACCTATTACGATGAAATTTGGCATGTAGGTAGCTGTATCCCAGAATAACACATAGGCTACTTTTTATCCCGGAAAAAAATACTAGCTGCAGCGTGCAGCCCGCTGCATTATAAAAGTTTTCGGTGAATCCCGCGGGATCACCTTACTTTTCCGAGATACAAAGTAGCCCATGTGCTATTC
Organism: Apodemia mormo; assembly: GCA_036924255.1. NCBI lineage: Eukaryota > Metazoa > Arthropoda > Insecta > Lepidoptera > Riodinidae > Apodemia > Apodemia mormo. The sequence continues at coordinate 45,849,236 of JAUPFN010000007.1, forward strand.
CAGGTCATCGTCTATATGCGTGCTAAATTTCATTCAAATCTGTTTAGTAGTTTTTTCGTGATTGAGTAACAAACATCCATCCAAACATCCAAACTTTCACATTTATAATATTAATATTCTCTCTCATAATAATAATGTAGGTGGAAGAGTTAACGCTAAATGCCTCAAATTTGGCGTTCCTCAAGGTAGCGTTTTGGGGCCTACGCTATTTCTAATCTACGTTAATGAGTTGTGTAATCTGTCTATCCCAAATTGCAAAATTATAACTTACGCTGATGATACAGTACTTCTGATTGAAGGTCACACGTGGTTGACAGTAAAAGAACATGCAGAAAATGCCTTATCCATTATTAAAAATTGGTTGTGCTCCAATCTCTTAACTCTTAACCTCTTTAAGACGAATTATGTTGCTTTTGCCCCTAATGTGGCTTCCCAACCCTTTTCTTTTACTTTACGCGCTCATCATTGTGATACGGATAAGAACTCTAACTGCACCAACTGCGTAATAATAGAACGTCGTCTTAGCGTTAAATATCTGGGTGTAATGATTGACAGTACAATGGCTTGGAAAAATCATATTCAAGTAACAACGTCGAGAATTCGAAAACTTATCTATGTTTTTAAAAGCCTGCGAGAAATTGTAAACTTTCAGTATCTAAAAACAATATATTATGCTTTAGCTCAGTCTATAATTTCTTACTGTATTACGTCTTGGGGTGGCTCTGGAAAATCAAACATGCTACGCCTAGAAAAAGCGCAAAGGGCAGTGCTAAAGGTTCTCACGAGAAAACCTCTTCGTTTCCCCACCACAGATTTATATTCACTATGTCAGGTTCTGACAGTAAGGCAGCTTTTCGTATTGCAAACCGTTTTGAAAAAACATTCTCGACTTTCTTATGACCTTAAACTTAGTGACACAAAGAGACGATCTGATAAAGTTTGTACTATTGAAAAAAGACGTACTGGCATTGCAAGTCGTCATTATTATTACATTAGCTCATTTCTTTACAATAGGCTAAATAAACAGTTAAATATTTATTCACTTACGCTATATAAATGTAAATTAAAATGCTCTGAATGGCTTAAATCTTTGTCTTATCAAGAAACGGAAGACCTCTTAGTACAGTATAAATAATACATCAAATCATATACCGGTTTCCAACTTTTGCATATTTCGTACACACCATACTTACACATACACACACACGCACACTTACATACACGCACACACCCATACACACACAACAATACACACACAAATCCAAATTTACCAAAAATCTGTTCATATTATAATTCAGTGGAAATCAATCCTGTTTATGCTTAATACTTGTAGACTAAGTACTCTAGTTTAAAATTAACATTGAGTCTGTTTTCTGGAGGAGGGCGTTGATATACGCAACACAGTTATATACTTCTGCGTATGTCATCGACACTCATATTATTCATGTATACTTGTTCTGGTTCCAAATAAAATTATTTGTATTTGTATTTGTTCTGTAACGTCTCGCTCGGGTTCGTTACCAGTACTACCCCTTGCCCTATTCCTGCCGCAATAGCACCAGTGCTTGTACCTGTCGTGTTCCGGTTTGGATGGTAAAGTAGCCGGTAAAAATATGCATGTGGCATTCCGACACAACAAATCCGAAATTCCTAATCTAATCAACCGAGTTTAATTCGATTTGCAGCATTTGAAGCAGTCTGGAAGTTATTCTAAAAATACATTGTTTCAGATTTTTTAGGCTGTTTAAAATTTTTCAAAATTTACTGGGTCGAATAGGCCAACAGTTTCAAACATCAAAGTTTGTTGAAATCCTATAGAATGCCGCGTCTCGATTATTCAAATCATTAAACAGTTAGGAGAGCTTTACTTACACACAAGCACACAAACATAGATACAGATAGGCCATCCTTAAAAATAATCACAGAAACTTTCTCAAACTGTAGAGACCAAATGAAATCTTGGATTTACAAAAACTAAGGCGAAGTACATTAACATCAAAAAGTTAAATAACCGCTAAAATAAATCACAGGTCGGGTACTTTATAATAAAGTATTGTACTTTATTTCGAATAAATGTACTTTATACTTTTTGAAAGCAATAAAGTACGTGAAAATATTTTATTTTATCATTTCACTTAAAATTGTCAACTTGAATAAAAACTTAATCTATTTTTGTTTGTAACAAAAATGGTACTGACCACTTTTAAACATCATCTAAAGCGTATTTTTTGTATCATTTCAGTTTATATGATTTTTGTTGTATGAAAATAATGGTACTGAATTGAATATATAAAATTCTCATTTATCATTTTTTCTTTATGGCGCATCCAATGACGGGATGAAACTAACTGGTGAAAAGCATTGTTAGATTTTGCTAGAAGCAACAAAAAATATTTATGGTAAACGAATAGCACAGCTAATAAATAATACTTTATTTTTCAATCATGTACTTTATTATTTAACCTTAAAAAGAAAATGTACTCTACTTTTTCATTAAAAGGTGGCAACCCTAGATGAGTGCGAGTCCCGTGAACTGAGGGTTTGGGTTTGTTTGGAAGGACTTGCTAAGGAAGCAAGTAGCCCGAGTTGATATGTGGCCAAATTATTGGACATCTGGCCAAAAACATGTTATGCAATGCTAAAATTAAAAAAAAAATTTTTAGGACCACAATTTTATTTACTGATTAAAAAATCTGTAAACGGTTGACCCTGCATGCCATCCTTGAAACTTTCCGCTAAATTAAGCTATTTTAAGCTCAAAAGAGTAAAACCTATAAGCCGTTTTTCCCCGTGTTGGTCCCGGCCTCCTTTGAAGAATAGCCCAACTGCCGTTCTGCCAGGCAGGTCGTAAAAGGCGACCGATTGGCTATCGAGTCACTACCATCGTGGCTACTAGGTGGTAGAGTTCTGCATTGTCTCGCCCGGGTTTGGTACCACCGCCTTACCTATTCCTGCCGCAATAGCGTCAGTGCTTGTCGCTGTCGTGTTCCGGTTTGGAGGGTAAGGTAGCCGGTAAACTTATGCATGTGGCATTAGACCTCGCCACAAGATAGCAACGCACCATTAACATCTTTGGTGTCTATAGGCGATGGTTGACTCTTTCCATCAGGAGACCCATTTGCTTGTTTGCTATCTTATGACATAAAAAAAAGCATAGATTTTTTTCAATTTAAAAGATATCAATTCAAAAATATTTTTGAAACGAAGGATAGGTTTTGATCTTTGGAATGGCATTTAGCTTAATTTTTGAGATCTAAAATATTGCTTTAGCTAAATAATCGATAGGTTGAAAAATTTTGAAGCAATGTCGAAAAACATTTTTTTCACAAATTTTCGTCATTCATAAATCCCAAACATATGGACCGATTTTGATCCAATTAACGGTATTTGACGCAGTTTTTAAAGGATAACAGCTGATAAGATTTTGAAATCAATCAAATCGAAAGATGAATATTAGCCTAAAATTTGTTTCAAAAATATTAAGTAAGTCTCATTCTCCCAATTATAGACTATGCAGATTCTTCTTACCTCGATGCCACCGAAGACATAGTAAACAAACTTAAGAGGTTGCAGCATCTGTGCATCCGTTATATCTATGGTATGAAAAAATTTTTGTTGTGTTGTTTTTAAATGTTTTTTTTGTTTTTTAATGTTTTTTTTAATGCATTATTAGTATATCAGTTTAGTTTCATAGTTTATAATATTTGTTGCTTTTTGTACACTAGGCCTACTTATTTCTTTATTTTCATTATTTTATTCTCCTTTAACGGGTTGGCTGGAAGAAATCTCAGAGATCGACATAGTCGCCCATTGTACTTATGTTACGTTAATATTGTCTATAATATAATTGTTTATAATTTTTTCTAATGTTTTCTGTGTACAATAAAGTATTAAATAAATAAAAATAAAATAAATAAGGTTCCTAAAAACAACGTAATTGAAGTATTTTAAAAGCTGTAACTTTTGAAAATAAGATTCGACTATGATTTTTAAAACAGCATTCGACGTAGTTTTTTTAGTACTAAAATATCGTAGAATACGAAAACATGATTGTTTGAAAAATTTTGAAGTTATATCGAAAAGTACTTTTTTCAAAAATTTTCGTCAATGATTACTCCCAAACGGATAAACCGATTTTAGTTCAATTTATGCATTGGAGATAGTTTTTTGAAGAATAGAGCTGATTCGTTTTTGTACTTAATCGCTATATTAATCTGGAAGTAATATTTTAAAAAATACTGTTTCGCCTAAATTATTTTGGGGTTTTTTCAAAATGTCTCAAAATCTCCTGGGCGCAATTGGTTAAAATTTTCAGGAAGTCTAAGTTGAGCAGAATCCAATCGAATGCCATCAACCGCGTTTCGATCGGTTCAGCCGTTCGAAAGTTATGAGATGTGTGTGTGTGTGTGTGTACGTGTGTATGTAAACACACAAACACACACACACACACACACACACATATATATATATATATATATATATATATATATATATATATATATATACAGACATACTGACGTCATCGTGAAAATAGTCGAAAAAAGGTTTCTAGTACCTCAAAACGTGGAATCTGGTGAAAATTCGATTTTCGAAAATCGGGGCAAAATCAGTAACTTCCTCATCTACATACGTGGCGGGAAATTAAAAAGTGTTTTATTTGTTACTTAATTAGAGTTATAAATATTTCAATATTTCGACACGGCGTGGCAAATAAAATGTCTCCTCACAAATATATTTTATTGTCAAATTAAAGGGTCTTGCAAATAATATACAGCGGTTTGCTCGTATGTTACATCAAAATATTATATTCATGTCAAGAAAGATCATTGCAAGTGCAAAGTTGTTACAAATTATTACAAATAAAATTAATATTAATATTATAAATGCATAAGTTTGGATGTTTAGATGGATGGATGGATATTTGTTACTCAATCACGCGAAGGAATAGCACATAGGCTACTTTTTATCTCGGAAAAATTAGGTAATCCCGCGGCGTTCGTCAAAAACTTTGCGGCTGCAGCCAGTACTACGAACATTACTACCTACAGACCAATTAATTACTAATATACCTATGGTGCCTATATAATATTTTACTAATTTACATCTGCCAAGCAAAATTACCCTTTCATTTCTAAGTATTTTTCTCTGTAGGCTCCGAAGCGTCTGGGGCGATTTTATCAATTTGAAACAATCTTCAGATTGTGAAAAAGTGCAAGTGTGTTTTAACCTAACAGGTCAAATAACACTTGTAGCTCTTTACTGTTGTCACACGGATCTATCCTTAACATCTTTTATGTTTACAGGTGATAGTTACCTTCCACAACACGAGAGACGTATACTTGTACGCTACCTTGTGCTGCAAACAATAAAACATCTATCTTTCCCGGGTTTCTGTTTTTGCATACAAGGGTAAAGCAAGTTCACGTTGGCTTCATTCGTTTAATTACAAACACGCAAACACTTGATAAAATGTGGTTTAGATGAATTAAATATGGACTGATGTGTTTGCAATACAAAGAAAAGACAGTAGTGCTAAAGGTATCTCGAATAGACTATCGACGGAAATAGATGGCACACCGATGTCCAGTTAATCAGAACACTTCCAAAACTTCAAAATAAATTATAAATGCAGCGGAGACGAGACCGGTGGGTACACGTGGTTCGTGCCTTGTACCGCTATTCGCTCACTTTTACATGACTACCCATATAAATTATAATAATATAATTTTCTCGTGTTCTCGTAGTCTTGACGTCTCGTCGACGGAGGAAGCATGGGTTGTGATAAAATCCCTTATTTTATATTTGACTTTAACTTCTATAATATTCGTTTACTGTCGTAGTGTCCAATGGCTTACAAAATCTACCTATGTTTTTGAAGCTTCATTTTATTTATTCCAATTTAGAAATGTAAAAAAAAGTTTTATCTTTTTGTGATAGGAGCTAATTAAAAACCAATTTTAAATGATTAGCAAAGTGACTCGCGAGAGCCCACTTCATTAACATAAATCGGTCCGCATACAAATGAATCGACATGGTGATTCCCGCGACATTGCGTTTTAGCACCTCACTGTCAGGAAGTATGTACGTCTTGGAAGTACGACTTCATCCCTAACAACATTATACACTATCTGCTCTGAGCCGAAGTCCGGTGGAGGGGACCTGATAGTCGGCGGCCATACAGTTTATCAGTCGAGCTTACATGTTAATTAGTACGTTTAGATAATGACGGGAGCGAATGGGAGCCAGGTGAGAGCACGGCGCACGGCGGCTATCTGGACGTGTCATTCCGCCGGCGCGCGGAGCTGCCACAAAGCTATCTTAAGGGGGCACACTAAAAGTTTTGCACTTCTAGCTAATCGGAACTATTTGAATTTCGAATGTTATATTTTTAAAACATTGCAACCTTCTTAGTAATAAAAAAAAACAATTGGCGGGAAATGATTTCTCAATTGTTTTTTATCACACATCAAAGTTCTATGTACGCAACGAAAATGGAATTAAGTCGAAAAGATTTTAAGCGATGATTTTTTTATGATAATATATAATATATAATATAATAAAGGTTCTCTTTCTCCGCAAGACTGTGCCGCTCGTTTTCAAAATGCTTTTGGGAGAGAAGCACCTTGTTTGAGCACCGTGAGGCGACGGTTTGCTAAATTTGGCAGTGGTCGAGTTTCTTTACATGACGAATTTCGTTAAGGGCGGCCTTCAACTGCGGTCAATGAACATAATGTGGCTACTGTTAAGCGGTTAATTGAAGCAAACCCCCGGATTACCTATGAGACAATTCGGGACTATTGGGGACAAATTCAGAAAATTTTAAACGAAGATTTGAAAGTTCGGAAACTTTGTTTTCGTTGGATCCCTCATGAACTGACAGCGGGGCAAAGGGGGCTCCCGTGGAATGGTGCCCACAGAGTGCACACAAACTGAAGTACGACCACGGACATTCTAATGCTGTTTATGACATGGTTGTCACGGGAGAAGAAACGTGGATTTATTGTTTTGAACCCGAAAAAAACAACAATCTTGTGAATGAGTGTTTGAAAATAAGAACAGGCCAACAAAAGTGAGACAGGCGAGAAACGTTGGTAAAAAATGATCGCGTTTTTTTTCTCAGCTACGGGTCCCATCTGTACAATTCCACTTGAAGATCAAAAGAATGTTAATGCCGAGTGGTTATCTACCATTTGTGTACCCAGGGTGTTAGAAAAAGTTCGCGAAAGACGACCCAAAAGCCACATTCTCCTACACCATGATAACGCTTCTTCACACACGGCCAACAAAACAAAGTCATTTTTAGCTTACGAAAAAGTACATCTCGTCACTCATCCTGCGCATAGTCCCGACCGAGCACCCTGTGATTTCTGTATTTTCCCCAAAATCAAAGATTTGATGAGAGGTTTTACTTTTACCAACTCCGAAGAGGCAGTGATAGCGTTCAATCAGTACGTAGAAATATGCCTTCAGATCTGTGGTCCTTCTGTTTTAAAATATGGTTTGATCGCATGAAAAAATGTTTAAAATGTAAAGGAGATTATTTTGAAAAGTAATAAACATAATATTTTGGTTATAACATGTTGTTTTTTTAAGTTACCCAAAACCTACAGTGTGACCTACGTATACCTACACCTGGTGGTGGTTCGACTCGAGGTACTGTCAGTAATCTGCTTCCCAACAGTATTAGGGTCACTCGATTTTGTCTACGTTAAAAAATGGAGGGTAAATTAACCTTGATACTGCAGAATATAAAGAGTCTATACCAGTATAATCCAGAGAATATATCAATAATTAAAGATAATAGATTAGTCGATGGTGCTCGGGATCGATTCCCGACAGGAAGAAGCGTTGGTGTGACGAGCACAAATGTGTTTCTGGGATTGGGTGTTTATTATATTACAGCTAATATTTATATATGTATCGGTTAAGCCATTCAAAAGTTATGAGACATTTACATACACACACATACATACAGACATACTGACGTCATCGCGGAAATAGAAAAAGTTCGTAGGACCACAAAACAAGAAATCTGATCTCAAAACAAAACAAGAGATCTGTTGAAAACTTGATTTTTGAAATCGGGGCAAAATCAGTAACTTCCTTATATATATACTCACGTAGCTTGAAGTTAAAAACGATACCAAGGAAACCAAGAGCTATTTGAGATTTTATTTATCATCAAACTCTAATATTTACCTTTATAGGTATGTTACGTATTAATTGGTGTACATATTCTTGAATTATTTTTTATTTTATTACGTAGCAAAAATCGTCTCATCATAGACCTACGACATACGGACAAACAGTTCACATGCAGTATACTCATAAAATAGAACACGTCGGCGTTCCAACTTCCAGTGGAGGGCACAGGCAAGGTCACCGAGGCGGCGCGGCGGGCTGCGGGGCGTCGCTAGTTTATCATAAATATATTTATGCTTTATTTGAGTGTAATGCTACTAAAATATAATCCGATAACATCATCAATAATATCACAAACGGACGCTGTTAGCACACGTTGTTTCACCTGCATTAGCGACTTGGATACGCGGCGCTACTGTGGCTGATGGTGCAGTGGCGTGACCTACTTGCTCTAAAGATCCGTTTTCACTTTATGTAGTGCGAGTGTTTAATGCAGGTGCTTAGTATTAAGCAAAAAATACATGAAGCCAGCCGTCGATTCCTGAGAGTGATAAGTAATCAGCGTCTAGTCACTTTTACTACGCTGAATACTGATCACTCGCACTGATCAACGGCTGTCTTCACGTATTTTTTGCTCAATACTAAGCACCCGCATTAAACACTCGCACTAATCAAAGTGCAAACGGGGCTAACCATTACTTAACGCCACGGTAACAACAAGTACAATGACACGTCTTTTGTCGCGGGATCGTAATAACGGCCCTAACAATAATTAATTTGTTCGCGTAATCGGATTGATCGTTAAAGCATTTTTCGCACCCTAACTTATAGACGCGACAGTCAACTACAAAAAAATTATAGATTGTAAACTCTCTAATCTGTATAATGTAAAGCTTATAAAATAAACTAATGAGGCGCTAAATCGCTGGCCCCGGCGGCACGCGAACTGCCGGACTGCCCGCGCCAATATCCGCACCGAGTAGCCCGCTCGTCATATATTTACTACAGCTATGTAACACGTGGAAATGGAAACGTTATTATAAAATACGTTTATATGAGATTCAAATTAAAATTGTTAATCATAAAAATAGATACGAATAATATAAGCTGGCTCCACGAATCACTGTTATCAGTTTTATTCATTTCACGAGACTATTACCAAATACCTCACCGAGAACTCGCTGTCATTTATCACGGAACACGTCACCTGAGGTTTATTTATTTATTTATATTCATGCACAACAAAAACGTACAACAAAACGTAAACGTACACGCACAACAACTTCACGCCTAAGGGCATTCTATCCTAGCCAACCTCGTGCAAAACAGAAACATGACTAATGGAGGTGGTGCAACTTAATTTACTTAAGAACAAAGTAATCTTAACTTGTAAAAACAAATCAGAAGAGATCAAAATAACAAACTTAAAAATTTTAAGAATTACACATACAACACATATATACATACTACATACATACATTATACATATATACATAAAACATAGATAAATAACACATACATATACATATCTATATACTAAATACATATACATAAATATATACATATATACATTATATTCATACGTATATTTATAAATACATAGGTTGCATTCATATATTCAAATAATTATCAGCTACACCTAACCCGCATAAATACTGGCTCTCCTGGGTGGGTCTGGTGGAAGATAACCACAGCCTAAACACACCAAGTATGATCCGTGTGACGGAGATGGAATGTCACCTGTATAAATTTACCGACATCTTTACTCTCCAAACTGGCACACGAATTTGAGGAGCACTGACGCAGTTGCAGCAGGAATTACCTACTGCTGCTGAAATAGCATGTGAAGGCGCCGGTACCTGAGCCGGATGAAACGTTGCGGAACTCTACCACCTGGTAATCACAATGGTAGTGACAAGTAAAGCCAATAGTTGGCCTTTTTACGTATTGCCGCGCCGCCGACCGGAATGGGAGATGGTATATTTTTCATTAGGTGCCCATGCTAATAAAACAGCGAAAAATATTTCAAGTCGGAAATAATATGGGGACATTCTACTTGTGTCTAAGTAATCCCACTCGGACAAACACATTACGTCTCTATATCTATATGTTGATAAACAAAATTAAAGTCTGTCATTTTAAAATAACTAAGTCCATCAAAATCGGTCCAGCCGTTCAAGAAATTACCTCGAAAAAAAACAAAATGACAGATAGACAGCCTGAAATTTAAAAAATGATTGTTAAGGTGTTACTATCGTAAAAATAACTCACTGCACTTGAAAAAATCTATTAATTTTGAAATCACAGAGAGACACTTCAACTTTGTTTACATGTACATAGAGAATTACACTTGCAATAAATATGAAAATATTTATCCTGCTTGCTTTTCTTTAGGCTACAGTTTTTTTAGTTATACCTACTTATTCGAATAAGAAACAAAAATCAGCAAACGTTGTTTAACTTCGGGGCTATAAATACTCGTTTAGTGGGGGGGCCGACTGGCTCGCTCCTAGTGTGTGAAGCGGGGAAACTGTGGAGGTTCGCCTTTTGCCCCATAGCTATTAATTCCCAAAGCTATAAAAGAACTGATAATAAATTTGCCGCGATTACATTTTTCCTGATTTATAACAGGATTCAAGCGACATGTAACGACACTCACGCGATTTTCAAATATATTTTAATAACAGCTCAAACTTTGCCGGCGATTCTGTTCAGCGTTGATTGTGTTTGTGAATCTCTCGCAGATGAACTGAGTTTACATTATTATAATTATGATTAACAAGTTTGAAAAACCGCGTACGCCCATAGCTACCCACGGCTCAAGGCCCCACCGGACAACGGCGTCCGCGTTCCGAGGACACCCTGCCAGTGGCTATTAGCTCGACCACTCCTCCTCTAACGCCCTGGCCACAGCTACCCGCGGTGCGAAATGCATCGCGGATTGCGGCGCGGTGGGTTCCGCGATTTTCTGGGTAAGCCACAGTTCTAATAGTTGCGACCGAGGCGGCGTCGGTGGTGGATGTATTTAGAAATTTTTAAAATTATTCAATATTTCCCCATGTTGATCCCGGACTCCTTTAAAGATAGGCCAACTGCCGTTCTGGCAGGCCGGCAAAAGGCGACCGATTTGCTAAGCGAGTCACTATCATCGTGGCTACTAGGTGGTAGAGTTCTGCATTGTCTCGCCTGGGTCTGGTACCAATGCCTTACCTATTCCTGCCACAATAGCGTCAGTGCTTGTCACTGGCATGTTGCGGTTTGGAGGGTAAGGTAGCCGGTAAACTTATGTGCATGTGGCAATAGACCTCGCCGCAAGATAGCAACGCACCATTAACATCTTTGGGGTCTATAGGCGATGGTTGACTCTCCATCAGGAGAGCCATCTAATTGTTTGCTATCTTATGATAGAAAAAAAAATATCCATAATTAATTTCCACACTCGAAAAAAAGAAAATATTTTGTTTTAATCGCGCGATGTTAAGTGCGATTAGCTGGACGCGCCGCTCTGAACTGTGGTCACCTCGCTACTAGTCAGTACAATTGCTTTATTTGCACATCACACCGCGCGTCACGGTCTTGCGTCTCGTCGGTCGATTCTTTCTGCGACGCAAATCACGCCGCAATTGCGTCACATGTAACTAGGCATATTTCATGAAAACAGTTTCCTACATTTTTTTCGTCGCTCGTCGCTCGCCGCGCCGCGCCGCGATTAAATATGGCCAGGCCACAGAAAACATAACATATATAGGACCAGGCCATAATTATTATTTCTGTTACACCATATAACATCGGTTATATATATATATATATATATATATATATATATATATATATATATATATATATATATATATTTATATCATAAGATAGCAAACAAGCAGATGGGTCTCCTGATGGAAAGAGTCAACCATCGCCTATAGACACCAAAGATGTTAATGGTGCGTTGCTATCTCGTGGCGAGGTCTAATGCCACATGCATGCACTGACGCTATTGCGGCAGGAATAGGTAAGGCGGTGGTACCAGACCCGGGCGAGACAATGCAGAACTCTACCACCTAGTTGCCACGATGGTAGTGACTCGATAGCCAATCGGTCGCCTTTTACGACCTGCCTGGCAGAACAGCAGTTGGCCTATTCTTCAAAGGAGGCCGGAACCAACACGGCGGGAAATATAAATATATGTCGCAATACCAATTAATAAATATCGTGTAGCAAAATAAGGAGAACGTACCCAGCAGTAGGCAATAACAAAGACATAGGAAGCATGAATACTAGTGGTACACCTCGACATTTCATTGATATTAGTCAGCTACGAGCCGCACTAGAGAGTGCTTTTGCTTCATCTATACAAATATACCTACTTGTTGATTAGTTGATGCAAGATCACTTGTATTAGATCCGTAATTCCACAAGACAAGGAGAAATCAATCCTGACCACTGCAGCCGTTACAATTTAGTAAAGTAACGTCGACATCGATGCATTTGAGAAATCAATTCCTTTGAGAAATTACAAATAACAAGTGCCGACATAGAACAGCCACGTTTCTAACAGAGCAGATTCAAACATTATTTGTATAGAGTTTCTCGTGTGTACCGATTGAGTTCCCTTTTATAAAATGTTTAATAAATGTCATATAAAACCAGTATCGTGGTGACCGTCAGCATGACCATGGCCGGCGCGCGGCAGGGCCGCGGCCGCATTTTACGAACAAATGAAGCAAACTTCATCTGAGTGCTTGCAGCCCGCCCTGACGCGGAATTAACTAAACTAATACTAGGTACTACTGTTTAAAAAATTAAATACACAAAAAATAATGCAATTGAATTATAACAAGTTAAAAACAAAGTTAAAACACATTTGCTTCCTTGTTTTCTACCAATCATAATAATAATTAGTGTGATAGTTTGTACGCTTCGGTGTTTGCACTGCACACAAACGGCTCAACTGTAGTAGTATAATTTTGTTAGAGAGGCAGGTATATTGTCCAACCTTAACAGTACGACAGAATAAATACATTATTCCCGTGGGATTCACAAGAAATGTTGGTCGCGCAGCGGGCGGCGCGGCGGTGCGCCGCTAGTTCATTAGGAATATGCTATTATATTATTTTGAATTAAAAAAATTAAATTGAAATAAAATATAGCTAGTCTGGCCATAAATACTGTTAAGCAGGCCGTACACGCTAAGGTGTATCTGACAGGTTTGCCCGCACAGTACAGGTAAACCGGTCCGTGTGTGAAACTCAACTGTGCAGGTTTTGTTCTCCATTCACCTCAAGTGTACCTGTCCTGCCGTCAAACTGTACACCCAAACATGTCTGGCTCACCCACAGGGTTCACTCTAGCGTGTGGCCTGCTTTAGGTACATAAAAACTGTGCTGAATCTTTAATTATTTTAAATTTGGAACGTGTTTATTATTTTGAAAATGTGTCGCTTTCCCATGTTCTACACATTTGTTCGTGTTAATTACAATATAAAATGAGGTGTTAAATATAATAAGATGAAAGTGATTGTCTTGCAGAAAGTAGGTATGGAGCCGCCGGTCATTTTCAAAACACTTCAAAAGCTTGGCATCAACCGTATATTCGTACTTATATCGCAGGTACATAATATCGACAGACATACCGACACCTCCTTTGTGGAAGACCAGAAAAGATCGGTGCGACCGGATACTGTTAAAACTACAAAATGTATTCATGCCAAAAAGCCAAAATTCACCGAACCCCTATGAGGAAACAAAAAATCTTATCGCGAGAAATGAAGATTCGGCCTAGGAATGTCGCGTATAATGAAACAAGGCCTGCTATATCTAGAGGACATGTCCTGAAGTGTGAGGAGCTGGATATTTGCGTATTGTTTTTATTCCTGTAACAAATCCACTGACTCTAAACAGCCTTAAATCATTTGTTCTAAGGCAGCAGTTTGCACGCTATAGACATACATTCAGAGGAATATTTTTAATATGACTTCCAGATTTATGTACCGATTGAGTACAAAAACTAATCAGCTTTATTCCTCAAAAACCTACGTCTAATGCATAAACTGCATTAAAATCGGTTTACCCGTTTGGGCGTAATAATTATAATAATAATAAATTCTAAATTTCCAACTAATAATTTTTTGATATTCTACGATATTTTAGTACTAAAAAACTACATAGAATGTCTTTTCAAAATTCTAAATCGAATCTAATTTTCAAAAGTTACAGCTCTTTAAATATTAAAATTACGTTGCTTTTAGCAAACTTACTTAATATTTTTAAATAACTTTCAGGCTAATATACTGATTGGCTTAAAAATCTTACCGGATTTTCTCCTTTAAAAACTACGTCAAATACCGTTAATTGGATCAAAATTGGTCAATTTCTTTGGTATTTATCAATAACGAATATTTTTTGACACCGCTTCAAAGTTTTTCAACCTATCGATTTTTTAGCTAAAGCAATATTGAGTTGAATGCCATTCGAAAGATCAAAATGGATTATCGTTTCCAAAATAAACAGCTTTTCAAAAATCAATATATTGCCATTATTAACAAAATAGATGTTTGAACTGAAAAAATCTATGTTTAGATATAGTTTTTACTCTTTTGAGCTTAATATGCCTTAATTTAGCGGAAGTTTCAGGGATAGCCTGCAGGGTCAACCGTTCACAGATTTTTTTGTTTCCTATATTATAGGATAGCAAATATGTAGATGGTTTCCCTGATGGAAAGCCAAAAAATCCATTGCCTGATACCAAAGATGTTAATCGTACATTGCTAACCGAGTGGCAGGGATAGAATGCCAAATGAGCAAGGCGGTGGTACCTGGGTGAGACGCTCCAGAACTCTACCACCGTTGAATCACTAGGTATTATAAAACTAAAGCCCGCCTCCGTTCAAAGTCTGTCTTTATATTCAATTATTCACGATGAACACGAAATCTACTAAACGTATGTATTTTCATACAGCTTTTACCAGAAGGCGAAGTGTGAAAGATTTTGTGGTTCAGGTGTATTGAAGTACATAAGTTTAGTTTAAAATATACAGATAAATGTTGAGGATGTCGAAATCAATTAGACCGACTGAACGTTTTCATCGAAAACGCTGCTTTCTTCCTTATGGGTGGATTAAACAAACAAAGTATGGTGGGATTGTTCCTCTTCAGAGATCTACAGTAAAGTCCGAGAAGGCGTACGAGTTTCTATTACTTATGATAATTGGAAAGCTATTTGGACGGACACAGCATCGATTATTTTCAAATATAGTATGTTAGGTATTTTACACACATAATGACAGCCCTTTACATCAAACAAATTAAATGAATAAATATCCTAGGAATTATCGCAAACATAAAAAAAAGATAATTAATTTAAATTAAATCCACGTGCTCGCCGCTATAAGATAATGCGATACTACGACAGGAAAAATTGTAGGCGTACATGCTGCACAATCCGCGCGAAGCTGGGACGAGACGCTTGTGTTTATCAAAACTAAATCAATTCCAAAATATTGTAGGTAGGTAACTGGTGATTCATATAATTTAGCCCTAACAATCGCTATTTTACACGATTGGTTTTTTAGGGTTCCGTACGCAAAGGGTAAAACGGGACCCTATTACTAAGACTTCGCTGTCCGTCCGTTTGTCTGTATGTCTGCCTATTTGTCTGTTACTAGACTGTATCTCATGAACCGTGATACAGACAGAAGACAGTTGAAATTTTCCCAGTTAATTTATCTCTTTTGCTGTTAGGTATATCAACAAACACCAAACATTTTTTTGCATGTTAACTATCTTATAGTACAAAAAAATAAAGTCTGAGGTATTTCACTTTAAGGTAGGTATTACCATAAGTTACCATTTTGAGTAGAGTGAACGCACTGGCCCTTGTGAGCCCATCACATGCGTGTGCGAGTTACCTACTACTTACTACACATTTTCATTAATTTTTCTTAAAACCATTATTTACAAATAATAAAAAAATAATTAGCAAATTAGCAGGTGGTAGATGGAAAGAGATGAGCATCAAAAATCAGAAGTAATATATTCAATTAATTTCTTACAATTTGTTTTGATGCGGCTACTACCGGATTGAAAACGTGGCCACTGACTACACACTGAGAAGATCCGGCGGAAGAAACTCAGCGGGATGTTTCTCTATTTTTTAAAGTAAGATAATACTCAATGTTTAAGTTGTAAGTCTACAACTATGTTACAATAATTCTAAGAGATTGGTAATAGATATCAGAAGCAATTAATTCCACACTATCTTTTCGTCTAGTTACTCAAATATTTTGTATTGACCTTTTTACACAGTTTTATTTTTCAATAGGTAAATTTCACTGGTGAGTCATTAATGCCGTCAAGAAGGTTTACTTATGGTAGAAGCGTAAAGACTGCCCCATAAACGAGTTGCCTACTTATTCTGTGGAGACGTGATACATGCACAGCAAGATTGTTTTTGTTCCTTGTATTTAGAGAGTGAATATCATATAACCTTCTACATCAGTTTAGTACTTTAAAAACTACATCGAATTTCGTTAAAAATCGAAATCGCATCAAGTGAACAAGTCTATCAAATATTAAAATTATGTTGTTTTTAATTAAATTACCTAATTGAGAGTTATATAATAATAATATATAACTATAATAGATAACTTTCAGCCGTAGGTCTATACCTATAGGTATACCGATCGACCGGTTTAGGCACAATTCTTTTTACTACGAATGCTGCTGAATTAAGTTTTCGCCTAAGAATATCCCTGTGCGGAGCGGCGCGGTGGTGCCACATGCTAAGTTAATCGGCTACCTTGCCCTTCAAACCATCACGACAGTAACAAGTATTGACGCTATTGCGGCACGAGCAAATATGTTAGGTGTCGATACCACATTCGGACGAGACGTTGCGTCTATCATAACGCTCTGTCACGGTGTACCAGATATAGTTGCCATCAGACTGGCACTTTACAGCCACACCAAATACAGTTTTTTGAAATATTTTAAGATGCAGATTCACCAAGTACAAACGACGGACAGTACCTATCCAATTTATCAAAAAAAATATCCTTCAGTCATTTCTGTAAAAGTTTTTAAAGTAGTGTTAGGAGCTTAGAGTAAGGAAATTTTAGGCAGAAATTTAAGGGGTGACAAAATTTTCGAGAAACAATTTTAAATGTGAAAGAGGTCAAGATTAATCCAGATTTAAAAATCGATTAGATTTTTATAGAAATCAATAGAAAAGATAGATTCCATAGATAATACCAATAGATTAGGTCCAATGACTGGTTGTGTTTCCTTTTTTAAATTATTTCAATACTTTCTGTATCAGAAGATTAGGTAACAGTAAAATTGACATTCTTAATCTAACCAGATTCAGATGTAGGGAAAAAGTAACATTGTGACTATCATCCCTTAGCTACGAACAGAGCGAAAATGTATTGAAGTGTCTGAAAGTTTAAATAAACATACATACTCACACACCATGCGAACATACATTGACACACACAGATACGTTGTATTTCGCACCACACAAGCTACTCGCTTAAATGCAATAATTAATAATTAATAAGCCTTTGTGGGGCATATATTAACATAGAATATTTTTGTGTAAATAATTTCCCCTAATACAGGGAAACCTAGTTTGGGAATTAGTGATATTTCTTATGTATTACATGTGATGATTTTCTGTGAAATAAATAAATTATTATTATTATTAATAATAATTATTATTATTTATTTGATCATTAGCGTGTATCAATAGGTATTAGTCTTAACCCAAAAATGCAAATTATTTAAAAAAATAATAATGAATTGAAAAATTATGACATTTTTAACAAAAAACACCGTTTATGGCATTCGATTGGATTTTGCTCAATTTAACCTTCCTGAGATTTGAACCAATTCGGTGTAGGAGACTTTAAGAAATTTTAAAAAACTTTAAAAAAAATTTTAGCGAAACAGTATTTTAATATAACTTCCAAATTATACCTACCGATTGAGTACAAAATCTAATCAGCTCTCTTTATCAAAAAACTGCGCTCAATACCTATACAAATTGCATAAAAATCGTTTCATCCGTTCGGAAGTTTTCTTAACCGAAAAACTTTGAAAAAAGTGTTTTTCGTCATAACTTCGAAATTTTTTTGCCAAATATTTTCAGCCTTCTACAATATTTCAGTACTTAAAAAACAATGTTTAATGCAGTTTCAAAAATCAAAATCAAATCAAGTTTTCGAAAGTTACAGCTTTTGTGAATACTAATATTTTGTTGTTTACAGCAAACTTACCTACTCAATATTTTTAAAATAACTTTTAGGCTAATATACTTACCGATTGACTTAAAAATCTAAGCAGCATTTTTTCTCTAAAAAACTAAATCAAATACCGTAAATTGGATCTTAAACGATCGATTTATTTGAGATTTACCTATCAATAATGAATTTTTTGAAAAAAAAAAATATTAGGTACTTCGAAATTTTTCAGCTTATAGATTATGTAGCTAAGAAAACCTTTTAGAGCTAAAACATTGCGTTAAATGCCATCCGAAAGATCAAATCGATCATCGTTTCCAAAAAATACAGCTTTTCAAATAGGTATGAAATTACTGTCATTTATAATAAAATTTAGATTTTTGAACTTTGAAAAACATCTATGCTTAGGTGTAGGTTTTGTTCTTTTGAGCTTATATACCTCAGTTTAGCCGGAAGTTTCAGGGATGGCCTGCAGGGTCAACCGGTATACATATTTTTTTAATGTTTATGTAGATCATTTATCGAATTTTTTCTCATGAAAGCAATTTGTCACATTTTTAATCCGTTGCATCAAAAAAATGATATGAATGAATAAGTTGAACATTAAAGTTGTCGATCGTTTACGAAAATGTAAGAGCAATACCGAGAGCCCATGTTGGTCCGACCCACTTATTTAACAAGAGAACAATTGCCCTGTTGGTGGACAGGCATCGCCGTAAGTGATAGTTTAAATAAAAAAGTTATACTCAAGTTCATAAATTATAAATTAACAACTAACATGCTATCGGTAAGTACTGAAATATTTGAAAACGAAATGTTTGATTTTAACAAAGCAAAGAAACGGCCTCACACTCGGGACCACGGCGGCTTTAAGCCTAAATCCGCCGACCGCCACTGGCAGAACTCAAACTCAATACCTATAGTATAAAAGATAGCTTTAGCTGTACATACCTACACTTGATCATTTTTAATTCACAATATGTTGAACAATCAGGAATTGATATGTAACCAATTTAAATTTTAACGATATTAAATGCTTATTAGGTACATACGTCGCTATTTTTGAAGGGTGTTCAACATGTTATACTTAGGTACACTTTTGTTAAAACAGTTTTTCGCGGGCGTAATATTTTCGCAAAAATAATATTAGGTATGATGTACCAATCTATTTATGTCAGGTCTTTCATTAAGGACGTCTGCAGAACGTGCATTGTTTATAATAGTTTTGTTTACGGGACAGCTGTTGTCATCGGCTTCACTTGCGGTCAGTAGACGGCACTGTCGCGACGGCAAATACAACCCCAGCGGTAAATTGTAATAGACAATCGAAGAAACTTTATATCATCTTTTATTAGAAAGGAATCTTTATAATGTGTTATGACATTAAGAATATAAGTGTCCAGATCTGATTGGCACACTCTGCCTGTGTAGGTACGGCTCATGTAAACTGTATAAGTACATAATATACCTAGTATTGTCATTTTTGTCACGTGTCTATAAAGGGATTTACAGGCTTAGCATGTTGTGGTGAGTCGACATTCGCCCTGCGAGGGTGCATCCAGAGGTGTACTCACAACAGTGGTCAGGAGCGCAGTGGAGGCGCCGGCGGGGCGCGCGTGCAGGCACAGTGGCCGGACGGCGGACTCCACCACCACTAGAGTTATCACAGGCACTGAGTGAATCACAGGCACCGCACTGCGCCCACCGCTGGGCCGAGTCGGGTCGGGTCGGGTCACACTCGCGGAACGCGCTGCTGCGAGAGATGCGTCCGAGACAGCGCGCGGCGCGACACTGCCGGCCGCCGCCCAGCGCCCGCCCGCCCCGGCCCCGCCCCGCCTGCGCCCGCCCGCCGCGCTCACCACGCCCCCGCCCGACTCTACATCTTTACTTTATCAGTACTCCTCGGTTCAATCCGTCGCTTGATAAACTATAGCTTGTGCTCTATGTAAATGCCCACGCGAGCGGTGTAGCCGCAAATAAATAAGTATTATGTAGGTATGTCGTATTCGCTCCCAGAGATTCGCCCATCTAAATGTTGTGTTAGTGTGACAATAGTTTCGATTAGGTATATAGTAACTATTTATTAATCTGTGGTTCGATTCCCATTAGCCACGGTCAACGCCGTTTAATAGTTAAAATAATTAAATTTTGTTGGCGTTTATTGTATTTTGTTTTAACATTTCCTGAAATATTTAGTCAACCAACAAACATTTCGCTAATGATAAAAATGACGCTGGCCGCAGGTGGCCGGCAGTATCCTGTTGGTCCAGGTGGGACTGACAGGAGGCAAAGTGTACCACGAGCCGTCATTTCTACAGGTCGTCAACGCTAACTGAATCAGTACCTATTCAATACCTACCGGAGTTTAAATAGCAGGAGCTGATCGAGCGTGTGTGTTTTTACTACAGGAGGTAGATGTCACCCGCTTGGGGGTTCAACATTATCGGATATTGATCATAATCATTCTCTTTATCTATATCTATATCTTATTTTAATATATTTATAATTATATCTAACATAAAAATACAATAGAAAAATAAATAGGGGTACCTATATAAAAAATTTCAATTGTAACCATTAGGTATGTTTAGTGCAGTTCCATCCCATGCTTGTGCCCTATTTACTTTATACATACCTTTGTAACTAATACAGCATTATTAATGACTGCAGTCGACGGCGGGACAACCTGCTTTACCGGAAGAACAAGCCCCTCCGTGGGGCGAGTTGTTCGTTGTCGACTTACCTAGGTACCTACTACGTACAGAAAAATTATCTTGAGCCAACCCAAATTTCATTATTTCTATAATTTGGACCATACAATAGAATAATTCTGCATCTATTTATATCTACAGGAATCATGAATTACAATTTTCAAATCCTTCTAAGTACCTACCTACCTCATTCATATTGTTAGGTAGGTAAGTACTTACTCCAAAATCGGAAGGGCAAAGGCATATCTACCTACAGGGCAAGACCCGGATAGATGTCCAGTTTTTGAAAAAACTTCCAAATTATTACCTCAACCGTTAATTTTTTAAATTTTTTTATGGCTTGATTTATCTCTTACATTAGCCACATATCTACAGTATTAGGTATCTAAATTTTAATGTACCTATTACAGATTTAAAGCTATAATAGTTATCCGCCAATCATTACTAGATACCTATTACTGAGAACAAAACAAGTGATCGTCGTGGCAACATTTCATATGAAAATGTTTTTGTTGAGATTATAATATTTACAACATTAGACTTCTAGAAGATAAAAGGCCTATGTTTTGACATATTTACATACCTATATATATGTGACATTATTATTAGTAATTAGATATATTTTAATAATCGAGATTTTTTTGAAAAGTAGACCAACTTTTACTTGTAAACCAACTATCCGACTTTTACCTGTAAATGCCATTTTACAAAACTTTTTATGAAAAGCGCATGTATCTACGCAAATCATGATTACAAATAGGTAGGTAAATTTTAGATTACCTATCTTCTAAATATACCTAATAAATAAAATTTTTAAACTATGTTTTAGTTACCTATTTTGTTTTCTCCCAAATTGTCTATAAAAACTTCGGTAAAAAGTGAATTTTTGTAGTAGGTACCTATCTATACAAAACTAATAATTTAGGTATACCTACTCACTGATAAGTCACACCCCCGAACAGGTTTCAAGTCCCGAAAGTTGTTGTACGTGTATTAGGTGTTATATAAATTAATGTCCCTACAAGATTTTATATTACATATATAGCTTATAAATAAGAATTAGACAGTTACCTAGCACGTAAGAATTTTCAAATATCTTTATAAATAATATTGTAGGTACTGATGATGCGGGCAAAGAGAAACCATTTTAGTTTAGACTAGCTGTTGCCTGCGACTTCGTCCGCGCGGACTTCTTTTACTCCGCACAGCTCCTCCCCCGTAGGTGATAGCGTGATAATATGTAGCCTATATGTTGACCCGACCTGTTAGTAATATTCATGCAAAATTTGAAGTAAATCCATGCAGTACTTTTTGAGTTTACCCCGGACATACATACAGACAAACAGACAAACAGACAAACAGACAAAAATTCTAAAAACTATATTTTTGGCTTCGATATCGATTGTAGATCATGCCCCAAGTATTCTTTTTAAAAAATATCTGTACAGTTTTGACTTTTCTACGATTTTATTATATGTATAGATATAGATAATGTACAGATAGACTTACATCACTACATAGTATAAAACAAAGTCGCTTTCTCTGTCTGTCCCTATGTATGCTTAAATCTTTAAACCTACGCAACGGATTATAATGCAGTTTTTTTAACAGATAGAGTGATTAAAGAGGAAAGTTTATATGTATAATAACATTCAATATATAGTAGAGAAATACCGTAATTTTTGAGTTTTCTGATGTCATGTCGTAAATAATTATATTTTTTTCCGCTTACATTACAAACGCGGGCAGAACCTTACGTGATTTATCAAAATAATGTACTAGGTATTTGTACACCTTGAAAAGGTCTACAGAAAACTCCGCGATGGTATATGTCTATCTCTTATGGATAACCCACAATAGCATTTTTTGTCATTTACTTTTTACGAGAAATAATGGCTTATTTTTGAAGCAATTTTAAGCAATATAGCACTAATCCCTATCCAATTAAATACCTTAAATATATTGTTGATTTAATATCTATATCTATATCTATATTATATAATAAAACTAAGTTGATAAAATGTGCGTGCCGATAAAACTTAAAAGGGAGTCCCGGTACGATAAAGGGACTTATATAGTGTGATAGCCCTTTATCCCCCCTCGAACAAGAAAGTTCCCATTTTAATCTAAAGGGCGTATTTTTAAAGATATTAGGGCTTTTCTAACCGTTCAACTTGGAAATTAAGTGTAGTGGCGCCATCTATTCTCGAGTATTTGAACTTCATTCAGAACAACGATTATTTGGGTTGCATTTCAAAAGGCGCCGCGAACAATGGCAGCATGTGTAGTAATGGCGCACAATTTAAAATTCCATTTTAAATAAAGTCTTATATTACATTTGTTTTTATAATAAAGTTATACTATAGTTAAATTTTGTGTATTGATACAGCAGTAGCTAACTTTTATTTTGGTGTTAAAGCGACATAATTTTAGTTATTCAAATTATTAGTTATTAGTTCTGAAAACATTTTAAAATTTAAGTTTTTAAATTTCGCGCCTTTACTACTTATACTATAGCTGCAGAACCTATTGTTACGGCGGACGATAATGTCGAGAACATTCTAGAAGGTGTGAAAAAGAGAATATTTTCAAACTTTCCCGAATATGCTAGAGCCTAGCTCTCTGAATATATAAGAGCCAGGTGTCACCCGCCAGAGTTAGTTTGATTTGAACAGCGAAACAAGCGATTTCGAAACGAAAAAGAAAGAAGTTATCTGTGAGCCTTTATTTTGAAGTATCACGTGTGAGTATTTTTAATAGTGCTTAATTAATTCTCGATTTTGAAGTCAAGAAGAAAAAAGTTGTCTGTGAGTCTTTATTGTGAAATATCAAATGTGAGTATTTTTAATAGTGTTTTTAATTAATTCTAATGGTTTTTTTTTTCTTTCTTTTAATTGTTTGTCTATAAAATGTTTATTTAATTTATATTTTACAGAATACAATGCCTAGACGTAAAAGAGGAGGAGATCTTGCCAGTTCTGCAGCGAAACGGCGGAAACAAAAAGAATATCGAAGAAATGAAACGGAAGAAGAGCACGAAGCACGTTTACAAAATCAACGAACCAGAATGAGCACCCTGAGGAGCAGAAAAAGCGAAGAAAGACAAGAAAATAAAAGTATTGAAGAATCGAGAATTTTAAAAGATAATCTAACAAAAGAAGCATTCCACTACGAACCGACGAAAAAATATTACAATCATAAATATGTTGTAATTGGAAAAATGAATAACATTTGCCAATTTTGTCACGCAAAAAAATTCAGTAAAAAAACACCAGGTCTCTGTTGCATGAATGGAAAAATTCGATTACCACCACTGGAAGCACCTCCGCAGGAATTTCTACATTACATGACCGGGGAAACACTAGAATCAAAACACTTTCTTCAAAATATAAGATCATACAACTCCTGCTTTCAAATGACTTCTTTCGGTGTTACTTTGACCAACAGTAATAGAAATGAGTTTGAATATGTATTTTCAATTCAAGGGCAACTTTGTCACAAAATAAGATCGTTACTACCAATGCCTAACGAAGACCATAAATTTCTGCAAGTACATTTCATTGGAGATGAAGAACAAGAAGTTGATCAACGACACACAAATTTTAATGGATTGAGACGCGAAATAATCCAAGATGTACAGAGGATCTTACACAAATACAATCAACTGATTGACATATTCAAAGCAACATTAGACAGCATGATTTCTGATGACTATAAAATTGTAATTCGAGCCGATAAAAGACCACGTGGAGAACACGAACGTAAATTTAATGCACCTCAGATAGATGAAGTTGCCATCGTAATTGTGGACAGTGAAAATACAAGCCGTGACATAATTGTACAACGAAGAGGAAAAAGACTAAAACGCATTGCAGAGACACACCGTTCATATGATGTTCTTCAATATCCGTTAATATTTCTACACGGAGAGGACGGATATCATTTCAATCTAAAACAAATTCATCCTGAAACAGGCATAGAAACAAATAAAAAAGTCACTTCCAAGGAATTCTATGCTTATCGCTTAATGATCAGAGACAATGAATTATACAATCACATACTCAACACTCGCCGTTTATTCCAACAATTTCTGGTAGATATGTATGCAAAAATAGAAGCAGAACGGATGCTTTACATAAGACTGAATCAGAAGAAACTACGCACAGAAGAATACATCCATCTTCGAGACGCGATCATGAATGACGGCAATAATTACGATATTGGAACAATGGTAATCTTACCCTCATCATATATAGGAAGTCCAAGACATATGCACGAATATACTCAAGATGCCATGACCTACGTGAGAGAATATGGACGACCTGATCTCTTCATAACATTTACATGCAATTCATCATGGCCAGACATTAAAAGAACAACTAAAATACGGACAAACCTCCATGGATCGACACGACATAATAGCCCGAGTTTTTCGACAAAAACAAATAAGATTTATTAAAGTCATCACAAAATACCACATCTTTGGAAGCGTTATGCTGGATGTATACAATCGAGTGGCAAAAACGAGGATTACCTCACTCACACAATCTCATATGGCTACACGATAAAATTCATCCCACGGATATTGACAAAATCATCCAAGCTGAACTTCCCGATCCACAAAAAGATCCGGAGCTATACAACATACTAGTAAAAAACATGATTCACGGACCATGTGGACCATTGAACTTCAATGCGCCGTACATGCGTGATGGAAAATGTACAAAAAAATATCCAAAACCATACTTAGACGATACAAAAACTAAAGACGACGGCTATCCCAAATATAGAAGACGATCACCGAAAAATGGTGGCTTCACAGCAAAAATACGAATACAAGGCAGAGACGAACTGGAAACAGATAATCAATGGGTAGTACCATATAACCCACTACTTTCCAAAATGTTCCAAGCACACATAAACAGTAAAATCTATTAAATATGTATGTAAGTACGTAAACAAAGGTAGTGATATGGCAGTATTTCAAATAGTCCAAAACAGCAAAAAAAAAATAACGGAAATGATGAGATCCTCATGTACCAAATGGGCAAATACATCAATAGTAACGAATCGGCGTGGAGGATTTTTAGTTTTCCCATACACGAACGCGAACCAGCTGTGCAACATCTAGCAGTACATTTGGAGAATGGACAGAGAGTTTATTTCACAAAAGACTCGGCTAGAAAAATTGCAAGCGAACCACCTCAGAACACAACATTAACAGCTTTTTTCCAACTGTGCCAAACGGATCCATTCGCAAAGACATTACTGTACGTCGACGTTCCTATTTATTATACGTGGGAGAAGACAAGGAAAATATTTCAACGACGAAAACAAGGAATGCCAGAGGAGGGTCATCCAGAAATCCTGAAAACTAACACAATAGGTCGAGTATACACTGTACATCCAAACAATGCCGAATGTTTCTATCTCCGGATGTTGTTACACGAAATACGGGGACCAACAAGTTTCACAGATCTCAAACCATTGACGGCTACCTATGCCAGACGTACAGAGAAGCATGTCAACGCTTAGGATTATTGGAAAACGATCACCACTGGGAATTAACACTACAAGAAGCTATACTCACAGCTTCAGCTGAACAACTTCGAGAGTTATTCGCCATAATTCTAACAACGTGTAACTCATCAAACCCAAAACAGCTATGGGACTCTTTCAAAAGGAATATGAGTGATGATATATTGTACCAAATCCGTCAAACTAATCCAGAACTGACTATAGAATTCAATGATGACATCTTCAATGAAACACTCATTCGCTTAGAAGATAAACGTTTAGCAATAAATAACCAGGCCTTAGTAGAACTTGGAATGCCAACACCACAAAGAAATGCTTTCAGTGTGCTAAACTACGAAATTACAAGGGAAAAAAAAGCTACAACGTCAACGAACTACTTGAATACATTGCTCACAACAAACCACTCCTCAATGACAATCAAAAAATAGTTTATAACGTTATAATGAACCGGATAAATAACAACACTGGTGGAATTATTTACTTGGACGCACCAGGAGGTACCGGTAAAACGTTTCTAATAAATCTAATACTAGCGGAAGTACGTGCTAAAAACACATCGCACTGGCACTAGCATCATCCGGCATTGCAGCCACACTTATGGAAGGAGGACGAACTGCCCATTATGCCTTACAACTACCGTTGAATATAGCCGAACAACAATTTCCGGTATGTAAAATCTCAGGAAAATCTGGACGGGGTCAATCTCTAAAACAAGCTAAAATTATCTTCTGGGATGAATGCACCATGGCTCATAAAAAATCACTAGAAGCCATGGACATAACATTACAAGAATTGCGAAAAAACTCTGAAATAATGGGAGGAGCTCTACTCATACTCTCGGGAGATTTTCGACAAACACTTCCAGTTATTCCCAAGTCAACACCAGCAGACGAGATTAATGTCGATTAAATATCCGTTTGCAAATAAATACAAAAACGCCCATGTCTAATTAATACCGGTATTGAAAAATCCGGTATTTAAAAGCCCTAATCCTGATCATGCTAATCCTACCACTATGCCTTATTTGACACAAGCATGTCTCCATAGTTAACAGTAGAAATGCCACAAATTGTAATTTTGCCAAATATCAAATATTTGGCCAAGGCCTTGGCTGGATACTAATAAATAAATAAATATTCACGGGACGAATTACACTTACTGATCTAAACCCAAAGTAAGCAAATTATTTGCTTGTGTTATGGATGTTAGTCAACGATACTAATACATAGAAATACATATACAAATACTTAATAAACACCCAAACCCAGAAATACAAACATTTATGCTCATCACACAAATGCGTCCCCGTCGGGGATCACCGGTCGGGGGTCGGGGACCCGAGCTCCGTTGAAGGCGTAGTTAGGGTTGCTAACCACTCGACCAACGGGGCGGTCAATATAACATTTGATATTAAGCGAAAGCACCGGAGAGATTCAATGTCACAATGCAGAGCGATGTGCAGCAATTCGGACATATTTGTCATTACCAAGTTAATCATATCATGATACTTATTAATACAAACACCAAATAAAAGCCGAATAAGCCAATACTGGAAAGTAACGGAATAATTGTGCTTATCTATTTTATAGTGTAACCATATATTCTCAAAAAAAGATCTTATGTTGAGTGTGACACACTTCAATGTTTGGTACTTGAGAAAATAACATTGAGCAAAAAAATTGTAATTTAAATAAGGATTTCTATTTTAATCAATAATTCGAGATTCTGCCCGTCTCTGTGTTGTTCGGAGGTTTTCATACTGAGCTACGGAATTTACTCTGCTTACCTATTTATTTGTGTTGTGTTAGTATATATCTGTGTTGATACATGGGGCACACTTAAAGTTTTGCACTTCTAGCTAATCGGACCTATTTGAATTTCGAATGTTATATTTTTAAAACGTTGCAACCTTCTTAGTAATAAAAAAACAATTGGCAGAAAATGATTTGTCAAATAGCAGAAGAAAATGTCACCTGTTTGCTCTGTATAGGCAGACATATGACAACATACAGTAAATGCCCAGAATATGGTAGATAAAAAAAAATGATGTGGTGTCGCGGGACACCAGGTAGGAACGAACTTCCTTCGGCTAAACGGCACTACTCGCTTGTGTACGCGACTGTCGCGCCTGCGCACGTCTCATTTAACGCTTTTATTCCACGCATTTTTCTTACGGTTTTACTATCACATTTTTTTCAGTTCGGTCGCGCAGCAAAATCCCTATCCCCTCCAAGCCTGCCGTAAGGAACTTCGTTCCAAAAACAAGCTATGTCTGAAGATTTCATTAGCTACACTGAGGCACCAGTTCGATTCCCTAAAACACGTTCGCCTTATGTATAGACTTAGCAAAAAACATTACACCCGCTAAAGCGGCATCAACCACACCTCTTTCCCCAAAGTAGGACTTCTTACACAAAAACCACATACAACACCTTACGGTCTAGAATCCACTCTGCCTGTTGCATATAATGTTCAGACTCATCATGATATCATAAACATTTCACAATCATCTCAACCTAATGGTTGCGCTCTTCAAAATACAACTACACCAAGTTCCATGATAATAACATGGTTCTTCTTACTCGCTTTCTCAAATATACAGTCACCTCTAGTAATGATATATACCCTCCCAAAATCCTCTAACTGGTTCAGTAAGCGCTACAAACACTGGAAAGTTTCTTCTCTGGCAGCTATAATGACCCAGAACCTCATACAATGGAATTGTAGGAGTATTACTCACAAAAAATATGAAATTATAGGATCTTATCTTATCTTATTATCTTTAGGAGTAGGTAAGCCAGCCCCAGGTACCCCTGGTTCAGGTATTGACGTAGATACTTTAAATCAGTATTTTTCCAAACCTTCTCTTGACTATGACATTAATACCAAAATACAAACATTGCAACATCTTGCTTCTCTTCCTTTAAATGACTACACTCCTTTCACTTTTAACGAGTTTACTGAGGCTGACGTTAAAAAGAACATCTTGTCCGTTTCATCGAATGCTGTTGGTTGTGATGAGGTAGGTCGTAATATGATCGTTCCCATACTTGATATTGTTTCTCCTATCCTCACTCATATTCTTAACCACTCCATCACATCAAGAGTTTTTCCTAAAATCTGGAAGGATGCTAAAATTACTCCCTTACCCAAAAAGACAAATCCAGCTTCTCTTTCTGACTATCGTCCAATTTCAATTTTACCTTTCCTGTCTAAAGTATTAGAACGCTTAGTCAAACATCAACTCTCCAATTTCTTAAACGCTAACAAGATTTTAAGTGACTTTCAATCTGGTTTCCGTGCCGGTCATAGCACCACCACTGCCTTAATAAAGATCACAGATGACGTTCGTTCTGGTATGGACAGCAAAAAACTTACAGTATTAGCGTTGTTAGATTTTAGTAATGCGTTTAATACTGTTGACCATGACGTACTGTTGGCACTCTTGAAGTCTCTCAAGGTATCCCAATCCGTTTTGGACTGGCTTAGCAGTTATCTCTGAGGGCGTCGACAGTATATTCAAACTGCAGCAAACGCATCGGCTTGGTCAGATTTAATAGTTGGCGTGCCACAGGGTGGCGTTTTATCGTCTTTATTATTCACGATTTTTATTAATTTTATTACTGCCATTCTGTCCACATCGTACCATCTTTATGCTGATGATTTGCAAATTTATTCTCAAGCAACGCTTTCTGAACTGCCAGATGCTGTCCTAGCAATTAATAGTAACCTGGCGAATATCGATGCATGGTGCAAATCATTTGGTCTTAAGCTAAATCCAATTAAAACGCAGGCTATTATAATTGGTAGTCCCGGGCTAATTAAAAAAGTTAACTGGAGTAATTTGCCCGCAGTAGAGCTTGATGGCGTCACTATTCCCTACAGCGATTTTGTCAAAAATCTTGGCATTTACATTGATAATACTTTATCGTGGACTAAGCAGATCCAGGAGCTTAGTAAAAAAGTTTTCTATGCCTGGAGTTTATTAAAACGTCTTAGGTATTTGCTTCCCATTCCTACCAAAATTTTGCTGGCAGATTCCTTACTACTTTCTATTTTAGATTATGCTGACGCTAGTTATGTAAATCTCTCCTTAGACCAGATCAATAAACTTGAGCGACTTCAAAATCTTTGTATAAGTTTCATATTTGGTCTGCGCAAATATGACCACGTTTCCGAATTTCGTGCCAAGCTCAAGTGGTTGCCTATTCATCTTCGTCGGAATACTCATATTCTCTCACAGCTATACTCCACTCTCTATGATCTGAAATCTCCATCTTATTTGAAAGAAAGATTCATTTTCCGTGACAACCAGCACAAATATCTTAGATCGGCTGATAATCGTTCCCTGTTAGTGCCAACGCAGAACACTATTTATTACAGTCGTTCCTTTACCTCACAAGCTGTTACGCTTTGGAACTCTCTTCCAGTAGATATCAGAAAGGCGCCAAGTTTAAACTCTTTCAAAAGTATGGTCAAACGTCACTTTCTATGTACCTAGTAACTTTGTATAATTTTTCTTATTTAGGTTTATGTATTACCACCGTTTTATTTGTTTTGTTTTGCTTTTCTGTGTAACTATAACCGGATGTTACTTTTATTATTATTATTTTTTAAGAGCATAAAAACTATAAATTATCTTGTGGTTAGCACCACTTTTTCTAGTATATTGTTATCCTTATTATAAAGGTTGTCTGGAAGAGATCACTTTATTAGTGATAAGACCGCCTTTGTGTATCTTACTTGTATTATTTTTATGTTGTAACTTATAATGTTGTCATATATTTTGGTGCACAATAAAGAGTTATTGTATTGTATTGTAATTATACATTTAATACCTATAGCCTTCTTGTCTTTGCCATCGCTGAGACATGGCTTAAGCATGGTTCTAGGTTCAGGATCCCAGGCTACACGTGTCAGGGATTACGGGGATGATGGCAGGGCTGATAGTGCTCTCCTCATTAACTTACCACTTTCTCACAATTATCAATAACGGTCTACTCCTCAGGACTACATATTGTAGCAGCTTAAGTTTTTAATCTATACATATAATAAAATCGTAGGAAAGTCAAAACTGTACATTGAATATTTTTTTTAAAGAATATTTGGAAAATGATCTACAATCGTTATCGAAGCCAAAAATGTACTTTTTAGAATTTTTGTCTGTTTGTCTGTTTATCTGATTATCTGTTTGTTTGTATGTATGTCCGGGGTAAACTCAAAATGTACTGCATGGATTTACTTCAAATTTTGCATGAATATTACTAACAGGTCGGGTCAACATATAGGCATATTATCACGCTATCACCTACGGGGGGGTGCTGTGCGGAGTAAACGAAGTCCGCGCGGACGAAGTCGCTGGCAACAGCTAGTATTGTATGTGTACATATGTGTCAGTGTACATTCCCTACCCTAGTGTAAACATAATCAATGAGCTTGAAACTGTACTCTCACATATCGTCACTGGTCCTTGTGTAATAATGGGTGACTTTAACATCCATCACACTCTTTGGGGTTCTAGTTATTGTGACAATCTGGCTGACTCTTTTATAGAAATATTAGATATGTATATATCTCTCTCTCTCTCTCTTTTATAGAATATGTAATCAGAAAATACAACATAACTCAAAGTAACCCCAATACTATTTTCTTGTCTCCTACAGACGCAGCAGAAATCTACAAAATAATTTTATCTTTGAACAATACCAAATCAGTAGGATATGATGGCATCAGCACACATATTTTGAAATTATGTGCCTCTAAACTTTGTATACCATTAAGTCATATAATAAATTTATCATTTCAAGAAGGCCACTTTCCACATAAATTAAAACAATCAATAATTAAACCTCTGTTTAAGAACGGTGACCGATGTGTCATGAGTAATTACCGACCAATAACAATTATTCCCATATTATCAAAAATATTTGAAAAGGCCATGTATTCTAGAGTATACGCATTCTTAAGTGATCAAAAGATCTTGTCACCGAATCAATTTGGATTCCGAAAAAACAGCTCAACTACCTTGGCATGTTTCAATTTAGTAAAAGATGTTACTGAGAGCTTAAACAAACGACACAATGTCTGTGCCATTTTCTTAGATATGAGCAAGGCGTTCGACTATCTTAGTCAAGACCAACTCTCATGTAAACTCGAAAAGTACGGCATAAGGGATGTAGCTGGTTTGTGGCTGAAAAGTTATTTAGAGAATCGACAGCAAATGGTTCATATTGATAGAGTAAATAAAGTAAACAAAATAAAAGTTACATTTAAATCTAAGCTTCGAACAAATTGTTGTGGCGTCCCGCAAGGAAGCATACTTGCGCCATTATTATTTATTACTGGTATTAACGACCTACAACAAAATATTAACGAACAATGTTACTTATTTGCTGATGACATAACTTTATTAATAAATGATGAAAATCTTTGTAATATAGCATATGAAAGGAAAATTAATGAAACTGTAAATCAAGTAATTAATTGGATGGAAAATAATAATTTACATATAAATATAAAAAAGACAAAATTTTTACAATTTATGACATATAATAAAAAATCTTTGAATCTTAATATAAAATATGATAATAATGCTATAGAAGAAGTAGAATATATAAAATATTTAGGTGTAGTTATTGACAAAAACCTTAACTGGAAGGAACATATCATCAATATTTGTAATACTCTTGATAGATTTGTATTTGCTCTCCGTAAAATTAGATTACATATATCAAAGGAAACAGCATTAACAGCGTATTTTGGATATGTTTCATCAGTACTTTCCTATGGGCTGCTTATGTGGGGTAACTCTGTGGATATGATACGTGCTTTTAGAACACAAAAAAAATACATTAGGGCCATATGTAACATCACACAAATGCAAAGTTGTAAACCTTTTTTTAAAAACCTGAAAATACTAACACTTCCTTGCATGTACATTATGGCAGCTTGTTTATTTGTTAGAAAACACCCTAAATATTTTAAAACAAATGCAGAACAACTTGGCACAAATAATAATAATAATAATAATAATAACTTTTTATTTCAGACTTAAATTGTCCATATACATTTTGATGTTAGTTATTTAAATAATT
Source organism: Apodemia mormo (assembly GCA_036924255.1). Classification (NCBI taxonomy): domain Eukaryota; kingdom Metazoa; phylum Arthropoda; class Insecta; order Lepidoptera; family Riodinidae; genus Apodemia; species Apodemia mormo. The sequence goes on from JAUPFN010000007.1 coordinate 45,882,952, forward strand.
CTTAAAACTAGTGTTAGTTATTATTAATAATAATAATAATAATAATAAAATTCAAATAATTAATTTCATTTCATTCTAATACAATTGAGAATTTGAGAATTTACATTATTAAATTAATTTATTTAATCTTTATTTAATATTAAATATAAGCGCTCTGGAACGCATGTGACACGCGTTCCAGTGCCTTACCACAGGACAGTCCACTCTATCTAATATGGTGTTAAGGAGACCGTTGGTGCTATTCCGCACCCGCAGCATCACCGAGGCCACACGTTTGCGCAAGATCGCATGAAAACTGTCAATGCGGGTCTCGGCAAACATCCCAGATGCACTGCAGTACCGAGGTAGCCCCAACAGCATCCTTAACCCATTATTATACTGAACACGTAGAGCATTGAGCGCCCTACTTGTGCACTTGACCCACAGGCTACACGTGTAAAACGTTTGGCAGTATGCTTTAAATAAGCGAATTTTTACTTCAGCGCTACATCGTGCAAACCTGCGGGCCAACATGTTGCATCTCACTGCCAATGCTCTACGTTCTCTCTCTACATCTAAATCATCAGAGAGGTCTGCGCTGACCCAGTGCCCCAGGTATTTAAATTTGCTAACGGTACTTAACGCCATACCCCCAAGTTTGATTGTAGGTACAGCCCTTGGAGCTTTATTGCCAGCCTTAAATACAAGTAATTCGCTCTTTACACTATTGTATTTTAAGCCATGTGTCATCGCATACCTCTCACAAATTGCAATCAATTTCTGAAGAGCTCTAACCGATGGGCTCAGCAGAACCATATCATCCGCATAGCTAATATTATTTACAAATTGGCCATCTATTGAGCACCCTACTGCGGCTCTGTTTAGCTTATCTATCAATGCGTTTATGTACAGGTTAAAGAGCCTAGGAGAGGTAATTCCACCCTGCCTCACCCCACACTCCAACCTATATTCTTCTGATAGAGCTCCTGCCCATCTAACCTGATTTGTTTGGTGCTGATACAAATAACAGACATGCAAGCAAACTTTATGTGCCACAGTGTAGACTAGCAATGGTAAAAAAAAAAAAAAAATCTTTCCAAATGTGTATTACTGTGTTCAATAAATTACCAAACATAATAAAATCGCTGCCGATAAACAGGTATAAAATACAACTGCATAAATGGCTAATTACAAAATGCTTCTACTCTGTGGAAGAATATTTAAATTGTAAAGATAATGCAATTAATATCTAGTCAGATCCTAAAATAGTTAATGAGAATGTCAATGTATACAGATTTAGTGTTTGTTAGTTATTATGCGTGATATGATTATCCCTAATGATATAATATAATGATATAATATAAATGGAATGTATAATAGATTAGATTAATAAATATTTAGATGAAGACATATTTGTATGATGAAGAAATTAATAATTAAATTGTTAGTTAAATTGAATAATATATTAATAATTAAAATCAAATAAGCAAAATCAACAAAATCAAATGACATATTATTAATTTAAAAATAAATAATGAAATATAAATTAAAATTAAACTAATAATTAATAGCAATGTTATGTAGTATTTTAGTGATAAGAAATTAAGATTTGCACACCTTTAAATGGTAGAATAAGTAGAACTATATTGAAATGTACCTATCTGACAACCTTGTATACCTTATTCTGGCAAATAAAAAATATTATTATTATTATTATTATTATTATGTATAGTTAACGATGGTATTCCCACTCGACAGGTATCAGGTATCACCTTTACACAGCACCCTTACCTTGGGAGAAGACAATGTTAGGTTAACCTAACATTGTCTTCTCCCAGCCTAGTTTCAAACCTTTCCTGGAAATTTCTTAAATTCACGTATGGTAGCGACCACTTCCCAATTTTATCCTCATTACAATCAATTAGACCTCCCCGCTCCCCCCGGCACCTCTTTTAAAATATAGACTAGCAGCAGCTGACTGGGGTAAGTATTCTGATATTCTGAATCGGAGGATTAGTTTACTTCCCCCTGTCACCCCATCTAATTTTCTTCTTTCTTACTCAAAATTTACTTCAGCTCTTATTGATTCAGCTAATGAGGCTAACCCACTAAAAACTCTGCTAAAAATAGAATTTCCTCTCCTTCATGGTGGGATGCTGAGTGTACTGCTGCAGTTAGTGAACGAAAAAGAGCAGAAAAGGTGTATGCTCAGAACCTCAACATGCAACATTATTTGCATTATAAAGAGATTTCTGCCCGTTGTAAGAAATTGCTATCAAAAAAAGGCAGAAGGATGGCAGTCTTTCTGCAAAGCACTATCCTCACGCTGTTCTTCCTCGCTAGTGTGGAAAAAATTAAAATGTTTAGAAATTCTTTTAATGATAATAGTCCTAAGTGTAATATATAAATGAACCGTGGTTATTTGACTTATTGATAAATTATCCCCTCCTTATGTTCCCAACCTAGACTGTCTTTCTATAGATTTAGCACCTCTTACTAGTTCAAATAACCTGGACGAGATATTTTCTTATGCTGAACTAACCTGTGCTCTTGATAAAATTATTTAAACTTTCGTGAGACATTATTTACTAAATAATTGATTAAGAAAACGGCTAAACTCACGTATAAATTCAGTTCGCGTCGAGTCGCTGTCGCGGCAACAGCGTCGCAATCGCCCTGATGAAGGACCTCATATAGGTCCGAAACTAGTCGGAACCTATACCGATTTATACGTGAGTTTAGCTGTGCTCTTGATGTTTTAAAAGATTCTTCCCCAGGCGTAGATGGATTAACTTACTCCTTTATAACTGATTCCACTATATCTACAAAAGTTTACTTTCTAAACATACTTAATGAGATATTTAACTCGGGAATCTCCAGACACTTGGAAAACACAAATTATTGTGCCTATTTTAAAATCAAGCAAAACCCCCAGTGATTGCTCTTCATATAGGCCAATAGCTCTATCTTCTGTTCTCTCAAAAATAATGGAACATTTAATCAAAAACAGACTGGAGTGGTGATTAGAAAGCAATGGTATTCTCTCCCATACTCAATTTGGATTTAGACGAAGTTTGGGAACCATGGACAGTCTAAGCATATTTACAACAGCACCTCATCTTGCATTTTCTAAAAATGAACATCTAGTAGGAGTATTCCTTGATATCAGCTCTGTATATGATAGTGTCCAACTTCCCTTGTTAAGTCAGAAAATGCTAGAGCTTAGAATCGCGGTAAAATTGGTTCATGTTATCTGCAACCTCCTTATGTCCCGCACAATTACTGTTAGGGTCCAGGGCAAATCCCTAGATACCATCTAGACAAGTATGGACTGGCCTTCCCCAAGGCTTGGTTTTAAGCCCATTGCTTTATAACCTCTACTCTTGGGACTTAGATAAATCTGTCAATAACTTCTGCAACATTTTACAATATGCCGACGACATAGCCATTTATACAAATTCTACATCAATTTCTGAAATCTTCTCTAAGCTAAATTCCGCATTATTTTATTTAGATTCTTACCTTAAAGACCTGTCACTATCAGTTGAAAAATGCAAAGTAGTTACATTTTCACGCAAAAGATCTATCCCTCAAATAAATCTCATGGTCAATAACCAAAATATTCCCTTCGACAATAAAGTAAAATTTTTGGGAGTCATATTGGACAACAGAATATCTGGATCTGACTATTTAAATTATATTTGCAACAAATGTGAAAAAGGGATTAATGTTCTACGTGCTGTAGCTGGTGTATGGTGGAGGGCTTATTCTTATAGCCAGAAGTTACTTTATAATGCAATTATAAGGAGCCATTTTGACTATGGTACATTTCTATTAGAACCAGCTAGCAAAACAGTCCTAAAAAATTAGATAAAATCCAATACAAAGCTCTTCAAATCATCACTGGTGCGATGAAATCTTCGCCGGTTAATGCACTTCAGGTTGAATGCTCAGATCCTCCTCTACAACTACGTGGATATTTGGCTGACCGTTTTCTATCTAAAGTGATCCAACTCCCATCTCATCCTTTACTACACATATTACAACCTCTCTCAGAATCCATTCCCTCCTCAAGGTATTGGATCAATAAAAATCTCCCCTCCTTATTAATAACTATAATAACATAAACTCTCTCCAAATTCCCATTGCAAAACATACAAAAAAACCATTATATGAAGTTACCTATGAATCTCTTACATACCAGCCTCAGGTCATTCTTGACTTTGGTGTCAAGAAAAAATCCTTAGAAGCCTATATAGTTTTATGGAACCCTAGCTACATACTGGGATAACTGGCTGTATATTTATACAGATGCATCAAAGTTAATGATAAATCAACCTGTAGGAGCAGCAGATTGGATTCCCAAACATAATGTTGTTTTATCTCAGAAACTACCGCCTCAGTCTTCTATTTTCACGGGGGAAGCAATAGCCCTTTTGGAAGCAGTGTCACTAGATTATTATCATAACCTCAATAAAAGCCTTATATTCAGACTTACAGCTGCTTACAAGATGTAGTGAAACATCCTTTTCATGCTAAATCTAATTTCAGTTTAAAAGAGAACTATTATATAAATGTTATAATACAGGAATTGAAATTGTCTTGGCTTGGATTCCTAGCCATTCAGGAATTACAGATAATGAGGTGGTAGACGGTTGGGCAAAACAGGCTACCATAGTAGGTCTGGATGACCACTATGTTACACATTCTCGAGACCTTTAAACGTTAGCAAAACCTGCATTGGATAAGAGCTGGATAGATAAGTGGCACATTTCTAGTCAAGAAAAAGGGAAACATTGCTTCCTTACAACCTGACATCCCCAATAAACCATGTTTTTTTTTAAATTTAATAGCACTGATAAGAGTACTTCCTCCACAATCATTCGCCTCCGTTTAGGGCACGTTGTAACTCCTGTATTTCTTGCTAAACTGCATATTAAAGATAATTCCCTCTGTGATGTGGATTAGAGGAAGGCTCTCTTGAGCACATATTCTCTTTTAGCCCTAAAATTACAGCACCACTTTATGACATTCTGCTAAAAAATTTCCCTCGACCCATCAACTTAAATTATTTATTGTCTCAAGCCCACACCCCCAAGTATCAGTTCTTGCCAGATTCCTCAAACTTAAAAACTTAAGATTGTAGTTAGTTATATGTACTTTTATCTTGCATAACATTATTTGTCTAGTTTGTTTGTTACCCCTGTAATTTGAATAACTGTAAAATGTTCTTCCTAATATTTTAACTCCAATTTGCATGTTAATTTTAGGTTATACTAATATTGCTATATTTTGTCTTTTCAGTGGCATGTTTGACAGGCATCTAAGAAATATTAAAAATCGTTTTTCTGATAGTAAACGTGCATACATCAACCTTGACATTGGCGGAATCACTAAAATTTTTGGAAGAGCCATAACTTAACAAAATTTAAAAAAATCAATAATTCTCCCATTTTGGTCCCCTGCTCCTTTGAAAAATAGGCCAACTGCTATTCTGCTAGGCAGGTCGTAAAAGGCTACCAATTGGCTACCATTGTGGCTACTAAATGGTAGAGTTCCACATTTTCTCGCCCAGGTCTGATAACACCGCCTCACCTATTCCTGTTGCAATAGCATCAGTGCTTGTCAGTGTTGTGTTCTGGTGTCGAAGGTAAGGTAACTGGTAACCTTATGCATGTGGCATTAGACCTCGCCACAAGATAGCAACACACCATCAACACCTTTGGTGTCTATAGGTAATGGTTGACTCTTTCCATCAGGAGACCCATCTGCTTGTTTACTATATTATGATATAAGAAAAAAACATTTTACGAGAACCTTAAATATTTTTCATGTTATATTTTAAAAATAACAATATTAAATTTTAATCAAATTAAAATTTAATAACAATAATAGATATTAATTCAAACAAAATAATCCAATTATTTTTGTGTTATAGCACTCACCCTATGCGTGAAAATCAACAAAGAAAAATTGATACACAGGATTTGAACCTGCGACAGTTTCCCTAAAGCCGGGATACTCTACAATTGAGCTAGTATCAACAGGCTCGACATGGCAAAATTCTTCTTTGCTATATAGATTTATTAAAATTTTTCAAACAAAATCCACTTTAAAGGACTAAATTTTCAACTTGTCACTAAGTGAGAGCAGTACAAACTCGTCAAACTTTCATTTGCTCATTTGCATACATCTTTCTAGTCTTGAGTGAGTGAGTAACAACTTCACATTTTATTACAACCTAAACAAGTTTGTAGTGGTACAAAATGTGTGTTTGAGTTTATGGAACAATTCATTCTTTTGGATGGGGCATTTGAGTCGCTTGATGTATGAGCAGTGGCTTAACAATAGGGTGGCAGGGCTGGCAAAATGCCACAGGCCCCCGACCCAAGAAGGCCCCGGCCCAAAAGGCCACGAGCTCAAAAATATTTTTTGACATTGTATGTGTAATTGACTATGCTGAAAATCTCGAAGTTTATTAATATTAAACTGAGTACAATGTGAGAATTTTTACTGATAGGGCCCCATCAAAAGAATTTGCTACGGGCCCCAGATGGTATAGTTACGCCACTACGTATGAGTTACAAAATACTACTATTTACACAGTACTATGCTACGTATTTTATAATAAATCTAATTGTTAGTTGTCCTATTATTTTCCCTGTAAGGAAACTGATATTTTTAATGAAATAAGTAAAACAAAAAGAGAGAAAAGTCTCAGTCACTAACAATTATTATGTATTTCTTCTTATTTGAGACACAACGCCGCGTTCGACAAGAGGTGCTGTGAAACGATCGAAGACCTGGCCACTACACACGTACACCTGCCGATCAAGTGCAGCGGAGAGTCGTTGTGCCAGGCCTGAGGTACCATGTTCTGAGCCCAACAACGTTGTAGCAACAGCGCTACTCGCGTACGGTAATGCTAGAGACACTTCAGATAACCGCGGCTCAGTTCCACCTAACCAAACTAATAGTGAATCATTCATGTGTAAAGCTACTGCTTTACAAATTCGCTCATTGCTCCACACTTCGAACTGATGAAGTTTCCATAAACTTTTTCTATATTTAATACTCCGCTTGGATGACACTTTTTCTGGAGATGACCCAATTTCCATTGCTTTATAGGTATTTTTCAATTAATCTCGCATAAAACTTAAATTATTTACTCGTAATTATGTAAATATCTGTAACAAACGATAAACAGGTATTTAGGTATATAATAGGCAACTTTACAAAAATTCACAGTATGTATTAATTTACTTATTGCAAATAATCCATCATTCGTACATATATATTAATCTGTGATAATCCATATTCCAAAGAAAATGAAATATGAATTCCTACCGGCTACCTATCTACTAGACAGACATGTGTAACACAGAGTATACAATACTACGTAACGGTAAGATGTGGGTAAGATGTAACACTGCGCTGCGCCGCGCATTGCGCAATTGCGCTAACTCAGTTCACTGAGCGGGTGTTTCAACTTACTTATTCAAAATGTGTTAGCCAAGGAACTTATATACTATGGAATTTTACGAAACAGTATTTGAAAAATAAAAATGTACTTTATTCTGTAACAAATAAGCTGACATTTGTTTCTTACATAACAGAGGGGGAAAACGTTCTGAGCAAGACAATGACAAGAGTGGATGTTGTCCCTTTCTTGCAATTTCCAGTGTAAATAAAACTATCTAGAAGGCAGATTTTTACATATTCGGTAATCGTTAAATCCTTTTTATTCATACACGTCGATAAATAAATTAGCATAAAATTTATTGTAATTAACATAGTGAGTTCTAAAATGTGCTTATTTTAATTATTACGTAATTACTTATGCAATGCAAAAACTGTTTCTCAAATTAGTAGAATTACTTAGTAGTAACTTGCAAACTACGCAAGGTCGCACTTATACAGTGTGGCGGTGACTATACACCAATTAATTAAACTTAGTATATGTAATAATGTTCTCAGCCTGAATACAAAAAATCAGACAAATACATCCACTGGTTTAGCCACAGGACATTAGTTTTCATTTCTAATTTTGCGAACATGATGTAGATTATCAGCTGTACGCATAGAAATATATAGAGGTCAATGGCTGTACGTGACCCGAATGGTTTGAAAGAACTCTTATAAGTAAGTTGCCAACTCGCAATACTAGCAGAAAATCCTTGCATTCATTGGTTATTTTAATTTTTTATCCTTTACAACTGACCAATAACAACCCAATCTTGTCATTAGGAGAATTTGAAAAGAAAGCGAAAAGTCGCTTTATCTTGAGTGCATACACAGTGTGTAGTGATACAAAAAAGCGCATTTTGCGCTTTCTTGATGAAAGCCGTTGATAACACGTGTCACGTACCTACGATACGTAGGTCACGGTCATTATTGTTTAATGTTATTGTTTAGTACGATCAAAGATTTTGCCGTGGTAATTGATATTACGTTATTACTTGTAATGTACTGAGTTTTTATTTTTTTCTTTTATTATTCTAGACTTATAAATTATGCGAAAGTAGACGCTTCATTTTAATTTTTATTGTGGTAAAATACGAGTTAAATTGTGCGAAAGTAGACGCTTAATTTTTATTGTGATGGCCGGCCATGGCCATGATGTTTGTGCTAATTAGTGCTATTTTGTGATAAGACACGTTAGGTACCTATTATTATTATTGTGAAGTGAACAACATGTTTGTTTTTTCTTCTTTACTTTTAGTCAATATGTGGCACGAAACCTAGATTGATACGGTCTTTATTCTTACAATATACGCAAAAATAATTCTATAGCTACGTAATTACTTATTGTACAAAATGATTGTGATTAATAATAATAATTTATCAAAATAATTATTGAGGATGAGTGTGGTTTAAAAAGGCGCCTAAATATTATGTCACATGTAAAAATAATAATAATAACATGAGGCGCCAGCCGCCAAGCCGCGCGTGCGGCGTTGCCGTCCTGGTGATAGGTAAGTCAAAGGATGTTTTATCTTTATTATATTTTCGTGTCATTAATTTTGTTCGAAATTTTTGTTTTTTTAATTTCGATGTCAGGACTGATTTGATAGACTAAAAATACTAGTACTAACTAGTACTACCTTAATTCTCACTTATTGTTGTATGGTCACCGCCACACTATGGCGATTGGCGCTTTATTTAGTAGAAAGAGACACACTCCACCCATGTCGTGGTACTCTTCGGAACGATTTTGAGGCGCGTGTGAACATTCCGGGTGGAATGTAACTTCCTTGGTGTTAGCGCACGGTGCAACATAGTTATACTACAGACTACTTAGAGATTATACGCAGTAAACTCTCATTCATGTATACAATTATCATGAGTCATGACTCTCATGTGTTGCGACCAAGGAAGTTACATTCTACCCGGAATATCCACACGCGCTTCAAAATCGTTCCGAACAGTACCACAACATGGGTGGAGTGTGTCTCTTTCTACTAAATAAAGCGCCAATCGCCATATATAAGTGCGGTCATGTGTAGTTCGCAAATTACTACTAAGTAATTCTACTAATTTGAGAAACAGCTTTGTATTGCATAAGTAATTACGTAATAATTAAAACAAGCACATTTTAGAACTCACTATGTTAATTACAATAAATTTTATGCTAATTTATTTGTCGACGTGTATGAATAAAAAGGATTTAACGATTACCGAATATGTAAAAATCTACCATCTAGATAGTTTTATTTACACTGGCAATTGCAAGAAAGGGACAACATCCACTCTTGTCGTTGTCTTGCTCAGAGTGCTAGGTGTGAGTTTTTCTTTTCGCTTTCGATCGTGAGCGCGTTTGGAATTTACTAGGAATGTGTATGTGATTTGTACAGCGCCACCTAGTGGTAAACTGGTTTCTCACGTTTACCACTAGATGGCGCTGTACAAATCAAATACAAATTCCTAGTAAACTCCAAACGCGCTCACGATCGAATGCGAAAAGAAAAACTCACACTTAGTAGAGATGGGTTGGACTAGGTAAATCAGAGACTACGTGCACCTAGTCCTAGTCTGTAAAAATACGTGATCCAAATACCTGTTCCACCTAGTCCTAATGATATAATTTTGTTAAATTGATACTGTGAACAATAAGTATGCGTACTAAATACTAAGTATATATCAGACTTCAATGAAAGAGAACAGAGATTAGTATTTAATCTCCCTTTACGTATGTGTACTTAAACGTAATTGAATATAATAATATTCTCTAATACTTACGCGAGACTACTTACGAGAGAGTTTAACGCTATATAATCGCATTTTTTCTGATTTTTATACCCCGACGTCAGATGTTTTTTCGTTAAATGTTTTTATTAAATTCGATACCGAGACTTTAAAACTTAATTATAGGTACCTTACATATTTTACATTCTGCCATTGTCTGCCATCTTTTATCTACAAAATGTTCCTAAAAGCGATATTTCTATCTTTGGGCACCATTATTATAATTATAAAATAAAAAGTTCAGAATAACCGATTAAATATTAACAATAACCTTCTATGCTAATAACCAACACGTAATCTGAAAAAACTGTTTGATGGATCACGTCTCCGATACTAGGTTAGTCTATGATACGAGATACTTCAAAGTATGAAGACTATGATACTTTGATCGATATCGGACGCGATCTCTGTTACTTCTCAATGAAGTATTTGATCGAGTATCAAAACAACACGTAATATGACGTTACGTGCCGGCTGTTAGACCGGCCACGCGTAGTGAGACAGCATTTGTCACTTGTCTAGGGGGGCTGAATTGACGGTAAACGTCAGTTTGAAGTATTATTTTCACCGAGGTTATAAGTTTTATTTATATGAAAAGTGCATTAAAAGCAAAAAATACTTGCCCGCCAAGATGTGGCATCAACGCTAGTACAATAGAAAGAGAAATGTATGGATTTGTCATAAGCTGTTGACAAGAGCGTAAACGAATTTGTAATTGGTAGCCAAGTGTCATTCGTGAAACGAAACGTTATATTGCATCGATCATTTTTAACAATTTTCGTACAAAACCGTAGCCAAGTGGCACTTTTGACAAGCAAAATTGTAGCGAATTATACGATAATCAGCGAACGCTAGAACCCTGCAGATTACGCTTAAAATGGCGGTTGATCACTATTATTCAATCAGCTGTTCTAAAGCGTGGATAACATCTGTGAGAATTTTTGATAATTTTAAAGTAAAATGAACACAAATTAAGACTTTTGGTGGCACATTATTAATGGTGCTTTGATATTCTTGTGGCGCGGGCGGGGTATTATTGCCACATGCATACATTTACCGGCTACCTCCAAACCGGAACACGACAATAACAAACACTGTTGCTATTGCTGCAGGAATAGATGGGCCAGTGGTATTAGACCCGGGCAAGACAATGCAGAACTCTACCACCGGGTAGACGAGTAAACGAGTAAACGAGTGGGTAAACGAGTCACTAGCATTATGCTAGTGACTCGGTTACCCAATTATTCGCTTATAACGAACTGCCTAGACACATTGTAAGTAGTGAAGTATTAGGTTTACAAAATGCAGACAATGTCTTAATGATGATAAATATAATATTTTGTCTATAAAAATATTAAATTTACAAAATACAACTCTTGTATTTTGTAAATTTAATGAAAGAAAGATAGTTTATTTTTCAGTGTAGCAATAGATTTCGATCAATTTTACATTTTTGTAAATATGAATGCTAAAAAATACGTAAAAAAAGAAGTTTTGTATGTTCAGTTTTGCATATTTTTGTTCATTTTTAATAATAAGTTTATCATCATCTTTCATAAATCTAAAACATAAGTTTTAAAATGTGACTATCGATAACATTTTGCACAATTCAACGTTCACTTGTAAAGAGGATTTACTTAAAATATGTTAACACAACAAATTTGATAGCAACGAAGATAAATACATAAATATTGGTGAGTATTTAATTTTATAACTCTTTAAATTGGTAGTCCGTAGTACTGACAGAGTTTAGTTGACATGTTAGCTATATAGAAACTTACGGCATGACAGTAATCGAGTAGAAAAGATAGTAGGTATATTTTATCTTATTCGCACTTACGCGGTACATACAATCAAAATTGAATCAGATATAGCGACTCTGTTCTTATTTTTTTATATTATATCCATGTATATTATTGATCCGATATCAATATCCGAGATTGATTCACGTTGTGAAAATAATACTTCAAACTAACATTGCCGTCAATTCACAGACAATATTGGATAGACCTCAATAGAATGAACGTTAAACAAGCCATCCACTTGGCTACCAATTTGGTCTAAATGATGCCAATGCGTTATATTAGAATGAACAGAGAGCTCGGTTGGCGGTCAGTACGTGCGCAGGACTTAGAAAAAATTTGATGGAAAATTTCTACCCTATATAACACCCCTTTTTTGTTGCACCATTGCATGGAGGGGGTAAGGGACCCCAACTTTTGTCAAGGTCACTTTGCTCTGAGTTTATTCCCCGTGGAGTTAGGGGATGAAAACCGAAATCCATTACAAAGGCGGCTGCGACTTAGAAAAAGAAAATGTATTGAAATTCCCCTAGTTAGGTTAGGACTCTTAAATTATGGCAATTAGCGTTCATTTTACTTTAAAATTATCAAAAATTCTAACAGATATTATCCACGGTTTAGAACAGCTGATTAAATAATAGTGATCATCCGCCATTTTTAGCGTAATTTACAGGGTTCTAGCGTTCGCTGATCATCGGATCACAATTTTGCTTGTCAAAAGTGTCACTTGGCTAAGGTTTTGTATGAAAATGATCAAAAATGATCGATGCAATATAACGTTTCGATTCACGAATGACACTTGGCTACCAATTACAAATTCATTTACGCTCGTATCAACAGCTTATGTCAAATCCATACATTGTCTTTTCTATTCTCCTAGCGTTGATGCCACTTGTCTTGGGGGGCAGAGACAATATTCGATATACTTCGTAAAGTTCGTATGGAACGAACGTTGAACAAGCCATGATCCACTTGGCTACCTGTGGCTACCAATTTGGCCTAAATATCGCCAAAAATTTGAATAGTTAGACAGCGTTTGCCACTTGTCTAGGGGGGCTGTTCTAGTATGTACGACTCATCTCTAACACTTAGCACTCTGAACGTTTTTCCCCTCTGTTATGTAAGAAACAAATGTCAACTTTATTTGTTGTGTAATAAAGTACATTTTTATTTTTCAAATATTGTTTCGTAAAATTCCATAGTATATAAGTTCCTTGGTTTTTACTAAATACCAATCACATTGAGACATTTGTAAATTTCTTCTCTTCTATTTGCTGCTTATGTGGCGTGTGTTATAACGATTGGACGAAATATGATTTCACTATTTGTGGAAGCCAATAACAAAGTATTAATAGCAGACCAAGCCACCAAATTACGTACCTAGTTTAGTCGTAGAGCAGTGTTCGTTTACTGCCGTACTGTTCCGTAATCCGTTAGATTTCATTCATCCTTAAACTAAGTGCGGCGTTGAAGCCGGTGTCCTTGATTTATTGAGGAATTACAGACAATATAATTAATTAGAATTGCAACAAAATGAAGTACTTTCTGTGGTTAGCAGTGGGAGTTTTAATTCTTTCAGGTAATTCCATAAAAATATCAAAATTCAATATCACTACATAGTATAAAACAAAGTCGCTTTCTCTGTCTGTCCCTATATATGCTTAAATCTTTAAAACTACGCAACATATTTTGAAGCTGTTTTTTTAATACATAGATTGATTCTTGAGGAAGGTTTTAGTATATAAACCTTTCCGATATTCCCACGTGAACCAGAAGCTACGCGGGTGAAACCGCGGGCAGGTCTCTAGTTTGTCATAAAACCATGAATTTTAAAATGCTAAATGTATATTGGAATCATTTAAGCCTGCTAGTATATATTTAGAAACTGTTGATAGTTTTGGTTTGAAACGATATCATATGTGTTGTTTTGATTTAATGTACTTTCTTTATTCAGGATGGTCTAATGCTGAAGATACTGTTGGCGTTGGGAGTGTAGAGGAAGTTACAGTTGATGCTGATCTTGGTTCTTCTCGAGAAGGTTCTCGTACAGGTTAGTCCAATATAAAAAAAAAAAATATTTATTCAAATATTTACCTAAAATATTACATTGATGCACATTAAGATGTTTCTATACAAATAAACACAAACGTACAAGTTCATTTTGAATCCCATTTATATTGGAAATTGAACCTGAACCATTATATTTTAGTAAGTAATGTCTCCAATTATTTTCGGTGATATCAAATTATAATTATTTAATTTAATGATATAATCGTTTAATTTAAAAATATCAAGTCTTTTATGATCCTAACAGCTAGCTGCCAGATAAAAAACTTATTTAGGGATATGTCTGCATTAAAGTTAAGACATACCAAACTGAAATTTATTGTCAAATTACCTTCATATGATAATAGCTGGATTTTTTTAAATTCTGGTTTTTAAAATTATAAATAAAGTTTTGGGAAACTCTCGTCAAGCCACCTATCAATAGAAACTTATAAAATTTTATAATTAAACTCTTTAATTTTAAAATTACTTTAATGCTAATATAATTTTCTGTTTGGTACATGTCATAATCATGCTTTAATGTGGAGATATCCTATTGTCCTTTGGTGTGGAGATATTTTTTGGCAGCTGGCTGCTACCAGAGTTTCGGAATTTCTAGGATTTTCACATTCCTGGGACCCGTAAAAAATATCTATAAATCCCGGGGATTCCTAGGATCGGGAAATTTAGTTTATTTTTCATTTATAGGAATTTTTTAGAAAAATACAATAAATAATTTAAAAAGGATAATTTTTAGCACTTGTAAAACAATCTTAATTTTTTAATTACATTATAAGTAACAGCATCTTTTCAGTCAGGCTACACTTTGAAATTAAAATTACTTGAAATTCTTAATTCAAATTTAAGTTTAACAACTTACGGTTTTACATTTTAAATTTATAGTATTTATGTAGATATTATTTTCTATCCTCATTACAAAACAGTGCTTTTAGAAAGGTCAAAGTACTTAAAAACTCATGAGTTATTACTGTCTTCTGTGAATCTTGGTCATAAACTTTCCTGCTATGGAAAAGAAACTCACTCTGGTTTTTATTTATTCTGCTACAATATTATTTACAGTCACCGTGATATTGATATTTGCTTGTTTTAATATAAAATGCAGTTCATGAAACAGTTATTTTAACTTTTTAAACATAATTTAAATTCCTGCCATTCCTGGGATCTGGAGCTCATATTTCCCATGATAAGGAATGAAAAATTTTCTGGGAATTCTTGAGAACGGGAACCCAAGAACTAAACCTAAGTTGCTACTTTCAGGATTAATGTCATTTCCATACATTATTGTTTACAATAGTTGTATTGACCCTTAACCACGGACCATACATCTCATAGACCCTGTTGAGTAATTAAACTTTTGTAACATTGCAACTGAATTTTGTGTTGACATGTTCTTCCCCGTGCCCCTCGGTACTGCGCATTGGCTCGCCAAGGTTGTGAAATCTGTCTGCATTAAATAAATACTGGCTATTGTGAAAAGTTCTAAATTTATAGCTTGCAATTTCTTTTTATTTAACATTTTAATAAGTTTTTAAATTTTTTTAAGCTCCTTGTTAGTTGATTACTTAAAAAAATTTGAGAAGAATTTCTTATTACAAAATAATTTATTTTTCAAATCCATTTCCTGAAAATATTAGTAAAGAAGCCCAAAATGAAAAATTATGAAGGATTAAGGACTTAAAAGAAATATATCTTGAATCTCAATGTGCCATGTTTTTTAAAAGTATCTTTACGCCCATATCCTGGAAGAGGTAGACAAAGGTACACAACTAGTGCACCCACAATTAGTGAAAGATACTTAGTCCCACAATGTGATAGCAAGCCTACTGTTAAAAGGGCACTTTCACAATTCTGTAGTTTATTAATCAGAAATTTAAAAAAAAACACATTTTTGAATTGCCCGACCCGGGATCAAACCTGGAAATCTCATGTGGTCAACACCGACATGGGACCACTAGACCACATAGGTGACCATTTTTGTTGTTCAATCTTGTTCAAAACAGAATTTTAATAAAAAACAATACCATTCCTTAATATTTTTAACAATGCTGAATTATTTTACTCTGGGGTCAAACAGACTAATGATAAGTGGTAGTGTGACAATAATATGTAAACTGAACTAGTTTATAAAAAGTTGCAATATTCTTAAATCTCCATTTATACTATAATCAGTTGCCATTGTGGGACATATTATAATGTGGGTCTAATTCAGCGTTGTTCCAGCTACGGCAATTGCCGTATTGTATGGTTTTCGGCCATGAAAATAATCAAAAATTCGGCCTACGGCAGTCTCGCCAAAGCAAAAAGTATAACGTTTCTTTGAAATTATGCGGCTGAATCAGAAACCCTAACAAAACTGATATTCTTTGTGTAATGGAATGTACTTGCATTTGTTTTTGGTTGACAATAGGGGTTTCCCCTAATGTATAGTATCAAATTAACCTGATAACGGCGATTGCACATAATTTGAAGTACCAAATGATATGCTGAAAAAAATGAAGGACAAGGTGAAAAATAAAATATCTTCAGATGAGTCTCCAATTATAAGTACAGTTCAAAATATATATGGAGACGAGTAATAAAGACTTAAAAATATTGTATAGTACCTAAGAGCATTTTACCAAGAATTGGGTATTTGCATGAAAATGATTTTTCAAATAAAGTTCAGTTAATAAATTCTTTGATACACATAAAATACCTACGTAAGATTAAAATTTAATTTTTACAAATAATTTTTAAATAAATAAATAAATAAAAGTGGTCAAATATGATGTAATAATCACGTGACGTGAAACGTGATGTGATTGGTCTGACGTCATTGTGCATATTATTGGCGCGTCCGCGTCATTTGAATGCATGATAAACGACGAATGATAAATTATTGAAAAAAATTTCAAGTTGGAATATGCACAATGACGTCACATACGCAAGAGGGAGCTACCTATACGTTTAAATTTTAATATTTTTTTTATTGTTAAATAGTTTAAATGTTTATAAATAAAAAAAAAAAATTTTTTTTCAAAAATTTTAAAAATTTTTTAAAAATAATAAGACATAACTATTTAATGGATTGGAAAATCATGCAAATACCCAATTGTAATTGTAAAAATAGACTGAAAATATAAAAATAACATACTTATAAGAAATAAAGACAAGCAATTGTATAGAATAAGTCATAAATTAGTAAAAGAAATAAATAAATATTGATTTTCTACAGTTTTCCTTTTATTTAGTTAATGTTTAATATATGAAATTATAAAATATGGTCCATTTTTTTTACTTTTCTGTAGAAATACAGCAATTTTATGTTTAAGATATGGCAACTCGAAAATTTACTTGGAACAACGTTGGTCTAAATAGGTTAGATGTTGTGTTTAGGAGTACGAACTACTTAATACTGCATGCCTTTATTATAGCACATGTTCGGGGTAAGATTTCTGCAAAGTAAAGCCTGAATGTATAAAATATTTAGTAAAGTTATACTCATTTTACTGTCAAGGTAATTATTTATTAATTTTTTGCCAATAATGTCACGGGTAAAACTTGCAAATCAAAATATGGGAAGTTAATCAAATGCATAGTCATTGCGCTTTTTGCATTCACTTAATGGAGTTGGTTATTATATCATTCTATATTGAGAGTCGCAGTCTCAGAGCTTCGCTACCTTGCACTGACTTGTTCAAATTGTCACTCTATAAAGAATGTGGGACAAATACGTTTATTAGTTTCCTGAATCTTGAAAAGGAAAGTGCTAAGAAAATATTTAAAAAAATATAAACAGTAATTACAGCTGTATTCCTTGATATGAGCAAGGCTTTTGATTTCGTTAACCATTCTAACCTATTTAACAAATTAGAAAAATATGGTGTAAGAGGTAAGGCTTTGCAGTGGATTAAAAGTTATCTGACAAACAGAAAACAGTGCACAGAAATTACAAAAATTGTAGATGGAATTAAAATATGTCAGCAGTCAAAATTTCGTATAAACAATAGTGGTGTGCCACAAGGTAGTATTTTGGGACCATTAATAAAAACTTCACACCATCTACACCACATATTTGTAACCTTTAAAGAAATGTGGCCAATTTGTCTGTCAGCAGGGTTAGAATTTTTAATCACTATTTAAACAAAATACTCCGGATTTTGCTGATATATGTTATCGACTCAAAATATTATTTTTTTACGCTTTAAAATTTAGGTAAGGTTTCGATTGAGTCTAATGTAAACCTTGACGAAATTATTAATATAGACGATATAATATTTAAAAATGAACATTATTTGTATTGGTAATGCACAATAAAAAAATTCTGTTCTTCTCAACATTGAAAGGACTTTAAATTAAAATTCTAAAAAATAATATCATGTGTATGTTTTTTTTTTAATTACACAATATCTGGCTTGTTAAAATTATTGATTGTATTTGATTATTTGTTTAAATTTGAATAAAATAGAATTCTGTCTCAGGTCTTTATCAATGTACCATGTATTTTATTTATTTTACAAAGAAGAGAAAAATATATAATAACTAATATTTACATAAAAACTATTCTGCCGTTTATATGTAAAATTCTAAAAAAGGAATGCACCCATTGTGGACACAAATATAGATAAAAATGTAAACTTCAGATAAAGTATAAATTTCACAAACTCATTAATAAATAAGCAAAATATTAAAAGTGAAAAATGTTCAAAATAAAATCATATTTCAAATTTTATACACAATCAAGGTTATTATTAACTAGTAAATTTATCAAATTATAAATGATTAAGTAGATAATAGTAATACTATAGAGTGTTTATCAATTAGGCATTATTACTTTAAAGATAAGTTGTAGCAAATATTTTTTTCTGCTTTGCTTTAAGTCCAATTAATTATTTAAAAAGTAAATTATTAAATTACTTTTTAAATAACTTACGAAACAAACATTTAAATTTACCATTTTAGTTGAAAATGAGCATAATAGCACCAAAGTGCTATATCTGATATACCTTGTAAATAAATATGCTATATCTAATGGTAGTTACAAGCAATACATATTTAAAAAAATATATTTTAAGTATAATATTTTCAATTTAGGCATTACTTTGCAGAAAACCATAATTCAATTAAGGTGAAATTTATTAAATTTGATATTTTCCATAAACTGCCATGCCACTGACAGAAATTATAACATTCAAATAAATAGATAAATGTTACCATATACTGAAGAAAAAGTAGAGTCCAGTGGCACAATTGTCAATCCACATCCAAAAGCACACAATGTCTCTCACTCAACACTCATATTTCAGGAAAGACAAACACAACGAGAATTTTCAAAAAGATGTATTTTGTGTACAAAAAATGTGAAACAACTTCATTTGATGCGAGCGTAAGTGGATGTAATAGGTCTTGTGTGAATTTCAGAAATGAATTTTACATTTCATTTTCTGTGTAAAAATATTCTATAACATTGGAATAAAAAGTGACAAATTAGTGATGTTAGTCAAAACTGTTCTTCTTGGTCTTGCTCCCTTGTCACATTTGCAGTGATTGCTATTGACTTTTGGAAAATCTGTTATTCAGTCACTGGCACACTTTAGCAGCATTAGCATCAATACCAACGGACCTCAATTTCAATAATTTTGTAGTATTTTGTTTTAGTAAAGAGATGACAGTTGGTGTTGGTCAGTGAATCATAAAGGTTAACTTATTTGATTTCATGCAGTGATACTACAAGTGTTTGTGCATGTATGACCTTAATTGCATCTTAGTCAATATTATGGTCCAAAATCTGACAGAAATACTCTTGTAGGAATTTCAAAGTCTAAAAAATGTGCATACACTACTTTAAAGTCGTTTGAAACTAGCATCCGTAGTGAGGACGCGTACTCGCTCCTTCAGCCAGGCAGAGTCCTTGATGTGATGCTGTAGTTTTTGGTCGCCTACAAGAGGATTCACTTGCTTGCAATCCCACCACCATCCATATCTAAACATGTATACAAATAATGATTTAGATAACATTTATGAGCAACTGATTACTTAATAATATTAATAATGGAGAAAAAATTACAAGAATTCTTTGCTATTTAATGTTATATATATAAAAAAATTAGATGTCATCACTCTATTATTTGTATTATGTAGTGTCAAATTGCAAACTAGCTGTGCGCGACTTCGTCCGCGTTGGAAAATTCTAAAAAAAAAATCCTAAGTTATTCCTTATTACATCAGCTATCTATCAGTGAAAGTCCCGTCAAAATCGGTCCAGCTGTTCCAGACATTAGCTGGAACAAACAGACTGACAGACAAAAATTGTAAAAAAAATAATTGTTTTGCTATATGTTCCTACTGTGTATACATCCATATTCTGGAAAATAAATAATATTCTATTCTATGCATTTAGTTAAAATTGGTTATTTTAATATTACAAACACACACACACACAGTTAATAAATTATTATTTGTTTTATTACAATTTTACTATTTTAATTATTACTACAATTTTATTTATTTGTATAGACAGTCGTTTAAATATTCATATAAATCTGTAAATTGTGTACCAACCAAATAAAATCTTTTTTTAAAATAATGAGTCGTCTTGTTTGTATTATTGAGACAATTTTTTTTATAATTTTCCAGCAAATCAAAAATATTTTTATGTGTTAATAAAAATGTATTAACACATTTACATTACGCTTAAGAACTTTCTATTGCCTATATCATCATTGGTTGCTCTGGTTCCCTTGCAGATCAGGTCAAGTAAATTAATCAGTGTTGTAGCTACTGATAAAATGATCCCTGTTTGCTAAAACGGCATTTACCATAAAGTTAAGAACTCCATTGCTACTCGCAATCACCTAGAGGCAGCTGATAATCCCCATCACTGCCTATTTTAACATTAGCAACTGTTTTGTACTCGGTATGCTCTCATAAACTTTGGGATATTTATACACCACAAGCAGACTCTGAGTCGTATAGTATTATGAAAAACCCAGTTACAAACTCAAACTTAAGGCTAACTTAAAATCCTAAATCACTACATAGTATACAAGATAAAATTAAAAATTTTAAAAACCCCCGACACATCCTCAGATCACCATTCAGCTACATACGCATTATTTCAAGAGTAAAACGTGAAAAGACCTGATGATCTACGAAAGGGGATCTTGCAGCATCAGGTTAAGGTTACCATGGTTTCTTACTCAATGAGTTTGAGTTATTTTATTGCAAAGCTCCCATGGGCTCCAGCTCCACTATGTAGACCTGGAAATCATTTTGATCCAGAGTGTATGTAAAATATAACAAATCAGACCACACTCAATGGACTTATTTTGTTTATATCAGGAGTTCCACGGCCTTTTTCTATTTATATTATCAAACCCTGCGAATCTCCTATTAAAAAAAGCCAACAATATCAGCCCAATCTCCGATGGCCACCTTTCAGTTCCATCATTATTTTATCTTAAAAAATATCCGGCACCTAAATATTTGCCAAAATAAACCGAATTAGCCAATATTCGTTGGGTTTATCTAGATTAGCTTAAAAGTTATAATGGACCGCTTCCAGCTTTATTATCAGACACTGGAAAACAAAAAAAAGAACGATTCAAATGTGATCAAAATCAATGGTGCTTCTTAATTTTCATTCGTTCGTTCGTTTCGTTTTCATGACCTTTATCACTTTATCGTAAGAGTTTGGAAATCATCTAACACGAGATTATTTGTCAAAACAAAACAAATAACGCGTTGAGTTTGTCTTGTTTAGTTTAAAAGATCCTATAGCCACCTTCAAGTGACATCAATAGATTCTTAAAATCAGCACCAAACAGTATACCAAAACAAACCCAATTAACCCATACTCGATGGGCCTGTCTGGTTTAGTGAGAATTTATGGACTTTTTTCAGTTTTTTCTTGAGAAACATTCTATTGCAAATTCCTTATTAGAACGAACCAAATGAATCCCAAATTGCCTGCTTTATCATAGGACCACAGAAGTTATTTAACACCAGGGTAACTCTCAAAATAGAAGAAATGAGTCCAAACTCGATAGGATATCTTATGGAGTTCTTCCCACTATCATCTGATACCGGAATCCATTCTGCTCCAAATACTTTCTTCTTCCTGCTTCATTATAAGACCTGGAAACACCGACCACACAACCCATAGACCCCTAATAACAGGCGAATGGCTTCTGTCAACACATCTGACTTATAGTTCCGATGCAAATGTCCATGCACCAATACCCAATCAGCGTCGACCAATCAGATCCTCTGTACATCACTATCTTTCACTGTGGCCTTGAGTAAGCCAATCACGATGTTGCAGCTTAGCTCAGGTAGTTGCCAGAATGCATTCAATACGGAAAATCGAACATTAGGCGTCTATGGGCTGTGTGGTCGATGCCTGGAAAGCATCTAGCATTAGAATATTTGTCAAAAAAAACAAATGAATCTAAGCTCTTGTTTTTATATCGTAAAATAGCAAACAAGCTGATAGGTCTCCTGATGGAAAGAGTCAGCCATCGCCTGTAGACACCAAAGATGTAAATGGTGCTTTGCTATCTTGTGGCGAGGTCTAATGCCACATGCATAAGTTTACCGGCTACCTTACCCTTCAAATCGGAACACGACAGTGACAAGCATTGACGCTATCGCGGCAGGAATAGGTAAGGTGGTGGTACCAGATCCGGGCGAGACAATGCAGAACTTTACCACCTAGTAGCCAGGATCGTAGTCACTCGCATAACTAATCGGTTGCCTTTTACGACCTGCATGGCAGAACGACAGTTGGCCTATTCTTCAAAGGAGCTTGGACCAACACGGGGCTCAATGGTTTTATCTTGTTCAGTTCAAAAATTATCATGGCCACCTTCTAGCTTCACCATCAGATCCTAAAAATTATCCAGCACCAAAGTATATGTCAAAACAAACCCAAGCAGCCCACACTCAATGAGTTTATTTGGATTTGCTTATAAGTTCTTATAGACTTTTTCCAATTCTATTATTGATAAACAACGTGATTCAAAATCCTTGTAAAAATTTACAACATTTTATTTCAAAGTTCCCATGACCTCCATTATCGGCTCTATAATAAGAGCCCATAAATCGTCTAGTACCAGGATGTTTGTTAAAACACAACAAAAGATCCGAAATTCGATAGATTTATCTTGTTTGGTTTATAAGTTCCCATGACTACGTTCCAATTCCATCATCAGATACCAAAAATCGTCTTGCACCAAATTGTTTGCAAAAACAAACTGAATTTTTTCCCCACTTGATGGGTTAACGTGGTTTCTTCTTCTTCATCAGGAGTTCTTGGTTACATCCTTCAGCTCTATCATCAGGCACTGGAAGCCATTTCACTCCAAAGTCCTAGAAATAACGATACAAACTACCTCAAATTCGATGGTATGCTAATTTTATTCCAAGGTTCCCATAAAGTATTTCCAACTCTATCATGAGACTCTGGAAATCGTCTGGCACTAGAGTATATGTCCAAACAGAACAAATGAGTCCAATTTCGATTAGTTTATCTTATTTAGTTTAGGAGTTCTCATGGTTACCTTTCAGTTCCATCATCAGATCCTTAAAATCATCCAGCACTAAGATATTTGCCAATACAAAACAATTAAGTGCTAATTCAAAAACTTTACCTCGTTTAGTTTAGGAGTTCTTTGTAGTTGAACTTTGAATCTGGATTCTTGAAGTTCCAATGTCACTTTTTCGGCTCAATCTTCAGAGCCATATGATCATGAGAAAGATCTTACTGTAACAAATGAAATGACTCCAAACTCCACTATATTAGCAATTTCTATCTGTGAGTTACAATTACACCCTTACGGCTCCATGTTCAGTTCTTCGACATTATATGTAATGGAAAGTAAACATCATCAAAAACCCATCGAGTCCGAACTTGACTATCTTATCTCTTTCTACATTCTACGCGTAAGTTTCGGTAGCACTTTATCAGCTCCATCTTCAAATCCTCGTCATCATGAGCACCAATCAAACTTAGTATTTATAGCAACCAGAATTAGTCTAAGCAAGATTGTCTTGTTCCAGTCCCTACATACAGGCTACATCACGAGCTCAGTTGGATGGTACCATAGTATTTGCATTTCCTTCGCAAGTCTGTCAAGTTTTTGTACTAACGGATATCAGAAAGTCGTTAAAAAGTGGCTTGCAATGTTTAGAAAATCTGTTATTTAAATACGAAAATTGCCAGTTAAATAGACGCTTATGATCTTCGAATGAGAATCTCAAAGTATTAGCTCAACGTTACCATGTAATTGCAATATCAACAAAGTAACAGAATACAAAATTTATTATTGATAAAGCATTTACAAGGTATTTAATTCCTTTCATCAATTTGAAAAGAGCTGGTTATCTTGAAACGGCTGAACAGATTCTACTGAATCTTAGCTAAGAACCATCTCGCAAAACAGGGTTTTCAATTAAAAAAAACCGCAACCAAATCGGACCATCCGCCAGGGCTCCACGATGCCACGGACAGACACACAGATCCACACATACACAGATACACAGATCCACAGATACACACCTGAAACTAATAACACCCCTCGTTTTGCGTCGGGGCTTAAAAACAAAGTCGCTTTCCGCTGTCTGTCCCTATGTATGCTTAGATCTTTAAAACTACGCAACGGCTTTTGATGCGGTTTTTTTAATAGTTAAAGTGATTTAATAATTAATACAGCAAAACAATATATGCCGGTTCAGTAGATTATGTTTTTACTGAGTTTAACAAGTTTTAGTTTAAATATTACACTTAGAATGGGTGTAATATTTACATTCTTTCATAAAACGATGGGTTTGCACGAATTTGATGTTAGCCACTAGAATTGTGTGTCAGGGAGTAGAAATCTAGAAAATAACTATTTAGATTACCAGATTGGTACCATACCTACTCTGGTATTGTACTAATCATTAAGCATTGCTTAATCTCTAATATATCACCATTGCCTATCGCTTAGAATTCAGATTTGTACTAGATACAAGTTGTTGACGTATGTGAGTGTTGTCGGTGGGCCAGTGTAGTGATCGGGGCGGCGCACACTCACTGTTGCGCGGCGGTGAGCGGGCGGCGGTACTTGTCGCGCGGCCCGCGCTCGAACATGTCCGCCACGCGGCTCAGCGCGCGCTCCACTCGCTCCGCCTGCGACAAATCGTCGCCGCGCTGTCGGTTAATGTTCTCCGTTATCACAGCCGCTGAAAACGCCATGTATATAATAATCCGTTACGGAAGTATTTATAGATAGATTCATTTTCACGTTTCTTTAGATAGAGCATTTTCTTGTGAAACGTGTAGACACATAGGTTGATTTGAGATTTTGTTTGGTTCCTATAATAGTCTGATAAAATATATTAAACTATATTTGCCTTCAGAGTCATTGTTACGATCTATCTATCGTGTAAATTTTAACTAAATATTTGTACTAAATATACTCAGGCTGTGAACATGGACAACTCATATAAAATATTTAAAACCCTCTTTAAGTAGTAACCTTTTTCTGAAGCTTAGCAAAATGCGCACCGAAAAACTACGACTTATATAGCCAATTGCACTAACATTATCTTACTTAAGGACAATCCTAAATAGTATGCTGTCACTTCTTGTCTTAAATGAAAACAATGTGACAGCATACTGTTTAGGTTTGTCCTAAGCTAAGACAATGTTAGTGGAATTGGCCATTACTGATGTTTCGATTAGACTGCTTGCAACTTGTCACGCACACAGCTTGTGACAACACACGGTAAGACAACGTTCATAATATGGCCTAATGTTATCGCACAACATTATTTTATTTTGTATAATATCACAATTCTTAAACGATCGGAGTAGACATGAGATTACTAACGTATTCCCAGCGGCTTTATAGCGGACACATACGAGCGACCGAGTTGGCGTTGTAGCGCGAAACGTAGTTTGAACGGTCGTAAATTCAGTGACACGTTGGAGCCTAGTCCTCGATTTGGTGCTTCACGAATAGCACCCTCATGAAAACTCTCGTCTGTCGACATTATCCCAAATATTTACTCGCCTTCTTTAAATAAAGTTTAACTTTGGTAAGGACGTCTGTTTGATCAATACTGATTTGAAGCTCGCTACATATTTGAGCTACCACAGTCGATTAACGTTTCTATAGCATTCACGACTATTTATGACAACGTGCTTAAAGTACTTGTAACAAACAAGTTAGGAACGTAAATAAATTGAATTTATTGAAATGCAGCTGCCTTCTCAAACGACACATGTGTCGTTAATTTATACACACGGCTTCGATTAATGCTTCAGAAAATATTGCAGTTTTTCGATTATGATCAATGACAATGTTATTTATGTTGTGGCTACATTATTTCTCTAAGCTAAAGATTCGCAATGTGTCTGGCCAACCACTTCGCTGAATCTCGAACCTCCGGGATTCTGTTCATCTCCTTTTGTATCGTGCAATGCAATGTATATACATATATAGTTACATACATACATACATACATATATACATATATATAGTTAAAGTCGAATACACTATTGTTGATTGTCGATTATATAGTATATCTGGCCACCTAGATCGCCGAAGTTTGATCGCTACGACGCATTACGAATCTTCGCACGATAATGTATCTAACTCAGCCTGCAGCCCGCTACATTATATAAGTTTTTGGTGAGTTCCATTGGAACAATATATTAAAAAAATCCTAACTGCTATGTGAGGCCACCATCTGCCTTGTGCCAAATTTCTTAAAAGTTGATCTAGCTGCTTTTTTTGCGCGATTGGGTAACAAACATCCAATTAAAATATGGGTGAGATAATATTATGATGTTAGCGTGTAAGACGATACGGCGACGTCAGACGTGAGTTCGGAACTCGGATTGTCATGCGTGTGAGTTATTAGCTACTAATTTGTATCTACCTCCGCGTGAATGACCACTATTACACTAATTATTGGGCATGACTACTAACTCTGTTAAAATCTTTGCTACAATTTACATGTGAATATTTAATATGAATTAATAAGGAATGGTATTTATCTAGTTTTGACCGTGAGAATATCTTAACTCCTGCATATATAAGTAATTGCTATATATATATAGGAGTTATGAACGGATAAACAAATTGAAAGTTGTCAGCCGAATAAGTGTCACGATGACGTGGTCCTGTGGTGAGCGGTGTGTGTGTGTGTGGCAGACGCGGAGGCGGTGGCGCGCGAGGAGGAGGCCATCTCCCCGGACTCGCTGAGCGTGGCGCAGCAGCGCGAGCTCCGGGAGCGCGCGCAGAACTACACCTTCCAGACCGAGGTCAACCGCATGATGAAGCTGATCATCAACTCGCTCTACAGAAACAAAGAGGTTACTACCATATTCACTACTTTATTCCGCATGTCGAGCCATGTGTCGTTCGCTTTTTGGGAACTACCTGCCAGAAATGTGGGAGGTTTATTGTTCGAAAGAGGCTCGGCCCGACACACAGTACCCAAGCAGCAATCAAGCATGTTTAATACCCATAAAGCAGCTCATATAGAACTTAAAGTTCTATTGCAGCCATACAATGGTGTAAAAAGATGCTTTTATCGGTATAAGAGACCTTTATGAGTTTATATACAGCCTAATGCTGTACAAGGGCTTTCTTAGAGTTCCGCGTAAGCTCTAGGCGTTATATCTGAATATTAATACACTACTGTACAGCTTTAAGCAATTTGTAACTCATTAGGCTGATTTTAATCCTTAAAGCTGTACATTAGCTGTATTTTGTTTAGCACGGGAATTTATTACAGCTTTAAGTGTTATTATAGTATCACTCAACGCTTGTTTCTGTAAAATGGGATATGCAATCACCGTTCTACAGCTAATATTTATGGCGTAATTGTAGACTGTTATGCAGCCAATGGTGTTAAAAAATCTGCATATACAGCTATAGTACAGCTCAAGGCTGTATTACTGAGAAAATTGTTGTTTGCTGTTTTTATATCTGCATAGTTGATATCATGTGGAAAAAATCAAGAGGAATATTGAAAAGGAATATTTAAATATTATAAATTACCAACCAAGTAATCGTGATGAAGATAAAGCTGAAAAATTACTAATTCAGGTAAACCTACAATCGTCATTTTTATTAATGTTCAAGGAAAAGGGTTCCGTAACAAAAACATTAAAAAGTGATTGTAGGTTATCTGATTTATTATTTTTTAGGCTTATCTTCTTCATTAAGGTTACTTGGTTGGTAATTTACAATAACTGATTTTTTTAATGTCATAAGATAGCAAACAAGCAGATCGGTCTCCTGATGAAAAGAATCAACCATCGCCTACAGACAGCAAAAATGTTAATGGTGCGTTGCTCTCTTGTGGCAAGGTCTAATGCCCAATGCATAAGTTTACCGGCCACCTTACCCTCCAAACCGGAACATGACAGTGACTAGCACTGACGCTTTGCAGCAGGAATAGATAAGGCGGTGGTACCAGACCCGGTCGAGCCAATGCAGAGCTCTATCACCTAGTAACCACGATGGAAGTGACTCGCATAGCCCATCGGTTGTCTTTTACGACCTGCCTGGCAGAAAGACAATTGGTCTATTCTTCAAAGAATATATAAAAAAGAGTTAAAAAGAGAAATAAAAATCATTACACTGAGAAAATATGTATTTTTTTATTTTTAACTTGCTACTACTGTGGCCGCGTTTCCGATCCGGTAGTAACTCAAAAAATGTTGACTCGTCAAAAGTGCCTGTAAAGGATAATTTGAATAAAAATGTTTTGACTTTGACTTTGACTTTGACTATACGGAATTTTACAAAAGCGGTATAGTAAGTCGAAAGGGTGTGACTGTGTGAAAGTGACTCAGAGGGTCATTTTGAACAACTTTTGTTCAACGATTTGTGAAAATTCCCGAAAAACAATTTTGTTTTTCCATTGTGAAAAGTCACGTGACCAACAAAGTTTCTATGGAGAATCAATATTTTTTTGCGAATTTCCAAAAGTCGTTAAACAAAAGTTGTTAAGAATGACCCCCTGAGCCACCCCCTTGCGGCTTACTGTACCACTTTTGCAACACCCTGTATATATGTATACTTACAATCGTTTTAAAAATATTATATACTTAGATACAATTACAGGCAAAAGAGTATGTGTTTCTCTTTGAAGAACTAATAATATTAAATCACAAGCACGAAATAACGTATTCTTCTTAAAAATATTTTTGTGATAGACCAATATTTAAAGGGCTTGATTTTTCGTTCTTGATCAACTTAGTTATATCAAGTTGTTTTCTTGGTCATTATAATTCACCTTTATCCTCCCACAAACTGGGTACGATACAAATACGGTTTTGGCTTCTCTCAATTGTTTTTATTATTTTATAAGGCATATTTCCCTGAAAAATAAAGTAAAACATGATTGAAATACATGTCTCATAAGATATAGTTAACAATAAGTTGGTTTAGTTGTAAAGTCAAACGACCAACGTCAATACAACACAATAGCGAAATCAAGTGACGAACATATGTTTTGTATTTAGGGTTCTTCAATTTTTGTACGCATCTCTAAACATAAGTTAAGTGATTAAAAGCCAATTACTGTACAATAGATTTATATAGGGACTTAGTACAGCCTAAAGTGTATTTGGACGGTAATTAAAAGCCAATAGCCGTATAATAGAACAAAAAAGAGATTCAGTACAGCTATTTGCAGTATATCACCCTCCAAATACACTTTAGGCTGTATAACAAAACGCCGCCATTATTGTGTATTAAAAACAACATTAAAGAAATATATTGTTAAATAAAAGATATATTTAGCAATAGCTAAAGCTATATCTTGACAAGCAACTTATATTATGATCATTATGCCTTTATATACAATATTGTACCATAAATACTTGTATATTCTAACCTTAAACACAAACACTTACCGTATTTCGCAATGATTTTATATGTGTTATCTTGATTATTTCGTTGGCGCGTGAATATTTTGAGGAAAAACACACACGACTTCACAGTCATTTAGAATTTGCACTTTGAATACACACTTGAATACTGCTCCAAGTCCAAGAATTTATCGTTTATTAATATATTTTTAATTATGGCGTCTGCAGATATAATGTTATACAATATCAAAAACAGATTATATAGTTACTTTTTATCATTTTCAAACACCTATTAAGAACATTTAGCTGCACAAGAGAGTATCTTAAGTATTATAGTTTCTTTATACACAGAATAACAGCCTTTGTACAGCCTATACCAGCTTGTACAGCTATTGTGCAGCCTATTTAACTCTTAGCTGTACAAGACAGTTACAAGAGAGTATCTTTAGTGTTATAGTTTCTTTATACACCAAATAACAGCCATTGTACAGTTTATAACAACTTGTATAGCTATTGTGCAGCCTATATAACGCAATAAGCTGTATAACTTGGGGCCCTTTTTGGTGTTATATCGGCTGTAGAAGCGCTTCTACAGCCTTTGTATGGCTTCGTATACAGCTTTAAGTTTAAAAATGAACCTAAATGCAGCCTATATACAGCTTAACGTGCTACTTGGGTACTTATCTTTTTTATATAATTAGATAGCAAACAAGCAGATTATTCTCCTGATGAAAATAGAAACCATCGCCTATAGACGCCAAAGATGTTAATCGTGCTTTGCTATGACAAGAATTGACGCCATTGCGACAGGAATAGGTAAGGCGGCAGTAAGGAATAGGTAAGGCGCCACTGGCGAGACGTAGCAGAACTACCACCTAGTAGTCATGATGGTAATGACACGTACAGCCAATCGGGCGACTCTTACCTGCTTGGAAAACGGCAATTGGTCTATACTTCAAAGGAGCCCGGACCAACACAGGGGTTTATCACAAGACTTCATCTTTTGAACAGAAATAGGTCGAATTGAAATGTTCACCGATATCACAATAAATAATAAAGTAATAAGTTAAATCTCACAAGGTATCCCCATACCCTGAACTCTATCGCCCTGCACCTAACGTGGGGCAAAATACCACGACTTCGCCCACCACATTTAGTCCGTAAGCCTCACTAGGCCGAGGTTGGTTTCACAGGAGACAGCCCTTAGCGCGGGCGTTTATAGCCCCAATTTTAATGTAAGCTCTGACTAAGCACTCTGCTCGCCCAATAGTCCGGTGACCCAGTAACGACCCATAAGGTCAACTGAAATAGTCATTTCGAAAAAAATCTGTAAACGGTTGCCCCTGCAAGCCATCCATGAAGCTTCCCGCTAAATTAAGGTTTTTAAGCTCAAAAGAGTAAAAACTGAGCATTGATTTTTTTTTATTTCAAACATCTATTTTGTTAAAAAAAAAAACATCAATTTTGTTGGCAGTATATTGATTTTTGAAAAGCTGTATATTTTGGAAACGATGATCGATTTTGATCTTTTGAATGGCATTCAACTCAATTTTTGAGATCAAAAAATGATTGTTGCCTTAGCTAAATGATTGGTAGGTTGAAAGTTTTCGAAAAATGTGAATAACATTTTTTTCCGGAACCCCACGTGTGCGAGTCCGACTCGCACTTGACCGATTTTTAAAAAAGCTTTGTGCTTAACTGTACCGAAATTTCGTTCGAAAGTAAGAGCTAACCTGGCAAGATTTCCAGGTATTTTTCCGAATTTCAACTATAGTTATCTTTGAAATAGAGCAAACAGTGTATTTTATTGTGGTTTCCTCAGATGGCATAATCCTATTGCGCGAGCGGCAAAGATACGAGTTGGCAAAGTTGACATTTGGAAAGAACGCATCAACATTTAAAAAAATAATAACTTTTAAAACTTTTCTAACATAATAATTTGTTTGAAAACTTTTGAAACTTGGTTTTTAATACCAAAAAAGACTAGATCTATGTGATAGGTGGCAAGCCTATCACTAACCGAGCGCACTTATGTAATCGCGGCAACATTCTTTTTTATCAAAAATCTGAAAAAAAAAACACATTTTTGATTTGCCTGACCCAGGAATCGAACCCGGAACCTCGCGTGGTCAACACTAACACCGGAGCACTAGACCACAGAGGCGAAAAAAATAAAATAAAAATACCTAATTTATTTACAAAACTTACAGTAGAAATTGTCATTTTAACATCACACATTTGTTCGGGAACCTTTTGCAAATGTTCGACCACGAGATCAAATGTTAATTTTCAATTTGTTATAACTTTACAGTGGGGAAAATCATGACTTGGTACAAAACGTCAATATCAAATTTAAAAAAATATATCTAATCAGGATTATTTATAGTATAGTAAAGTAGTATCTGCCAAGTATCATTGCAGTGTCACTTAGGTGTTAGTGTCACTTGTAGGTTAAAAGTCCTAGTCGAAGAAGCCTGCGGGGTTGTTATTTCTAGGTATGGGACCTAACAGAAATCTGGCATGCCTACTACATAGTAATGTAGAAAGTCAGGTAGCAGCTAGGTTTGTGGCTATTTCGAGCCATATACATACACACATCCTATAAATTATATTTTTTTATTCTGGCGCAAAATGTCTAATGTCGATTTTTAAATATTGTTGTGTAAAGTGTTGGTCCAGGCCCCCTTTGAAGAATAACTGTCTGCCGTTCTGACAGCCAGCAAGTAAAAGGCAAACAATTGGCTATGTATGTGTTACCACAATCGTGACCATTGGTGGTAGAGTTCTGCAACGTCTCATCTGGGTGTGGTAACACCGTCTTACTCATTCCTGCCACAATAGCGTTGTCATTGTTATCATTTGGAGGATTAGGTAGCTGGCAGGCTTATGCATGTGGACTTGGATTTATATTGTGTTAAAATCACTTGTACTGTTTTACTTGATTTGTATTTCATTAAATCAACTGGTTTTGTGTTTTAACGCATCATCAAGGCAAAATTAATATTGTTTACTACACATATTTTGACAATTTGACAATTAATAATATATGCTGAAAGTAGTATGAAAATTTTTAAATTTAAAATATCTTTGACAATATCTATAGTACACGCACAACAGTGTTACCCTTTTAAGTAGAGAGAATTTTGTATAGTAATTTATTAATTCAATAGTATGTCCATGTCAATAGTACAAAGTAATAACACAAATGAATTGATTAATATGTAAAAATGTCATATAGATGCTAATGTCAATTAAAATAAATGTTTTGACACATTTCCTATATACGATTAAAATACTAATTAAAAAAAATTTAGTATTAAATTATCATTATTAAATGTCAATTATACGTAATTATTAGTTAAATTATATAAATAATAAAATAATAATGATAATAAAACAGTAATAATATAAAATAAAACAATAAAAACAGTAACTTATACTTAATCATTAAAAATATTTAGTATAGGAGATACATTTAGATCTCTGCGGTCATTTAATTTGTCGGGTCATTTAAGTTGGTCTAATGTTTGTCTATTTATTTCTAATACCTCTAAAGCGTCAGGTTTCTTCCCTTTATCACATATATGTATAGTTTTTATATCCCTTGTAACATCAAAGACATGGCCTTCAGTAATAACGTATGTTGCTTTGCCATTTCGCCGCATGAATAGCAATGTACTTTTAACATTTTTGGTATATATAGGCGATGGTTTGTGTTGCCGTCAGGGGAGTCATCTACAAGTTTGTTACCTAGCAATGGAAAAAAAAATAAGAAATAGTTAAACCTCTTTTATATCTTTCGCCGTCGAGATAGCCATCTTTCCACTACTGTGAGTAGTCTTTCACAATTAAAACTCATTTACTAATCTAAGGGGTCAGTTCGCCTAACAACCACCATCGTGATATGTAAAGGCCTAATGTTTTAAATGGTATTAGTTATTATGTTACACGTCTTTACAACTAATTTCTTTATTGCATTGCAGATTTTCCTTAGGGAATTGATCTCGAACGGGTCCGACGCACTCGATAAAATCCGGCTGATGTCGCTGACGGACAGGCAGGTGTTGGAGACGAACCCGGATATGAGCATACGTATTAAAGCGGATCCTGACAATCGCCTCTTGCACATCATCGATTCCGGCGTTGGCATGACTCGGCAAGACCTCATCCAAAACTTGGGAACCATCGCCAAGTCCGGAACAGCGGATTTCCTCTCCAAAATGCAGGACAACGAAAAGGTATTTTTTTCTGTTTACGCACAGATTGCGTAGCTTTAAGCTCTTAAAATTTATAGAACTGAGTTTGTAATGTGCACGATTTTCACATTCTATCACGCGGCTGTGCGCGTGAATTATTAGCACATAAGGTTAAGTAAAATCCTAGTAAATTAGAGTTTAATAAACACATTTATTAACTGATGTGTGACTATCATTAAATCACGTAGTGTTGGTGACCACCGACCAGTGAATCTTCATGCAGAAGCCCTTCAGCAGCAACAGCAAGCTTGGCAGCGTCCATGAAAATCGCAGCTGTATCCACGACGACAAAAATACCGGATTTTTGGAGAGATCATCCACGCTTATTAGATTACGCTTACGCTCAAGTAGAGGTCATCATCCTCCATCAGAAGAACAGCGATGTGGTGAACTACAACCTCATTGTGGCCAAGCTAGGCAAGGAAGAAATATTACAAGTAAGCGATATTATTACAAATCCACCAGAAACTAATAAATACAATACAATCAAGGAACGTCTCATAGAATGGAACGAGGCGTCACAGAAACAGCTATTTCAGAAACTTTTCCCTGGACTTGACTTAGGAGATCTTAAACCTTCGCCGCTCTTGAGAGAAATAAGGAGACACAGCCAGGGAAAAATCAGTGATGACGTCATTCGTCTACTTTTGACTCGGCAGCTTCCTCCTTCATTAACCTTGGTATTGGCGGTCACGAATTTCACCTTGCCTTTGGAAAACCTAGGTAAAATTGCCGATAAGATTTACAATAACAGGCTAACCGAGATCGCGAGATAACCATTTCAAAAGAAAACACAGAATGTAGCACAATGACTGAAATATCTGCACAATTAGCAAAAATGCAAATAGAAATTAATGCACTTAATCGAATAAAAGCACGACACAGCAGATTTCATGCTAACTACTGACCTAGAAAATGTAGGTCAAATTCGTACATGGGGCACACTAAAAGTTTTGCACTTCTAGCTAATCGGAACTACTTGAATTTCGAATGTTATATTTTTAAAACGTTGCAACCTTCGTAGTAGTAAAAAAAAAACAATTGGTGGGAAATCATTTGTCAATTCAAATCAAAGTTCTACGTACGCAACGAAAATGGAATTAAGTTGAAAAGATTTTAGAGCGAAGATTTTTTATGATTTTAAAAGTTCTCTTTCTCCGCAAGACTGTGCCGCTCGTCTTCAAAATGCTTTTGGGAGAAAAGCACCTTGTTTGAGCACCGTGAGGCGATGGTTTGCTGAATTTGATAGAGGTCGAGTTTCTTTACATGACGAATTTCGTGAAGGGCGGCCTTCAACTGCCGTCAACGAAAATAATGTGGCTACTGTTAAGCGGTTAACTGAAGAAAACCCCCTGATTGCCTATGAGACAATTCGAGGACTATTGGAGGTTGGTATGAGCCAAATTCAGAAAGTTTTACACAAAGAATGGAAAGTTTGGAAACTTTGTTGTCGTTGGATCCCTCATGAACTGACAGCAGAGCAGAAGCGGGCTCGCATGGAGTGGTGCTCACAGATGCTACTGAAGTACGACCACGGATATTCTAATGCTGTTTATGACATTGTCACAGGAGACGAAACGTGGATTTATTGTTTTGAACCCGAAAAAAAACAACAATCTTGTGATGGGTGTTTAAAAATGAGAACTGGCCAACAAAAGTGAGACAGGCAAGAAACATTGGTAAAAAATGATCGCGTTTTTTTTTCTCAGCTACGGGTCCCATCTGTACAATTCCACTTGAAGATCAAAAGAGTGTTAATGCCGAGTGGTATTCTACCATTTGTTTACCCAGAGTATTAGAAAAAGTTCGAGAAAGACGACCCAAAAACTTCTTCACACACGGCCAACAAAACAAAGTCATTTTTAGCTTCCGAAAAAGTACATCTTGTCACTCATCCGGGCGCATAGCCCCGACCTAGCAGCCTGTGATTTCTGTATTTTCCCCAAAATCAAAAATTTTACCAACTCCGAAGGGGCAGTGATAGGGTTCAATCAGCACCTAGAAAACGTGCATACAGATCTGTGGTCCTCCTGTTTAAAAAATGGTTCGATCGCATAAAAAATGTTTAAAATGTAAAGAAGATTATTTTGAAAAGCAATAAACATAATATTTTTGTTATAACATGTTGCTTTTTAAGTTACGCAAAACTTATAATGTGACCTACGTATAAGATGCCTTATCAGCAAGATTATTCTTATAATAACTTATTATCACAACAAATTTAAACTTTAGGCATTGAAGTGCGTCCAACCCTGATCCTAGAAGAGATCGGGGAACGGCAATTAGCGCAGACAAAGGCGGTAATCTGCGCTATGAACCCCAACGCCCGCCTTACTGTGTCCGACTGCAAAAGTGGTGTAAGGTTCCTAATCGACACGGGGGCAAATATATCAGTTTTGAGCAAGAGGCGCTATCGACGCTGTGCACCAACGGGTTATAAATTGTATGCAGCCAACAGGACAAAGATTGACACATATGGAGAAAAAAATATAACCTTGGATCTCGGCTTACGGCGCCCCTTCACATGAACTTTCGTAATTGTGGACGTAAAAATGTCTATAACTGGAGCAGATTTTTTGGAAAAAAATAAATTGCTGGTGGATCTCCACGGAAGAAGATTGAGTGACAAAATCACAATTAGATCAACACGAGGTACATATAGCACAGGACAACCGTCCATTAGCACTATAAACCATAAGAGTAAAATTAAAGCTTTATTAGAAATATATATCGATATTACTCGACCATCATCCCTGAGAGAACAGCCGCCGCATAATGTTCAACATGACATCATAACTACCGTTTCACCGGTAACTGCCAGAGGCGTCTCCTACCGCCGGACAAATTAAAATCGCAAAAAAAAGAATTTCAGACCATGATGGATTTGAATATATGTCTTCCATCTTCGAGCAGTTGGGCTAGCCCTTCACTGACTTCACTTATATTCTAGAAAATAAGTACGTATTTTTAAAAATTGATGTTAAGGCCTTTTACTGCATTCCAACCGCAGACATCGAAGAAGCAGCTTATAATCACCCCATTTGCGCTATTTGCATGTTTAAGAATGCCCTTCGGACTTCGTAACGCAAGTCAAACGTTCCAGAGATTTATGGACGCCATTTTCAGGGACTTAGACTTTATTTATTAATTGTCGCCGATTGTCTTTTGGCCTCAGAAACTCTATAAGAACGCTACAAACATTTAGAAATTATCTTTGAGAGATTACAAAAATATGGACTAACGATAAATTTGGATAAATGCGAGTTCGTTAAAAAAGAGTTGGATTTCCTTGGTTATCGTGTAACGAGCCAGGGAATCTCTCCCACTAAAGAAAATACAGAAGCTGTTATTAATTTTCCGATACCATCTACGATAAAATAATTAGGCGTTTCTTAGGCATGATTAATTTTTATTCTGTACTAGCTGTTGCCCGCAACTTCGTCCGCGCGGACTTCGTTTACTCCGCACAGCTCTTCCCCCGTAGGTGATGGCGTGATATAATGTAGCCTATATGTTGACCCGACCTGTTAGTAACATTCATGTAAAACTTGAAGTAAATCCATGCAGTACTTTTTGAGTTTACCCCGGACATACATTGACTTTCCTATGATTTTATTATATGTATATAGATACCGCACGCCTCGTTATATCAAATAGAATTAAATAGATATTTACACTCGTCAAAGAAAAACGATAACTCGCCCATAGAATGGACTAGGGAGGCAGAAGAAAATTTTGAAAAATGCAAAAAAACTCCTCCAAGACACTTCCGTTCCTTCCGTTCCTTCCGTTAGACAGAGTGCTAACATGGCTCTATTCACGGATGCCAGTTTGAAATGTGTGGGCGCGGTACTTAAGCAAAAAACAAAGAATGATTGGCAGCCACTATGATTTTATTGCAAAAATTTAAACGAAACACAAATGAGATATTCTACGTACGACAGGGAATTATTAGCAATTTATATGGCGATAAAACATTTTAGAAGACTATTGGAAGGAAGAAAATTTACTAATTTTACTGATCATCACCTCTCACGTACGCATTTACTAAAAAGCTTTCACTGGAAGGTACGCCAAGAAAAATAAGACAGCTAGACTATATTTCCCAATTCAGCATAGATATAAGGCACAAGACACCACCTAGATAACAAGAAGCTCGCTGCTAAATAGTCGATCTGTGGTTACGACGAAAATACTATCAACTTTATTTATTGCGACATATAAACCGGTAAACATAGACCATTCCTGCCAAGAGAGTTTAGGCGCAAGATTTTTGATAACATCCACAGTATAAGTCATCCTGGAAAACAGGGTACGAGAAAGCTGATTACCAAGAGATACATCTGGCCTAACATGAATACGAACATTAAACAATGGTGCCAAACTTGCAGTGAGTGTCAAAAGGCAAAGGTAACTAGACACACCATATCCCTGCTCGGGATCTTCGCTCCAACACAAAGATTTTCACATGTACAAATTATATTATATAAACAGGATATTGTGGGACCACTATCGACTTCTCAGAATAAACGTTATCTTATTACTATGGTAGAGCGCTATACGTCATGGCCGGAAGCATTCCCGGTATCAGAAGTAACGGCAGAAAAGGTAGCTGATACTGTCTACAAGTGATGGATATCAAGATTTGGGTGTCCAGAAAAGATCGCGATTGACAAAGGCCGTCAGTTTCACTCTCTGGCAAGACTAATGGGAATTGAAAAAATCCGAAGTACACCCTATCATCTCCTATCCAACAGATTACTTGAGGAGATTTCACCGGAGCTTAAAAGCAGCTCTGATGGCTTGTGAAGCGGGAGTGAATTGTGTGAAAGAATTACCAGCAGTCCTACTAGGCTTGCGGGCAACCCCACGGGATGACACAGCCTACAGCACAGCAGAGATGGTATATGGATCCACAATATGTCTACCCGGCGACTTCTTTGAAACATTAAACAACTTCAAGAAAATATCTCTCGCATAATCAAGATACCTAAGAGACGCGTAACAAACCAGTATATATTTATACATCCAGAGCTATTCAAGTGTTCGCACGTATTTGTCCGTCGAGACAGGCTAAAGAAGGCATTAACACCCCCTTATGAGGGACCCTTCAGGGTCATCGAGGAAATGAAAAATATTTCATCATACAACGTGCAGAGAAACAAATCTGCATATCTATAGATAGTCAAACCGGTCTTCATAGAAAAATCCGATAACGACACGTTCAATACGTCACGTATCAATATTAAACAGGATGAATAGATAAAACGAGTCAAGATGACGCGCTCGGGATGAATTATAAAACCTCCGACGCGTTTGTATCAGCTTGCTTAATTTTTTTTCGAAGGAGGGAGTGATGTAAAGGGCACGATAGAACACGTTCGTGCTCAGATATGTTATCGCATCACATTCTATCACGCGGCCGTGCGCGTGAATTATTATTATATAAGATTAAGGAAAATCCCAGTAAATTACATTTTAATAAACACATTTATTAACTGACGTGTGACTGTAATTTAATTTAACCACGTAAAAATTTATATGATGAGGCGGAGATGGAAAAAGGCAAGGAAAATTGTGAAATCGACTACATTGTAAAAAATTGAAAGATTCCATTCGTTTCAACGGGTTTCTTTTGTGTTCGTGTCGATGGTTAAACATATAGGATTCCATACATGGCAAGTATGTTAAGGATGCGTTATACGATGTGGTGTCAGTTGTAACGTTCCACGAGCGGCAGCAGTGGGTGAGAGTGTGTGTGGTGCGCAGGACGGGGCGCAGGCGGACATGAACGACATGATCGGTCAGTTCGGCGTGGGCTTCTACTCCGCGTTCCTGGTGGCGGAGCGCGTCACCGTGGTGTCCAAGCACAACGCGGACAAGCAGCACGTCTGGGAGTCCGACGCCAACGCCTTCTCCATCGCCGAGGACCCGCGCGGGGACACGCTCAAGCGGGGCACGCACATCACGTACGTACACACGCGCGCACACACACACACACACACACACAGTCCGACGCCAACGCCTTCTCCATCGCCGAGGACCCGCGCGGGGACACGCTCAAGCGGGGCACGCACATCACGTACGTACACACGCGCGCACACACACACACACACACACACAGTCCGACGCCAACGCCTTCTCCATCGCCGAGGACCCGCGCGGGGACACGCTCAAGCGGGGCACGCACATCACGTACGTACACACGCGCGCACACACACACACACACACACACAGTCCGACGCCAACGCCTTCTCCATCGCCGAGGACCCGCGCGGGGACACGCTCAAGCGGGGCACGCACATCACGTACGTACACACACGCGCACACGCACACACACACACACACACACACACACACACACACACACACACACACACACACACACACAGTCCGACGCCAACGCCTTCTCCATCGCCGAGGACCCGCGCGGGGACACGCTCAAGCGGGGCACGCACATCACGTACGTACACACACGCACACACACACACACACACACACACACACACAGTCCGACGCCAACGCCTTCTCCATCGCCGAGGACCCGCGCGGGGACACGCTCAAGCGGGGCACGCACATCACGTACGTACACACACGCACACACACACACACACACACACACACACACACACACACACACACACACAGTCCGACGCCAACGCCTTCTCCATCGCCGAGGACCCGCGCGGGGACACGCTCAAGCGGGGCACGCACATCACGTACGTACACACACGCGCACACGCACACACACACACACACACAGTCCGACGCCAACGCCTTCTCCATCGCCGAGGACCCGCGCGGGGACACGCTCAAGCGGGGCACGCACATCACGTACGTACACACACGCGCACACGCACACACACACACACACACACACACACACACACACACACACACAGTCCGACGCCAACGCCTTCTCCATCGCCGAGGACCCGCGCGGGGACACGCTCAAGCGGGGCACGCACATCACGTACGTACACACACGCGCACACGCACACACACACACACACACACACACACACACACACACACACAGTCCGACGCCAACGCCTTCTCCATCGCCGAGGACCCGCGCGGGGACACGCTCAAGCGGGGCACGCACATCACGTACGTACACACACGCGCACACGCACACACACACACACACACACACACACACACACACACACACACACACACACACACACACACAGTCCGACGCCAACGCCTTCTCCATCGCCGAGGACCCGCGCGGGGACACGCTCAAGCGGGGCACGCACATCACGTACGTACACACACGCGCACACGCACACACACACACACACACACACACACACACACACACACACACACACACACACACACACACACACACACAGTCCGACGCCAACGCCTTCTCCATCGCCGAGGACCCGCGCGGAGACACGCTCAAGCGGGGCACGCACATCACGTACGTACACACACGCGCACACACGCACACACACACACACACACACACACACACACACACACACACACACACACACACACACACAGTCCGACGCCAACGCCTTCTCCATCGCCGAGGACCCGCGCGGGGACACGCTCAAGCGGGGCACGCACATCACGTACGTACACACACGCGCACACGCACACACACACACACACACACACACACACACACACACACACACACACAATAGAGGTAACTTATTACATGATAGAATGTACTTTACTTGATCATATAAAATTCCGAAAACAGGAAAAATAATTTGTTAATACTGTTTCTAATCATCCAAATGATTTTTATATGGTGATATTTAGTTAAAAAAAGGAATGTACTAAATTTTGGTTTTCAGCTAAGTCCTATATTTATTTATCCGAAAATTAACACGTTTCCCAGCGGTTTCGGAATACGCCGCGCGCGCGCCGCCCGACCGGCCGGTAACCCCGCAACCGCTACGCCCATGCATTTTAAATCTGTAATATCTTCGAAAATATTCATTTAAATTACATGCTGTAAACGGCCGTATTGATCCATATTAAATCAACAATATATTAAAGGTATTTAATTGGATAAGGATTAGTGCTGTATTGCATAAAATTGCTTTGAAAAAAGCCATTGTTTCTCGTAAAAAGTAAATCTCGCGTTTGGCACTATAGGTCAGCAGATTGGGACGGGATGCGGTCTTTTTTTGCGTCCTACCCATGGGGGCGGATGTGCTTCTCGCTGGATGATCCGAGTGTCATCGCTGACTCTATCGCTGATGTGGTGCTGCGGGGCATGGAACTTTTCATTCCATTTTCTGCGGTACCGGTTGGTGGTAAGTCTCAGCCTTGGTTTGGTCGCTCCTGCAAAACGGCTTCACGCCGAAAGCAGGAATGTTACCGGGCTTGGGCTGCAGCGTCGACATCTCGTGATGAAAAAACCAGCGCGTTACGTAAGGAGTACAATTCCGCTTCGAGGTTCTTCAAAAGAGCTATCGCCAAGGCAAAATCTGAACACATTGGCAGAATTGGTGAGAAATTAGTTCGCCTTCCTTCGGGAACTCGTGCGTTCTGGTCTCTCGCCAAGGCTGTCTTGGGGAATTTCTCACAGCCCTCTCTTCCACCCTTACACGGAGATGATGACTCTCTGGCCCATACCGCAAGGGAGAAGGCCGATCTTTTGGGCTCGTTCTTTGCGGCCAACTCGACTCTGGACGACCAAGGAAATGCACCGCCTACCATCCCGCAGTGCTATAGTTCTATGACGGAATTAAAATTCTTGCAGTCTTCCATACGTAAAGCACTTTTTTCCTTGGACGTCCATAAGTCGAGTGGACCGGATGGCATCCCTCCGATTGTACTTAAATCATGTGCTCCAGAGCTGGCGCCGGTACTAACACGCCTATTCCGGCTCTCCTACTCACTCGGCGTAGTACCGATTTCATGGAAGACAGCTTTAGTGCATCCCATCCCTAAAAAAGGAGATCGCTCTAATCCGTCTAACTATCGGCCGATAGCCATAACCTCTTTGTTCTCCAAAATTATGGAGACAATCATCAACTCGCAGCTCCTCTAGTATTTAGAAGAGCACCAGCTGATTAGCGACCGCCAGTACGGTTTCCGTCGCGGCCGCTCAGCTGGTGATCTTCTTGTATACTTAACACATCGGTGGGCGGAAGCAGTTGAGTCTAAGGGGGAGGCATTGGCAGTTAGTTTGGACATAGCGAAGGCCTTTGATAGGGTATGGCACAAAGCGCTTCTGGCGAAGCTGCCCTCCTATGGGCTTCCCGAGAAATTATGCAAGTGGATCACCAGTTTTTTGGCTGATCGGAGCATCAAGGTCGTAGTTGACGGTGCATGCTCTGACCTTAAATCTATCAATGCTGGTGTTCCACAAGGCTGCGTGCTATCACCGACACTGTTCCTTCTGCATATCAATGACATGATGCGAATTCGCAACATACATTGCTATGCAGATGACAGTACTGGTGATGCTACATACTCCGGCCGAAGCGGTATTTCTCGGGAACACGTCGAAGAGAGCCGAAACAAGCTTGTGTCCGAAGTTGAGAATCGACTAACCGATGTCTCGGAATGGGGTCGTCAAAACCTGGTCACTTTTAACCCCAAAAAGACACAGCTTTGCGTGTTTTCCGCTAAAAAGACACCCTTTGTCGTGTCACCTCGATTTGGGGATACTCTCTTGACAGCCTCAGCTAGTATCGGGATTCTGGGAGTCGACATATCGAATTACGTTCAGTTTCGCGGTCATTTGGAAGGTAAAGCTAAACTAGCCTCCAAAAAGCTCGGTGTGCTCAGCAGAGCGAGGCAGTACTTCTTGCCTGCCCATCGCCTTCAACTTTATAAGGCTCAAATTCGGCCCCACATGGAGTACTGTTCTCATCTCTGGGCCGGAGCTCCTCAGTACCAGCTCCTTCCTCTTGATCGCATTCAGCGTAGAGCGGTTCGAATCGTTGACGACCTGGCTATTTCGAAACGGCTCGACTCTTTGGCATTGCGCAGAGATGTTAGCTCACTCTGTGTCTTCTATCGTATCTTTCATGGAGAGTGTTCCGACGAGTTATTTGGACTAATTCCTGCCGCCGAATTCCATCATCGGACATCGCGTCAAAATTTGAAATTCCATCCTCACCATCTCGATGTCTGGAAATCCACAACTGTGCGTTTCTCTCGACACTTTTTGCCTCGCACTACTTTGTTGTGGAACCAATT
Source organism: Apodemia mormo (assembly GCA_036924255.1). NCBI lineage: Eukaryota > Metazoa > Arthropoda > Insecta > Lepidoptera > Riodinidae > Apodemia > Apodemia mormo. The sequence goes on from JAUPFN010000007.1 coordinate 45,927,336, forward strand.
ACCGGCAGGGGTGTTTCCAAACGGTTACGACTTGGGGGCCTTCAAGAAAAGAGCTTACTCATTCTTAAAAGGCCGGCAACGCAACTGCAAGACCTCTGGTATTGTGGATGTCCATGGGCGGCGGTGATCACTTACCATCAGGTGCACCTCCTGCTCGTTTGCCCCCTCTTCTATAAAAAAAAAAAAAAAAAAAAATGACAAAAACATGCTATTGTGGGTTATCCATAAGAGCTAGACATATACCATCGCGGACTTTTCTGTAGACCTTTTCAAGGTGTACAAATACTTAGTACATTATTTTGATAAATCTCGTAGGGTTTAGCCTGCGTTTGCAATATAAGCGGGAAAAAAATATAATTATTTACGACATAACATCAGAAAACTCAAAAATTGCTGTATTTCTCTACAATATATTGAATGTTATTTATTATACACATAAACCTTCCTCTTTAATAACTCTTATCTATTACAAAAAACCGCATCATAATCCGTTGCGTAGTTTTAAAGATTTAAGCATACATAAGGACATAGGGACAGACAGAGAAAGCGACTTTGTTTTATACTATGTAATGATAATAAATAAATATTCACGGGACAAATTACACTTACTGATCTACCTCCAAATTAAGCAAATCATTTGCTTGTGTTATGGGTGTTAGTCAGCGATACTAATACATAGAAATACATGTATAAATACTAGAATATATATAATAAACACCCAAACCCGGAAATACAAAGATTTATGCTCATCACACAAATGCTTGTCCCCGTCGGGGATCGAACCCGAGCTCCGTTGATTGCGTAGTCAGGGTCGTTAACCACTCGACCAACGGGGCGGACCAATTAGTGATATTATTAATCCTTCAAGCGTCCTGAGATCTCTCATTCCACAACATCGTACCTTCATACGTTCTGGAAACGCAAGTGTCCACAGCATATTAATTAAAAGAAGTGGTTTGTGATGTGTTGTGACTTAGCACACCAGATGACTCCGGTGATGGGGTGCACCACTGACCCTCGCCGCCAGCGATCCACACGGACACCAACCTACGGCCGCACCTTCATACTATTACTATGGCTACTGCGCGTTTGGGTCCACTAGCAACTTCTCTATCATTTATATCAGCGGATATGGAAAAATACAGTCCAATATATGTTTTATTACATTTTGCCGCGTTTATGAACGTACATCACGTGAAATAATTGTAGTAACATTAGACGGTATTGACAGACTCCACATAAAGGAGGAGGCCGCGGACTACCTGCAGGCGGACACCATCCGCGCGCTGGTGAAGAAGTACTCGCAGTTCATCAACTTCCCCATCTACCTGTGGAGCTCGCGCACCGAGACCGTGGAGGAGGTCGAGCCCGACGACGGCAATGCGGACGACGACGACGCGCAGGTACACACACGCGCACACACACACACACACACGCACACACACACACACGCGCACACACACACACACACACAGAGAGAGAGAGAGAGAGAGAGAGAGAGAGACAAACTCACACAGGAACGCATATGTTTAATCGCCTGCCCTCGCTTACCACAAAAATATGTGAGCTACATATCATCTCTGAAACTATTTGCTACCAATCATTGAATCTTTATTTGTTAAAATAGGAGGTAATATACACAAAAATAAACACAAAAACAAGTAGAACAGTAAAACTCGAACTAAATAAAACAACATCCCCCCAATGAGGCTGGTCCCCGTAGGGGATTAGACCAAAGCCCCCAGAAATTCATCAGCAAGTAAGACAGACACAACGAAAAATTAAAAATTTCAAAGACCCCCGACACATCCTCAGACCGCCATTCCGCTACATACTGTTAACCCTTAATTCCTTTCTATACCAAATCGCTGAGTCAAACTTTTATTTTACTATATAAGCCGTGCATTTCCAATGCACGGGCAGTCAGTACTTGAACTAGTCAAATCGCTGGCCAGCAACGGACCTGGTTTCTGCCCGCCGGCTGGCCTGCAGTGAGGAGACTAGGGACAGTAGCATCCGCCTCGTAACCCCCTATAACCGCGTGCACAAATAATAGTGCGATCTGAGTGCTTAATAAAAGTGACGTGTAAAAAAGTAAAGTCGAATAAAAGTGGTTGTCTCGTAAAATAGTTTTTTTTTAAGACTACAACGCGGGACACCCTAACAATACGTTGCAATCATTTTGATCCAGAATGTATGTAAAATATAACAAATGAAACCACACTCAATGGACTTATTTTGTTTATATCAGGAGTTCCACGGCCACTTTCTATTTATATTATCAAACCCTGCGAATCTCCTAGTAATAAAAGCCAACGATATCAGCCCAATCTCAATGGCCACCTTTCAGTTCCATCATTATTTTATCTTAAAAAACATCCAGCACCTAAATATTTGCCAAAATAAATGGAATTAGCTAATATTCGATGGGTTTTTCTAGATTAGCTTAAAAGTTATAATGGATCTCTTCTAGCTTTATTATCAGACACTGGAAAACAAAAAAAAAAGAATGATTCAAACGGGATCAAAATCGATAGTGCTTCTCAATTTTCATTCGTTCGTTCGTTTCGTTTCCATGACCCTCTATCACTTTTTCGTAAGAGCCTAGAAATCATCTAACACCAGAATATTTGGTAAAACAGAACAAATAACGCATTGAGTTTGGCTTGTTTAATTTAAAAGATCCTATAGCCACCTTCAAGTGACATCAATAGACTCTTAAAATCAGCACCAAACAATATACCAAAACAAACCCAATTAACCCATTGTTCGCGACTCACGCGCTACAACCAATGGCGGTCGTCACATAACACGTCATGTGCGATCGCCCAATCAATTGAAGAGGCGTGTTGATGACGTGTTCGTCGGACCGGAGGTAGATCGGACGATGACTAGAAATAATCGGGATTCACTACGAGGAACCACGCGGCGAACATTATATTTTTTAACTACTATCATCTAAAACTAAAAGTTGTACAAATAATCGACACAAATATAAACTAAACAAGAATTCGACTGTTTTCATTTCGAAGAAAATATCCAAAGTTGGTCGAAGGACCCATACTCGATGAGCCTGTCTGTTTAGCGAGAATTCATAGACTTCTTTCAGTTTTATGTTGAGAAACTGGAAGTCATTCTGTTGCAAATTCCTTATTAGAAGGAACCAAATGAATCTCAAATCGCCTGCTTTATCATAGGACCACAGAAATTATCTAACACCAGGGTAACTCAAAATAGAAGAAATGAGTCCAAACTCGATAGGATATCTTATGGAGTTCTTCCCACTATCATCTGATACCGGAAGCCATTCTGCTCCAAAGACTTTCTCCTTCCTGCTTCATTATAAGACCCTGGAAAGTATCTAGCATTAGAGTATTTGTCAAAACAAAACAAATGAATCTAATTGTTTTTATATCGTAAAATAGCAAACAAGCTGATAGGTCTCCTGATGGAAAGAGTCAACCATCGCCTGTAGACACCAAAGATGTAAATGGTGCTTTGCTATCTTGTGGCGAGGTCTAATGCCACATGCATAAGTTTACCGGCTACCTTACCGGAACATCCAAACAGGAACACGACAGTGACAAGCACTGACACTATCGCGGCAGGAATAGTTAAAGTGGTAGTACTAGACCCAGGCGAGACAATGCAGAACTCTACCACCTAGTAGCCAGGATGGTAGTCACTCGCATAACTAATCGGTCGCCTTTTACGACCTGCATGGCAGAACGACAGTTGGCCTATTCTTCAAAGGAGCTCGGACCAACACGGGGCTCAATGGTTTTATCTTGTTCAGTTCAAAAATTATCTTGGTCACCTTTTAGTTTCACCATCAGATCCTAAAAATTTTCCAGCACCAAAGTATATGTCAAAACAAACCCAAGCAGCCCACACTCAATGAGTTTATTTGGATTTGCTTATAAGTTCTTATAGACTTTTACCAATTCTATCACCAGGCACTGATAAACAATGTAATGCAAAATCCTTGTAAAAATTTACTCCATTTTATTTCAAAGTTCCAATTATCTCCATTATCGGCTCTATTATAAGACCCCAGAAATCGTCTAGTACCAGAATGTTTGTCAAAACACAAGATCCGAAATTCGACAGATTCCAAGACGTTAGACGTTCCAATTCCATCGTCAGATACTAAAAATCGTCTAGCACCAAATTGTTTGCAAAAACAAACTGAATTTTTTCCCCACTTGATGGGTTAACGTGGTTTCTTCTTCTTCTTCAGGAGTTCTTGGTTACATCCTTCAGCTCTATCATCAGGCACTGGAAGCCATTCCACTCCATAGTCCTTGAAATAACGATACAAACTACCTCAAATTCGATGGTATTGCTAATTTTATTCCAAGGTTCCCATTAAGTATTTCCAACTCTATCATGAGACTCTGGAAATCGTCTGGCACTAGAGTATTTGTCCAAATAGAACAAATGAGTCCAATTTGGATTAGTTTATCTTATTTAGTTTAGGAGTTCTCATGGTTACCTTTCAGTTCCATCATCAGATCCTTAAAATCATCCAGCACTAAGATATTTGCCAATACAAGACAATTAAGTGCAAATTAAAAAACTTTACCTCGTTTAGTTTAGGAGTTCATTGTAGTTGAACTTTGAATCTGGATTCTTGAAGTTCCAATGTCACTTTTTCGGCTTAATCTTCAGAGCCATATGATCATGAGAAAGATCTTACTGTAACAAATGAAATGACTCCAAACTCCATTATATTAGCAATTTCTATCTGTGGGCTACAATTACACCCTTACGGCTCCATGTTCAGTTCTTCGACGTTATATGTAATGGAAAGTAAACATCATCAAAAATCCATCGAGTCCGAACTTGACTATCTTATCTCTTTCTACATTCTACGCGTGAGTTTCGGTAGCACTTTATCAGATCCATCTTCAAATCCTCGTCATCATGAGCACTAATCAAACTTAGTACTTATAGCAACCAGACTTAGTCTAAGCAAGATTGTCTTGTTCCAGTCCCTACATATAGGCTACATCACGAGCTCAGTTGGATGGTACCATAGTATTTGCATTTCCTTCACAAGTCTGTCAAGTTTTTGTACTAATGGATATCAGAAAGTCGTTAAAAAGTGGCTTGCAATGTTTAGAAAATCTGTTATTTTATTACAAAAATTTCCAGTTAAATAGACGCTTATGATCTTCGAATGAGAATCTCAAAGTATTAGCTCAACGTTACCATGTAATTGCAATATCAACAAAGTAACAGAATACAAAATTTAGTATTGATAAAGCATTTACAAGTTATTTAATTCCTTTCATCAATTTGAAAAGAGCTGGTTATCTTGAAACGGCTGAACAGATTCTACTGAATCTTAGCTAAGAACCATCTCGCAAAACAGGGCTTTCAATTAAAAAATACCGCAACCAAATCGGACCATCCGCCAGGGCTCCACGATGCCACGGACAGACACATAGATACACATACACAGATACACACCTGAAACTTATAACACCCCTCGTTTCAATCTTCGACGAGGACAAGCATTTGTGTGATAAGCATAAATGTTTGTATTTCCGGGTTTGGTTGTTTATTAAATATATTCCAGTACTAGCTGTTGCCCGCAACTTCGTTCGCGTGGACTTCGTTTACTCCGCACAGCACCTGGCCGCTAGGTGATAGCGTGATAATATGTAGCCTATATGTTGACCCGACCTAATAGTAATATTAGGTCGGGTTTTTTGAGTTTACCCCGGATATACATACAGACAAACAGATAAACAGACAGACAAAAATTCTAATAACTATATTTTTGGCTTCGATATCGATTGTACATCACGCCCCAAGTATTCTTTTAAAAAAATTTTCAATGTACAGTTTTGACTTTCCTACGATTTTATTATAATATGTATAGATTATACAATGTGTCTGGTTATGAACTAGCGATATTCTAAGTATCGATGGAACTACTATTTTAATATACAAATAAAATACAAATTCAACTTCAAACTAAATGTCAGCTACGTGGCAGCCATTTTGTTTTTTCCTTTTGAACAAAGAGTTTTCACATTCATATCTTTGATAAAATTAAATCTTTGAAAATTAATGAAGTTCGATGTAAAATATGTTTGAAAAAAATATACAAATAAACAATTTAATGCAAATTATTGTAAAAGTAGCCCCAATAATCCATTTTTTTTTCTACGATATTAACAGGGTACAATCTAAGCTAAGATACAACATTAAATTTACAGCTGTATGCTTATTACTTTAAGAGTTATTGTTGTTTGAACATAGCCTATGCGCGGCACAAAGGGCTATTGTGCTTGCGTATTTTTATTTTAATTATTTCGTGGACTGTACAGTTTTAAATTAACTGCATTGCTTTCCAACGGAAATAGCTTACTTAAACTATCTTGTAATGCTTATAAAAATAATTACTAAACAAGTTTTAACCACCCCATTGGTCAAGTGAAAAACGACCCTGACTTCACAATTCATTCGAAACAAAAGGAAAAGGCATTTGTGTGATGTTAGTTTTTCTGTTTGAGTGTACATAGAAACACATATATTACATGTTTCTATGTATTAGTATAGTCGACTAACACCTATACCAACTATACTTATCGCTCTTTCACGCACAAGACGTATTTCTTCCGCACTCATTGAATCCAGTGCTTGACCTTGTACTACACTTTGGTTAGTAAACTTAATAAGAGTGTACGCTGTACAGATACAATAGAATGAATATAGGTGTAGGATTATTAATATGTAATTCATTTTATAATTTTTGTGGGAGTGCACTGTACTAGCGTTCTTTACGAGGAGCTGAATGTGGAGAAAGTAAGGCAAATCTGTAGAGATCTTGATTTATGAAAGTTCTCTTGGCGTCTCCGCAAGGCTTGCTGATATGTATGTATGATCATTTTAATACACCAGCAACAGGGTGCAGACTGTTAGTGAGTAGGAAAGCCAGTACCTCTACTCGGGTATCAAACCCGAGACATTGTGATCTGTCCTGTGGCAAATAGGTTAACCACTGACAAATGAGGTAAATTATTTCTGTGTGATTAACATTTATATTTAAAAGACATTTCTGTGACAAGTGAAAGTGACAAGTATTAAGTGTAAATTGTATTGTATGTCAGGTCGAAGACGCAACGGAAGAAAAGAAGGAGCCAAAGAAGACGGAGAAGACCGTGTGGGACTGGGAGCTGATGAACGACAACAAGCCCATCTGGACTCGCAAACCAGCGGACGTGGCCGAGGAAGAGTACACGCAGTTCTACAAGAGCCTCACCAAGGACACGGCCGCGCCGCTCGCCAAGTACGTACCGCACCGTCACACCGTCTCACGCAGTTCTACAAGAGCCTCACCAAGCACACCAGGCTGAGCTGGGGTTTGTGTTGATCAGTACCTCACCTAGTACCTTGGCCAGTACCTCGCCTAGCACCTTGGCCAGTACCTCGCCTAGCACCTTGGCCAGTACTTCGCTTAGTACCTTGGCCAATACCTTGCCTAGTACCTTGGCCAGTACCTTGCCTAGCACCTTGGCCAGTACCTCGCTCAGTACATTGGCCAGTACCTCGCCTAGCACCTTGGCCAGTACCTCACCTAGTACCTTGGTCAGTACCTCGCCTAGCACCTTGGCCAGTACCTCGCTTAGTACATTGGCCAGTACCTCGCTTAGTACCTTGGCCAGTACCTTGCCTAGCACCTTGGCCAGTACCTCGCTTAGTACCTTGGCCAGTACCTCGCCTAGCATCTTGGCCAGTACCTCGGCTAGTAGTCACGGTAAAAATAGGTTCGTCACTTTAAGATCTAGTTTCGCTTGCACTAGTGTACGAATCAATCATGCCAACATACCTGTACAAAAAACAGTTCTAGTAACATTAAATAAATGTGACGTTTTCTATCAAATAAAATTTATCTCAATTGAATAGATTTAACTTTTACTGGTCATTTGAAAGTTATTTGCCCCTTGATGGCGTATCAATGATCATAATAGGTATAATGCATAATTGAAATGAAACTAAGGAGGAAGATCAATTCAAAAAAATCATATATTGAAGTGACAACTAGCCAAATAAACAAGCAAATTTCTATAAAAGCTACAAACAAAGAAATATACTAGCAAAAAGCAGAGCTTTGTAAGAGCTCGCAAAGTTAAAGTATTTTTATGAAAATTACATGTTTTAATGTTTATAATGAACTAACCTAAAAAAAATACTGCGTATTTTTACCCAAACAGTTCCCATTCCCATCAAAGGCATCGTCAGGCTTTGGTTTAGGCGGGCGCAGGAAAATAAAACTAAAATAAAAAACATGTTTCTAAGACTACATTTTTTTAGTACTTACAAGAAAAATTCTTTAAAATTTTCTTGATTTATTAAAAACACGATTTTTATTTATTATCAATGTTATCTACACTGAACAAATATAAAGGTTATATACTAAAATTTTACACCATATTTTCTGGTTTACCTATAATAGGTATAGTACGGTCTACCTATAATATGTAGCAACTCAAGATCCATCTCGAGCCACCACTTCGCCCTTAAAGTCTAATATTGATAGAAATCAATTTTTATTTATAGTAGCTTTCTTGTAAAAGAATTTTCAAGGAAAAATGGGTATTGAACATGAAAATTGATCTTATAAAGAAAAACACATTTTTAACTTTTCGCTGAGATTAATAGTTTTTTTTCTAAAGTCGGGAAGTTCCTGGTTTTACATCGATTTTCGAAATCAAAAAATGTTTTATTTAATTAACCTTCAATATTTTTAGGATTAATATTGGACTTACCGCAGGCACGAAAAATTGGCGGTACAAACTCAGCGAATAAATTTTTCGAATTTTTCTCTCAGAGAAACCCTCGGGGTTCGATTCCCGAGTCAGACAAATCAAAAATACGTTTTTTTCAATTTTTTAATAAAAACAACGTTGCCCGAGATTGTGATAGGCTGATCACCTATCACGTTGTGGGACTAAGACGTATCTTTGGTTAATTGAGGATGCACACGTTGTACCTCTGCCTCCCTCTTCGGGGATACGGGCATGAATATACCTTTTTTAGCTTTGTACCCTCGGGCTAAGATTGGAAATTGATGTCAATACAATATTAATCAATTAATACACTTGTACTGTTTCACAATAATCATATTGTGAAAAATCTGTAAACGGTTTACCTTGCAGAAAAATCCTGAAGCTTCCCGCTAAATTAAGGTATTTTAAGCTCAAAAGAGTAAAAACTATAAGCATAGATTTTTTAGTTCTAAAATATATTGAAACGTTCCAATTGCTAAGTCACTAAAAACAGCAAGAAAACACAAATAAAGCAGCGAAATAATCATTCATGCAATCTATTTTGATAAAAATGCCAGTAAGTTGATTTTTGAAAAACTGTATATTTTGGAAACGATGATCAAATTGATCAAATTTCAAATGGAACATAGATGATCTGAGGCACCTCATTGGCTGGATACATGGTGCAAACACTTGGTAGCGTACTGTCTTCCAATACAGACACATAATGTGTTGCGTTTGGTCTCGGCATTATTATGACATTACGAAAATAAAGGATATTATATTTATGGCAAATATATTTTGTAATAAAACATTGAATAACACTAGAAATTTAGTATTAACAACGATGACATTAACCATGACAATAGTTTTATCATAAATATTAATGGCAGGTCAAATCAATAAAAAGGTTTTAATTATAAAAAACAGCATCTCTTTAGATAATAATAATCATTTACACAAGATAAAATAAGGAAATAGTGTTGATGCAAGCAAGTCTGAACCGTGTTATCGAACAGTTAAGCATAATTTTCTATGCAAATACTGCACATTGTCCAGTTCCTCGGCCATGCACTTGAAACTAGACACCGCACGTATTTGACATGTTTATTTTATTGCTTGTTTTGCTAAGATATATATTTTACGTGATTATAGATTTGACGTGAAAATATATATGTACGTACATATATATTTTCACGTCAAATCCATTACGGGGTAGGCAGATTGAATTGAGTGTCATATATCACAGTCCAGACAGACTTGCCTGCTTCCTGCACATTCATAACTTCATGCAAACACGCCTGTTTCGGAGCCGCTTGATAGCACCTGACCAATTTAGTCATGATACGGTCTTGGTCTCCTCTGGTACTTACATCCACTTACCTCCTACTCACAATGTACATATATTTTGTACTATAACATTTTGTTAATTATTAATCTGTCATTCTGGTATCCGACGCAATGGAGGAAGCCTGTTCTCGTTTACTCAAAGTACATATAGACAATTGAAGTTATTTTGTTATAGATAGGTTCAGTATGACATACTGCTTGTAAAGGCACAAAATACTTACAAGTTAGGGTGGACCGAAGTCCCGTCCATTGACGAAAAATCGTTTCGGCTTATATCTGTGTAATCGTGCATTTTATGCCAAAAAGTCATTACCATTCATGGCTTTAAGTGCACAGTTACGGAGATTTTTTCAATAATTTAACACCTGATAAAAACTAATCACCTTTCGTAACAAAACAAGCTCAAAATCTTCACCGAATACAAGTCGCGAAGTTATCATTTAGATGGCAGCAACTTATATGAGTGAAGATACTTTGGAAGACAGCGATGTATATTATACAGTTTCAAATTGAAGATATCTGTGTCAATTTATCCATTAACCACGCGCAGATGAGTTTCTGAAGATATTTCTTTTAAACGCTGCATAATATTCGACAGCACCTTGCCGTATCTCGACAGTTACGGCCGCACGCGACGGGCGTCGCTGATAGTGATGAAAATTGCCGGTAATATTCCAAAAGTTGCCAAAACTGCCGGTAAAAAAAGTTAAACTTTTGTATCTGAATAAACAGTGTTATAAAAAAAATTGCATTCTCCCGCCCGCCCGTGTGCCCGCGCAATCGGGTGTCGGCCCCGCGCCCCCGCTCCCCTCGGAGACGGCGCACGACGCACTCCACCGCTCGATACGGCCGCCGACACTACGTTGCAACTGTCTACTTTTACCAGCGAAATATATAATAAAAACTACAGTTCGCTTTCACTTTTGAATAATCAAGGAACCACACTTTTCATACCATGAAAGCGTTATATAACAGGCCAGTCAGCGACCACGTGACCTATGCCGGTGAGCGATCGTATTACTATTCAAACCTATTTCTGCCCTGCATTAAGTGTACCATGAAGTGTTTTTAACAAACCGAAATCGATATTTGAACTGCTGAAGTGTCATAATATTTGTATATAACCCATTTTCAAGAAAATAAAATATTTTATTCTATTCCATATTCTATTCGTATATCTCGACTTTTCGGCTTCCATATGCGAAAGGTTAAGGTTTGCATCCCAATATGATGATCCGTGAGGAGTAAAGGTTATCGACATAGCCCAACGATTAGCTGAAGTGGCATGGGCCGGTCACATGTATCGCAGAACCGACAACTGTTTGAGCTGTCGTGTTCTAAAGAGATGTAGGACGATCTCCGGATCAGTGCAGTGACGATATATGCAAAGTGGCTGGCAGGAGATGGAGGCTAAGAGCTGAAGATCAAGTTCAGTGCCGGGGCGTCGGAGGGCCTATGTCCAGCACTGGACGAAAATAGGTCATTAAATAATATTTTACAACTGACGGCTCTATAGTTGATAGCGATAGTGTTGCGGCGCTCTGTGCACTCGGTGTATTGTGTGCGTGTGTGTGTGCGCAGGGCGCACTTCGTGGCGGAGGGCGAGGTGACGTTCCGCGCGCTGCTGTTCGTGCCGCGCGTGCAGCCGCAGGACAGCTTCAACCGCTACGGCGCCAAGACCGACCACATCAAGCTGTACGTGCGCCGCGTCTTCATCACCGACGAGTTCAACGACCTCATGCCCAACTACCTCGCCTTCATACAGGTACGCGCACCCGCCACATCACACCACACGCCGCCGCACCACACCACACTCCGCCACATCACACCACACCCCGCCACATCACACCACACCCCGCCACATCACACCACACCCCGTCACATCACACCACACCCCGCCACATCCCACCTCACCTCGCCACATCACACCACACCTCGCCACATCACACCACACCCCGCCACATCACACCACACCCCGCCACATCACACGACACCCCGCCACACCACACCACACCAAACCACACCCCGCCAGACCACACCATATCACACCCCGCCACACTACACCATACCACATCACCACGCCACACCCCGCCACACCACGCCACACCACACCACACGGCACCCCGTTACACCACGCCACACCACACCCCGCCACACCACACTACACCACACCCCACTACACCACACCCCGCCACACCACACTACACCACACCCCGCCACACCACACCCCGCCACACCACACTACACTACACCCCGCCACACCACACTACACCACACCCCGCCACACCACACTACACCACACCCCGCCACACCACACTACACCACACCCCGCCACACCACACTACACCACACCCCGCCACACCACACTACACCACACCCCGCCACACCACACTACACCACACTACACCACACCACACTACACCACACCACACTACACCACACCCCGCGACACCACACCCCGCCACACCACACTGCACCACACCCCGCCACACCACACTACACCACACTACACCACACTACACCACACCCCGCCACACCACTTTACACCACACCCCGCCACACCACACTACACCATACCCCGCCACACCACAACCCGCCACACCACAACCCGCCACACCACACTACACTACACCCCGCCACACCACACTACACTACACCCCGCCACACCACACTACACCACACCCCGCTACACCACACTACACCACACCCCGCCACACCACACCACACCACATTCCACCACACCACACCATACCCCGCTGCCGCTACTCCAAAGGGTTTTTTTTTTGAAAACGAGTAAAACTCAGGGAACTTCAAAAAAGAGCTTACTTATAATGCCGGCAACTACTGGAGGAGTAGCAGTTGGCAGTGTAGGTGTGGATCATTTACTATCGGGTGCATCCCCTGACCGTTTGCCCCCTTTTTTAAACTAATATTCATGATATTTCTTTGTTACGATTTAACTCAAAATCAATTTAACCGAGTTCGAAAATTCTTTCACTGTTAAAAGTTATATTATCCAGGAATGACAAAGGTTTCTTTTTACCCGACTGAGTAAAGAGAATTAATAGTTTTTTGGTCACGCGAACGAAGTCGCTTAAAGTCTATTATAAATTATAAATAAAAAACAAAAAAGTACATATCAAGGGCCTTAAAACTATGTCTGTCATAATTTTTGTTTCTGTTATTTACAATGTTCTACTCTGAACATTGATATATAAAAACCCAAGATACAGAATCAGTGTCTCAAAAACGTCCTCTAAGAATAAGTGCACAATTTAAAATTGTGCACTCACTTCAAATAGAAGCCCGTCGCTCACGTCACTGCCCGCGCGTCAAAAATACAGAATTGTTCTCTGATAAATTGTAAAATACAACATCATGAACGTTAAAAAAATATAAGATATTGTATTTTCGGTAAGTATAAGAGTTTATCGATTTATTATTGTCGTTTATATTACTAAATATAGGGTCTAATGTATGATTTTCATTTTATTTGTCTTAAAAATGTACTCGACGCTCCAAATATAATACGACAAAATTTCAATGGTCACTTTTTCAGTAAAAGGACAGTGCATTACAACCTCCTTTTAATTTAGTCGAATAATACATTTTTTTTTCTTTTTTTAATACAAATTGATCCTGTTATTATTAGTGGAGTCGATTTTTTTTCATTAATAAGTTATTTTTTTTAATAAGATTAATTTTTTTCATTAATAATTTTGAATACCTTTTATAGTTGTTAACCAACTGCCAAAAGAGAAGAGGACATCAATTTGACGACTTTAAAATGTTTGATTATATTGATTACTTATTTTGAGGACCAAGTTAGGTGATTCTTTTTATTCTATTTGTACGAATATGAAATAACAATATATAATTGTGATTCTTACGATGAACTTTGGAGATATATTACGAAACTTTTAATATAACAATAGGAAATCATAAGTAACATCGAATTTTGTTCTGTTTACACGTGTTGTTGATAATGATTTCTTAAGTGGAAGGCACAGGTTGCATTAAGAATGTTTATTTTTTGATTTAATAATTTATTTTTAATAAAATGTTGTTTTTGATTGCGGATATCTTATACTATACATATTATAAATGTTAAAGTTTGTACGTTTGGATGTTTGATAATCAATCACGTAAAAAATGGCTATACCAATTTGGATTTGGATTCGGATATAAGATGACCTGAGGGCCTACCATGAACTCTTATAATACTTGTCAAGTTCCAGGCAGTTCAACTATGAGTATTAACCTGTCAGGTTTTACTATCGTACCATGAACTAATTTTTGTTGACCTGCAATGCGTCGTCTTCTGGCCGGTTACATTATCTCTTGCATAACATATCAAATTAACGTTGAGAAACACATAACTTGCCGATTTTTAAATTTTAGTATAAAGTTATTATTATTAATGCATTTTAATAAGAAATCTTGAATTTAAGAATACAAATTGGCAAAAGAGATCAAGTTATAAGTTATTTAAAGTCTACGTAAAATATATGGAACATAAAGTAAACCACGTAATATTTGTTAAGCGGCATCCATTAAAGAACGCAACTCTGGGAACACATGACCTTGAACTGTTTAATAAAGACATTTATGTTATGAGCGCGGTTTTTAAATTTCTTGAGTACGTCTTGATTTTTTGAGATTAGAGTTTTGGAATAGTTTGTGACTATTTTAAAGCTGTGTAATTGTAATTTTAACACATTGATTTCATGAACGTGATTGATGTCGAAAGCAAAACGATCGTATATCAATATATTCAATGAACAATTGGAAGTTTTATGAGATATTTTAAGTACTCATAAAGATATTGCAACGGGATTCAATAAAAGTGCACACTCAAACGTTAATTTTCATCACACATCTAAATTTATGTGTATCTCCTCTGTGGTCTAGTGGTCCGGTGTCGGAGTTGATCACATGAGGTCTCGGGTCGGACAATTCAACAAAATGTGTTTTTCAGTTTTCTGACAAAAGCAATGTTGCCCGGGATTGGAAAAAGTGCCCGGGTGGCGATAGGCTTTGGCTAATCGTGAGTACACTTGTTGTACCTCTGCCTACCTCTTTGGGGATACGGGCGTGAAGATACTTTTTTTTATAAAATTAAAAATAAATAAAAAATGCTTTAAAAGTAAGTAAATATTAAATAATAAATAAATAACTTTATTTAGAAGTAATGAATTAGGTACTGTATTTTATACCAATATCAATATTTTTCTAAAACACAGTTAATGTTAAAAAATATACAGTATAAATTTCTAATAGGACTAGGGCTAGGAATAGCAGTAATAATAAAAAATACCTACGTTTACAGTATATTTAAGACAAAGCAATCCAATAAAAGTTACTTTTTACCACCTGCATGTGACCGGCAATATTATGACACTTTAGCATTTCAAATATCGATTTCGGTCTGACAAAAACACTTCATGGTACGCTAACGCAGGGCAGAAGTTGGTTTGAATAGTAAAACGATCGCTCGCCGGCATAGGTCACGTGGTCACTGACTGGCCTGTTAGGTAACGCTTTCATGGTACGAAATAGCAGGACAGAATTATCGGCTAAAATTACCCTGTTATAAGAGTTCATGGTAGGGCCGCTGGAATAGCACATAGAATACTTTTATCCTAATGCAGAGATCTGCAGCTAGTCTCCTCAAAACCAAGATTTACATGTTTTTGTACATATCAAAAATTTATAATAAAATCTATACTAAAGTGCTTACATACAAATGGGTGTACAATTGGCGCGCAGAACCTACACTAAGTGCTAAACTTGTGTCGTAGGATCTGCTAACCCTTCCTATTATATATGATAATTTTATGTGAGCAATTAGTCTTCTAATTTTAACATTCTTTCTAATCAATATTACTATATCTATATTACAAAAAATAAACGTGTGGTATTTTGTAAGGTGTGTGTATGTGTGTGTGTGTATGTGTGTGTGTGTGTGTGTATGTGTGTGTGTGTGTGTGGGTATGTGAGGGTATATGTATGTGTACGTATGTGTGCTTGTATATACATGTACGTAAGTGTTTTGTGTATGTCATTTTTATGAATATTGTGTTAGGAATAGATTATTTTAAAGAATTTTTCCGTGTCATCGGGGCTTAGACTTTTTATCCAGTTCTTAATTGTGTATTTAAGCTCTGAATTGTTTTTTGTATTCAAATTTGTGAGAATTTTATTTGTTTTATTATAGAGATAAGGCCCTAGAAATAATGCATGACGATGTGCTAATTTAGTCTTACATAAGGGTATCTCAAAAGCAATGTCTCTTCTTCCTCTGTTTTTATTATTTGTTTCTTCTACTGTGTGTCTTTTTTTGTGTTGCATAGTAATAATACTGTAGATATAAAGTTGTCTGACTGTTAGAACTCCACAGTCATTATAAAGGTCGGAGGTACTAGATCGATAAGATTTAAAAGTTGCAACCTTTAAAATGGCTCTCTGTGCTCGTTCCAGAGGTAATATATGTGATGTACAAGCACCACCCCATGATGTGATACAGTACGTGAGTATAGATTTGCATAGGGCATCATACACATTAAAAATGGTTTTACGGTCGGCCACTTCTCTTAAACTTTTAAAAATATAAATAAGTTTACGAACTCTGGAACAAAGAGTATCAATATGAGGTTTCCAGGACATCCTTCTATCTAAAACCACACCTAAATATTTCAACTTATTCACACTTTCTAATTTTGGACATTACATCTTTATTTTATTAAAAATCTCTACATTGCCGGGTGGGCCGCTAGTACGTTAAAAATAATATTTACATATTCATCTTAATTATTTATATACGACATTTTTGTTATTAAAATGTAAGTAAAAAACGTAAGACCTGAACTTCCTATAACTTCTAAATTTTCTATACCTAATATCATAACTAACTATACCTCAAACTAAAAATATCTATTAGTAACATCGAATAAACTAACGTAATTATAAAAGAAATTTATAATTAACAGGAAATATCTAATCTAAAATTACCTTTGGCAATAATATTATATGTACTAAACTATACTCCAAACTAAATATACGTATCTATTAGGATTTCTGTGTATGTGTAACCAACTAATGTAACTATATTAAAAAAATGTGTGAGCTGGTTGACCGTACAGACCACCTGAAACTTCCCGATAAATTTAAGTATTTTAACCTCAAAGAAAAAAACTATGCCTAAGCATAGACTATTGAATTAAAAAAGTTCAAAATCCAAAGTTTTTTTTAAAATGATACTTATTCAGTATTTGAAAAGATGTATATTTTTTCAAAATCATCAACGAGTTTGATCTTCCGAATAACATTGAACACAATTTTTTAGCTCTAAATTGTTTTATTGGAATTTTTTATACGAGGGTCAATAAAATTTTCAGAAGCCGACATCGCATTAGCAACTAACCTATTGTGTTTCAAATTACTATGGGCAGTATTCGCTCGTACGTCTGCAGATACTATAACTAAACAAATGTTCGTCTACATAATACTGCAAAAAAAAACAGAAAAACTGAAATCTAATTCAAAACGAGAATTCTACGAAAAGCTAAACTTATTTCTAGGAAATTAATGCGTTTCCTTACTATGTTGTCGATACATTACATAAGTCTGAAAAAAAATCGTGTCTGTTATCATGTAAGAATCTATGAACTTTATAACGTAGTCATAGTCACCATTGCAGTATATTCTAAATCTATTAGACTATGCAAACTAAATGTATCAATATCAAGCGTCAAATACTACATGGCTATAAACCCACAGTTTGCCTATATGTGTAGGTTCTGTGTAATAGAACCAATAACGTTTGAAGTATAAATAAATTATTTTAATGGTCATTATTTGTTTTATTGATATATAAATGTTCTACGCAAAAACAGATTTTAGACAAGATTTTTTTTTATGTAAATTTTACAAACCCTTAAATTACTACCTCAATGCATAAAAATATTTATATTCGACTCCACATGTGCCTTGTCCTAGCGGCTAACTTAAGTCAAAAATTTTATTGCTTTTTGTACATAGTTTTTTAAAAATGACTAAATCTTGCGTTTAAGGTTGAATATGCAAAAACACGTTTGTGCCATAACTATAAACTTTTTAGACTGAATTAGCGACAGTTTTGAGTGTCAGTTTTATTCCGAACTGTGTATCTTGGGTATTTTATATCAATGACTCTGAAGAATGTAAGTTAAAAAAAATGTATTTTTTAATATTTTTTTATTCAAATTTTTTTATTCAAATTTATTATTAATTACGATTTATTAATTTTATTCGTATTTTATAAGATAATACTTGCTATTTTGTAGGTAGTAACTTAAAACATATCCCGTTGCTGCCAAATTTTAGGACTTATCACAAACCTGCTACTTGTAATTTTTTAAGTCCACTGGTTTCGCTTATTAACCTTGCGTATTAGTACTTGTAACACACGTACATGTGCTAGATGACAGTCCTCGTTTGATCTGAAGAGACCGAAACATGTGGAAATCGAAGATCTGTATGTTGGGTGCATTAACGATTCTCAACCGAACTCCCAACTTTAAATATGTTGTCCGACTTTATCATTATGATTTTTTTTTATTATTTTAATTGTTCTAGTCGATTTTTTTCTATTTTTGCTTAAGTTTTATCAGCTGCGGTAGTATAAGTTCGAATTTATGGTGGGTACTGCAAGGCGGTAAAGACTCACAATAAGTGATGCTTTTTATACCCCCAACATATATATATTTTTTTAATTGAACGCATCTACCATTTAAATATGCATCTTTATTTACGTACATTATGTAATATTACAGGGTATAGTGGATTCTGACGATTTACCACTGAATGTGAGTCGAGAAACTCTCCAGCAACACAAGCTCATCAAAATTATCAAGAAGAAATTGGTACGGAAAGCTCTTGATATGCTGAAAAAGATTCCCGACGATGAATATGACCACTTCTGGAAGGAATATTCAACCAAGTAAGTAACATGTTCTATAACTGAGGCGCTCACTACATCATCAAGTCATCAACCAAACATATTTTATTGTGTAGTTGCAAAGAAACTTCTGTTTTTTCAAGAGGACCTTTTGCAGAATCATTGTGAATTAAAACTTTGTTAAACGAAAAAACGGCGGGAAATAGAGGCAAGCGAATAACACGAATAACGAAACATATATAGGATTAATAGGCTAGGGTAGATAATTTTGGAAACAAAAGAAAATTATAGTAGGATGAAACCCATTGCAAATGGAAAAAAAAAACTTGAGAGGTGTTAAGGGACACCCGGATGGAACGAAGTTCCTTTTATTATTATTTACAAAAAACCTGTATACACTTAACAAAAATAATCGTCGCGACACCACACTGTTCAATGCGAAACAGAATTTCGGCACCCGGTCGAATTTCGACCCGCGGTCGAATTTTGGCACCCGGTCGAATTTCGACACACGGTCGAATTTCGGCACCCTGTTGATATTCGGAACCTGGTCGAATTTCGACCCACGGTTGAATTTCGGCTCCCGGTCGAATTTCAGAACCTGGTCGAATTTAGACCCACGGTCGAATTTCTTCACCCGGTCGAATTTCGACCCGCGGTCGAATTTCGGCACCCAGTCGAAACTCTAACCGACACTCGTTCGAAATTCGACTGTCCGTCGAAATTCAACTTTTGGTTGAAATTCGACATTCGGCCGAAATTCTGTATAAATGTCGAACATTTGGCACTAGAAAAAAGTAAAAATCAAATAGTAGATAGACTCTTTCACTTTCAATGCACGAGCTAAAGGGAAGTGGCTGGATATTTCTGTGCTTACTATAGCAAAAAATGTCGTGACAACTTTTCGTAAGAATTTTTTCCGTCTATCCCCCTTTCACAACGCGCGATAAGGAAAATTTCGTTCCAAAAATAAAGCCAAAATAAGCGTTTATGTATAACAGACTGCTTCGATGAATATAACTTGTGTGACACGTGAATTATTTTATAACGAGTGATATAACCAGTGATGCGTGAAATGCATGCGTATTAAACAGTTTTTCAAATTTAGTCAACTAGCATGTTGCTTATCGCTGCCGGGAATAGTATTTATCAAAGGATTATCTAATTTATCAAAGGATAACATAAATCAAAACTAGAGAATTTATGTATGCAAATCGGCTAGTCAATTTCAAAGGTCTTCTATTTTGGTACATATTAATAGCATAATCTCCTTTAAGTATCATATTCCACATGAAACTCCCATGATAAAATAACACTTGCCTGTTAATATGACCTAACCCTTTTAAAGTTACCCGATATGAATATAATCTAAATATTCATATTTTGTCACAGAGATTTGCATGTTATGACATGCAAATATCTGTAGTTTTATTAATGAATACGTGTTTATTCTAATTTCGGCTCCGATTAATTATTATTACTTCCATGCATGCATTACATGTGTTTCTTACAGACTTCATACGCTATGATATATATATATATATATATATATATATATATATATATATATATATATATATATATATATATATATATATATATCAACAAACGTGGTTTTATTAATAAAGAAAATAAATTAAGAAAAGTAAATTACGGGCGATTTGAGTTCGGGAATTGTGTGTGTGTGTGTGTGGGGGGGGGAGGGGGTTTGAAGGGGGGAAAACTACGAGTCCTATCGAAAAAAGTTGAATGGCAAAGTTATCGGCAATAAGAAGATCTACAACTTTTTTATTTGCACTTTTTTCATATAACCTCATATTATGCAAAAAAAAATTGAAAAATTGATTTTTTGGTTTTTTATTTTTGTCTCCTACAAAATAGATTTTTTTTCACGACACACGGTAAAAAGTTGCTTTTTTATATCCCGAATACACTGTAATTTTTTTAATTTAAAATATTATTTTTTTCTCTTTATTTTAATATTAAGAGAACATCATTATTTTCAATAGAAAATTCTCACGTCAAAATCTCTGATCTTTTTTAAAAATCGGTATTTGTTTTTTTTCTTTGGAATCTCTACTTTTTGATGGTATCAAAAAAATTTACAACCCTGTGGAAAATTTTCGTAGAAAATGGAAAGTAATAAAAGAACTCGGATTTCAAAATTATTCATCATAATGTAAAATTTTAGGCTATTTATTAAAATGTTCACTTTATACACATTACTCAAAAATTGTAAGTTCTCATGTTATATTGACAAATTTAAAAAAATGAAATTCATGAAACATAGAAGTCACGAAATACATGCGAAAATAGTTAATTTTTTTGAAGTATCAAATATAAGGTTTCGCCATTCTCTTGCAATATTTTGTTGGTCTTATAGGAATTTCTGAACAGCTACTTCTGTACTAACCTGCAAACGAAAATGCATTTCTATGCAAGATCTTACGTTAACTTGTTTGAATTTTCTTTATCCTATTCGCCTCTTAATTTCTTAGCCTTAACACAATCACAGGAGCTTTTTCTCACACTGAATTTAATATTGATTTGAAAAAAAAAATATTTTAAATTTATTTTAGAAATTGAATTGTAGCATGTTCAATGACCTTATTAAATGTAAGAGTAGTAGTAGTAACGGGTTATGATGCGGGTATGTTGTGTCGCGTGTGCGCAGCGTGAAGCTGGGCGTGATCGAGGACCCGTCGAACCGGTCGCGGCTGGCCAAGCTGCTGCGCTTCCACAGCTCGCGCGCCGACTCCATGACGTTCCTGGCCGACTACGTGGCGCGCATGAAGCCCGCCCAGGCGCACATCTACTACATCGCCGGCGCCAGCCGACAGGAGGTATGCTACATACAACGGCTTACATGCTCCTATGCACACCCGAAAACTTGTTGCAGGATTCGGTACTGAATGCATATCAAGGGTTTTAAAACATTTATGCTTAAAATAAAATAATTGGTGTGTCTTGCTCCACCATTGTCCGAGCATCGGAATGTGACGACTCTATCGCTTGCCGATGGAATATATATAATAAAGCTTTGCTTCTGACGTGAAAGAAAATGTCGTGGAAGTGGGTGGATTATTGTGCCACTGTGGCTTTTTTTTTAATATCATAAGATAGCAAACGAGCAGATGGGACTCCTGATGGAAAGAGTCAACCATCGCCCGAGTCAACACGACAGCGACAAGCACTGATGCCACGATGGTAGTGACTCGATAGCCAATCGGTCGCCTTTTACGACCTGCCTGGCAGAACGGCAGTTGGCCTATTCTTCAAAGGAGGCCGGGACCAACACGGCGAAAAATCTTCTATAATTTCAGACTTTGGATAAGTTTTCCCTATTTCTTACACTACCTTTCATTTTTGTTGCATCACGGCAGTTCAATATAACATTTCGCAGAAATTTGCATATTAAATACCATAATTTCTCCTTTAAATTATGGATTTCCACAAAGTAACGCCTGAATCTATTAAATATGCTGATGGAATAATTTTTGTAACAAAAAATATTCCACCAGTGCAGTCAGTCAATTCAGTCGGTAGTACGATACTATGTTTGTGGCGGAACTCTGTGGCGGGCCACTCTACGACGTGAACTGACGGCTCTGCTGTTGCGTTTCATTCGATTTGTGAGAGTCCCAGTAGGCTGATCGGGCGTCGCCCCTTACACTATCTATAGCAGTTTTTTTTTAAAGGTAAGTAATACCCTAGGGGAGTACCACTGGCATTAGGCAAAAATGTGCTCAATCTCAAATCCGCTCGAGGCAAACAAAGCAATAATCCTAAGGCATCGGGGTTTCATACTTGTCGTGGAGTTCTGCAATATCAGGGGGATTCAGTTTAAACTACCATTGCCATCTTGAGACTGCAAAACCGACATTGCTGATCTTAACCAAGACACAGATATCTTCTCTGGCTGATACTTCTTATCTGTTACTTGGGGTACAAATTGGATTGGATACCGCGGGCTGGATTTTGCGCTTACGTCAGAAAGAATATCTGATCTTCCGGCGTCGGGACGTGACGACCCCATCGCCCGCTGATGGGATAATCTTCTTTTTATGAAATTATCCCACCGGCCACCGGGCAAAATTGCGCTCACACACTTCGCTGCTCGGGGCAAACGGAAAAAGGATCTTAAGGCACCCCCTTCCACACTCCACGTGGACTTTACAAATATTAGGGGGTTTTCACTCGAATTTAAATGCCGTCCACTACCACCTTGAGACGGCTAAGCCGGCCTTGTTCTTTTTAACTGAGACGCAGATATCTTCTCCGGCTGATACCTCATATCTCTCCTATCCGGAGTACAAATTTGAGCATTAATTTGTACCTCGGGCGGGAGTTTGTGCTTACGTCAGAGAGGATATCTGTTCTCGACGTCTCAGCAGCCTTGAAGGCGAGTATATCTGTTCTAGACGTCTCAGCAGCCTTGAAGGCGAGGACCTATCCATCCTCTGGCTACGTGTAGACTGCGACGATCATCCCTGCATCTATGCGTGCCTTTACAGGTCCCACAGCGGAAATTCCGAATCAGACCGACTCATTGAGCATATCCAGATTGCGACAGATTCCGTGCTGCAGCAGATCCCCTCCGCAGAGATCGTGATCATCGGTGATTTCAACGCCCACCATGCCAAATGGCTCGGTTCTCGTACCACCGATCATGCGGGGAGATCTGTTCACGATTTTCCCTTAGCGTATGGACTAACACAGCTGGTTACTTCGCCTACGCGTGTTTCAGATGTGGATCACCATCTTCCTTCTTTGTTAGACCTTCTGCTGACCTCACACCCGGACAGTCACCAGATTTCTGTAGAAGCAAAGTGCCGGTTACGCGCTTATCACGGCCTCGTTCTTCAGGCTGCCGCCGCGTTTGGCACTACAAGTCAGCAGATTGGGACGGGATGCGGTCCTTTTTTACATCCTACCCATGGGGGAGTGTGTGCTTTTCGCTGGAAAATCCAGATGTCGTTGCCGACTGCGTCGCTGATGTGGTGCTGCAGGGAATAGAACTTTTTATTCCGTTTTCCACTGTACCCGTTGGTGGCAAGTCTCAGCCTTTGTTTGGTCGCCAATGCAAAACGGCTTCGCGCCAAAAGCAGGAATGTTACCAAAAGCCTGGGCCACGGCGTCGGCATCGCAGTATGTAAACACCAGCATATTTAGAAAGGATTACAATCATGCCTCCAGGTCTTTTAAAAGAATTATAGCTAAGGCAAAATCGGAGCACATTGGCAGAATTGGTGGGAGGCTAGTTTGCCTTCCTTCGGGAACCCGTGCATTCTGGTCTCTAGCCAAAGCTGTCAAAGGGAATTTCTGTTTACCCTCCTTTCCATCTTTGCACAAAGATGATGGCTCTCTGGCCCATTCTGCAAAAGAGAAGGCTGATCTTATGGGCTCACTTTTTGCAGCCAACCCGGCTCTGGGCAACCAAGGGAATGCATCACCTACCATCCCGCAGTGTAACACTTCCACACCGGAGGCAAAGTTCTTGCAAACTGCAGTGCGTAAAGCACTTACTTGGACGTTCACAAGTCGAGTGGGCCTGATGGCATCTCTCCTATCGTGCTCAGCGTGTGTGCTCCAGAGTTGGCACCGGTCTTAACGCGTTTATTCCGGCTCTCTTACTCTCATGGCGTCGTACCCAAAACTTGGAAGACCGCTTTAGTGCACCCAGTCCCTAAAAAGGTGATCGCTCGGTCCCGTCCAACTATCGGCCAATAGCGATAACCTCCTTATTCTCCAAAATAATGGAGTCTATTATCAACTGCCAGCTTTTGAGGTATCTAGAGCACCAGCTGTTTAGTGACCGTCAGTACGGTTTTCGTCGCGGACGCTCCGCTGGTGATCTTCTGGTTTACTTAACACATCGGTGGGCAGATGCAGTGGAGAATAAGAGAGAGGCATTGGCAGTTAGTTTGGATATAGCGAAGGCCTTCGATCGGGTATGGCACAAGGCACTTCTCTCCAAGCTCCCATCCTATGGGCTACCTCAGAAATTGTGCAATTGGATCACCAGTTTTTTGACGGATTAGAATATCAAGATCGTTGTTGATGGCGTATGCTCTGACCTTAAACTCGTCAACGCTGGTGTTCAAGGCTGTGTGCTGTCGCCTACGCTGTTTCTTCTGCACATTAATGACATGTTGCGATCAAGCAACATTCATTGTTATGCGGATGACAGTACAGGCGATGCTTTATATTGCGACCGCAGCGTAATTTCTCGGGAACACGTTAATAAGTGCCGGAACAAACTTGTGTCAGAAATTGAAGAACAACTTTCCGTAGCTTCGGAGTGGGGTCGATTAAATCTGGTCCAGTTTAACCCCAATAAGACACAAGTCTGCGCGTTTACCGCTAAAAAATCACCCTTCGTCGTATCTCCTCGTTTAGAAAATACTTTCCTGAAAGCCTCAGCCAGTATTGGAATACTTGGAGTCGACATATCGAGCGACGTTCAGTTCCGTGGCCACTTGGAAGGCAAGGCGAAATTAGCCTCTAAAAAGCTAGGAGTTCTTTGCAGGGCTAGGCAGTACTTCACACCGGCCCATCGTTTACTGCTTTATAAGGCGCAAATCTGGCCTCATATGGAGTACTGCTCTCATTTATAGGCGGGGGCTCCTCAGTACCAGCTCCTTCCTTTTGATCGCATTCAACGTAGGGCAGCTCGAATCGTCGATGACGAGACTATTTCAAATCGGCTTGATTCTTTGGCATCACGTAGAGATGTGGCATCACTCTGCATCTTTTATCGGCTGTATCATGGGAAATGTTCCGAGGAACTGTTTGGATTAATTCCTGCCGCCGAATTTCACCATCGGACATCGCGACAAAATTCTTAGTTTCATCCTCGCCATCTCGATGTCTGAAAGTCCACAACCGTGCGATTCTCGAGGCACTTTTTGCCCCGCGCTACTCTTATGTGGAACGAGCTATCGGCGGAAATTTTTCCGAACGGATACGACTTAGGGACCTTCAAGAAAAGAGCCTACTCATTCTTAAAAGGCCGGCAACGCAACTACAAGACCCCTGGTAGTGTAGTTGTCTATGGGCGGCGGTAATCACTTACCATCAGGTGAAGCTACTATCCGTTTGCCCCCTCTTCTATAAAAAAAAAACTCATCGCCTCAACAGCCTTGAAGCCAGGGAACTTTCCATTCTCTAGTCACGTATGGAAAGTGACGACCATTTCTGCATCTATGCGTGTCTATGTAGATCTCATAGCAGTTAACCTAGCAACAGACGTCGCAACGACTATAGATTCCGTGCTGCAGCAAATCTAAAATGTAGAAATCGTGACACTTGGCGACAACGTCCACCACGTCGATCTTAATTCACGCACCACTGACCGTGCGGGGAGATCTGTTCACGATTCTACCTTAGCATATAGTCTGGCATTGATACGTGTGTGAAGTGAGGCGGGCGTACAGTGGTGTGGTGTATTGTGATGGTGCAGTGCAGGGGTGCGAGTATGTGCAGGTGGAGAAGTCGCCGTTCGCGGAGCGGCTGGTGCGCGCGGGGTACGAGGTGCTGTACCTCACCGAGGCCGTGGACGAGTACTGCCTGTCCTCGCTGCCCGAGTACGACGGCAAGAAGTTCCAGAACATTGCCAAGGAGATTTTCGACTTGGATGAGAGTTAGTACATCACTATATATTTCTGCTACTGTTTTGTAACAATATGTCATTGATGCAGATAATTTCTGCTTACAAACGTTAAAGTCTGATGGCGGTCTGAGTTGTATCTTGTATTGTTCCTCCATATAGTACATATAATAATAATTACTTAATGTTGTTCACGTTTAAATGGAATAGGTTCCGACTAGTTTCGGAGCTATGTAAAGTCCTGCATCAGTGTAAGTTCAATGGGACCGGGCGTCAGGTGACAGTCGCGTTTAACGAGTGCAAAGCAGTTACACTGTCTATTATACAATGATCAGTGTCTAACGATTGTGTAGTAAGATTTGTGTAAGAAAATAAGTACAGTTTGTGCACCCTCAAACAATATTAGCGACGTGGACGCACCGGTCCACGGGCTCGGGCGGCCCAGCGGGTACAACTCGTCCGGGTGAAACACCTCGTGTGGCTCCGACACCGGCCCGAACCCCTGATTTTGATTTGCCACTGACTTCAATTAGCCATTTTAATTTTTAATAATGTTTCACACGCTTGAGTTTATCGGCTGCCTCGTCGTCCATAACGGATTACGATGCACCCGTGCAGTAGAGCGTGCTCACGCGGTGGTGTGTTGCGCAGACGAGCGGCAGAAGGAGCAGATGGAGGCGTTCAAGGCGGAGTTCGAGCCGCTGGTGAAGTGGCTGGGCGAGAAGCTGGGCGCGTGGATCACGCGCGCGGGCGTGTCGCGGCGGCTGGTGCGCTCGCCGGCCGCGCTGGTGGCCACGGCCTTCGGCTGGACCGGCAACATGGAGCGCCTCGCGCTCTCCAACGCGCACCAGAAGGCCGACGACGCGCAGCGCAAGCACCAGCTCAGCCAGAAGAAGATGCTGGAGATCAACCCGCGCCACCCCGTCACCCGCGAGCTGCTGCGCCGCGTGCGCGCCGACCCCGACGACCCCGCCGCGCTGGCCGCCGCGCGCACGCTCTACCGCACCGCCGCGCTCCGGTACGTACCCCACACCACACCACACACCCGCCGCGCGCACGCTCTACCGCACCGCCGCGCTCCGGTACGTACCCCACACCACACCACACACCCGCCGCGCGCACGCTCTACCGCACCGCCGCGCTCCGGTACGTACCCCACACCACACCACACACCCGCCGCGCGCACGCTCTACCGCACCGCCGCGCTCCGGTACGTACCCCACACCACACCACACACCCGCCGCGCGCACGCTCTACCGCACCGCCGCGCTCCGGTACGTACCCCACACCACACCACACACCCGCCGCGCGCACGCTCTACCGCACCGCCGCGCTCCGGTACGTACCCCACACCACACCACACACCCGCCGCGCGCACGCTCTACCGCACCGCCGCGCTCCGGTACGTACCCCACACCACACCACACACCCGCCGCGCGCACGCTCTACCGCACCGCCGCGCTCCGGTACGTACCCCACACCACACCACACACCCGCCGCGCGCACGCTCTACCGCTCTCTTACGTGTCACAGAACACTGGAGACTAATAGCAGTCAATCTACATACAAGTAATATACGAGCATAGCACACATAGACTCCTTACGGACGCGATATCTCGGACTGGTTCGGGACAGCTTGTTTCGCAACAGTCCGAGATATCGCGTCTGTGAGAGGTGTGCTATGCTCGAATATTATTTGTATGGAACATTGACTTCTGTTAGTCTCCAGTATTCTGTGGTCTTGTACTAACTACCTCAAGTATTGAGATAGGTACAATCGCGCTCCCCTGTCCTGTACTAACTAGCTCGAGTATTGAGATAGGTACGGTCGCGCTCCCCTGTCCTGTACTAACTAGCTCGAGTATTGAGATAGGTACAATCGCGCTCCCCTGTCCTGTACTAACTAGCTCGAGTATTGAGATAGGTACGGTCGCGCACCCCTGTCCTGTACTAACTAGCTCGAGTATTGAGATAGGTACAGTCGCGCACCCCTGTCCTGTACTAACTAGCTCGAGTATTGAGATAGGTACAATCGCGCTCCCCTGTCCTGTACTAACTAGCTCGAGTATTGAGATAGGTACGGTCGCGCACCCCTGTCCTGTACTAACTAGCTCGAGTATTGAGATAGGTACAGTCGCGCACCCCTGTCCTGTACTAACTAGCTCGAGTATTGAGATAGGTACAGTCGCGCACCCCTGTCCATTTATACTAGACTGGTCCGAGAATAAGATAGATACACTAGAACTTTTTGGCTTATACAAATGGATACTTATCCGTCTGTATCAGCCAAAAAGTTCTAGTGTATCTTTGTATCTACATTAGACTGAAAATAATTAAAATCGTGTAAATATCGTGTTTGGCTGCGAGTCCCGTCCGACATTTATTAAGCCAAGTGCCCTACAAAATGTCTACGTGTACGTAAAAAGAGTACAGTACGCTGAGAACAAGTCGTATAAGAAATGAACTATTAGTTATTATGTGCGTTACAACAATTGACCTTTATCTATAACAGGTCAGGATACATGCTGCAAGAGGGACAAGCGATGGAGTTCGCGGAGTCGGTGGAGAGCATGCTGCAGCTCAGCCTCGGCCTGCCGCCCGACGCGCAGCCCGAGGACGAGCCCGACCTCGCCGACGCCGACGCCGACGCCGACACCGACACCGACGCCGAACACGAACTGGACGCCGACGCCGAACACGACGAACTGTAAACACCGGGACGAGACGTGTGCACCAATGTTCACTACTACTGTTGTTAACGGTTTATGGTGCTTCGACCATAACAATTACAGTAATGTCAGTCACTGTGTCAAATAACAATAAAAATATTAGTATATATTGAGATGATGAAAGTAATAGAAATACTCGGTGGTTCCAAGTGTCCGCAGAGTGCGAGCGCCAGCCATACGTTCGCGTTTACATTTCCATTTAGCCGACAGACATTACGCCGTGCTGGCCGCCCTGTGGTGTTTGCATTTATACAATAAGTTAGGCGAGTGCTGACGTATGTGTGTGTGTGAGAGAGAGAGAAAGAGAGCAGTCGCGAGGTGAATGTGTAATGGCAGTGTATGTGTGTGAGTGGAGCCACGTTCGCGTGCTGTTACTAAGACTGTATTTTCTATATTTTCGTGAAATGAGTTCAACAATGTCAAAAAATAAACATGTAAATAAATTAGTATTTATTAAATAAATATGGCGTTTATTTTCTCCTATTGTGGTTTTTGTAGAATTTTTCTTCGCAGCACAAAACACTCGTTCACAGCGAATTGTATGTGAGTGTGAAGGCCCGCGCCGGCGCTGGTGAAGTTCTAAATATTTATTGATAGAAGCGAACGCGCCAGTCCTGCAAGCCATAGAAATGGCAAGTTTTTATCTATCTTCCCAGAACTTCAAAATATTGCCATCGCTATCTTCCATTTCAGAGGGACAAGTTACGGCTAAATATCTCCAGCGCTCTTGCGGCAACTTATCACCCTCATCGATGAATCTGAGTATTTTTGGCCGGCTTTTGGAATAGACTATCGTGAGTCCGTTTTGAACGACTTGATTCCAAATATTCTTTTATCTGAGTCTGACAATTTCCCTCACGACATCAGCCAGAAAAGTAACTTTGGTGATTTGATATGATATTTAAGCATTTGGCAACTTTTTTCAGACTAGTGAAACGTGGGCTAAGCAGAGTTGTTTTTAGATAGCAAACGAGCAGACGGTCTCCTGATGGAGTCAGCCATCACCTATATACACCAAAGATGTTAATAGTGCGTTGCTATCTTGTGGCGAGGTCTAATGCCACATGCATAAATTTACCGGCTACCTTACCCTCCAAACCGGAATGATAGTGACTCGATAGCCAATCGGTCGCCTTTTACGACCTGCCTGGCAGAACAGCAGTTGGCCTATTCTTTGATAGTAGAATTTACTTAGTTGTAGGAGTTGTCGTACTTAATGTATGAGAATACCATTTAAGATAATTTTTTTATTTTTATTGGGAAAACTAATTAATATCCATAAAATAATTACACATATGTAACCGTATTACGGTACCAAATAACACATTTAATTATCCGACAGGGTTTTCTTTTCACACCGTATAAAAATATGAATTGCTGTATTCACAGAGTTGTCTTTTTGAGATAGTGCGGTATCTAGTCAAGCTCCGCGAGACCAATCATTTATCTATGACTTAGCATTAACAATTACTATTCCTTTAAGTAAAATACAAAACTTAATTTAGCGGAAAGTTTTGGGAATAGCCTGCAAGGTCAAGCAGTTTACAGATTTGCGTATTTTGCTGCTGCTGTACGACACGCTCTTCAATAATACACATGATACTAGTAATTCTTACCTTACATAATAAAAATTAAAGTAACATCAAATTGTCTGTCTATTGTTTATCTTTGTAGGTGTATGTTTCTCGGTTAATCTACAAAGTCGTTTGTAATGATATTTAAATTATATTTTAAAGTCTGGGAAAGGACATAGGCTACTTATAACACACGATGCGGTCGAAGCCGCGGGTGAAAGCTAGTCTTGTGTAATTGCTAACATGGAAGCGAGACAATATGAGTAGTGAAGACGAATCTGGGACATTGGCTTTAAATTTAGCCATTCTAAGTTAGTGGTCGCCTGCTGCCAGCGTAATTGGAAGTCGAGCAGCACCGCCGGGCCTGCCGGAGCGAGCTGAGTGCACCAGTGTGTCGATGTCGTGGCCACACCGATGGATTACCTGCCTCATTGTGGTGAGCTCTTTCTGTTTTATTACGTTTCTAGGTTCTCTCTAATTAAAGATACTGTGTCATCTGGAAGTACAGTATGAACAGAAAGTACACTAAAAGGTTTATGACTTGCACTCATTGCCTGTCTGTAGGTGAAAACTAGCCGAATCAAATTTTAGATGGTATCGAAAAAAAGATGTTTTCGGCGGCGGCGGCGCGAGCGACAAAGTTGATATTCGGAAAGGACACATCAAATTCTATAAGTACACTATATTTCAGACGAAGAAAACAAGTTATTTTGCAAATTTCCGCGAACTTTTAAGTGTACCTTTGCGACATCACTGAAAAGGAAAACATCACAACACACAAGGGGTGTAAGAAATGGAACAAACTTACCGCGTCGCGGTCTGAAAAATAATGAAGACTCCAGCGGCACAGTTATCCACCCTCATCAACCACACTTTATACCACGACAGAACCAAACAAAAGCACACAACTTACGCACTCAACGCACGTGTCACTTCGCAACCGAAGCATCTTCAGGAGACACGAACACTACTACACTCAACGAGAGCTGCAGTAGCACTACAGCTGAGTTTTTTAAACCTACGGTAAATTCTTTCCATTTCTTACACCGCTTTTATGTTTCCTTTTCAGTGACATCGCAAAGGTACACTTAAAAAGTTCGCGAAAATTTGCAAAATAACTAGTTTTCTTCGTCTGAACAATGGATTTCCACAAAGTAACGCCTGAAACTATACAATACACTAATTTTTAAAACTCCTAGAAAACGTTCCATGTAGCCCCCTATTTTCAAACCAAATGATTGAACTAGTAGAATGAAGCGCTTTGCGTTAAACCTGAACGAAGACCTGCCAATGGCTCTCCAGTTGGACTCTAATTGCCTTCACCCAGCGATGCATCAGGTATATAAGATCGTCAGCTGAGCGGCCACGACGGAAACTGTACTGGCGCGGGCGGCCACTACTCAGCTGGTGCTCCTCTGCCTACTTCAGTAAGGTTAAGCAAGATTGCTGTTCAGCGCCCTTTGAAATTTTCGCAATTTACACGCGACGCAAGTGTATTCTGTCGCACACACTCGCACCCAAGGCTTCTGGAAAGGCGCTGGCAACATTTTATTATTAACTTCTGTTGCGTTATTAGTAAAAGTTTGTTACTTATTTTGTCCCGATTTTCAAAATCTAAATTTCACCAGATCTCCATTCTCCACGTTTTGAGGTCCTAGGAACCTTTTCCAACTATGTGCAAGATGATGGCAGTATGTATGTTTGTAGGTATGTGTATGTACTGACGACTTTTTAACGGTTTAACCGATCGAAACGTGGTTAATGGCATTCGATTGGGTTCCACTAAGACTTCCTAGAAGTCTGAACGTATTTGGCCCAGGAGATCTTAGAACTTTTGAAAAAAACTCAAAAACAATCAGCAAAACAATGTTTTTTAAATAGCTTCCAGATTAATTACAAAACCAAATCAGCCCTTTTTCTTACAAAACTGCGTCTGCTTTCTGGCGCCGGCGTTAAAATATAGAACAAGCAGATCCCCTAATGTAACGACAAACCATCGCTTGTAGATACCAATGATGTTAATGGTGCGTTGCCATCCGTGTCGCGAGATTGTAATGCCACATCCCCGTACGTCTACCTTACCCTCCAAACCGGAATACGACAACGGCAAACATTGAGGCTGTAGCTACAGGAGTGAGGTAAGGCGGTCGTACCGAATACCCTGTCACCACCACACTACCACCTAATAGTCACGATGGCAGTGACACATATAGCCAATCGGTCGCCTTTTACGACCTGCCAGGCAGAACGCAGGAGCCATTTACGGCAAGGTTAGGTCTGACGGAGGTACCAAATACTCAAACGAGACGTCGTGGAGCTCTACCTCGTAGTAGTCATGTTGGAAGTAACACGTTTAGCCAATTGTTCCCTTTTGGGAACTGCTTGCCAGACTGACAGATGATCTATTTTTCAAGGGGATTTAGACCAACACGGAAGATTGCCCTCGTTCCTACACCTCGTTGAAGCGTTTAATTCATCTACAAATCTCGCTGTGACTAGAGCTGCTCTCCGACAGTCTACCTCATTTATATACACTGATAACCCGAGTTGCTCTTCAGCACTGTCTTTCGTAATCCTACACATCCGAGGTAACTAAGGCTAGTCTTTGCCGCAAATTTCTCATTAGCAATACGAGCTTTAGTCTCATACGCGTACATGTTACGATTAAGGTGATGGTACGTTGTGTTCAGTAAGGAAGTATGTTTTCTACAGGTGTGAGGTGTCACAGTGCTATAGTGCGCGCGGAACTAGTTGGCCGCGCCTTATGTGGTGACAGGGGTAAGGGGGCGGGTTGTCAACTGCTCGCAATGCACATGAGCTTAGACAGTGATAACCAATCTGAAGATATCGTGAACAATATTTTTTCATTTATTGAAAAGAATAAATATTTGCCCTGTTCAGAACAAGTTTCTTGGACGAAAGCTTTGCTTTTGCCTCCAAATGACCACGAAACGAGATAATGATGAGTTATGGATGTGTATTAAATATGTGTATTATATAATAAAAATCAGAATTATTCAAATCGGTTTAG
This sequence comes from Apodemia mormo, assembly GCA_036924255.1. Classification (NCBI taxonomy): domain Eukaryota; kingdom Metazoa; phylum Arthropoda; class Insecta; order Lepidoptera; family Riodinidae; genus Apodemia; species Apodemia mormo. The sequence continues at coordinate 45,961,350 of JAUPFN010000007.1, forward strand.
TAGTTTTTGGGATTACCACGTTCAAACAAATAAACAAACTCAATTCTCAGAATCACTTGATTCTGAACTCTCTGAACTTGATTCAGAATCATCTTGTAAACTTATAATGATTTGGTCCATCATAGTATCAAATTTCATATCATGATTCCAGTATTCCTGTTCATTTTTTTGTACGTGGTCATCGCATTTTTGCCATTGTTCGGCAGAGAATTCGGAAAATAGCCTTGTTAGTATTGTCATTTTCTCGTCCAATGTAGCATTAATGTGATCTCTGGCCAGGCAATTTTTAATATTTGCCCACACAAGCTCGATCGGGTTGAGGTCTGGATGATATGGAGGTAGTCTGAGAACAGTATGACCTACAGCTTTCAGAAGTTCGTCAATCTTGAATATTTTTTCTGATTGGGTCGCATTAATCAACCTCAGGAGTTCAGCTTTGATCATCGTGGGAGAAAATGTTACATTATGATTTTGCAACCAGTTCTGCATATTAATTTTCAAACTGGACATAGTCGGTTTCTTCTCAACTTGCACACAATGATAGGCAGCATTATCCATAACTATGACTGAGTTAGGTGGAAGTTTAGGTATTAATTTTTGATCAACCCAGTTGTAAAAATTTGTAGAGTTCATGTCTCCATGATAATCCCCCGTTTTTGAATCTGATTTAAAAATTAGCAAAGCATCGTCAACTAACCCGTTCCGGCTACCAGCGTGAACTATTATCAAACGCCTTCCTTTGCCTATATCTGTATAAATTCCAGGCTCCGACGAAGATTGCCAACATTTTTGGACATTGTGACTTTGGTTAACGTAAGTTTCGTCCAAAAAGAATATATTTCGTTTGTCTTCTCTAAATTTTCTTATAGCCCTCATATATTTCACTCGCCATTCAACAATATTTGGTATCTCTATTAAAAGGCATCTCTTCGATTTACATTTTTTAAATGAATATCCCAGTTTGTGCAAAAGTGTTCTTAAAAAAATCAATCCGCAGTCTAAAATATTATCTTCTTTTAACACAGCATTTAGTTTTCGTAGACTTGGAATTTTTTTCTCTACCGTATAAAACTGATTTATTTTTCTTCTTATCACTGCTAAATCAAAGTCATCAACTTGTATTTTCTTTTTTATTTCTTTTGGTCTACGTGGAGAACTAAATCTTGCTTCCCCTGTATTTTGCAACGATTTTTTACTTTCAGCAATCACTCTCCTAACACTTCGTTCTGATATCCCTGTTGCTTCTGCTACTAGTTTATGTATATTCGCATCAGTTTTATATTCTAAACTATCTATATCTATATATAGGCTTTCCGTTTATTAAAAAATGTATGCACTTTAAATATTATTTCCTTAGATTGTCTTTTTATCGGCGGACTCATCTCGCTATTGCAATCTTATGTGCGTTTTGTCTAAACTAGCCGGAACTTTCAACGCGTGTTGCCGTCGCAAAGTGCGGCGCCGTAGCACTGAGTAATGACAGCAAGCGCCCCTGCCTCTCCGCCCCACCGTTCACATACCTAACGCGCGGCCAACTAGTTCCGTGCGCACTATAGGTAACTCATCCTAGTCGGTACGCGTCAGTTTAGCTCAAGACAATAGCGACGAGCGAGTCTAGCTTCGGAGTCATTCGGAGTGGCGGGTCTAAATAACAGGCAATTTTTGTAACCAAAGTATAATTCAAATAATTACATTTCCAACAATCTTCAATCGTATTATTATACACAGAAACGGAAATAAAAATATTTTACATCTAAAATGAAATTAGTTTTACGTTAGTCAGTGTTAGGTTCCCAGTGGGCTCGGACAAGAGTGGAGTGCGGGACTGATACACATGATATCACTCGTATTCCACCGCCACCACTCCTCGCTAAACCACCGACTACCGCATTATTAGTACCCACGACAATTCACACCGCGCCGTTAGCAAATTAAATACCATAATTTCTCCTTTTTTTGCGTTGCTATGACGCTATTGCGGCTGGAATAGGTAAGGCGGTTTTACCAGGCCCGGGTGAGACAATGCAGAACTCTATCACCTAGTAGCCATGATGGTAGTGACTTACATAACCAATCGGTCGCCTTTTACGACCTGCCTGGCAGAACGGCAGTTGGTCTATTCTTCAAAGGAGCCCGGACCAACACGGGGAAAATCTTGAGTTTTTATGTCAATGTGTTTGCAGCAAACATTATTTTATATTATTAATATAACTTTTAGGCTAATATACCGACTTATTTTAATATCTACTTACAAAACTGTGTCAAATATTGAAAATCAGATTAAAATTCGTTTGGGATTAACCAATGACAGAAAATTTTGAAAAAAGTTTTTCTGACATTTCATCGACATAGTTAAATAAAACAATTTAGAACTTAAAAATTTCTTTGAACGTCATTCAAAAGATCAAACTGATCATTATTTTGAAAATATGTATACATCAGTGGCGTGCAGTCTATAAAGGCAATTAAGCAGTGCTTTACCTGCCATTAATAACTTTAATTAATAGTAAATAAATGAATAAACAAAATATATTAGGTAATTTAAAAAAACGCCTAATATTTTATAAATAGCACCTATTTGCAAGCACACAAACATTATCTTTGCCAGGCGTTTGGCAACTTCAGTTTTCAACGAAGTAAGGCATTTCACTATCAGCAGGATATTTGTTAGAAAGTGTGTAGTAATTTTTGTGTTTGTATTCAGTTCGCAAGCGCACTCATCTATGAATTTTGTAAGCAGCGATGACGTAATCTACTGCGGCAGTCCGTACTGTTCGGCAATTATCGAGAGTAATCGTTGCGTATCGTAAAATGTTGCTAATGCGTATTATCCGACTAAAATTAATAGATGGAAATCTAATAAATCACGGTTGCACATTATGCATTTTTGTTTAGTAAGGTTTTATTTGTTTAAATAGGAGCCATTTGCTTGTTTCGTGTGATAAGCATTGTTTATTATTTGTTTACGTCATATTTTTCATTTTAACATTTAAAAAAATGTACATTTAAGTATAATAATGAGTTTCTATAATAACTGTAGTGATTTGCTTTTCTTAGTGCATTAATTGTAGATTTCTTAAAATGTTATTTGACCGTGAAGTTTGTGCTAAAAATGTGTGTTTATTAAACATTAAAAATAACAAGTTCTCACAATTTCATTTAGTGAAAAGATTCAAATTGTGTTTGAAGGTAGGTGTGTACCCGAGTTGCTATATTAAGCGATCCGTCATTCATAACAGTAACCATTAGCAACCAATTTAATAGTAATAAGGCGTTCCATAATTAGTTTGTTTGGATGGTAATTTGATATTTTATAGATAATATAGTAACATATAATAACTATTTTATATATATATATATATATATATATATATATATATATATATATATATATATATATATATATATATATATATATATATATATATATATATATATATATATATATATATATATATATATATATATATATATATATATATACAACTATTATAGGAACAGTTTTAGCCCACGCGACGTAGAAATTATTACTATTTGTAACTAAAACGAGCCGTTTTACTGATATAGGAACCGGGCAGTAAAAAGTAAACGTAACTCGTAAGTTTCACGTTAAAAGTTATGAAACGTATAACGGGCTCTGTGATTCGGGATATTGTTGCCGTAGAAGATGTACATGAATAGTAGTACATCTAAGACTTGTTCTGTTGTCATGGTTTCCGACTTAGAGATCCGTAGCGTGGCTGTGGCTATGCTAAAAATCTATAAAAGAAAGTTTTTGTGACCGAGTACCCCTCCGCATAGTGCATATCCTGTGTCATGTACCAGTGCACGCCGCTGGTATACATAATTTCGAACATTAACATACTATTATTTTTATGAATTTTAGATTTTTTGAACTCTTTAAGTTCAAAAATTCGTGTTAAGCTATCGATTATGTTTCGTTGAGTTTAAAATATCTTAATGTAGCGAAAAGTGTCTGGAATTACTGGCAGGGTTAACCGGTTTACTATAGATTCTTTTTTCTTTAGATTTTATATTATCTTAGATTTTTTTTATTTAGCCTTGTGTGACTAACGTAATAAATAGGTACTTCTTTTTATGCAGTATTGTAATTTTTTTTAAAACATTTTGTATTTTACATATTCAACATTTTCATCTTTTTTAGTTTGTAATAAATAAAAAAGTAGGTATTAAGTTTATGGCAGAAAAGAAAAATCTTTGCGCATTTTAAAAGTAAGAAAATATATACAAGTTGCAGAAGCTCCTTGACTTTTACAAGTATGCTTCTTTTTAAAGCGTACTTACCATTATAGTGTTCGTTGAATTCTAATATGGGTTTATTACATATTAAGGTAGTTATACAATTTCGGTTCAGTTTATATGTTTGGTGGACTGTATGCCGACTTAATAGATCTTTTTTGTTAAATAAATCTAACACTGGCTAACTTTCGAGTTGATTCGGTAGTTCGAAGTAGGGGCGTGGGTGGCGGTGTGTGTGGGGTGTGGGGTGTGTGGTGCGGGATGTGGGGTGCGGGGTTTGGGATGCGGGGCGCGGGGTGCGGGGTGTGGGGTGTGGGGTGCGGGGCGTGGGGTGTGGGTGCGGGGCGTGGGGTGTGGGTGCGGGGCGTGGGGTGTGGGTGCGGGGCGTGGGGTGTGGGGTGCGGGGTGCGGGATGTGGGGTGCGGGGTGTGGTCAGACGGGCAGCAGCGGGCGCGGGGCGGCGGCGCGGTCGGCGAGGCGCGCGCGCTGGTAGGCCAGCACGCCCAGCAGCGCCAGCGCCATGCCGGCCACGTTCAGCGGCGGCGCGGGGTGGCGCAGCACCACCAGCGAGGCGGCCACCACGCACGCGCGCTTGGCCGCCGACGCCACCGCGTACGTCAGCGGCGCCACGCGCGCCAGCAGCGCCAGCGCCGCGCCCGCCTGCAGCCACGCCAGCGCGCCGTCCAGCGCCAGCAGCGCCGCGCCGCGCGCCCCCAGCGCCGCCGCCGCCAGCGCGCGCGCCTCGCGCCACATCCACAGCGGCGCCACCAGCGCCGCGCCCAGCGCCGCCAGCCGCGCCGCCAGCCGCAGCGGCGCGGCGCCGCGCACCAGCACCCGCTTCGTGAACACCTGCTGCGCGCTCAGCAGCAGCGCCGCCGCCAGCGCCGCGCCCAGCCCGCCCGCCTCCACCCGCGCCTCCGTCGCCGACGCCACGCCCACGCCGCACACGATCAGCACCAGCGCCCACCGCACGCGCGCCGACACGCGCTCGCCGAACACCGCCCACGACAGCGCCGCCGTCCACAGCGGCGTCGTCGCCTTCACTGCCGAACACACACCGCCTCGTACACTCCCACTATACTTTGTAGCGGTTCCGAGCCAAATCGATGTCTCTTAATCTCCAATTCTGACGACATCAACATTAAGTAAAAAATATAATAATCGTTGAATCGAGCCAATAGGGCCATATTATGTCACGATAAGATACCGAACATCTCACCTTACCCGGGAGAAGTGTTCTCACAAACGTAATGATCGATTAAGATAATACTAGAACTACCAGAATATTCAACAGTAAATTCACATTTCAATCGGAATACTTGCTGCTAAGCATTTTTTTTTTTTTTTTTTTTTATAGAAGAGGGGGCAAACGAGCAGATGGTGCACCTGATGGTAAGTGATCACCGTCGCCCATGGACATCCGCAATACCGGGGGTATTGCAGCTGCGTTGCCCGCCTTTTAAGAATGAATAAGCTCGTTTCTTGAAGGTCCCTAAGTCGTATCCATTCGGAAACACCCCCGAGGGTAATAGATTCCACAAAGGAGTAATGCGAGGCAAAAGGTGTCGACAAAAGCGCACGGTTGTGGATTTCCAGACATCGAGGTGGTGAGGATGGAACTTTAAATTTTGACGCGATGTCCGATGGTGGAATTTAGCGGCAGGCATTAGTCCGAACAACTCGTCGGAACACTCCCCATGATAAATACGGTAAAAGATGCAGAGCGAGCCTACATCTCTGCGTAACGCCAAAGAGTCAAGCCGATTAGAAACAGCCTGGTCGTCGACGATTCGAACCGCTCTACGTTGAATGCGATCAAGAGGAAGAAGCTGGTACTGAGGAGCTCCGGCCCAGAGGTGAGAACAGTACTCCATGTGAGGTCGAATTTGGGCCTTGTAAAGTTGGAGGCGATGGGTTGGCAAGAAGTACTGCTTTGCTCTACTGAGTACACTAAGCTTTTTGGAGGCTAGTTTAGCCTTCCCTTCCAAATGACCGCGGAACTGAACGTTGTTCGATATGTCGACTCCCAGAATTCCAATACTGGCTGAGGCTGTCAGGAGAGTATCTTCGAACCGAGGTGATACGACAAAGGGTGTTTTTTTTGCGGTGAACGCACAGAGCTGCGTCTTTTTGGGGTTAAATGTAATAAGGTTTTGACGACCCCATTCTGAGACATCAGTTAGTTGATTCTCGAGTTCAGACACGAGCTTGATCCGGCCCTCTTCGACGTGTTCCCGAGAAATACCGCTACGGCCGGAGTATGTAGCATCAACAGTACTGTCGTCCGCATAGCAATGTATGTTACTAATTCGCAACATATCATTGATATGCAGAAGAAACAGAGTCGGTGATAGCACGCAGCCTTGGGGAACACCAGCATTGACAGGTTTAAGATCGGAGCATGCACCGTCGACTACGACCTTAATGCTCCGATCAGCCAAAAAACTGGTGATCCACTTGCATAGTTTCTCGGGAAGCCCATAGGAAGGCAGCTTTGAGAGAAGCGCTTTATGCCATACCCGATCGAAGGCCTTCGCTATGTCTAAACTAACTGCCAATGCCTCCCCCTTGGACTCAACTGCCTCCGCCCAACGATGTGTCAAGTATACTAGAAGATCACCAGCTGAGCGGCCACGACGGAAACCGTACTGACGGTCACTAATCAGCTGGTGCTCTTCTAAATACTTCAGGAGCTGACAGTTTATAAGTGTCTCCATGACTTTAGAGAACAAGGAGGTTATGGCTATTGGCCGATAGTTTGACGGATTAGAGCGATCTCCTTTTTTAGGAATGGGATGCACTAAAGCTGTTTTCCATGAATTCGGTACCACGCCGAGTGAATAGGAGAGCCGGAATAGGTGCGTCAATACTGGCGCCAACTCTGGAGCACATACTTTAAGCACAACAGGAGGGATGCCATCAGGCCCACTCGACTTGTGGATGTCCAAAGAAAGAAGTGCTTTACGCACAGCTGACTGCCGAAACTGCGGTTCTGGCATGGAACTATCACACCGCGGGATGGTAGGCGGTGTGTTCCCTCGGTCATCCAGAGTCGAGTTGGCCGCAAAGAACGAACCCAGAAGATCGGCTTTCTCCTTTGCGGTATGGGCCAGAGAATCATCGTCTCTGTGCAAGGATGGAAATGAAGGCTGGGAGAAATTCCCTAAGACAGCCTTGGCGAGAGACCAGAACGCACGAGTGCCAGAAGGAAGGCGAACTAATTTCTCACCAATTCTGCCAATGTGTTCCGCTTTTGCCTTGGCGATAGCTCTTTTGAAGAATCTCGAGGATGAGTTGTACTCCTTTCGTAATGCGCTAGTTTTTACATCACGAGATGCCGACGCAGCAGCCCAAGCTCGGTAGCAATCCTGCTTTCGGCGTAAAGCCGCTTTGCAGTGGCGACCAAACCAAGGCTGAGACTTACCACCGATGGGCACCGCAGAAAACGGAATAAAAAGTTCCATGCCCTGCAGCACCACATCAGCGACAGAGTCAGCGACAGCATTCGGATCGTCCAGCGAGAAGCACAACCGCCCCCATGGGTAGGATGCAAAGAAAGACCGCATCCCGTCCCAATCTGCTGACCTATAGTGCCAAACGCGACGACAGCCTGCAAAGGGAGACCGTGATGGGCGCGTGACCGGCACTTTGCTCCGGATCAGGCAGTGGTCCGACGCGCCAAGTGGAGCGTCCACCGATACCTGATAACGATCCGGGTCAGAGGTCAGCAGGAGATCCAACAGTGAAGGCGTATGGCCATCCACATCGGGAACACGCGTAGGCGAGGTTACCAATTGTGTTAGACCATACGCCAAAGCAAAATCCTGAACAGACCTCCCCGCATGATCGGTGGTGCGAGAACAAAGCCATTCGGCGTGGTGGGCATTAAAATCGCCCAAGATCACGATCTCTGCGGAGGGGGTCTGCTCTAACACGGAATCCACAGCCGTTTGTAAGCGCTCAATGAGCCGGTCAATTTCAGTATTCCCGCTATGGGACCTGTATAGGCACGCGTAGCTGCGTGGATGGTCGTCGCAAGCTACGCGTAACCAGAGGATGGATAGGTCCTGACCTTCAAGTCTGCCGAGGCGCCGGTAACAAATATCTTCTCTGACGTATGCGCACACACCAGCCCGCGGTACAAAGGAATGTTCCAGTTTGTACCCCGGGTAGGAGAGGTAGGAAGTATCAGCCGGAGAAGATATCTGTGTCTCGGTCAAGAAGAGCAAAGCTGGCTTCGCCGTCTCGAGATGGTAGCATTTATATTCTGAACAAATATATTAATATTTTTTTTTATTTTTAGCATTTTAAATTACAGGAAACCCCTCCACCATATACTTATTTGCTAGTAGTCCTACTACTACTCAATTATATTGTAACATTTGTAACCAAATAGGTAATAGATCGTGGCAAAAATATTTTCGTATTTTGAATAAATTATTAGTAATCAAACCTCTTTGGCTGTACTAAATGTAACTAGCTGGTTTTAATACCAATAAATTGTGACATTCTAAAGATGCAATAAATTAAAAAAAAAAACAAGTTCCCGCCATTTTGCGATTGTTTTTAAGCAAGCAAAATGAACGTATGTGACGAAGAAATTCGGCACATTTTAAAGTTTTATTACAAAAAAAATACCTAAAAATGCGACGAACTCCGCGAATAAAATGAGGTTCGCTATGGACACCCTGTCACAGATAAAGTCAGTGCCATCTTTGAGAAAGTGGAGCAAGAACGTCATATTAGCTACGACATTGCTGAAGAACTCGATGTTCATCATAAAACAGTTTTACGTCATTTACGATAGTCTGGGTGCAAAAAAAAGTTTGACATTTAGGTACCACACGATCTATATATGAATGATATAGAGAAACCTAATGCAACATGCTTCCATTTGCGATTCTTTGTTGAAACGTAACAATTTCGAACTATTTCTTAAACAGTTGATTACGGGTGATGAAAAATGGGTGACTTACAATAAGAATGTACGAAAAAGATCATGATCGAAGCATGGACAAGCCTCACAGACCGTGGCAGCCCGGCCTGACTCGAAACAAAGTGATGCTATGTGTATGGTTGGATTGGAAAGGAATCGTCCAATATAAGCTTTTACCACCGGGTAAAACCATCGATTCAGACCTCTACTATCAGCAACTGATGAGATTAAAAAAACTATTGAGAAAAACCAGCCGGGACCGGTGAATAGGAAGGGTGTAGTGTTCCACTATAACAACGCCAGACCACACTCATCTATAGCCACGCAGCAAAAATTGAGAGAGCTTATCTGGAATGTGTTGATGCATCCTCCGAATAGCCCTGACCTTGCTCCATCAGAGATCCTGTTTCGGTCATTGCAGAACTCTTTAGGAAGCATAAAGCTAACCTCAAAAGAACACTGTGAACACTACCTGTCAGATTTTTTTAATCAAAAATCTCAAAACTTCTACAGAAATGGGATCATGGTACTGCCCACAAGATGGCAACAAGTCATCGATCAAAACGGCACATATGTACATATTATAAATAAATAAAAAACTACACCTAAAAATATATTTTCCTTTGTATGAACAATACGAAAATACTTTTGCCCCGACCTTATACAATTTATTAATTTAAGTAAATTTATTTAAACTACACAAAACAAAATAAAGTCCACCCTGATTTTTTTCACAAAAATGATTGTATGACACTTAAAACTCAATTTTGAGCAAATTGCAGTCTTACCATAATTTTGAGATGTTTACATATTTTTAACAACATTTTTTAATCTTTACCTTCAAGTGTAGACTTAAACAAATTAAGTTAAAATTACCCTGGATACAATTTCTTATTCACTTGTGTTTAGACTATCCTTGATTTGTTCTACTGTTTTTTGTGTTAAATCATTCAAATTCAAATAATATTTTATTCGACGTAGGTACACATAGGAACACTTATCGACGTCATTAACAAACAAAATTATACCTGACAAGTTAAACAATAGTTATAAAATACAGAAAAATAAAGTCAACTAAAGAGAATTCTTTGTCTACAAAAATGACTCATACTTAAATATTTTGAAAATAACAATAAAAATTAAGTAAATATAGAAGCAAATGTTATATAAAATTGATAAATTGGTATAAATTGAATTTCAAATTTACTTAGACAAAATTTAGTGATGTATAATTTAAATTAAGTTGTGAAATTTAAATAAATCAAAATAAAAGCAAAATTCGAATACATATGTATTAAAAGTCATAATTAATTTGGCAAATTAACACAAAACTAGCATAAAAATTACAGTAATGCCAACACAGGTGTCAAATGAAAAGTCAAAAAAATAACTAAATAAAAAAAATTACAATTACTATAAAACAAATTAAAAGGCAGAGTAAAATATCAGTTTCATTGAATTAATACATACTACATAAGCAAAATCGAATAAATATGAATTAAAGTCATAATTAATTTGACAAATAAAAAGATAGAACTAGCATAAAAATTACAATAATGTCAAAACAGATGTCAAATGAAAGTCAAAAAAAAAACTAAATTAAAAAAAATAAAATTTCTATAAAACAAATTAAAGAGCAGAATACAATATAAGCTTCATTTGATTAATACAAATTATAGTAGCTATATCCATGCCTCCTTGTCATTAATAAAATCTTGTATTTTGTAATATCCCTTTTAGCATAATTTTAGCTTTACAATTTTTTTAAATTTACCGTATAGTAAGTCTATACCATGGTCGTGGACTGTGTTATAAAAACGTACGCTTTGGCATAAAAATACTTAATAACTTTACTTAATCTGGAAAAGTGTGTAACGATCTTATTTTTATTCCTAGTATTTATACTGTGGGTGTCACAATTTTTACTAAAATTATTTATATTTTTTTTACATACAATATATTTTCCAAAATAAACTGGGAGCTCACAGTAAGTATGCCTATTTCTTTAAATTTATTTCGTAAAGATTCTGTTTTACGCATGTTATAAAGAAAGCAAATTACTCTTTTTTGCAAAACAAAAATTACATCAATGTCTGTGGCACTACCCCATAATAATATGCCATAAGACATGGTGCTATGGAAGTAGCTAAAATAAACGGTAACAGTTTAGAAACGTGCCGCATCGATAGGGGGTAGGGTGAGGGGGAAGGGAGTTTAACCCCCTTTAAGCCCCCCGCCGGAAACATATATAGTCTTTTTTTAAATGATTTTTTCTGTCACAAAACTGCCATACAAAATGTCTCAAAAATTTTAAATTGTCACTAAATTGGAGAAAAAAGAAGAGAGAGGAGAGAAATAATTGCAGTCTTTCCGTACTTAAAAATATGGTTTAGGGTTCATACAGCTTCTTAATATAAATACTAGTCGGATTGCGTGTGCTACGGCGTTGCGGGAAGTGCAGCCCCTCCGCCCTTACGTAACAAAGCACAGGCACCATTGCTCGCCTTCGTAGCTTCGCCTCCGCCGCTACGGCTCGCGCGGTGCCTACGTTTTATTACAGCGGGCGGGGGGTGCCTCCCTCCGCCATTTCTAAAAACACTCTAGGGGTATGGCAAACAAGACCACGTGCAAGTTGGGGTGCTCTGATTCGGATCTGTCATCAATTTAAAAATATTACTAGATCTGTAAAAAACCAAAGCTATTTGAATATGGTTCGTAATTTTCAAAAAAAAAACAGCAAATTTTTTATATTTTTTTTTTAAAAAAAACGTATTTCCGCAAATTAAAATTTTGCGTAAAGATTTAGCAAGTATGATCTTTGTATAAAAAAAATTCGAACGACAAACTCGCGGGCGGGATACAGTTTATTGTAAATATTTACGTGCCTAACCTAAAAATATGCGAAATAATAATTTTTTTTGAAAAAAAAAATATGCGTCTCCGGCAAAAATAAACTAACGGGGGGTTATCAGAAGACCTTCTAGAAGCCCCCCACAGCTTCAGATTTCCTCTATCGATGCGGCACATTTCTAAACCCAACCCAAACCAAATAAACTAAACGAGCTGTATCTAGTTATATCAGTTATTTCTCGAACTTTTTTAACTGCGTAAGCAGCAGAACTGTTTTTGGGTCAAATGAGATATATGCGAGCCCCAATGTAACCCCGATTAACCCCTATTCTGATTCCTAAGAACAATGTGGAATCCACATAATATCCAAATTGTCTCTATTTATCTTTAGTTTAACTTCAACATGCCTTACATTAGGTAAAACCAATTGAATACATTTTATTTTTTTGTGGTTGAGCAATAAATTATATGTGTTAAACTAGTGTTAAACTATGACGACGTAAATAATGCTATTTCTAATGTAGTCTACATGAGAAATAGCATTATTTACGTCGTCATAGTCAGTTTTTTTCCTGTTAATTTTAAAAATGAGAGAAGTGTCATCTGCAAATAATACTATTTCATGTTTTTGATTAATTTTCATAACAATGTCACGCATTCGCATTCGGCACCATATGAGCATGGAATCTGCTTTAAGAGTAGTATTGCTGCAAGTGAGAAAATCTCAGCGATCAGTAGCACTACGCCCTAGATGTATCGCGGTGAGCTATCCGAAATGCTTGGGAACGCTACCAGGAGAAGTGTTGTTAGAAGCGGATCAGGAAAAACGCAGGCCACAACTATTTAAGAACACCAATATGTTCACTTAACTGCCCACCGAGAGTGTGTCATTACTGCTCACGCTTTACAAAACCGACTACAGCAAACAATGAGTACACAAGTGACCAAACGATCTGCAACAGACTTCATGAAAATGGGCAGCGATCCAGAATGCGAGTAGTTCACATTAAATTAACAAGCTCATCATGCAGCTCGTTTGAGGTTCACACACGAGTATTCGGACTGGACCATGGACAACTGGAGGACTGTGCTCTTCACAGATGAGAATAAAGTGAATCTTTTGAGTGATGATAGGCACGTTTGTGTGTGGAGAAGACAAAACAAATGATTTACCGACCCTTGTGTACATAAAAATGATCGGTTTGGAGGGCCCAGTGTCATGGTGTGGGGCGGAATCAGCTTACTGGGCAAAACAGAGCTGGTAATTCTTAACAAAGGTACTGTAACTGCTGTCAGCTACGTTGAGCGACCCCACAGTGAGTTTCTTCCGCCGGATCTTTTCAGTGTGTGGCCGCGTTTCGATCCGGTAGTAGTTTTTTAAAAAATGTTGATGTGTCAAAATAAATTGAAAAAGGTTTTATTGAATAAAGTTCTTCTGATTTCTGATTTCACATTATTCCATTTTCACAAAGAGTTGGCAATAATTTTGTCCTCATGCAGGATAATGCTCGTGCTTATACTGCTCGCCTAACCCAGGCGACCCTAACTGAAGCCAATATCGTAGTTATACCTTGGCCCGCAATGAGCCCCGATCTCAATCCAATCGAACATCTGTGGGACCAATTGAAAAGAAACTCATAGTGAAGTGAATAGTCAACAGGACCTCATAAACGCATTAAAAACTCATAAAGCATATACCTCAAAAGACTTCACCCATCTGATTGAAAGTGTCCCAAACAGGCTAAGAGAGTATATACATAATCAAAGAGAACCCACTCTAATTTAAAGACACTCCTGTATAAGCATCAATATTAATTCTTGTTAAAATCAAAACTTGTAAAGTTCAAATTTTAAAGGTAAATTTTATTTTTTCATTTTTATGTGTGTAATTTTTTAAATTATTTACTTTGAATAATTAATAAAACTTTATTGTCTAACTATATCTATCCATAAAAACTACAAAAAAATATGCATTTTCATAATGTAGTATAATGGGATATATAGTAAAATGGGATTGATTGGCTATGCGAATCACTACCATCTTGACTACTAGGTGGTAGAGTTCTGCATAGTCTCGCCCAGGTCTGGGACCACCGCCTTACTTATTCCTGCAGCAGTAGTGTCAGTGCTTGTCACTGTCCTGTTCCGGTTTTAAGGATAATGTAGCCAGTAAACTTATGCATGTGGCATTAGACCGCGCCACAAGATAGCAATGCACCATTGTCATTTTTGGTGTCTATAGGCGATGGTTTCTTTTACCAGCAGATGGTCTCCTGACAGAAAGACGGAAAGAGTTAATCATTAACTCTTTCCATCAGCAGACTATCTGCTTGTTTGCTATCTTATAACATATTTTAAAAAATCTACCACAAAGTATTGTTACACAACCACCTATCATTTGTCTGTAGGACCCAGAGCAAAATAATACAATATTGTTAAAAATATTAGGGAAAGGATTATCGCCTCTATGGTCTAGTGGTCTAGTGTTGGTGTTGATCATTTGAGGTCTGGATTCAATTCCTGGGTCAGGAAATTCAAAATGTATTTTTTTCAGTTTTCTGTTTAAAACAATGTTGCCTGGGAGTGGATAAGTGCCTGGTTGGTGATAGGTTTGCTACCTATCATATTTGTGGGACTACGTATCTTTGGCTATTCGTGGATGCTCTATTGCAACTCTACCTACCTCTTTGAGATATGGATGTGAAGATACTTTATATTACGGAAAGGAATTGTTTTTAATTAAAATTCTTTTTTGGACAATATGGATCTCTTCATTACAAAAAATGGCTGATTTAAATCTAATAATTTAATTATTAGATTTAAATCAGCCATATTAATTAATATATATTTTTTATTTGGCTTATTTACTAACATATTTTATTTCACCGCCCCATTGGTTGAATGGTTAGCAACCCGGACTATGGGATTGAACTGGCTCGGGTTCGATCCCTGACTGGAACAAGCATTTGTGTGATGAGTATAAATGTTTGTATTTCCGGGTTTGGGTGTTTAATAAATATATCCTAGTATTTATATATGTATTTCTATGTATTACTATCGTTGACTAACACCATTGACTTACATAAGTCAATGTCTTAACACCCATAACACAAGCAAATAATTTGCTTACTTTGGGATTAGATCAGTAAGTGTAATTTGTCCCCTTAATATTTATATTATATTAAATAATAATATAATATAAAAATAGGTACATTTTTTTAAAAATATTTTCTTTTCACACTTTTAAAATACATAATCAACAAGGAACTTAAAAAATATATAAATTCCCATTTAAAATAATCACTTTAATAGATGTCCAGGCTACAAATGTTCAACTTTTGCGACAGCCAGTGCCTATTTGTTTACCAACCTGAGGCAAATGCACACTCACACAATGTTGACAATCTGCGGAGGGTACTGAGGGACACGGGAAAGGGTACAGAAATGTGCAAGTTGACAGAAAAATCTGTCACAAAATTACTCAGCAGGGTCTGTGAGACATATGGTAGGCAGTTAAGGATTAATGCATAATATATAACTGTATTGAAAGTTTTGTTTACAAAACCATCTTTCCGGCAAAGCGACACTAATCTAAACAGGTTGCTGGAAAGCCTTCCCCAAGCCTCAAATAGGATACTTTTCCTTTGTCAAGGCAGCACATTACTAAACCCGAACCAAAAATACTACATTATATTGAATTCTTTATTTTTACAAATATAATCTGGTTAATTAATATATTTAGAAAGTTAAAACTTATAGTAAGAGTAATGAAAACGAAACAAAGGACAGAGATACCTAGTATTAAAGAAATATTTTTTCATTTATTTTATTACAATGATATGAGAGATTTGTTGTAAAGAAGACATACAGAACCCAAAAATCGTTTTTTAATTTTTTGACAGAACTAAATGATTATTTGAGAAATTATTTTGTCTTCAAAATAAATGTGACTTTTAAAATAATTTTGTCTCAAGTCCCTTCGCCCTTTATCCCGTTTTCTAAAGTCTAACTCAACAAACCTGTATGAGCATAGGAAATTGGCACCTTCCATATAGAAATTTGGGAGAACATTGTAGTAAAAAATTTAGCTAAAGCTAAAGGCACCAGGACGCGCACATAATACTGAAGAGGATATTCCGGATCGCGGCGAATATTGCACAGGGCAAAAATAGGAACGCTGTACACCACCGTAGACAACAGCTGCACCATGGTCACGGTAATGGGGAAGGGAAATTCTGTGAGAACTAGTTTGCCTACCACGTTGCTCGCCGAACTTAGGGTGTACCAGGCCACGCACAGCGCACCTATGGTCAAAGTTTCGCGCCTTGAGCCCATTACGTTTCTTTAATATTATCTTCTCTAATAAATTATAATTCTTTGATCTTTTACTTTTCTTCCAAGTGATTTCATATTCACTAACGTCCACGTAAACGTTCTCGATTTTAAAATCATTTATCAACACAAGTATTGCTCTTAAAATATAACCTGAATAAGTGTTTAATAAGAAATAGTTTCATTTCCTAAGTTTATTCTATATATTTCCATAAAATATGACTATAAATATTCTCTGTCAAGGACATTTTCACACACGAAACTTAAAATAGTTATAATATCAAGATTTTTGTTCATACTTCGTCCCACTTACATTTTTCGCTGACAGCTGACAGCACAGAACAGCCAGTCAAGTGTCAATTTTAGGTACAATCAAGGAACTTATATACGATAACTGGAATTACTACGAAGCAATATTTGAAAAATTAAAATGTACTTTATTTCGTTACACATAAAGTTGACATTTGTTTCTTACTTAACAAAGGGGAAAAACGTTCTGAGCAAGACAACGACATGAGTGGATGTTGTCCCTTTCTTGCAATTGCCAGTGTAAATAAAACTTTCGGATGGTAGATTTTTATATATTCGTTAATCGTTAAATCCCTTTTATTCATACACGTCGATAGACACATTAGCATAAAAAGTATTGTAATTAACATAGTGAGTTCTAAAATGTGCTTATTTTAATTATTACGTAATTACTTATGCAATGCAAAAACTGTTTCGCAAATTAGTAGAATTACTTAGTAGTAATTTGCAAACTACGCATGGCCACACTTATATATGGCGATTGGCGCTTTTTTTAGCAGAAAGAGACACACTCCACCCATGTCGTGGTACTCTTCGGAACGATTGTACAGCGCGTGTAAGCATTCCGGGTAGAATATAACTTCCTTGGGTACAATACAAGGTACAATAGATATACAAATACAATAGATACCATTGACCTCTAAATATATGGACATGAAATAGCTACAGAAAAAACGTGTCATTTATACACACAATATGGCTGCCGTGTTAACATTATTAAGGATGTCCAGAAAGTAACATTTATGTTTTATCGATAAACGTTGTTTCCTGATTTACGTATTTTCAATAAAAAAATATGTTATTGTATTAGAGGTGATCTTTGACGTGTAAGAACAAAATCTAAACATAATTTACTAGTACCTATATTGATAACGCTTAAAACGTTCCCAAAAATATTGAAACGCAAAGAAGGTCCGTACTAAAACGTTTATAGTAAATAAAATTTTATATTAATCAAGCTAGACAATAAAATAAGTTAAAGTATTTTCACTAATAATTAGGCTTTAGATTTACTTCTTTTAGTCTCCAGTATTCTGTGCTTTAGCTGACTAATTCTGAGGTTCTAGGACACTTCCGACAATTTCATACGTCAGTATATATGACGTCTTTGTTGTGTGATTATATTCGTATTAGCACCTGCATGGTTGCAGTACTACTTACCAATTTAAAATTCCAATAAAAACGATCCCTGGACTCACTCAAACAAATAGTAAATTGATAAAGAGAGATCGAGTTGACAAATCAAAATGTCAACGTAAATTCGTTATTTTGTGACATTCGATCACAAATAAACAGATTCAAGATTACGACTTTAAAAGTGGCTAATAAGATAAGAATAGAAATGAATATGTGGTCTTATTTTGTCCAATCACAGTCAACGTACGCATGCGTCGTGTTACGAAAACGTCTTAACTTATAGGGGATATTTCTAAGGGCCTAACATAATTTTACGAGTTGTCGTCGATAAAGCGGAGCAATAGTAGCAATAGAATTAAATCATAGCGTACAAAAATAAGGTTGATTATTGTAACGATATTTTCATGACGTTGCAATATTTTTTGTGTTTCTGTTTATATAATTATCATTCTTATGCGTTACCATATATTTTCTTGAGCCACCTTTGTAGGCAACGCTGAATCTCATTATTTTTTATCGACGTAAGCAAAGCTAAAATGTGTAATAACACAAAGTTACATTTTAGTTACAAATTAGTTCTAATTTTAGTTTTTAATGACCGCTCACACCACCAGCCATTTTCGCATTTTTTTCTAAAAAAACACGGACCGTTACGCGCACACGTTCCGAGTTCGTTCCGGTGGACCGTGGTCACAAAAATGATTTATGAGTTGCTTGGATTGAATCAGATACTGTAAAGCGTTTATTTTTTAAGAGGTCTTGAGCACTGCAATAAACTGGTATGAGAATTGTTTAATTTAAATGGCTTAAGCTACGAAATAATTCAGGTGTAACACGACACTTTGAGAAAAATATGTATTTGTTAGTCGAGGATTTTTAATTCAAAAATTATATAAAAAAAATATAAGAAGCATAGGTCATCGCTTATGCTTTTTATATTTTTTTATATAATTGGTAAACATATACATACGGAAAAAAATAAACAACATATATTATAATACAAAAATATTTATTTACATAAATATTAATATTTTTTTTCATAAGTAATACGTAGTTTTTTTCGAAATTTTTAAATAATTTATTTCTTTTTCAAATTTACAGCTATTTTAATTTTTTTTTTAAATATTGTTTAAGATATTTCACATTCACATCATATGATTTATTTTGAGATCATAGATATCAACACAAAAATTTACGAAAATAAATAAAAATGATACCAGCGCTTTGGGTATGCCCAAAGCGCTGGTATCATGAGTTGGTCGTTAACGAAAAATATGTTTTATTAATTGATATTTACGGTTTTTTTTAAATTATTATCTAAACTGTTAGATCTTGAACTAATCTTGATTACAAATAAAGTTTATTTGTTGATTAATACGCCAAAACACTTTTAAATTAACCTGTAGAGATGGGTTAATACCGATATTTCTCAAGATTAGGTGATACTAATATATTCACTTTCAAATATTATAATGTCTTAACTAATATGTCATTATTAACTAATATTTCACTGTAATTTGGACCTTAAAGTAACAGTAATAAGATCTGATACTGATACGGCAGGAAAATATCTTAACTAATATATCAGTATTAACTAATATTTCACTGTAATTTGAACCTTAAAACAACAGCATACTGCAGGAAATACGTCTGTCTCATTCGTACGTACGACGCGGCGTATCGTGAAAATATTTTAATATTTTCACGAATCCGAACGGGCGCCAATCTAGTGAATCCGAACTATTCCGAAGATCGAATGATATTATCCGATTCATTTTGGATACCCGTTACAGATATTAGGCGAATATGAAATATTAGCATGTTACAGTTCGCCGGATTACTAATCCACGAATCCTTTCAATATTACTAATATCTTAGCGAATACTAATATATCAGTCACACCATTATTAACCAGTATCATAAACTGCAACCAACACATAACACACAGAGCACGAATCAAAATGGCGGACTAAGTTCTTTTATTTTTCCCTAAGAGCGTATTTGAAAAAAGAATGCCGATTTGATATTATTCTGTACAATGTTTCGTTCGAAAACGATAAAATACCATAGAGTATTGTAATAAAACTGGTAAATAGTGAAAATATTGTTTTTTTGGATGAAATTAGCGTTGGTTTATATCCAGTAGAGCTTGTAACTTTATTTTGGTCGAAGTTTTTGTTACTGTGATAGCGTCTTTCGATGGATAGCATTCTTGTTTCGCATGTTGCACTTGATAATAGGTTGGAAATATAATTGCATTATTTTTCTTAACACTTTCCCTTAAAGTATTGTATTGCCATTTGTTTAGCTTAAGTGATAAAAATATCCCCAAAGCCTCATCCGGAGAAAAAGCAGGTTTGGTTTCTTTAACAGATACGCACCTTTTTACTTTTTTCACACCATGTGGATTCTTAATTAAATGTTCTAATATTTCAGCAATTTCCTCATTCCTATCTAATTTTAACTGCGCAAAATATGCATATTATATTTCGTTCGATGACAAATGAAAGTTTTCTGCTCGTATTTTTTTCTGTTTAGGACCTATTTCACAAAAAGGTTGTCTAGGGCTTTGTTCGGTGGAGACACTTGCACTGATAGAAACTTTTAATGGTGACACAAAATTGATAAAATACAAATGATATTTTTTTTCAAATCATAAGATAGCAAACAAGCAGATGGGTCTCCTGATGGAAAGAGTCAACCATCGCCTATAGACACCAAAGATGTTGATGGTGCGTTGCTATCTTGTGGCGAGGTCTAATGCCACATGCATAAGTTTACCGGCTATCTTACCCTCCAAACCGGAACACGACAGTGACAAACACTGGACGCTATTGCGGCAGAAATAGGCGGTGGTACCAGAGCCGGGCGAGATAATACAGAACTCTACCACCTAGTAGTCACGATGGCAGTGACTTGCATAGCCAATCGGTCGCCCTTTATGATCTACCTGGCAGAACGGCAGTTGGTCTATTCTTCAAAGGAGCCCGGAACCAACACGAGGATAAACAAACAAATAGAACAAACATTTACTTGTTTACAAAAAGTTAAGGCACCTCTGCTAGACCTGCACAAACTATGAATGACTGGTATTCTTTAGAAATGAATAAAATATATCTTACTAAACTAGCAAAAAGCAGAGCTTTGTAAGGGCTCGTAAAGTTATATTATCTAGTAATATTGTTAGGAAAGTATTTTTATGATAATTACATATTTTAATGTATGGACTTTATCTAACCTAAAAAATCCAGCGTGTTTCACCCAAACATTATATTCGCATCAAAGGCGTCGTCAGGTTGCCAAGCTGATCAAACTGATGGTTCTATAGCTATTGCAGTCTATACGTCGTGAACCCTTGCCTTTATACAAGAGCACGATGCCCGTGCGCCGCCAGTCAAATATAAACATTTTGTGAAATAATCTCTTAATAAGTTCAAAAATTCTAATAAAAAATGTATCTTCTATAGATTTTAACTCGTTAGTTTTATAATAGATGGCGTTAGTAGTAATAAGATTCTCATAAAAATTGTATTTTCTATTTTTTTAATGTTTATAAAATGGTATTTTTATGGTAGATAACATATCTAGACATGAATTCAAAGTACCACGTCGAAGCTCAAACCTAAAAGTGCGACACTTTTTCAGTAAAATGTTCCACAAAAGTGCATAGTTCGTCGCCTAGTGTATAATAAAATCTATTTCATTCACAATACCAGTTTATTAAAATATTTACTGTGTGACACCTTATCATTAACTCGACGTCCATGATATCTATATCTTAAATCAATAAAAACTTTGATTACACTTTTAATAAGTAATAGTTTATGTGTAGAATTATGATCAGGCTAAGCTAACCAAAATATTTTTCCACATCATAAAAATCACACATAAATTTAAATATATGTAGATAAAAATGTAGTAAAATATTTAGGAATCATGCTAGACCAAAGATTATCGTGGCATCCTCAAATTGAATTGATATCTGGGAGGATCAGAAAACTTATTTGGATTTTTCGAAAATTAAGAGACGTTGCATCCAATACACTTCTAAATAGAATCTATTTTGCGCTAGCTCAATCAATTATTTGCTATTGTATACCTGTATGGGGTGGTACCACTAAAATTAAAATGTTGCAAGTAGAACGAGCCCAAAGAGCATTATTAAAAGTAATGCATTTCAAAACCAGTAGATTTTCCACAACTGAACTATACTCACTGTGCGAGTTACTATCAGTTAGAAAACTATATATACTTTATGCTATACAAAAAAGACATAGGTTGATTACATATGATAATAACCAAAAAGTTAAAACAAGGAAGGATGCTATTTTACAAAACTCAACGGTAAAAACACTTTTTGCCAATAGACAGTTCTTAAATCAGTCTACTATAATATATAACAAACTTAATAAGAAGTTAAATATTTATCCACTAACCATCTACAACCTTAAAGAGGTTTTAGTGGGCTGGCTTAAGTCACTGTCTTATGACGATGTTGAATCAATTATTTTTAGCAAGATAATATAAGAAAACTCTATTAACTGATGTATCTGTCTGTTAGAAACTGCTAGTCCTAAGATTAATGTAACACATGTACTTACAATTACCCATGCTGACATAACATACTCGTACACGCATACACACTCATATACACGTACAGACTCATACACATACATAAATACACACACGCAATAGGCACGTATATTACTTAATTTACACAAATGCTAATGATGTTCTGGAAGAGCGGTGTATCCTGACACAAGCATTTCTGCTTAAAAGGATGCGCCGGACAATGTAATATTATATAATCAGTGTAAAATAAGTTGAGAAATAAACATTTAAACATTTGTAAAAATATATTATCTAAGTCTTGCAAACACTTACCTGTATTGAAATCACCTAATATTACTGCCATAAGTCATAACATCTACTATATGGTTAAAGAATTTATTGAATTTTATTAGAATTAATATAATAATTTACACATTTCAATATTAATTTACATTCCAAATTTTAGGTATGAACATATTTAAAAAAAACGTAGTATTTAAACTATTCATTTACAACGTTGCGGCCAACAAAGTCCGCATGCATCATGACACCTATACATAAAATGAATCATCATCGATGTTGCAATTAGTTATATGACGTAACCACTACTTATTTATTAATTTGCAAATATTATACAATAATCAGATGTAATTTAACATGTTGAACTTATTTTTACTTACATTTTCCTTTATCACGGGAACATGAATGGATGCTAGTACTGATGATGTTAAAGTCCGAGTTGATTCATGTATATTCTGCCTTTCACACAAAACATTTATTTTCTGCTTATTAACGGGCTAAAAATATTTAGGTCGGCATTATTGTCTAAAAACTGAAAGTGTAATTAGGACTACTAAAAATGTTTAATTAACTTATGATCAATTTGAATAATTCTTAAATCTTTTAATTAAGGCTCTTAGCAATAAAAATAAACAAAAAACCGAAGCCATCAGCAGAACTTAAAGGTACAATTATGCATGGAAATTATTGTTAAATTTGATAACTTGTATGTTGTTAAATTAAATTTATATTTAATAGTTATTTATTTTTGATATATTATATCAGTAGCTTAGGCAGAAGATGTGAAGCTATCAAGGTAGCGACCAAAAAAAACATCGACAACAACAAACACAAAATAACACTTACACAAACAGACAAACAGATGTCACTATTCTTAATGACGATTCCATTTTTTATTAACATTTAATACCTATTTAATTATATTATTACTGAAACTTATTAAAAATATACAAAAGGAATAAATACTGAAATTATTCATTATACAAATACTAGTCCCTATTATACTCTTTAGTGGCAATAAAAACAACTTTTAACAGTATTTGATAATATAAATAACAATTGTTAATTGTTAAAAAATTTAATACGAATTTTAATATGTTAATTATTGTCAAATGATCCATACCTAGGTACAATCAGTGTTGTGTGTTAGGGTTATACAGGTGACAGACATCATATCATATTTTATGTGGTAGAAGGAAATCGAGCTTTCTGATGACTGCAGATAGGTAAAAGACACAGGATATCATACTATGAAAACTTAAGAAATTACCATTACCTACTTACCAGAGAAATTGAAGGAATGACATTGTCACGCAATCTGATACATCCAGTGTTTTATTAAAATTACTTTCCTTGAAATGAAGTGAGCAGACCAACCAGTTCTTACGTCGGGGATTGATATTTTCAATGCCAATGGCATCTAGCCATTTTCTGTGTAAATCTTCATTTCTGGGGAACCTAAAATTTAATGAAATTAAATATCGACAAATCTAATACCCCAACACTAGTCGTATTTTGTAGGAATCAAAAAAATGATGTTTACAAAGAAATTGTAAAATACACGAACATCTTTTATAAGTCAATATAAAAATACAACAATTTAGAATGGATATTATTTAAAATCAGCACGCTTTATCATAGGAGTTTGCGACATACCTGTGAAGCGTTATTAAAGGTGCATTTTTGTCCTTTTTTGCTCCACATTGCAAAATACAACACGAAGGCATGTTGACTAATAGTCTATTAACTTCCACGGAGAATATGGCACTTAATAAACTGATATCTACTTGGTAAATCGTATTTATCCGAAACTAAATTAATATTTTGACAAATCATGTACCACTTATTTATATACATAATATGGCGTCGATGACACGTTTATAGAATTGCCAATTACTTAACTTTTAATTTATACGAAAGTGAGCAAGACACAATATCGTTGTCTCTTTTTGCATATGCAAATTACCATTTGTTAAAAAGAGATAAAGAAATGTCGCTTAGTTCAATGTCGATTCTACCGATATTTGTATAACTAAAGTAGCTATAGAATGTTATTGCGCTTCTATATATTATTCATATTTCTATGATAGATACCTATATTTATTTATATAATGGCTTTTGCCCTTTGCTTGTTACAAAGTACTCTGTGGTGTCAAGTTGACACTTGCAACAGTCAACACAACACAATAGGGATTTTAATAAAAATCGATTATTTTCTTATAATTGATTTTTAATAATCGATTTTCAAAATCATATAAATTGATTTTTTTAACTGCGTGACGATTTTTAAGCTATTGCATAGCTTCTATCGCGGGCCTTGAGCGTGAAGACCGAATCCAGAAATTCCGTAACGAAAAAACCTAACGGGGGGTGTTAGGTTTTTTCGTTACGGAATTTCTGGACCTCCTTTTCCTGGATTTCTGGACTCCGACCGGCACAGCGGTGATACTTTTTAGTTTTTCCATCTATCGATAAATACCAGAACTTTTAATGACTTTTTGAAATATCACGCTTGTCTCTTTAGTTCAGCAACCCGCCTTTAGGTGGCATTGGTTGTATTGGAAAACTACCGTAATCAGCTGTTTGTGAGAAAGTATATAGGTGTATAGGTATTTATCATCTACGTACAACAGTGAATATCTGTGCTCGTATAATTTGTGTACAAAATGTTTTAAATATGAATAAACAAAGAAAAAAAATACTGCATAAATAAAATAAATATATAATTATAATTGCATAAATTGATAAAAAATGCTATGCAATAGCTTTACTGCGGCAGTCTCCGAGTGCCACACGTCTTTTTTATATCATAAAATAGCAAACACGCAGATAGATCTCTTGATGGATAGAGTCAACCATCGCCTATAAACACCAAAGATGTTAATGGTGCGTTGCTATCTTGTAGTGAGGTCTAATGTCACATGCATAAGTTTACCGACCACCTTACCCTCTAAACCGGAACACGACAGTAATAAGCATTGACGCTATTGTGGTAGGAATAGGTAAGGCGGTGGTACCAGACCTGGACGAGACAATGCTGAACTCTATCACCTTGTAGCCACGATGGTAGTGACTCGTATTACCGATCGGTTGCCCTTTACGACCTGCCCGGCGGAATGGCAATTGACCTATTCTTCAAAGGAACACGGGGAAAAAATTCAAAGCTTACATAAGCAAGTCGATTAAAAGACAGCTCAATATGTATATTTAGTCAGGAAAACACGAAACACTATTTTTGAGCCCATAAAGTTATTATTTTATTTTCATTTAGTCAAATGTAAAATGGTACTGAACATTTGTGTTGTCAATTATATTTGTTTTATTTAATCATTTAAAATAAATAGAAAATCTAAAGAAAAATTGGTTTTTACGTTTAGTTTTTAAAATCATAAGTATTTTTGTTTTTATGCTTACTGTTCTTTTTATTCAACTGAACTCTCAACCTATCCGTCAATACTTATGTTAAAAAATATTTGTTGTACATTTTGCTTTTCACTGTTAATACGACGCTATCAGCTGCAAATGGGGCTAAAATGATAAATCTCCTTGACAGAATGGAAAATAATATTTCTCCAAATAAACCGTTCCGAAATCAATTTTATTATAGTAGACCGTACCAAATTATTCAATATTAAAAGTTGCATTATATCTCGATAAAATGGATGACTTCATCAAACGAGATACTACGAGGGTCAAACTGAAAAATTTTGAACTCGCCACTTGTAAACAATTAATGATTAAACAAACTTACCTGAAGTGAAGTTTTATCATAATTATACGGCTGGCTCTATACGAAGAGATTAGCATTAGGAACACTTATTGTAGAACATGGAACAAAGAACACGGGAATTGGCAAGTACAAACATTTGTATCAGGACCGTGATCGCCATACTCACACATAAAATAAGCATTATTGCATATAAACTACTAATGCAAACATTGTTTCATTGGTCGTTTTCATTTTAAACAACAATAATCCGAAACACACAAACAGAACATTTAAAAATATACCAAACTGCCTTACAATAAATTTTATTTTGCTACAAAAAAAAGAGTATTTATGTCCTTTTGTAGTCTATTCAAAATAGACTCATCTATGTGTACAATAGTGAAACTTAAGATCGTAATAGTTTCGCTATTCTACAATAGATGACAGCATTGATTTTTCCGTAGTTTTCAGTTGATCATATTTGAGTAGAGAACTTTCTAGAACGATATACGTAATGACTGTCATTACGTATATCTTTCTAGAAAAATTAGGTCAACCTAAAATGAACTTTATATGTAAGGTGTACGGCTGATTTTAGCTTGACTTTCTATTATATCATTAGACATTATATGAAATCAGGAATTTAATTAAAATAAAATGAAAATTGTACTTTCAGATGATATGAAATATCTTCATTCTTAATCATCTGTATTCTACTATCATTTCTGCATTCAAGGATGGCACAATACGGCATAATTCAGTGCATAATAGATTTTCGCACGACGACTATCTCCTAATGATATGGTAAGTATCACTAAGGCAATTTAGAGTAAAAGCGCATAATAGTGACGCACGCGGCACGCCCACTCTTCACTTCCCTTGTTCTTTGTTCCATGTTGTAGAACACCCACGGTGTCGCCAACTGCACTGTAATTTGAGATATATTTTTTAGAACTGGTATCATTTAATTTAAGTGGTATCATTATCGTGTTACTTATTTCGCCTGCGTGTCTTCATTTAGTTCAAACCTAGACCTTAAGTTGATTTTTTAAACAATAACCATGGGTACTATTGGTGGGTGGGTTGCTAATCTCTTCGTACAGCGCCAGTCGTATAATTATGATAGAACTTCACTTCAGGTACTTTCGTTTAATCATCAATTATACTCGGCTCTAGACATGGGCGTTTTCGTATTTAGTTGCAAACGGATGTGTAACCGATATTCAGTTTTCATATCGATATCGAAAACCGTTTTCAGATATCGATATCTGTAGTACGATTTATAGAAATCAAAATTAATTCGATACAATTTTTATTCCAACAACATAAATTCAACCTTAAATCTATTTAACGTAGGTCTGGTTTAAAGAATGAATTTCCCCCTGATATCGAGTAGCCGGTGAAAAGTTGCTAACTTATGTTGACCGTATGTATGACTCTTTGTTGTAACTAAATAAATTGAAACTAGACCTTATTGCAAACGATATTACGAACTGTTATGGACAACTATTGTTCCTGTAAAATGCTATATATACATTATATTCATTGTATAAAACTGTTTTCTGATAGAAATGTGACAGTCCAACTCCAGATTTTGTCCGATTAACACACGTATTTTATTAATGTAAATTTCAATATCAAAATAATGCAGTATAATTAAATTAGTTTTCAGCTCGTATAAAAGTGTTTTTAAAAAAGGATCCACAGCACGCCATCCTAACAGAACGCACAATTATTAACCAAAAAACCAATCAATAGCCGAAGTTAATATATATAATATTCGCTTCATTACTTTTACTTTTAAAATTGAATGGTAAGAGAGATACAAAGCAAATAAAAAATGTCGATGTCATATCGCTCGTGATGTGAAGTTTGCGTTTTGTTCGTTATTCGTACTTCATTCTCGTGTTATTGCCTTGCGTTTTGGATAAACCATAACTTGATGAAGTTTTTGTGAAAACGGTTATGTATATTTAAATATCGATATGGTGTGATAATAAACACATATCCGATATAAGTTACGTTTTGATATATCGATCCCATGCCTACTATTTATATTCTGTGGTCAATTTTTTCAATTGTCATATGTCATGTCAAGTAGGTCTAGGTAGGTACCTAATAGCTTCAAAATACAGATATCAAATTGCAGAGAAAGTTTTGATCAAACTTTATTTATTGTTTTCGTAACTTAGCATTAAATTCATCATCAGAACAAGATTTAAAGTGTAATTTTTAGTGTCAGTAACAGTGTCTTCCAAAGAGTTTAAACTATTTTTATTGTTATCGTTGAGATTTAAACTTTGTATGAGATTTTCTCGATGAATCTTAGTAAGAAAAAACTCCGAAACTTGCTCTCAGGCAATCATCAGCAGTAACTATATAAGTAAGTGCAGTTTATTTACTTAGGATAACTAAATAACAATATATTGAAATTTAATTTCACGAATAGTATTTATATATTGTTAATATAAAAATAGGTATATCATATTATATTTTACTTTCCTACTTCCTTCTTGCCCTCGAAGCTCTTTTAGTTAACAATGGCAATACCTTCTACGCTCAATTATTTTAATTTACATAAATATATACTTTAACATTAATTTATTTGATATTCACTTCTATACAAATAAAATGAAGTAAATGCCTGTGTAATGTCTGTGTACAGTTTAAGATGAGTGCAGAAGATATGTGAGGGAGTCAGTGTACGAGACAAAGCCAATGAAATTCTTTTAACACTGATTTATCATTAAAGTTATAACAAAAATGATTATTAAATAAAAGTGCAATCATAACAATGTGTGCGTGTATAACTTATTCTATTGTTTCTATGCAACCTAAATTAGTCGTATGTCATTGACTTGAAATATGTGAGGTAACCCGTACATCCTGCGGGCCCGAAAAGGAGACAAAGAACACAAGTTAAAAAAAATAAAAATGTGAAAATGCTTAAGAAAAAATGTAAAACAATGTATAAATGTCTGTTCACTACACTTATAGCCTGAATGTCCAGTCGCACGTAGCTTGGTCGAGTTCTCACGACTGCAGTAGTGTGGCCTTGTTTTATGACATCTGTTTTCATGTGACATCACTCACTTTCATGCTCTTATGATGTAAGTTGCTCAGGAACAGAAGAATTCATAGATAAGCAATCGAAGTGGACATGTAGAATTGGTGTATCTGATATTGTTGGTGTTCGATTTTTGGTATTAGAATGGCTCCAGTAGTTATAATGATAAAGTATAGAAAATGTGTCACTTTATAAATAGTCAAAGTCAAGGTTGTGACCTATTTCTAGTATGTTGTTCCTAGTCAGTGACTTAATTGTTATTGCAAATATGCGCACTGTGCATTTCCCACAGCATAAGAATAGTGACTGTTATCGCATTGTAACTTGATCTTCCGCTTGTGGTTCGTTACGAACTGCTTGTGACAATTGTAATTAATTATTGTAAATCGGTTTATCTGCTCTGTAGAATAATACTTTGTTGGTATGAGGATGGATCCAAATTTGTAGATGATAAGTTTTATGATGTTTTTTGAATACTGAGCAGGGGGTGCAGTGATACATATAGCCTAATTGCCATCATAAGAAGTTTTTTGTAGGCTTCCCCATCAAGCCCCTTGGTTGATATACACTTGCTTGCGAGACGGCGAGAGTGACGTCATCCCTTGTCAATGACTGTATGGCATTTGGTTAGTTTTGTGTGTGTTCACCTCCCACCAGATAATTTTAAAATTGGCCCCTTGATTGCTCTGATGTAAAAACTTGACTTCTGTGTGCGTAAATGTGCACAAGCGTAACGCGAGGCTTTGGAAGATCTGCCATTATCTGCGTTCGTTTTTCTTCCTTAAAGCGATGACAAGTCACAAATTTGCGCAGTTTTCTTTTTACGGTACTCAATTGACTAAGTATCCAATATTTTTCTCCGATATAAGATAAAATTAAACTTGGTCTACCATGTAGCATGGTACGGTGAGAATCTTGTATAATGAGTTCAGTAAGTCTACCGTAACTTGATAATATTATTGATGTTTGACGGATTGACTCAGTAAGAAATTATTTAATCTCCCGCCAACCTTGAGTAGTCCGTCTCAGGAGTCAATATATGGGTTGAGGCTCAAAAGTCTACTGGTGTTGCTCAACTGTCCACGTTTCTCTAATTGTTGAATTTCCTTTTCAAATTCCATAGATTGCGCTGTCTTTATTATTAAATTTAGTGCATTTTTCTTTCCGATGACGATAGGTAACTTTGCTGTGGCAATTGTTTATTACGTCACCATTGTGTGAAGCGCGATAGCCAACCGATGATTGTTGTCATGCGCCGTGTCCAGCTACATTCGTGTAATAATTGTAAAACAAAATCGATTTTATAAAATAAAGCAGCATTCACACTCGTTTTCTTGGCTTCTAATGTTGGTGATTGGTATGTCTTCTCTTTAACCATGTCCGAATCAAATGTAGACAATCATTGCGGACCCTGCCACCACAACAAATGTTCTGATAACTGTGATGATGATATTCCTCTTGTAGTGCAATCAGCTGCGTTCTCCTCAGACCGTACATGTTGCCAGGACAAAGACGGGATGATGCTGAGTATTGTACGAACTCTGTTGGCTACAAACTGTTTCCAACTGTTTATGTCTCCATGCAGCTAACCTAGTACCACCATCGAGTCAGACCAGGCATATACTGTTGCGGTTTTCGGTAGAGTTTCGATGACCTTTTTCATCAGTTTTGATAGTAAGAGTGCGCCACAGAGTTCAAGCTTCGGTAAAGATAATTTGTTCTTCAGACGTGCTAATTTTGTTTTAGCGGCCACAAGTGTCGATGTGTACTCCCTTTTAGAATTCCGTGTACTGACGCATACAGCGCAAGCGAATGCCTTTTCAGATGCGTTGCAGAATCCATGCACTTTGTAGTCATTTTTATTTCCCAGGTACCGATTTATATTTTATTTTTCTATTTCTTTCAAGTTGTGCTTTAATTTTATCCACTTGTTAATATTTTGAGACAAATGCGTGTCCCAATCAGCTGTTACTTCAGGTCACGTTCGTTGAAAAAGAAGCTTTGCTCGTATTGTAAGTGGAGACAGCCACCCCAGCGGATCAAAGATCTTCGAGGTGTTTGATAATAACTGTTGCATAGTTATAACATCGTCATTCGTGTCGTTTTAAAATATGTTTTTGAAAACAAGTGTGTCTGAAGTAGGAATCCGTCGCAAACCTAAGGTCTTCCGGTTTTCCGAACCTTTGAAGTCGAGTGGCGTGTCCAATTGATCAGCTAACAGATCTGTTATCAATCCGGTGGAATTATAGGACCATTTACGGATATTCATTCCGGCGCCCTTATGGATATCGAAGATTTATTGTCGTAGTTGTTTGACTTGTGAAATATGGTCACAGCCTTCTAGCAGGTCATCCATATAAAATGAAAACGTTAGTGCAGCAGCAGCTCGAGGGAACTTGTGCCCGTCGTCGATAGCTCACTGCTTTAACGTATGCATTGCGAGGTAGGGAGCCGCCTTTGTCCCGTAAGTTAAGTTGTAAGCTGATACTCCTTCAAGGACTCTTCTGGTGTACTTCTCCAAATAATGTGTTGTAGGTGTTGATCAGAGTCACGAACAATTATCATTCGGAACATTTTCTCGATGTCAGCGGTTATGACGTATTTGTATTGACGCCATTAGATCCCAGTAGATGTTTTTGCTGAAGCATTGAAAACGACTCGCATCTTTGAAGTAGTGGAGTCAACCTTGAAAACACCGTGATGTGGAAGGTAACACAATAACTAATTGGGTCGTGTTGCCTGCCTCGTGTGACCTTGTTGTTCATATTCTCGCAAAAATTGTTTGTAGCTTTTGGAGAATTCTTTATTTTTTGACATCTTACTTTCTCTGTTGTAAAACTGTGCAATCGCCTTTGATTTAGATTGACCCATATCATGTTCGAATCCGGGTTTCATCGGGATAGCAACTTCGTATTTTCCGTTTGGTAGGCGTCTTGTGGTGGACTCATATAGTTGCTCGCAGTACTGTTCAGCTCTTGATAGATCAGTGGCCGCGTCACGTCTCTTCATGCTCCCGATATTGTGATATCTCTGTCAAGTCATTAGTTACAACGTAGCAATTGAACGTTTTTACGTTGCCTGAGAGTATCCAGCCCAGTCTCGTATGCTGAGCGATAGGTGCCATGTTAGGCCCTTTGATGAGACCATTCATAATGATGTCTGAGTATATGCTCGCGTCGAGTAGCAGGTCTATTGGTTTAGATATATTATACTCCGGAATTGGCTAGTTGAAGATGTTGTAGATGAGGCCATGACTGTTTCTTGAAAGAGTTGTTGGGCAAGTTGTTGATGACACGTTTAATTACCAATCCTCTAGTTGTAAACTTATAATCTTGATATATGGATTGACATTCGAGCGTCACAACTCCCTTGCCATGTTGAGATCCAATTCCGATGCCAGATACAGATACGTGAAACTATTCTCGAGATAAGCCCAGCATCTGGGTGCCATTTTCGGATATGAGTGATGTTTAAGATCCTTGGTCTAAAAAAGCTCTCAAGGTGACATAAGTGCCGTCAGCAGCCTTAACCTGAATTGAGAGTGTCATTAGCAAAATCTCCTCATTGTCAGAAGCAGTGTGATTAGCGCTATGTTGTGTATTTTGATTTTCAGTTTGACTTTGAAGTTTCGCCGGTCTCGGCTAGTCGGGTCGGTTTCGTAATTGAATCGGTATATGCGTCATGCATAATCGTGTTATGATTCTTTTGACAAACCTTGCATTTTTTCACTGACGTGCATTGCTTGTTACTGTGTGTGTAAAGACAATTATGACACAAGTTTAGTTTTATAACGGTTGTTAACCTCTCGTTGGGTGTAAATTTGAGCACTTGTAAATGTAGTGATTTTCGTTGCAAAGAGGACAATTTGAGGAATATGTCGCACTGGTTTGAAATTCTCTGTTCAGAATTGTTCTATAGTGGTGACCACCAACATGTTGAAATTGAAGCTTGTAGGGCTTGTTGTTTACCATTTTATGCGTATGAGTCCAGTTCGATGACGGCGATATAACCTCCCTTTTGTTTAGGGGCTCTAGGGCCTGAAATTTGCTTTCTAAAAAGTTCATTAGTTCAGACAGCGATGGCAAATCACGTGGCGATTTTCTGGTTTCTTTATAGTTAGCATATGCTCAACATCCAGCTTTTTCGATATAATGTGAACCAACAATGGATCCCAATTACTTGTATCAATACCTAGGTTCCGTATGGCGTGTATACATTCCATTGATGTATCATGGAAACGTCTAATTTCATATGCCAACTGTATATGAGCTACGGGTTGATTTAAAAACATCTCAACATGTTTAGTAAACAACAGTTGCGGGTTGTTATATCTGTGCACTAGCAAGTCCCATGCGGTCTCGTAGTTGTCAGCAGAGATGTGTAGATGTTGAATAAGTCGTTCCGCATCTCCATACAATTTTCCTTTTAAGTGCTGCATTTTTTGTGTCTTGGTTAGCAGGTTGTTGTTGTGTATGCTCTCTACATAAAGATCATAGAATGTAGGCCATTGCGCATATTTGCCAGTAAAAACAGGTATGTCGATCTGCGGAGTTGACTGTTGATAGTCTACTGCCGATGCGAGCTTCAGATTTAAAACCTTTATCATATTTTTATATAGGTGTTCATAGCCATAAAACTCATCATCGTATTGCGTGTCCGAACCTTGTAGCAAGTGGTCGATTTGTAAATGCAAAGCGTCGATTGCACTCCAGCGTCACTGAATGCCACGTAACTCGTCTTCCAACTCCCATTTATCTTGTAGCACATCAACTCGTAGGCTATTCACTTGTCGATGAAAAGCTCTAAAATTTGTACACTGTAGAAATATTAGTTCTGCTGCTTGCCCTTCACCCAAAGGCGTAGCCGTCGTTGCTGTTGATGTTGATGGTATTGCGAGTCGTTGTTGCAGCAGCGATGGAGCCAATACTGTGGCTGGCTCGGGAGTCGAAGGTTTTGTCATTTCACCCGTAGGAGGAAATGATGATATCTTGCTACAAGCAGAATCAAAATATTTTCTTACTTTATGAAATTGACTTTTCACAAAATATACCTCCTTGTCATTGATGTAATCGGACAGCTTATGATCATTTGTTTGAAGCTCTGCCCATAACTTGTCCAGGGCATCAAGGCTTTCATTTAAGTGCTTATGGGTTTTTCGGATGGCGGTTTTTCCTGAAGTTGCGTTCTATTCTTTTAATCTGTTCAACAGTGTCATACTGAAGCTGAAGTAGACTTTACATTTGTAGGTATATGTATAGTTTGTATAGAACAATAATCACAATATGACACTCCGAGAGCAAAAAAATACACTTGTAGTATTCACTCACTATATGATATAATGATATTCAATTTTGATGAGAATTTTCTGGTTTGAATTTGATGGTTAGGGTAGAGCAGTAGTATGCTCCGGGCCACCCTATGCCTCGCGAAGCTAGCTGGACCTTTTGCGCCTTCTCAATTAAGCTGGTGGAACCCTCTTCTGGGAAGCCAGTTAACTGATTCGCAGTCACAGTAAATCCACAAGGACACAGAGTGACCCCTTCTGAAGGACCAAAAAAACTGTAATGTCTGTGTACAGTTTAAGATGAGTGCAGAAGATATGTGAGGGAGAGTCAGTGTACGAGACAAACCCAATGAAATTCTTTCTAACACTGATTTATTATTAAAGTTATAACAAAAATGATTATTAAATAAAAGTGCACCCGCAACAATGTGTGCCTGTATAACTTATTCTATTGTTTCTATGCAACCTAAATTAGTCGTATGTCATTGACTTGAAATATGTGCGGTAACCTATACAGCCTGAAAAAGTATCACAATGTTACATACTAGTCATATCACTTACCATTTGAAATACGAAAGAAATGGCTGGAAAAGATCTTAATTTCAGAAATCTTAAATCTTTACACTTTTAAAAATACTTCTCGACTGGTGTGCTTCATCTTGAAAAATAATTCAAGACAAAGCACACCTTGAAATTAAAAAGTGCGCCTTTTTGAGGTCTGGTCTGGTCTTTTTACACCACTGTACCAAAATTTAAATTTTCTAAAACCAAACTATATTTTATTATTCTGTAAATAAGTATGATTGATATATTTACTGTTTAGGAAAATAAACACAATTATTAAAAAACAGTACCTTCCTTAGATAATTCACTTGACTCTAACAAAAATTAGTAGTAGAAAACTTGTTTTTAAAAACCCACAATATTTTCTAAAAACCTATCTAACGATACCCCACATGTTGGGGTATGTGAGGAAAAAATTAACATCCCCACTTTACATGTAGGGGAGCTACCCCGAAAAAAAATATTTTTAAAAATTTTATGTTACCACTTTGCTATTGTGACTAATATGTATAGTCATGCCAAATTACAGCTTTCTAGACATAAGGGTCTCTGAGCAATCGTGCGGACGGACGAACGGACAGACGGATGGACATAGCGAAACTATAAGGGTTCCTAGTTTACTTCGGAACCCTAAAAAACAAGTGTCATCTATTTACGCTGTGAGTGAGTAATAAACATTTTATGTAAACAAAAGTTTTATCATTTTTAACGTTTAAGTGGTTAAAATCAAATAATCTTCATGACAAATAATACAAAAATGAATTATATTTGTGCTGACAATATATTGCGAGGTGAGTGGCTTAAAATGGAATGTAACAAATGTAAAACCAAGTAATATTAATCTCTGAAGGAGTTTCGTGAGTATAATAAAAAGTGTCCGTGATACAATTTACATTTCAGAAGAACTTAATAATGTATTACAATATCACCATGTGTTGCGTTTTAGGGTAAATTTGTATGGGGTCTCATCAATCTCCTTTAATAGGCTTCAAAAATTTTCAGCCAATCGATTATGTGGTTAAACAATACTTTAGATCTCAAAAATTTCGTTGAATGCTATTTATAAAATCAAAATTGATCATCATTTCCAAAATATATAGTTTTTTAAAAATTAATATTATGTCATTTTTAGCTAAATAGATATTTGGACTGATAAATCTATGCTTATAATTTTTAGTCCTTTGAGTTTAAAATTTGGCTGGAAGTTTCAGGGATGGCCTGCAGGGTCAACCATTTACACAGCTTTAGGTTTTCATTATTAAAAATGTAAAGCTGGACCCTATTAATAAGCCTCCACTGTCTGTCTGTCACCACATTGTATCTCATAAACCGTGATAGCTAGAAAGCTGAAATTTTCACAAATTATGTATTTTCAAAGCTGCTATAAAAGCAAATATTATAAATAAAAATAAAAGTAATAAGGGGGTCTTTATACAATTAGGGTGTGTATATTTTTTGCTCAATATTAATAATTGTAACAGGTAGACCCTTAAAATGTTCACAGAATATTTAGTTTTATATTACCTTTCAAAGTAAATGATTAAATAAAAATAAAGTAAATATTAAAGGGGGGCTCCCACACAACAAATTATAAAAATAAATACCTTATACATAAAATACATATTTAAGTATACATACAACAAACATGATTTTTTTTATGGATGATGGTACGGAACCCTTCGTGCGCGAGTCCGACTCGCACTTGGCCGGTTTATTTGGTATAAATTGTCGAGTGTGTGGTTGTGACGTTCAGAGTGGCGGGTGCGGGGAGGCGGTGATGGTGCGATGGCGTCGCGGCGCGTGACGCGCAAGTGGGAGGTGTTCGCGGGGCGCAACCGGTTCTGGTGCGACGGGCGGCTGATGACGGCGCCGCGCGGCGGCGTGCTGGCGCTGACGCTGGCGCTGATCTGCGGCACGTGCGCGCTGCACTTCGCGTTCGACGCGCCGTTCCTGGCGGCGCGCGTGTCGGGCGGCGTGCCGGCGGCGGGCGCGGCGCTGGCGGCGGGCACGCTGCTGGCGCTGCTGCGCACGGCGCTGTCGGACCCCGGCGTGCTGCCGCGCGCCGCGCCCGCGGAGGCCGCCGCCGCCGCCGCCGCCGCGCGCCCGCCGCCGCGCGCCACCGAGGTGCTGGTGCGCGGCCGCCCCGTCAAGCTCAAGTACTGCTTCACCTGCAAGATGTTCCGCCCGCCGCGCGCCAGCCACTGCTCGCTCTGCGACAACTGCGTCGACCGCTTCGACCACCACTGCCCCTGGGTGGGCAACTGCGTGGGCCGCCGCAACTACCGCCACTTCTACGCGTTCGTGGTGTTCCTGTCGTTCCTGGCGGTGTTCGTGCTGGCGTGCGCGGCGGCGCACCTGGCGCTGCTGGCGCGCGGCGCGGGGCTGGCGGCGGCGCTACGCCAGTCGCCCGCCTCCGCGCTCGTGGCCGCCGTCTGCTTCCTGTCCGTGTGGTCGGTGCTCGGCCTGGCCGGCTTCCACACGTACCTGGCCTCCACCGACCAGACCACCAACGAGGACATCAAGGGCTCGTTCTCGCGGCGGCGCGGCGTGTCCAACCCGTACTCGCGCGGCAACGCGTGCGCCAACTGCTGGTACGTGCTGTGCGGCCCGCTGGCGCCCAGCCTCATCGACCGGCGCGGCATCGTGGGCCGCGACGAGCTGCCGCCGCCCTTCTCGCGCGTCGTCATCGTGTCGCCGCCGCCGCAGCCGCCGGACCCGCCCGACCCCGCCGCAGCCTCCACCGCAGCCTCCGCCGCAGCCCCCGCCGCAGCCTCCGCCACAGCCTCCGCCACAGCCTCCGTCGCAGCCGCCGCCGCAGCCACCGCCAACGGTCAGTGGCCCCAATTGCAAAGACCCTTCTTAACGATGTGCCATGATGGTCGACTAAAGGCATGCACGTTAGTATAGAGGGCTTAAATGTCTGTAATCGGCCATTATTGGGTATGAACGAGCGCGATCGCCATGGTGTCAGTATATCAAAGGAATGATGGCCCATGATTGCGTGCGCATCCATACAATCACCAACTATCAGTACATAGTTGCCTCAAACGTAGTGATTATATAGTCTTTGGTTGTCTCTTGTACATTCTAGACGGTGTAAACATTAAGGAAATGATTATATTATTAAGAGTTAAGTAAAAATATTTCCGCAGCCGCGATTGCGGTTGTCCACCCCTTAATTTATTTTTTATTTTTTGGATGATTTTTTTTTATTTTTTTATA
This sequence comes from Apodemia mormo, assembly GCA_036924255.1. Classification (NCBI taxonomy): domain Eukaryota; kingdom Metazoa; phylum Arthropoda; class Insecta; order Lepidoptera; family Riodinidae; genus Apodemia; species Apodemia mormo. The sequence goes on from JAUPFN010000007.1 coordinate 45,999,871, forward strand.
TTTTAGCATTGAAAAATATATACAACCCTAAATTTTCACCCTTTTATCACCAACCCCTATTTATTAATTTAATAATTTATATGGCAAAACAGCGTTTGCCGGGTCAGCTAGTATACATATACCTGAATCGCATTCATGTTTTGATACTCTTATGTTGAATATTTGTTTGGAAACTTGGACTAGAGTGTGCTCGTGTGCTCGTATGCTCGTATCGTACTTATATGTTTGTGTGTGTTTATGTTGGTATGTGTGTGTGTACGTATTTGTTTGTGTGTATGTGTGTGTATGTATGTGTTTGTGTTTGTTTTGTGTTGGCATGTATGCGTGTAACTTGGACTAGTTAGTGTGCTCGTGTGTACGTCCAGACGTAAGGACGTACGAATGTACGTACGTACAGACGTACAGGCGTACAAACGTACAAACACACAAACATACCGCTCCGTTGATCGAGTGATTAGCGACCCTGACTACGCAATCGGCGGGGCTCGGGTTCGATCCCCGACGGGGACAAGCATTTGTGTGATGAGCACAGGTGTTTATTAAATATATTCCAGTATTTATATATGTATTTCTATGTATTACTATCGTTCACTAACACCCATAACACAAGCAAATAATTTGCTTACTTTGGGGTTAAATCAGTAAGTGTAATTTGTCCTGTGAATATTTATTTATTATTATTATTATGTACAAGCACCAGAGCACAAGCACAAGAGCGCACTAGTCTAAGTTTCCAAAAACAAATATTCAACATAGGCATCAAAACATGGATGAGATTCAATATAAATATATTCAATAGGTATATAAATAACGACAGAGTATTTACAAGTAGGGACATGGAATAGATTACTGCGCCTTCAGAGGTTACAACGTGTTTGTTTTGCCACTTGCAATGATTCAATCAGCTTAATACTAATTCAAAAATTTTGGCCTAGGCCAAACTAGTTTAGCCTGAAATCGGGATTGGCCGGCAACATGATGATGAGATTACGTGGTAATTGAAATATAACAAATGTAATTTAAGACTTTATTGAAATTGGAATTTGAAATTTCGCGCCATTACTACACATGCTGCAATTGCTCGCAGTGCCTTTCTAAATGCAACCCAAATAATCGTTGTTCTGAATGAAGTTCAGATACTCGACAACAGATGGCACCACTACACTTAATTTCCAAGTTGAAGGGTTAGAAAATCCCTTATATCTTTAAAAACACGCCCCTTAGGTTACAACGGGAACTTTTTTGTTCTAGGAAGGATAAAGGGCTATCACATTATATAAGTCCCATTATCGTGCCGGGACTCCTTTTTAAGTTTTATCGGCACGCACATTTTATCAACATAGTTTTATTATATATAATGATTATATAGTGTAATTATGTTTTGATAATGTCATTAATATTATATCGTTTGGGGTGGAACAGTATTTTTGTCGTTCACTGTATATGCGCAGGCCGGAGGCTAGCCCGGCAGTAGTATAACGTGCGTGTCGTGTGTGTCGCAGGCGCGTGCGAGGGCGGCCGCTTCGCGTACCTGAACCACAGCCTCGACCTGGACCCCGTGCCCCTGCAAGGTAACACTCTCTCCGCACATCATTATTTAAACATTTTTTTTCATTTACAATTAAGACGGAAGTACGAGAAAATTTTGTTAGTTAACCATTGTTTAACTTGTTAAAAAAATAATTTTAAGTAAAATTTCCAACGGAAAATAAATTATTTATAGTGTTCAGAATACATCATATTTTTTTCAAATTTCAAAAAGAATATTCCAAACAGTCAATAAAAATCAGTTAAGTATATTACACCCTGAAGATGCTTTAAAAAGTGAAACCGGTCGAGTAATATAATAAAAATTGTGTAAAAGTGAAATTTATGTACAAGTGGAGTAGTAAAAGTGTCTAGTAATATTCAAAACTTTAAAAAAATGTTTTATGTATCGCACTCGTTTTTGTGGCCGTCCGAGTAACCTGAACCTATCCTAAGAGTTTTTTCTTGGTAATTTCCTCTTCTTTCTGAATCTTTTTTTAAATTTCTTAAAAATTAAAATAGTTTATGAAATATTGACAAAAAATTATAACTTTTGCCAATATTTGTTTGAATTGCCATTTTATAACACGCTTTTAACACATTTTTCTAGGCGTCATTCCGGATCTAATGAGTTATCGCACATAATTTTAAGAGCAGTATCTCTATTTTAGACGATTTTCAACTTGTCGAACAGGCTATTGGTTATTCTCCTTAATGACACTATACCTTATTACTCATTTTAATGTAGACAATTCATAGCGAAAAGCATGGATTTACAAGGATATTGATATAGTGTACTCAGCGGGCTTGTCTTTTCAGGTTCCTATTGATATTTATTTAATTTATTTTACAATTGGTGTTGTCGCACAGAGGTGTGTATCGGCGGGTCGCGTGGGGCGGGGGCGGGGGCGGGGGCGGGGGCGGGGTCTGGCGCGCTGAGCGCGTCGCGGCTGCGGCTGCTGCACGACACCACCATGATCGACGCGGCGCTGGACCTGGACGAACCCGAGCCGCCGCCGCACGTGCCCGCGCACCTGCCCGCACACGTGCCCGCGCACCTGCCCGCGCACGTGCCCGCGCACCTGCCCGCACATATGCCCGCACACACTCCACACGCCATCGTCGCGGCGCTCTGACCGCGGCTGCGTTTCTGTACATACTAACGTTACAAATGCCTCAATAAATTACTATTACTACATTTGCGGTTTCATTTCTATCCAATATCCCAACCAACTCGGAAAAAAGTATTTCTAGCGCCCGCAACTGACTTAATTTTTGATTGTGCTGCGATAATACAAGTGTGTGTCTGTAAAGGCAGTATGCTCCATGAAATAAGTTAATTTTTGCTGTTTTTTTTTTGTTTAAAGTAAAATATGTTTGTGTGTTTTCTTTGCCAATTTAAAAACTAATTGGTCCTTTAAATAGATTTCCACAAGATACATATTAGAAAAAACAATAGGCCCGAGCAGTACGCTTGGAAAAACAGAAAAAATAATGGTTTCTAAGCAAATTTACAAGAATTGGGTTACTCTTTTTTTAAGATGACGATATTTATAGTAGGGGAGCCCAAGAGGGAATTTTTGGATTTGGACAAAACACTTGAATCGTCAGATTTTCTAAATTTTAGGAAGCAATTAACCCACCATACCTTAATCTGACACGGTTTAGTGTTTCCATGTCACATTTTTTTATCCGTAAATTACTTCTCCACCATTGAAATGAAAAACACCATATAACCTTTTATTTTTCCTATAATTTAATGTACAAAATCCAATAGGTCCCTACGACGCTCGAGTAACTACCTAATCTGACGGGGGCAGGTCTGGCGGAGGCTAACGTCATGTGTGTGTGTGTGTGTGTGTGAGTGTGTGTGTGCGAGTGTGCGTGTGTGTGTGTGTGACTTACTGTAGAGCGGTTGCGCGGGCTGGGGCCGCAGGTCTGGCGGGGGTTGACGTTGTGTGTGTGTGTGTGTGTGTGTGTGTGTGTGTGTGTGTGTGTGTGTGTGTAAGAGTGTGTGTGTGTGTGTGTGTGTGTATGTGTTTTTTTTTATTTTATTGAGGTTGGAGAATGCCTTTACGCACTACGTAGTGTCGGACTCCTCCCGTAGTCGTAATTTACTACAGGCCCTACCGACTAAACTCCCATCATCTACGTCCGTGACCTACTAATCCCCCACGGTACTGCCGTCAAGCATTGCTTCGTGAGGGTGGTCCAGCTGTTATGCTCTTCCTCATGGGTGATTTGGTGGGACATTTGAAGTTGCTCGCTCCAATCTTCGTCGCTCCTGTTCTCTCTGCCTTAGCTTCTTCAGCACTTGCGTTGCAAAACTACTCGCCGCTTCCCATTTCTCTTCAGATAGCAACATTTGTTCCACCAGAGTTTCGGGTTTAATTTGGTCTCCGAGATTGTTTTGCAACTTCTCACGTTCATTAAGGAAGCTTGGGCAGTGGAAAAAGACGTGTTCTGCGTCTTCTGGGGCATCACAACCCTCCGAACAGTTTGGCGAATCTTCGTGCCCGAAACGATGCAAGTAGGAGCGGAAGCACCCGTGGCCTGACAACATCTGCGTTAGGTAATAGTTGAGTTCTCCGTGTTTTCGGTTGACCCAACCATCAACCCGTGCAATTAAACGATGAGTCCATCTACCTTTTGTGGTCGCATCCCATTCCTTCTGCCACTCCGCTAAGCTGTTTTCTCTGGTGTGGTATTCCTTTCTCCCCTCACCATAGAATTGGTTTTTCTTTTCTTTGACCAGTATATGGATTGGGAGAAGTCCAGCAATTACACATATAGCTTGCATCGAAACTGTACGGAAAGCACATGCGACCCTTAGTGCGCTTAATCTGTAAATGGACGCTATTTTGCGTCGGGAGTCGCTGCGATGCAGTGCTTTTTCCCAGATAGGTGCTGCATACAGAAGAATTGATGAGACTACCGAGGCAAGCAATCTTCTTCGCTTCTGACGTGGACCACCAACGTTTGGCATGAGTCTAGCTAGTGACTGAGTTGTTCTGGATGCTCTATTTGTTATGTAGTCTACATGGGCTTTAAAGTTCATCTTGGCATCTAGTATCATACCAAGGTATTTGATAGTTGGTTGCGTAACCAGCTTGAATGATCCAATCGTCAAGGTCATAACTTCGACTGTTTTGCGACTAGTGATAAGCATTGCCTCCGTTTTCTGTTCCGCCAACGTAAGTCCAGCCGTCGTCATCCAATTTTGGATTATTACAAACGTATCTTGGAAAATCCGATGCACTTCCTCCAGGTGCTTAGCAACGATCGTTACCATAGCGTCATCTGCAAACGCTGTAAGTTCAGCTCCTTCAGGCAAAGCCAGCTTAAGCATTTTATCATACATCATGTTCCACATGAGCGGGCCAAGTACGGAGCCTTGCGGCACTCCCCCTGTAATTTCATACTCATGTGGACCATTGTCGGTATTATATTTAAGGTGTCGGTTACTAAAGTAGCTAACCACCATTTTTTTTAGATAAGATGGTACTCCCAGGGTTTCCATGGCCGTGCAGATATTACTCCATCTGGCCGAATTGAAGGCATTTTTTATATCTAGGGCCACAACCAAGCAATATCTTTTAGACCCCCTAGTCCATCTTTTCCCAGCCGTAGCACTCTTAGCAATAGCCACTACCCTATCGATAGCGTGCAAGGTAGATTTTGCTTTCCGAAAGCCATACTGGTTATTCTGCAGTCTACTTCCAATTGCGGTTTCGATCCGGTCGTGAATAATCCTTTCCAAAACTTTTCCAGCACTATCCAGCATACATAACGGGCGGTACGGGAAAGGATCGTTCGGTGGTTTCCCTTCCTTGGGAATGAGGACCAGTCTTTGGATCTTCCAGCGACTTGGGAAGCATCCCTCAGTTAGGCATTTATTATAAAGAGAAAGAAACATATGTGGGAATGTTCTTATGGCTAGCTTTAAAGCTGTATTGGGTATACCATCAACACCTGGTGCTTTTTTATTTTTCACTCTGTTGCAAGCGCTGAAAAGTTCCTCGGATGTAATGGGGGGAACATCTTCCACATTTCTATCCTCCACCTTATATTCTAGCCTTACTTGTGACGGGAACAAGGTGTTTACAATCCTTTGTAGTAACTTCGGGCAAGTGGGCTGTTGATGCGGCCTAAAACGAGACATTACAGCTCTGTAAGGCCTACCCCAGAGGTCATTGTCTACCTCATCAATTAGATCTTTCCATTTTTGCCGTTTACTTTGTTTGATAGCCTTACATAGCTTCGCGCGAGCTTCTTTATATGCAGCTTGGAGTTCAGGGAAGGCAGGTTTCTTGCGCGCTCTTTGTGCCACTCGCCTTGCCTGGATGCATTCCCTTCGTATTTCAGCAATCTCTTGGGTCCACCAGAAAGCCGGTTTACGGTGCTTCTTTCCGCTTTTCTTTCTGGGCATGGCTGCATCGCAAGCTTTGGTGATTTTGTTCATGACTAGGCCCGCTAGCTCCTCTGCGTTTATGCTTTCTTCAACATTCTCTCCTGCTAGTGTTTCTATAAAGGAGTCTGCATCAAAAGAATTGATCTTCCATCCCTTTGTCACATTCTGTTTCCTTTGGCAGCTTTCTTTTTTTGCCATAACTTCCCATGTTATTATGCAGTGGTCACTTTGCGTATAAATGTCTGTCACTTCCCACTGCCGAACACGGTTAATAAGGCTGCTGCTGGCAAAAGTGAGGTCTATAATGGAGTTTGCTTCTCCTTTTACGAAGGTCGGTTTGTCTCCTTGGTTCAGAAGGACGAGGTCTATTGTGGAGAATGTTTCAAGAAGGATTTGTCCACGACGATCTGTCGTTTTGCTGCCCCATTCCTGACCCCAGGCATTGAAGTCTCCTGCAATTACCGCGGGCCCTCGGGTTCTAACATCATCCCTAAGCCGGCCTAGCATATTTCGAAACATATCCTGTGTCCAGCTTGGCGGTGCGTAGCAGCTGTACACGTAGATTCCTTTTACTTTGACCCATACGAATCCATCTTGGCTAAAGCTCTGTGTTTCTTCCAAGTGGTGATTACCGCAAGACCAGATTGCAGCTTTTCCGTGAAGATCCGTTTGCCATGATGGGTGGTTTAGGTTTCTATAAGGTTCTGCAATTATAGCTATATCTGCTTTTTGTTCGCATATCGTCTCCGTCAGTATATCCTGCGCGGCCTCACAGTGATTAAGATTTATTTGTAGGACCTTAATCATACTTGCTTTTTTTTGGTTACCTCTTGGTAGGCTTTCTGATATGTAGCACACGTTTTGCTACCCATTATGTGGTTTTTGTTCGCAGTACAAAGCATGCATTGTGGTTCTTCAGCACAGTTTGCCGCCTTATGCCCTCCATTTCCGCATTTGATGCAGCAGTTTGATCTATCCTCGTTTTTACAAGTTCGGGCTAAATGACCATATTGCCAACACTTGTAACACTGCAGAGGTTTAATGATCTCTCTGATTCGGCACACGACCCATCCCACATGTGTGAGTATGTGTGTGTGAGTGTGTGTGTGTGTGTGAGTATGGTGTGTGTGTGTTAGAGAGACTTACTGTAGAGCGGTTGCGCGGGTGGGGGCCGCAGGTCTGGCGCGGGGCTGACGTCAAGCGCTCGCCACGCCGCCACCAGCGACGGCTCACCACTCGCCCTGCCGAGCATAATGCAAAATATGAGGACAACCTCATATGCCCATATGAACGTGTCAAACACAACAAACTCACAATTAATTTAATACGCATGAATATAATTTACCGTAACAACATAAATTACGTTGATATTTGAGATAAAACTTAATCTTGGGCTCCCCTATTATTATACATACCGAATGTATTGAATTTTTAATGCATAATATAAGGCACACCAATGTACAAATTAGTGAGAAAAAGCTTACTTTACCGTATTTTTATAACGATTCCGGATAAAAATCATGATGTAGTCCGCATATTGATTAGTTGCCTAGACTGGAACCTACAAGCGATCATAACAACTTACCGCTAAATTTAGGTATTTTAAGCTCAAAGGAGCTAAAAGGGATATACTTTTAAAGCATAGATTTTTTATACTCGAAGAGTTCATAGCCCTAAAATTTATTAAAAATAAGAGTATATTAGTTTTTAAACAGTTGTCGTAGTGTCGATGTTGACCGCATGAGGTTTTATTCGCGGGTAAGGCAATTTTTTCTGGTATTATTTCTGGTCAGGCAATTCTGATAAAAACAACATTGCCCGGGATTGGATAAGTGCCCGGTTGGCGATAGGGTTTCCACCTTTCACATTATGGGGCTTAATATCTTCAGCAAATCATGGGTGCACTTGTACTTCTACCTACATATTCAGGGATGTAATGATACATTTTTTTTGAACTGTTGCGTATTTTTCAAAATGATGATCGATTTTGATTCTTTGAATGGCACTCAACTCACTATTTGCCATTTTTTTAAAAATTTTGTTTTGCCATTTTTTTTTATTTTTTTTTAAATTTCTCAAAATTCCTAGGCCGAATTCGTTTAAATTCTCAGAAAGTCAAAGTTTAGCTGAATACAATCAAATGACTAACACACACACGAACGCACGCACGCACACGCACACGCTCACACGCAAACGCACGCACACACATACGCACACATACATACAAGCGCGCACACAAACACCCACACGCACGCACTCACGCTCGCACACACGCACGCACACACGCACACACACACACACACGCACATACGCAAGCATACACACACACGCGCATACACACACACACACACGCGCACACATAAACACACGCGCACACACACACACACACACACACACACACACACACACACACACATGCGCGCGCATACACACACACGCGCACACACACACATACGCGCACATACACACACACACGCGCTCGCACACACATACACACACGTGCGCACACATACACACACACACACGCGCGCGCATACACACACACACACACGCGCGCACACACACGCACATGCGCGCGTCACACACGCGCGCACTCATACACGCGCACACACACACATGCGCGCACACACACACACACACACACACACACAAGCGCGCACACACACACACACGCGTGCACACACACGCGCACACACAAACACACACGCGCGCACACATACACACACACACGCACACACACGCGCGCACACTCACACACACACACACACACGCACGTGCACACACACGCGCACACACACACATGCATGCATACACACGCACACACACACACACACACGCGCGCGCGAATACACACACGCGCGTACACACACACACACACACACACACACACATGCACATACACACGCGCACGCACACACACTCACACGCGCGCGCGCACACACACACACACACACACACACACACACATGCGCACGCTTATTCACACTCACACACATACACACACACACGCACGCACACACACACACACACACGCGCGCACGCACACACACACACACACGCGGGCGCGCACGCACACACACACACACACACGCGCGCGCGCACGCACACACACACGTGCACGCACACACACACGCGCACGCACACACACACACATACACACACACACATTAAAATATATTCCTAGAACGAGGATTTTGGAAAGTCGGGGCAAAATCAGTAACTTCCTTAAATTACTAACGTAGGAAACAGAATCTTGGAACTTAAAAATGACATATAGATAATTAATATTACCTACCACTCATTTTTAGAATGCAAAAATATTTTTTAATATATAGGTATTTTATTATATATATTTAATTAATAAATATATATAAATTTTATTATACTTATAATATTATAATAAAATTTAATCAAATATTTCATTGCTACCCAAGGAACTTATATACGATAACTGGAATTACTACGGAGCAATATTTGAAAAATAAAAATGTACTTTATTTCGTTCGTAATAAAGTTGACATTTGTTTCTTACATAACAGAGGGGAAAAACGTTCTGAGCAAGACAACGACATGAGTGGATGCTGTCCCTTTCTTGCAATTGCCAGTGTAAATAAAACTTTCGGATGGTAGATTTTTATATATTCGTTAATCGTTAAATCCCTTTTATTCATACACGTCGATAGATACATTAGCTTAAAATGTATTGTAATTAACATAGTAAGTTCTAAAATGTGCTAATTTTAATTATTACGTAATTACTTATGTAATACAAAAACTGTTTCTGCAATTAGTAGAATTACTTAGTAGTAATTTGTAAACTACGCATGGCCATACTTATATATGGCGATTGGCGCTTTATTTAGTAGAAAGAGACACACTCCACTCATGTCGTGGTACTCTTCGGAACGATTTTGATGCGCGTGTAAGCATTCCGGGTAGAATGTAACTTCCTTGTTGCTACCTATTATATTATAGCATCCTTGTTGACAACTTTTTCATGCCGTCAAATTTTTGTTTTTGTTTATTCACGCACCAATGATTTAATTATTATAATGCGATGTTTACCCAATCAGAGACGAGCATTGATCATAACGCCAATCATTATTATGTGATTGTAATTGAAAACAAATTAGCTGTTTAAAAAAAACGTGGGGAACGAAAATCGTGGGGACGTTTATGAAAGACATTTTGTTTGGAGTTATGTCACTATACCTATCTCCTTCCCTCGCCGCAATATCCATAACTATAACCTAAGAGTTATGCGACCTAATGTACCTTTATGCGTTCCTGAACATCTGGTGCCTGAAATGAAAATGTTCAGGATGTACAAAGAAAAAACGGTTATAAATCAAGGCAGGGCATAAAACGCTATGTTAAAAAGGTTAGACATCCTGTGGCAAAAAGGCTGCCGGCATTCACGACATATATTAAAGGGGTTACCAATAAGATAGGAACGCTACTAAGAAAAATATTCCATACCTACCATCAATATGAGATGAGCTATCTAATCGGATTCGGAAGATTACGGGCATAATGAAGCATCTACGTGATGTAACAAATATTGAAACCCTCAAATTGGTATACTACGCATTATGTCAATCATTACTTATCTACTGCATTACATGCTGGGGTGGTGCAGCTAAGACTTTTCTTATCCGAGCTGAGAGAGCATAGCGTTCAGTATTAAAAGTAATGATGAAAAAACCTTTTAGATATCCAACATCACAGGTCTACAAGAAGAGTGGAGTTCTCAGTGTAAGGAAACTATTTATTTGGCGAACAAAACTGTCTGTCCATAAGTCGGTATTAGATTCTTCCGAACAAAGCAACTTGCTAAAGCAGAGAGTATACCGTTTGCCCATTCCACAGGTTAAAACTTATTTTGCCCACCGTTTCGGAAAATTCATTAGAACCCGTATTTATTATTATTAACTCGTTACTTGGGGCTAAACGAATAGTTTGTAAATATTTAGCTACCCTAGACTACACTTACACTGAAAATTTAATGTAATAATTTAACTTAAATTTTTTACTCTTATATTCTAAGTTAAATTTTCTTCATAGTTTATGTATATTGTGACTTAAAATGCTAATCTGTCAACACCAGTAATTTGTAATCGAAGTTGGGTCCTTACGATACAGGCTAGCCTAGTGTAAGGGCCTTCGTTTAAGTAAAGCTAATTAAAAAACTCAGCGATAAGCATAATATGTATTTAGGTTTTTAAAGTAAGAACTGTAATATATTAACTTGTATTTTTGTCGCTGTAAATAAACTATTTTTTCATTTTTCATTTTCGTATGCTAAGTTTAACGGATACGTGCGGATGGCACCGCGAGGCGCCATGGATATTTTTTGTGTATGGCGTGTGGCACCCGAGAGGAGCCAAAATTTATACACTTAAAACTCGGCCAAAATTACATTTTTAAGATATTACCTGTAAAAATAGTGTTTTTATTTGTCACGTAGATCATGTCTATAGTGTTCGTTTCAGGATTTTGCGTGAATAAGTATATTTCAGCGGTTGCAAACCTTTCAAGACACATAATTACGTCGTCGTCGCATTGTGTTTCAATTTCTGTCTCAGGAATTTATTTTCTTTTTCTAGATAATGCCAAAACGCAGTATAATAAGTTATATTAATAATTACTACTTTAAATAAGAATTACACTCCATAGAGACGAGTGTATAATTTAATGGCAGGAACAAACGGACATACATACAGACAAACAGACAAAAATTCCAAAAACTATTTTTTTGGCTTCAATATCGATTGTAGATTTCATTCACGCCCCTTGTATTCTTTTAAAAGAATATTTAATGTACAGTTTTTACTTTCCTACGATTTTATTACATGTATAGATTCGATAGCAAACAAGCAGATGGCAATGCCACCATGCCATGCTCCTGATAGAAAGAGAAACCATCACCTATAGATTGCTATTCTTGTGGTGGGATGGCAATGCCACATGCATAAGTCTACTGGCTACCTAACCCTCCAAACTGGAACATAACAACGACAAGCATTTATGCTGTTGTGGCAGGAATAGCTAAGGCAGTGGTAACAAATACCCAAACAAGACTGCAGTACTAATCACAATGGTAGTGACACATATAGCCAATTAGTCGCCTTTTACGACCTGCCTTGCAGAACAGTAGTTTGTCTATTCTTCAAAGGAGCCCAGGTCAACACGGGGAAAAGTTTATAACACATAAAAATATTAAAAAACATTTAATTTTATACTAAATAAAATATTTATTAAAAATAACAAACTGAAAATATAATGACAAAACAGTATAATTTTATGTAAACAAATACTCTAAAACATCATAATATTCTTTCTAGACTCCCTGACGCAACTGTCACAAGCATGTAACAAAGTCCTACCTATGAGCAATTCCAACTTGTATTTCATTGTTGGATCCAATACAAAATTAAAGGAAATTACTTAAGTTTCCCGTTGCATCTCAAAGTCTCTGAGTTCAGAGACAGATGAACTGGCTGCATTACAAATTTTATGAAGAGTATGTGCATAAGCCATTCAACCAGCTACATGTGGTTGGTAATACAGCATTCAAGGGCTGAGTAGATGACCTATGTCTAGCTTTTAGAACACTAATGAATCTTTCAATAACATTTTGGGCCTGGATATGTTTGGCCATATAATATGCTTCCGGAGAATCTAGTTCTGCATTTCAAATTAGTGTTATCTCTGTTTTTCTGATTAGATTCTCAGAATCTCCTAGATTAAATATATAGTAAGATTTTATTTTGTATTTATTATTATTTATTTTTACTTTATGAACATTATTTATATGACACTCACGGACCGGGTTCGTAATGTCGAAGTGAGAGAGAGGTTAGGTTTGAAAGAAAGTGTTGGTGTAAAGATGAGAAAGGGCATGCTCCGTTGGTTCAGACATGTAGAAAGAATGGTAGATGAAAGGTTAACAAAACAGATATACAATGCAAATCTGGAAGGATGTAGGTACCGGGGAAGACCAAGACTGACATACCACGATCAGAGAGTACTGTCCAAAGGTGGTGTCAAGAGTCTTCGCAACCGGCGTGTGTGTATGAAGAGAGTGATGAATGTGGAGGAAGCGAGACAAGCCTGCAAGGATCGTGATGTATGGCACTCGGTTCTCTCTGCCTACCCCATAAGGGATGTGGCGTGAAGATATGTATGTATTTTTAAATATTGAAAATTTAAGTTCCTGAAAATTTCTAAAAAATTAGTATTATATTCTACAACAACAACATCATATCTTCACGCCAGATCCCTTACGGGGTAGGCAGAGAGAACCGAGTGCCATACATCACGATCCTTGCAGGCTTGTCTCGCTTCTTCCACATTCATCACTCTCTTCATACACACACGCCGGTTGCGAAGACTCTTGACACCACCTTCGGACAGTACTCGATCAATCTGATCGTGGTATGTCAGTCTTGGTCTTCCCCGGTACCTACATCCTTCCACATTCGCGTTGTATATCTGTTTTGTTAACCTTTCATCTACCATTCTTTCTACATGTCCGAACCAACGGAGCATGCCCTTTCTCATCTTTACACCGACACTTTCTTTCAAACCTAGCCTCTCTCTCACTTCGGCATTACGAACCCGGTTCGCGAGTGTCACACCACATATTTTTCTCAGCGACCTCATCTCGACCGCGTTGATTCTACTTTCATGCCCTTTCTGACATACCCAACTCTCACTTCCATACAATAGCGTTGGGATAAGCACATGATTATGCAGGGCTAGACGGGCACCCTGACTTAAAATTGTGCTATTAAGTAATCTCCCTAACGCTCCATTCACTCTGTTCCCTGCACACACTCTTCTTTCAACATCAGCGGTGTACCTTCCATCCCTGCTAAAAGCACATCCAAGATATACAAACTCATCCACTTGTTCCAGCACTACATCATCGACCACAACTCTTACATCCGTTCTGGTTGTTTCTCTTTCAAATACCAAAACTTTAGTTTTCTTCGCATTCAAATGTAAGCCCATACTCTTACAATCCTCATTCATAACTGTGACCAGTGTTTGCAGCTCAGATGGAGTTGAGCCTAAAAGTACAGCGTCATCTGCATAAAGCAGGCAGTTCACCACTAGATCACTCATGCGCATTCCCACATTCAATGACCTCAATCTTTGGAGACACTTATCCAGATATAGAATAAACAGACGAGCTGATAACACACAACCCTGCTTGACGCCGATATTGACATCGAACCAGGGCGATATGTTGCCGTCCACCCGCACACATGCTTTGCAATCCCAGTACATGGATTGCAAAGCACGCAGCAGACGCCCATCTATCCCATAACTGGGTAAAATGTCCCAAAGTTTCTTTCGCACAACTCTATCAAACGCTTTCTCCAAATCCACAAAACCGCAGAAAACCTTCTGGCCGACAGCCAGATGCTTCTCTACGATGTTGCGGAGTGAGAAAACTTGATCCATACATCCTCTTCCAGATCTGAAACCCCCTTGTGCCTCCCACAACATTCCCTCGGACTTCCCTTGCATTCTCCTTTCAATGATCTTACCATACACCTTCGATGCTAAGCTGATCAAACTGATGGCCCTATAGCTATTGCAGTCTATACGTGAGCCCTTGCCTTTATACAAGGGCACGATGACCGCGCGCCGCCAGTCTTCGGGTACTCTACCGGTCCTCCAACATGTATTGCAGAGGACCCAAAAAGAGTCCCAGACGGCAGGACCACCGTATTTGATCATCTCAGCAGTCACCTTATCTATTCCCGCAGCCTTTCCGTTTTTCATACTTCTTATCGCCCATACGATCTTTTGCATAGTAATGTCCTGGCACGCTTCCACCGTCTCCGAGTCACTTACTGAGTCAGAGACGGAGGCAGCGTCCTGAACAGCATCATACATATCTCCAAAATATTCACTCCATCGTTTTAACACGCTTTCTGTGCTTGTAAGAATGTCACCATCCTTATTTATAGTCATATTATATTCTACCTACATAATATGTAATTCTCTTCATTATATTCAAAATTTATGTTCTAATGTAAATGATAAATTATGTAATAAATATATTGTGAGTATATTTTTAATCGTTAAAACAATTAGAACTTGGATCTATGTTTATCTTTTCTTAAAATAAATGTTCATTTGTTTGTTTAAACTATTACTGCCATTCCAGGAGCTCCATCCATTGTGTGTATGAAACCGAAATCCAAATTTGGCTTGTTTCATATGTGAATATGTAATCGCTTAATTGAAAAATGCTGTGGATTTGTTATTATTTAAAGTAAGTAAATAAATGCAAGTTAAAGACTAGCAACTCGATACCACTGTTACAAATCATAAAATAAGCAGTTATTATGTTAATATAGCTGATTATGTGCTTAGTTGTAATACGAAACAGAAATATGAAAATGTATGGATAACTTTAAAAAAATATAAAATGATGAATTAATATCATCATATTAGTCCTCTTGTAAGGTAGGCAGAGGGAAGCATATGTCAATAGACAATGTCATATGTCAATTAAGTCATCCATTGTACTGTAATTGTGCATAAATTTAAATAAATAGACTCTAGTTAACAAGTTTGTCGGTTAGTGAGTGTAGTGGTGGTCCTATTGCCACATTTTGCTTTATTTGTAGAAGTAAAATACGTGGAGTCACTAGGCATGATATTTTAAAAATAAATATATAATAAAATGAATAAATTTTAATAAACATCTTTAATTTGCAGTAATTTGACCTTTTTTATTTTCCTAAAACTTCAGTATATAATATATTTATTTTAATACTTTACCAATTGACATTTAAATAATGCAAGTAATGGTAGTTCTCCTACAATAATTTACTTTTTTATGTTTAGTAAGTCTTATTCTGGTTGTATGAGTCCCATCAATAGAACCTTAATGCAAAATAACACACATGCCAAACTTTATATGATATTTTCATCATTTAGATAAATATATAAAGATATTTTTAAATCCACACTAATATTATAAAATGCATGTTTACTGTCTTACACTTTCACAGCTAAATCTCAATTGATGTTAATAAAATTTGGCATGAAGATAATTGCAGATCCGGGATCATACACACGCTAACTTTTTTTTCAAAAATAAACCTTTAAGATGCTAAAATAGTTTTTTTTTTTTTTTTTTTTTTTATAGAAGAGGGGGCAAACGGACAGGAGGCTCACCTGATGGTAAGTGATTACCGCCGCCCATAGACAACCACACTACCAGAGGTCTTGTAATTGCGTTGCCGGCCTTTTAAGAATGAGTAAGCTCTTTTCTTGAAGGTCCCTAAGTCGTATCTATTTGGAAAAATTTCTGCCGATAGCTGGTTCCACAAAGGAGTGGTGCGGGGCAAAAAATGCCTCGAGAATCGCACGGTTGTGGATTTCCAGACATCGAGATGGTGAGGATGGAACTTCGAATTTTGTCGCGATGTCCGATGGTGAAATTCGGCAGCAGGAATTAATCCAAACAGTTCCTCGGAACATTCCCCATGGTAGAGCCGATAAAAGATGCAGAGTGATGCCACATCTCTACGTAACGCCAAAGAATCAAGCCGATTTGAAAGAGTCTCGTCCTCGACAATTCGAGCCGCCCTACGTTGAATTCGATCAAAAGGAAGGAGCTGGTACTGAGGAGCTCCCGCCCATAAATGAGAGCAGTACTCCATATGAGGCCGGATTTGCGCCTTATAAAGTAATAAGCGATGGGCCGGTGTGAAGTACTGCCTGGCCCTACTGAGAACTCCCAGCTTTTTAGAGGCTAATTTAGCCTTGCCTTCCAAGTGACCGCGGAACTGAACGTCACTCGTAATGTCGACTCCAAGTATTCCAATACTGGCTGTGGCTTTCAGGGAAGTATTTTCAAAACGAGGTGATACGACAAAGGGTGATTTTTTAGCGGTAAACGCGCAAACTTGTGTCTTAATGGGGTTGAATTGGACCAAATTTAATCGACCCCACTCCGAAGCAACAGAAAGTTGTGCTTCAATTTCTGACACTAGTTTGTTTCGGCACTCGTGACGTGTTCCAGAGAAATTCCGCTGCGGCCAGAGTACAAAGCATCGCCCGTACTGTCATCCGCATAACAATGAATGCTGCTCGATCGCAACATGTCATTAATGTGCAGAAGAAACAGCGTAGGCGATAGCACACAACCTTGAGGAACACCAGCATTGACGAGTTTAAGGTCAGAGCATGCGCCATCAACAACGACCCTTATACTCCGATCCGTGAGAAAACTGGTGATCCATTTGCACAATTTCTCAGGAAGCCCATAGGATGGAAGCTTGGAAAGAAGTGCCCTGTGCCATACCCGATCAAAGGCCTTCGCTATGTCCAAACTAACTGCCAATGCCTCTCCTTTATTCTCGACTGCCTCTGCCCATCTATGTGTTAAGTAAACCAGAAGATCACCAGCTGAGCGTCCGCGACGGAAACCGTAATGGCGGTCACTAATCAGCTGGTGCTCCTCAAGATACCTCAGAAGCTGGCAGTTAATAATGGACTCCATTATTTTGGAGAATAAGGAGGTTATCGCTATAGGCCGATAGTTGGACTTGACCGATCGATCGCCTTTTTTAGGGATTGGGTGCACTAAGGCGGTCTTCCAAGTTATGGGCACGACGCCTTTTGAGTAGGAGAGTCGGAACAAATGCGTTAAAACCGGTGCCAACTCTGGAGCACACATCTTTAGCACGATTGGAGAGATGCCATCAGGCCCACTCGACTTATGGACGTCCAAGGAAAAGAGTGCCTTACGCACTGTAGTTTGCAAGAACTTTACCTCCGGCATGGAAGTATCACACCGCGGGATAGTAGGTGGTGTATTTCCTTGGTCGTCCAAAGTCGAGTTGGCTGCAAAAAATGAGCCTAAGAGATCAGCTTTCTCTTTTGCAGAATGGGCTAGAGAGCCATCATCTTTGTGCAAAGGTGGAAAAGAGGGCATACAGAAATTACCTTGAACAGCTTTGGCTAGAGACCAGAACGCACGAGTTCCCGAAGGAAGGCGAACTAGCTTCCCGCCAATTCTGCCAATGTGCTCGGATTTTGCTTTGCCGATGGTTCTTTTAAAAGACCTAGAGGCATAATTGTACTCCTTTCTGAGTGTGCTGGTATTTACATCCTGAGATGCCAATGCCGCAGCCCAGGCATGGTAGGATTCATGCTTTCGGCGTGAAGCCGTTTTGCATTGGTGACCAAACCATGGCTTAGATTTGCCACCAACGGGTACAGCAGAAAACGGAATGTAAAGTTCCATTCCCTGCAGCACCACATCAGCGACGCAGTCAGCAACGACATCTGGATCTTCCAGTGAGGAGCACACACGCCTCCATGGGTAAGATGCAAAAAAAGACCGCATCCCGTCCCAATCTGCTGACCTGTAGTGCCAAACGCGACGGTAGCCTGAAGAACGAGGCCGTGATAAGCGCGAAATCGGCACTTTGCTCCGTACTAGGCAGTGGTCCGATGAACCAAGTGGAGCGTCTACAGAAACCTGATAACTGTCTGGGTGTGAGGTCAGCAGAAGGTCTAACAAGGAAGGAAGATGGTGGTCCACATCTGGAACACGCGTAGGCGAGGTAACCAGCTGTGTCATACCATACGCTAAAGCAAAATCGTGAACAGATCTCCCCGCATGATCGGTAGTACGTGAACCGAGCCATTCGGCATGGTGGGCGTTAAAATCACCGATGATCACGATCTCTGCGGAGGGGATCTGCTGCAGCACGGAATCTGTTGCAATTTGGATGTGTTCTATGAGTCGGTCTGATTCGGCATTTCCGCTGTGGGACCTGTACAGGCACGCATAGATGCGGGGATGGTCGTCGCAGTCTACACGTAGCCAGAGGATGGATAGGTCCTTGCCTTCAAGGCTGCTGAGACGTCGAGAACAGATATCCTCTCTGACGTAAGCACAAACTCCCGCCCGGGGTACAAATGAATGCTCAAATTTGTACCCAGGGTAGGAGAGATATGAAGTATCAGCCGGAGAAGATATCTGCGTCTCGGTTAAAAAGAACAAAGCCGGCTTGGCCGTCTCAAGGTGGTGGTGGACGGCATTTAAATTCGAGTGAAGACCCCTAATATTAGTAAAGTCCACGTGGAGTGTGGTAGGGGATGCCTGAAGATTTTTGTTCCGTTTGCCCCGAGCAGCGAAGTGTGTGAGCGCGATTTTGCCCCCCCCAGAGTACGCAGGGCAGCCTGGGCATCCATGATTAGGTTGATGACAAATTCCTGAACATGGATGTCCAGAGGGGGATTCTCCACTGCTAACGCTAGTGGTACCCCCCTGGGGTAAACTACTACCTTTGAATCGCACTTCCATAGTGTTAGGGGGAGGGGGGAAAGGGCCTCCGGGAACCTCACAGACCAAACGGAACGCAACAGCAAAGCTGTTACTTTACGTTGGTTTTAAGTGAGGTAGTGGTATTGCCCCGGTCGTGCCGGCCCATTCAGCTAAGCATAGCACTACCACTTTTATTGACTGACTGCACCGGTAGAATAATTTCACAGAAGAAGATTATTCCACCAGCGGGCGATGGGGTCGTCACGTCCCGACGCCGGCAAAATAATAGTGAATGAAAGATTTTAATAAAAACTAATATAGTTTTTTTATGAACAGTGTGTTATAAAATTCACAGGCAAAGCTTGCAGGTCAGCTAGTTATTTATTTCACTGATATTTAACAATTTTAGAGACTGAACCCTAACTTATTAGCCTGTCACCCTGCTGCAGGATGGGGAATTTTATATATTTATGTCTAATTGCATATTATTCAAAGCAGAAATAACCTGTGCTAGTATTATTGGCTGTACAACTTTTTGATCTCTGTGGGTCTCTGATATGAGCCATGTGCATTAACATAGATTGCTACAGCAATCTGCCAAAGTGTAAATAGAAAGTTATGGGCAAATTTTCAAAACTTTGGTATTGCGTAAACAATTTTGAAAAAGCCCATATTAACCCTTTTATATACTCAAACTTAACTTTAGACTTCTGGGTATTTATTTTCATAACGGGTACCAAATCCTTGCACAAACTATAAAATAAATCCTTGAATAACCTTAAAGATGTAGTTATGAATTGAAATGAAGTAGTTTTGTGGAAAATAAACACATTTTTATGTTCATAGCTAAGTATCCATATTTATTTACAAATTCTCTTTTGTACAATTAAAAAGGGTCGTCTGTCTCTTTAATTCGACGCCGTCGGTTTCTTTTTCTCTTGAAAAATTGATATTCGTCACATATCTACAAAAACAAAACGAATATATTTCACCCGCACAAGTAAGTATGCACTTTAAATTCCAAAATTTAATTTACGATCAAAGTCGATACTGCTAGCAGTTTATTTTGGTTTATTTAAAGATCTCTACAACAAAACAATTCAATAAAAGCAGCTCAAGAGTAACTTTTTAAGGATTGGTTTATCTGACACTAGCTGTGCCCGCGACTTCGTTCGCGTGGAAAAAATTTTAAAATAAAAACCCGCATAGTTCCCGTTCCCGTGGGATTTCCGGGATAAGAACTATCCTATGTCCTTTCTTGGGTCTCAAACTATGTTTGTACCAAATTTTATCCAAATCGGTTCAGTGGTTTAGCCGTGAAAGCGTAACAGACAGACAGACAGAGTTACTTTCGCATTTATAATATTAGTATGGATTAGAAACATTGTAAAAACGCTTTACTGCTGTCAAATAAAGTGTCATGGTACGGATAGTCTATATGAAAAAAAGGTGAACGGTTTTCATAGACGTCAAGTAGCAGGCCTGCTATTGGCCTGTTAATAAGGTGTCATGGTACGAAAAAGCAAGGCAGTTCAAATTTTGTCCTGCTTTAAGAACTCGTGGTTACCCACCTGTATTCTGTGTTTGTCAGGTGTTTGTGTTTGTTGTGTAGTTTTATGTTAATATAACTAAAACATCCGTTATGTCGACGGATGATCCCGACGCCGATCCACCCGACATTTTAACCGACAATCTACTTCAGGGGATTCACCCGCTCACCGCCTCTAAACGTAAAGATGATATTTATTCATCAGATTTACCTATACCTATAATTAACCCAAAAATTTCTGCCAGGGAACTTGATAAGGTAGCAGCTGCCATACAGACGATATATACCTATCCCGATCTTGACAAAAGTAAACGCTGTTCTAGTTTTGACAAAGCCCATTATACAGTCCACATATTATCAAGAACAGAACCTGATCTTGCTACTGGGACTTCCATCAGAGCGATAAAAATTGTTCAGTTTTTGTATAATGCCAAAGTCCAAAACATTGTGTAGGATGGTATTAAAAATGTAGGTAGAAACAGAGTTGCTATTGAATTTAAGAGAGCCGCAGATGCCAATAACTTCCTCGCAAATCCAGCAATTTCAGAAAATAAACTTGTAGCTTGATAAGTACCTAGAGAAATCCGAGTTTTAACAAGGTTCTATAAATAAAAAACTACGTTTGTGGCTTTAGCTGACAAGTATAATTCGTAACTGATTATTGACGATCGACAGTGATGTTGGTCCTGCAGCTACCCTCTATACACATATATTACACATTCCTTTCTACAATGTTACTAGGATGGGCATAGCCATACCAATAGACATCAATATGGAGGAACTGGCGACAGTTTCTGAAGTGCCTTCCAATTGTACGCAGACTATCAAACCCCGTAGATTGTACCGAAATGTAATAAAGAAAGATGCAGTAGAATGGATACCCACACAATCAGTAGTTTGAACCTTTTCCGGACAAGGCCTTCCCTGCCGTATTTTTATGTAATATTCTTCTATTCCAGTAGAGAATTACATCCTCCCGACCATTCAATGTTTTCAGTGCTGCCGCTTTGGTCACGTTAGGGACCAATGCAGAGCAAAGCCCCGTTGTTACCGTTGCAATGGAGATCATACAAGAGCTTCCTGTGAGCGTCCACCAACTTGTTTATACTGCACAAGCAATCATCAAGCTACTGACAAGAGTTGCCCCGAGTACAAACGCCAGCAAGCTATAAAATTGGTGATGTCTCAGAAGAGTATATCATACTCAGATGCTTCTGCTCATTTTCCTGCTGCCCGCCGCCCCTACGCTGACCTTGTAATGACTGACCCTTCTCCTACTCCTAAAATTCATACTGTTGTCTCTAATAACCCAAGTAACTTTAATGAAAATAGCTCCCGCTCCTACATGAAAAGTGTAACCATCTCCCGCAATGTACGTACTAAGTCCCTCGACAGAGGATATTATCAAGTAGCTCATTCACAAATCATTAGCGAACCAATACCTAGCTTTGGTAATGGTCGCGCATACCCGACTCAAATTACTCCAACTAATGATAACCTATTGTCTCCCCTACTGGGCACAGTAACAAACATTGTCTGATCTACCTACGCACGCTAACGATCGTCTCCGTAATTTTTATTGTTCTATATAGTAAAATGTCGGAAGTTAACATTGAAAGAATATTCAATGAATTATCAAAGAAAGTGGACGCGTTGTCAACGAAGATTACGGCTCAATCTACTATGATTGAGTCGCAAAATCAGAAGATAAAAGATCAACAACGAACAATCGATAATAATATTACCACTACGAAGGAATTAGTGAGGGTAATTGCAGAATTATCCTCCAAACTAGCAGCATCGACGGCAGGGATGGAGGTACGGGCTGCGCAAGGTGTGAGTGAGAAAGCGATAGCGGCAGTTGACTTTGCCGCGTTATCTCAAAATTCGAACGTGACAGTGCGTAAACGCCGTGAAGTTGAGCGAACTAAGGGCGCGAACATAACGACGGACACTGCCGCTAAGGACATTGAGCCGCCCTTGCAAGTTACTATTAGTAAGGAACTACCAACTAGTGATGAGGTTGATTGGAAGGTGATTAATCGTAAGAAGACCAAGTTGATTTCCAAGGATTTTCGGAAAGGAGGAAATATGCAGATTTCTTCAATCCAGGCTGTGCAAAAAAAGAAGTTTCTTCATGTATGGTCTCTGCATCAAATGTTAATGGATAGAAATATAAGTTTGTTGAATTGTCCTTAAAAAAAATTTCAATGTAAAAATTTTGTAAATGGTGAACATTATGTAAATTATAAAAAAAAAATAATTACTCAAAATATGAAACTTGTAATTATAAAAATAACTTTCTAATATGGAATCATCCTTGTATATTTATAACAAGAACATAAATTAGAGAAAAAAAGACCAGCCCGCTGAGTTTCTTCCGCCGGATCTTCTCAGTGTGTGGCCGCGTTCCGATCCGGTAGTAATTCTAAAAAATCGATACAATTTATAGTTTTAAATGTAATATTATATAATGATATTTTTTTTAAATATTTGCACACCATATATTGGTAGAATATGTCGGTAACTTAATTTATTTTTAACAACTTGTAACACCCATATTCTTGCAAATAAATATTTTCTTTCTTTCTTTCTTTCTTCATCCTGACACTTCCGAAGAGGCGATAAACGAACATGTGAAATCAATTTGTGGCACGGATGATATTAAAGTGGACAAAATAATCCCAAAAACAAAGAGAGATTATTCGTCATTTATTGTGGGAGTACCAGAGTCGATATTTGAGAAAATCAATAGTGCGGATAGCTGGCCCATTAATGCAAGATTCAACGAATGGGTGTGGTTTCGTAACAAAGCGAGACCCACCAAGGGAATGTAAAGCCGCTAAGCATATTCAAATTATATATCAAAATGTACGCGGACTGAGAACCAAGACGAAAACGTTTTTTACTAACGTACTGGTGTCAAATTATGATATTATTGCAGTCACGGAGTCTGGCCTCAACGGGTCTATAAGTGATGGAGAAATTATTCCACCTACACATAAAATATTACGATGTGATAGAATAGATGGACGCAAACAAGGGGGCGTTTTCTTGGCGGTCTCATCTCGATTTGAAATGACAGCAGTACCTATCGACAATGTAGACGCCGCCTTATTTGAGATAGTTTGTGCGAGAATTTATTACAAAAGTAAATTATTGTGTTTGTGTTGCGTAGTGTACATACCACCTAAATGTAATTCTAAGGAGTATATGCATTTATTCCGAATTTTGGAAATGGTGTGTATAGGATGTGAAAGTGTAATTGTAGTGGGCGATTTCAATATGCCCTCATCAACAATAGAAGTGCAAAGTTATTTTCAATATGTCAGTGCATTTTGTGAATTTCGGCAGGCAAATAACGTGAGTAATATAAATAATCGTACATTAGATTTAGTGTTGACTACACTTATGGCATGTGACTTAGGGGTACGAATGTCAGATGAGCCGCTTGTAGATGTTGACGTCCAACATCCACCATTGGATATTAAACTTGCCGTAAGTCCGAGCCGGTACGAAGTACCAAAATCTTTAGGAGATAACAGTGTTGTGGCTAATAATGAATTTCGTAACGTATGGAATTTTAGAAAATGTAATTTTACTATGCTTTATGAGCAATTACAGACTTTAGATTGGACCCCATTATATGACGTCAAAAATATGCAGATGGCTTTAAATTATTTTTATAAAAAAATTATTGAAACCGTAAATGAAAATACGCCCAAAAAAATTAAACTTAATAAGCCAGTACATAGGTATGTTTATCCGGATTGGTATACGTCAGATTTAATTATTGACATACAAAAAAAATGGAGGTACCATAAAAAATATAAGTCCACAAGACTATCGAGTGATTATGAAATGTTCGCACGGTATAGGTCCATAGTTAAGAGTAAAATTATATCTACTTATGAAGCATATATGTGTAGACTACAATTGAATATAAAGAGTGATCCGAGATCTTTTTGGAGTTATATAAAGAGTAAACAATCTAAACGTAGTAAAATCTGTATTAAAAAAGATGGTATAGGGTTGAAAGAGACGGAAAGTGCGGAGTATTTTGCATCGTATTTTCACTCTGTATACAGTACAATGCGGCCGGTACTAGACCCACAGGAAGCGCAGCGCGCGGCGGGACCGAGAGCGGACGCGGCGCGCGTTCATGTAGAACAGCTAGACTCGAAAGATGTGCGCTTAGCCCTGGAACGTCTAAAACCAAAATTTTCAGTAGGGCCTGATGGTATACCACCTTTTATTATCAAGGATTGCCGGGAAGTATTGTGGAAACCTTTGTTACACCTGTTCAATCTAATTCTGCGAGACGGAGTATACCCGGATCTGTGGAAAATTACTCGAGTAACACCAGTCCCTAAAGGTAGTCCGAGTGATGACGTCAGCAGTTATAGACCGGTGGCGGTATTGTCGGCGTTCGCTAAGGTATTTGAATCGGCATTACACGCATGTATTTATACACAGGTCAGCCCCTTTCTTTCTGATGAGCAACATGGTTTCCGGCCAGGTCGCAGTACGAGTAGTAACCTGCTGTCATTTATGACATACCTTACGCCAGTAATTGATGCTGGGGGGTAGGTTGACTGCGCGTACTTCGAATTCCGGAAGGCGTTTGACACCGTTGATAACGATATATTACTATCTAAGATGGCAGCGCTGGGCTTTACCCCGCAGCTTCTTAAATTCTTTGCCAGCTACCTTGGCGATCGCCAACAATATGTGGTATACGATGGGTCCGAATCTAGACCATATTTTACGTTCTCGGGTATAAGCCAGGGAAGTAATTTAGGTCCTTTAGAATTTCTATTAATGATCAATGATTTGCCTGCAGTTGTTCGGAGTGGGAGGTGTTTGCTGTTCGCGGATGACCTTAAGGTATTCCTGCCGATAGCGGATGCGTCGGGCGCGGAGCAGATGCAGGCAGATATTGATCATATCGTGCAGTGGAGCAATACTAACAAGCTGTATTTTAACGTAAGCAAGTGTGGCATTATGAGCTACAGTAGGGGTAGGGCTCCGCTGCATTATCCGTATGAAATGAATGACGCAGTTATTCCGCGGTTGGAGACCGTACGAGATTTAGGCGTCGAAATGGTTCCCGAGTTAATGTTCCGTAAACACATTGTTAACATATGCGGGAAATCGTTTAAAAAATTAGGGTTTATCCTAAGAAACTGTAAAGATTTCAGGGATACATCAGCCATAAAGATTTTATATAACACATTGGTCCGTAGCCATCTCGAGTCTACTGCTAGTCGTGGGCGTTTAAACGATATAGGCTTAAAAAATTAGGCTTTTCAAAATAAGCCTATAAGCGCGCTTACGGATTTAAGCTGTTTTCGTTTAAACGTTGATGTTTAAGATACAAAAATTTAAATACCATATTAGCATGATTGACGAAAAGTAACCTTATTTCAATAATGTTAAAAATCAAAACAAAATAGAATAAAGAACCTTATTTCTATACTCTAAGACTCAATATAATTTTTCATTTTATTGGATTAACAACCTTATTACTATGCCTATAAGAAACGATAACAATTTGGATTGGTTATCGTATTAAGCGGCTAAATTATTTTCTACTTATTTACGCAATATTTGTGTCGGACTGACAACGCTCCGTTTTTGGTTGGTTAGTGCTTTTTACAACGAATTGACAACTTACGTTTTTTCAAGTTCCAGTACGCTTTTCGTTGTTAAAGAAATGAAGAATGTTACTAGGTATGCCAAATCGCTTGCAATTTTGTCTCAGTAAAGCCTGTATGTATACAAATACACTAGTTTTTGTTGTAGTAAAAAATACCTAGTAGTTTTGATTTTATAGACATTCAAAGTTTCGAAAAATATCAAGTCTCGCTAACAGCCACGTGACGGCTTGTGACGTCATGACACAACGCGCCGCGCCTCGCTTAGTATCAAATCAAGTCTCCAGCGGTTATAGTATAGTAAGGTGTAATAGCTTGCGCAGTATTTTGTTGTTTTCGTCAGCGTATTACTTTAATAGTCTATTAATAGTAAATATGATTGGATTAATAAAATGAATGAAGGATTCGAAAAAGGGCAATCGGATATTTCACCTAAAATAGATTGATTAATGGTTGCGCATTATTTATCAACAAATAGTGATTAAATAAATAAATAAATAAATATTCACGGGACAAATTACACTTACTGATCTAACCCCAAAGTAAGCAAATATTTGCTTGTGTTATGGGTGTTAGTCAACGATACTAATACATAGAAATACATATATAAATAGCAGAATATATATAATAAACACCCAAACCCGGAAATACAAACATTTGTGCTCATCACACAAATGCTTGTCCCCGTCGGGGATCGAACCCGAACACCGTTGATTGCGTAGTCAGGGTCGCTAACCACTCGACCAACGAGCGGTCATTTCGTTGGCGCCGAAATGCGAGGAAGAAAAATGCAAAGGTAAGAAAACTTTCCTTGCTACTACTTATGCTTAATAGTTTATCTGTTCTAAATTATTTTATCAAAACAAAATACCCAACTAATGTCGTAATGAAAGAATGCAACTCAAATAATAGAAGGGCCTACCTACCATTAAATTTTTACGTTAAAGACAACAAATATGTATTAGTTTTGTAGCTATAGGTAGGTACGTAGGACGTAGGTATATGTACGTGTATAGGTACCTACCGTTCTTCTTAATTTAAATAAATACCTCGGGAACTCCATCCTTTCATACGCTTGCGTAGCGTTTGCCCATCTCCCCCGTACGGACTTGCATCCGTTGCAAGTGGTACAAAATAAATTCCTGCGTATTGCCACGGGAGCACCGTGGTATATGCGCAACGTAGACCTTCATAACGATCTTGAATTGCCGAGCTTAGCAAAGCATTTCAAAGACATCTCCGAAAGATACTTCGATCGTGCCATCTCGCATCCGAACCCACTGGTGGTAGCCGCGGCTGACTACATCCCAGACCCTAATCCCGATCCCAAACTACGTAGGCCCCGCCACGTTCTTACCGATCCCGATGACCCGATAACTCTGGCCAACGGTTTACACGATAACACTACACACCTACATTCGCGACACCGTCGCCGCCGGCGGCGCCCTGTTTCGCCCTTCGGCGAACCGAGCCCAAGGGCAAGGTTCGGCGGACGGACAAAACAATGCCACTAGCCCTCTCATCGCAAATCACGACCCCACCCTAAGCCGAGGTTCGGTCTCACAGGAGACACCCTTAGGGCGGAGGGCGTACAGCCCTACACCTTTAAATTCTGGCTGAGCACTCTGCTCGCCCCCGCGACCGGTGAAGCTGTAACAGCCCATAAGGCTAACAGCAATTGAGACATTCCGAAAAAAAAAACCTCGGGAACTGTACATTTTCCCAGAATTAAAAGGAGCCGTGAGTTATTCCAGACTTCGTCCAGATCCGTTCAGTAGGCACAACTCATGATTTCCTAGTATTTGGATTGGACATTTTTTTTGGAAAAGTATTGAGGTGTAATTTCGACGGCACAGGCGCGCGACCGCGAGCGCCGGCCGCCGAGCGAACTAGACTGAGCGTGTTGTGAGATGACGTCACAGCGTCAACGGCAGCCAGCGTCGTGCGGTTCAACTTCTTTTACTTCTAAATCGGAAACTAATTGACGTATCGAAGTAATTCTTTCACTAGTATTTTTTATTTTTCACAGAGAATATGGAGTGCTAATAATCAAAATTAGTTAACATTCTTCATTGGACGCGCTCATCAATTGTTTATTTTATTTTATTGTTTGTTTTATTTTACTTAGCGCGCGTAAGAACTCTTTACAAATTTCCAAAGTAATTTTGTTTATATTAGTTATTGAAATTACGTGATGGATAAAAAAGTATATATTGTGTTACTATTCATTTCAGACAGTCCTAAGTCTGAAAAGTACGAAGGGAAGTTGATTGATTGAGAAAGTACCTTATACAGGGTATAACAAAAATAAGCACTAATACTGAAGGAGCGTTCAGGATGTGTGGTTAGCTCTTTAATTATACATTTTTAATAAATAAAAACTATGAAATTTCTGAGAAAATGAATGTCAAAGTTTTTTTTCAAAATGATCTGTGGCAGCCCTGAAGTATAGCACGCAGTAACGTACGCGCACGGTTTACGCAGCTATGAAAGGTCACAATCATATGATAGATGTCAATGAACTGCTAGACGCACAACAAAGTACTAATTACTTGACAGAGTAAATAATGTAGATATTATTTAAAGAGTTTTTTTATATTTTTTTCTACCAGGACTGATGTTGGAATAAACCCATGAGGGTCCTTAGTTTGATTACCAGGCTGGACAATTTGATTCATAGGTAACTTAACTGGGTTTTGATAGCCATAATTATTACATTATGTTAAAAAAAACACTGTCCGACTATTGGTGTCACTCGATAGCATATTACGATCATATTAAAATAATTATTAATTACTATACTCATATTCAATAAAAAAAATCTCATAAAATTTTATTAATCGTAAATACCTACCTAGTAGTCTCATACCTAGTTTACGTAAGGCAAACCTGCGGCTATTAGGCATTTCATGCAGGAAAATCTCCCGCCTGGCAACAAAATTATATCAGCTGTGTACCTAAAATTTATTGTGACCTGGATTATTATTTCTAACTCTGAGTGAAACTATTAGTTTGGTACATACATTCTAAAACAATCGTGGCAAATAATCCAATATAACTAATTAAGGTATCTTTTTGTTATGAAAACACATTACATAAATTACTTCATCACACAATATCCACCTTCAAAGTCAACTATTCACATGTGTTTTCAGTGTAGGTACCTAAATCTATTCCGTGATTCATAGGCATTTTACAATGTATTATCTGGCATGGTTTCAACTTACAAACTGTTTTAATGGCATAATACTTACCTCTAGTACCTACCCTGTTTGCTTCTAACTTCACATAACAAGGTGTCTAAATAGGTAATTAGTTTTTGAGCAGGTAAATCATAGCTATTATCACTTTTTTTACACACAATTCTAAAAACTTAGTAAAACTTTCTCGTTGATAACACGACACTTCGCAAAATAAATATGCATTATCATTAAGAATTAAGACACAACACAACCTTTTATAAGCATTTTTGACAAATAAACCTACGCATTGATTAGCCTAGAAGTCCTTTGATTTGAAGTATTACCGACATCGTGCTAGGCGTCTCAACGCGGCGCAACGCGGTCTCAACCAAGCGCCCGACTTAAGGCCTTGCTCACACACACTACTGAATATTTTCCGCGGGAATTTTAATTGCGCAAATTAATTTTCGTTACATATGAAATTTGACATGGCTAGCACTGCTAAAAAAATGTCAAGAATCGGAATGTTCCCGGTGAGTTGATAGGCTCGTTTGTCACTATCACTACATGGCTGATGGAACTTAGTACCTACCTAAAGTTTGTTTTAGGTGCGCCTCTTCTTACCTTTTTTTATGTTATTGAGATAGGCAAACTAGCAGACGTGCCACCTGATGGTAAGTGGTCGACGTCGCTAATGAACAAAAATGGGATACCTGGGCTGGAACTAGCCCAGGTATTCCATTCATGTGTTAGAGACATAAGATGTTAAGATCCTGAGACATAAGATGTTAAGTCTCGGTGCCAGTAATTACAGTGCCTGTCTTGCCCTTCTCTCCGAAACACAGCAAAGCTGTTTCACGGGAGAAATTGGCAAGACCTTTCTAAGTAGTAGTTATTTCAGGAAAAAGATAATTTTTGACTACGTTTTTTTGATTACATTTTAGATCAAAGATTTTATAAAATACTAGCCGTTGCTCGCGGCTTCGCACGCGTGGTTAGAGTTTTTTGTGAATGTCAAAAATAAACCACGCAAGCGAAACCAACGAAAACTATTGCTAATTTTAGCGATTGCCGGGATTACATATCAACCTGTTCATTCATTCAGAAAAATTAATCTTTTTCATCAAAATATTGTTTATCATACTGGAAATGTAAAAGTATTAAGTTAACTTTAAAGCCGCCGCCGGTCGTTTGTACAGGCCTTTAGAACTTACACGTGTTTTGCGGCTTATACAAAGTGCAACGAAACGCTTTGATTGGCGAAAAGACCACTTTCGGAAAGAGACAAGACACTCCCTTTTTTCTGCCATTTTGTTTTTATGTAAAATCATACTAATATGTAGTTCCGTATAGTTTTAGTCAACATTTTTGTCACTTTTATGATAAGAGTGATGCCGGTTTAGGCGTTTCTTCGTAAGGTACTGGGTTCGATTCTCAGTTCGCCTGGTAGAATGGAGGGTAATTCTTCTTAAGGCACTCAAACTAACACGGGAAATGATTTTTTTTTATTTATGGTGCAAGGGGTCCCACCACCACCTTCGGGACCCAAGACAACCTGACTGCTGTACAATGAAAGAGGTCCTGGCACCGGCTTCCTCCAGAGAGGTTCGGAGGTTAGACGACAGTCGCTACGGCAAACTCAAACTCGTTCCTAGCGCAAGCGTGGAGAATAACCGGAATAAACTCTAAGATGAAGAAGATTATTTTTAAATTTGTTTCACTGAACCCTAATTAGTTCGGAAAAGTACCTAGATAATTGTAAAGGAATTTTTATTTTTTTATTCAGTTGCCGTTTGTCTTTGGAGAGCGTAACTATTGCTATTATTGCCGATTTTTTATGAATCTTACTTAATACCCATTGATTGGAAATCGCGATTTTAAAAATGCCACGTAGAAATAATAATGACCGTCACCTTTACACTAATAGTGAATTTTACGAAATGATGCTATGTGTTGGTGCTGCTAGGAATGGTAGCATTAATGAAGCGAGGGAGATTTACCGACAACGGTTTATTGATGGAAGGCCACCAGCAGAACAACGTCATTTACCTCCGTACTCAGTATTCCGTAACATGTGTTTACGACTTCAGCGTACTGGTTCCTTCCACCGCGAACGAAACGTTGGACGTCCTAATTCAAGAGTAGGTACTGCTATTGAGACTCGGATTCTAAATCATTTTGACGAGAATCCTCGGACCAGCACACGCCGATGCAGTGCTATGTTAAATGTAAACCATATGGTGGTGTGGCGTACTCTGCAGGATGATGGACGACATCCCTACCATTTTTCAAGGATTCAGGAGATAGGACTTGCAGACCATATGCCCAGAATGGACTTTTGTAGGTGGTACCAGAACCGTGCTGAAGCAAATCCCGAATTTGCTTTTAATATTTTATGGACAGATGAGGCTTCTTTCACAAGAAATGGTGTGCTCAATTTGCACAACGAGCATGTGTGGGCACATAATAACCCGCATGCCTCGAGTGAAAGTAGCTTTCAGCACCAGTGGAGAATTAATGTCTGGGCAGGCATCGTTGGGGACTATGTTTTGGGGCCGACTATTTTACCTCAGGGTCTTAACGCTCAAAGGTACCTACAACACCTGAGAGAGGATTTAGAAGAACATCTGGAAAATCTTCCACTGAATGTATATCGTAATATAATTTTTCAGCACGATGGAGCACCCGCTCACTTTGCACGCCCTGTGCGTGATTATTTAAACGATCGATTTGCAGAGTGGATAGGTCGAAGTGGCCCGGTGCCTTGGCCACCTCGTTCTCCAGATCTCACGTGCCTAGACTACTTTTTATGGGGTTATGTGAAAAATAAAGTTTACTCTGTGGAATGTCATACACGTGAAGAGATGGAAGGTAAAATTAATGCAGCATTTAGGTCCATAACCCCACATATGTTGCATAATGTAAGGTTATCAATGTTACGCAGAACTGCTCTTTGCATTGAGAAGGGTGGTGGTCATTTTGAACCTTACTTATAAATTAATTTGAAGACAGTGTTGTTTTATTATTGCCTGTAAATAGTGAATTTGGATTAATGTATAATAATTAATCAGTGACGAAAGTGATATGTAAAAAATTGCTTATTAAATGTGTGTAAGTACAAGTACGCGGTATTCTTCATGTCTATGTGTGCGTCACGCTATTCATTCAACGTGTTGCTGACGTCACATCACTTCCATCTTCAAGGTAGGGGTGTGAAAATAAACTTTAATTTCTTATTTTACTAAATTTATATGAAACAAAAAATGTGTGCCTTTTGGTATAATATTTTACCAGGTGTTTGTTTAGTTCATGTACACGTATACCCTTGAAAGTTAGTGCTTATTTTTGTTATACCCTGTATATAAAATTCTGGTGTTACAATATTATTTACCATACTCCTCCGAAACGGCTTTACCGATTTTCATGAAATTTTATATGCTTATTCAGTAGGTCTGAAAATCGGCTACTGTTTTTATACCCCTAAGTGATAAGGGTTGTTCACCCCTAACATTATTTTTTTATTTTTAAGACAATTTTTTTTATTTTTATTGGAACGAAGTTCCCTTATCGCGCGTTGTGAAAGGGGGCTAGACGGAAAAAATTCTTACGAAAAGTTGTCACGACACTTTTTATAGCAAAAAGTGTCGTGACAACTTTTCGTAAGAATATATAATCTCGTAATAGCAAGTAAAATATTATGAGCACAGAAATATCCAGCCCTATTCCCTTTAGCTCGTGCATTGAAAGTGAAAGAGTCAATCTACTATTTGATTGAGTTTACTTTTCTTTCTAGTGCCAAATGTTCGACATTTATACAGAATTTCGGCCGAATGTCGAAATTCGACCAAAAGTTGAATTTCGATGGACAGTCGAATTTTGAAGAGTGTCGAAATTCGACTGAGTGTCGAATTTCGATCGGTTGCCGAGTTTCAACCGCCGGTCGAATTTCGACCGGGTACCAAAATTCGACCGCGGGTCGAAATTCGACCGGGTGCCGAAATTCGACCGTGGGTCGAAATTCGATCGGGTTCCCAAACACCACCGGGTGCCGAAATTCGACCGTGGGTCGAAATTCGACCAAGTGTCGAAATTCAACCGTGGGTCGAAATTCGACCGGGTTCCGAAATTCGACCGGGTGCCGAAATTCGACCGTGAGTCGAAATTCGACCGGGTGCCGAAATTCAACCGTGGGTCGAGATTCGACCAGGTGCCGAAATTCGACCGCGGGTCGAAATTCGACCGGGTGCCGAAATTCGACCGGGTTCCCAAATTCGACCGGGTGCCGAAATTCTATTTCGCATTGAACAGTGTGGGTGTCGCGACGATTAATTTTGTTGAGTATATACAGGTTTTTTGTAAATAATAATAAAAGGAACTTCGTTCCATTCTGCTGTCTGGTCAAGTTTTTTTTTTAATTGTGGCTTTAAAAATACATACAACCCTCATATTCACCCTTCTATCATCAACCCCTATTTTTTAATTCCATAATTTATATGACGAAACAACATTTGCCGGGTCAGCTAGTATTGTATAATAATTTGTATTGTATTTGATAACACGTCATTTCTATAAGCTAGTAATAAGTAATAACGCTAACAAAACCACAAAACATTGAACGCTTTTTTCAGCTCTCGGCTTTATCGGTCGCTACTAATTCACTTAAATCTTCGTTTTATAATTGACCTTCTCAAAGATCAACAACTTTTTTGTTTAAAAAAGCGTTTAAACGAAAAGCGCTTTTTTAAGCACGCTTAAAATTATAAGCAAAACGTTTAAACGTGTTAATAATTAAAAGCCGTTTATCACATCTCTATCTACTGCACTTATTTGGAATCCCCATGAGGCTAAATATAGCCTCATGGTGGAAAAGATTCAGAACAAATTTTGTCGATTTTTATATTTAAAACAATATGGAGTATATCCCTATTTCCCATTGATGTACCCTAGCCTGTTCGTTCTGGGTATGGTCGGGTACAATCGATTGAGCGTGCGGCGTGATGTGTCGCTGGCGCGCATGGCGTGGCGCGTGTTGCGCGGGCAGCTGCATGCGCCAGAGCTGCTGGCAGAGCTGCGGCTGTGCGTGCCCGCGCGCCTCGCTCCGCGACGCCTCCTGCCCACGCTCGTCGTAGCGCCGGCTAGGACTAATTTGCTCAAATTTGCCCCTATGTCGCGTGCCATACATTTACTTAATTTAATATCACGGGAGGTCGATATTTACTGTTGCAGCCTTCCGAAATTTACAAAGTGTGCATTGCAATGCGTAGAAAAAATGTAGTATTATGGTATGTAGTAAGTAAAAATGTAGTAATATTAATAGTGATGTAGATTTGTAGATTATTGTACCTAGATTGATTTTTTTTTCTTTTTCTTTCTTTTTCTTCCTTAAAATATCATATTGGGTATACTGTAACGATATTTTAAGCGTATAAATAAATAAATAAATAAATAAATAAATAAATAAATAAATAAATTATATCCCGCTTTGCAGACGCTTTACTGAACAACGTGAGATTGCAACTAGAAAACTTAACAAAAACAGCTACCCAACATGGCTCTGTCCGTTGTCCAATGGAACTGCCGGAATCCTATAAATAGGAAAACAGACTTAACTGACCTAATTAATCTTTTTTCACCCTCTTTAATAGCTCTCTCTCTAAAACATGACTGAGACCGGGCATGCGTCTCCGTATGCCCGGTTTCTCATGTCTTCGGGATAATAGGAGTAACGGCTATGCCGGATCTCTTATCCTTATTAAAAATCATATTTCTCTATCACCTATCCCACTTCCTCCACACAGTCACAGAATTAATATTGTACATATAAAAGCTTTTACATAAACTTCTTGTCTATTTATATCCCTTATTATAATCCTTCTTGTATTCTAGAACTTAAGACTATGATTTTCTACACTCTCTTCTTGAATCTGTGTGTTGGAGGATTTTAATTGCCATCATAGTATGCGTGGCTCTCATTTACCTGACTCCATCGCTCGTTACATAATTGAATTAATGGATGACCGGAATCTTTGTTTGTTAAACAATGGCTCTCCTACCTGCAGGGTCTACCTGGACCAAAACCTCAGTAGTGCTGTAGATCTTACATTATCTTCTCCTTGCTTATCTGCACGAGTCAACTGGTCTACTCTATGTTCTACTTACGGGAGTGACCACTTCCCTATTTCTTTTATCTATTCCTAACCTAATTGTACCAGTTAAGCAATTCTCTCCTCTCTTATCTAAGGCTAATTGGGGTGAATACATTGCCCACACAGATTCTGGCATTTGCTCCCTTGCTTGTTCTAGCCCCCGTGATCCACAGACATATTACTCAGCATTTGTTTCTGTCCTTCTTAACTCTGCAAATAAGTGTATCCCCCTTAAAAAACAAGCAAAAGATATGATTTCTTCATCTCCATGGTGGGAGTCAGAATGTTCGTCTATGATCCTTAAACGCAAAGAAGCAGAACACTTATATACAAGGAATATGAGTATTGATAATTTTTTAAATTATCAATTTATTTCTGCCCGTACAAATAGACCTCTCGGAGAAAAAGAAATCAGGTTAGCAGAAATTCTGTGATTCCTTAATACCTGTTCTCCCTCCTCAGTTGTCTGGCAAAATATTAAACGCTTCCGTGGCTCATTTTCTGAAAACACTTCATTCACAATAGATCCTTTGTGTATCGAACAATTCGCTTCAAATGTTGCTCCTTCTTGGGTTCTATCCAAAGAGGAGTCAATCCCAGAGTCAGCTTCTTCTTTTCCCTCACTAATCAGCCATGAATTAGTCAAACCTTTTGTAATTTAAGAACTCTCCCTTGTAATAGATTGTCTCAGAGATTCAGCTTCTGTATTCCTTACAGCTTCCTTGCGAAATCTCCTAAACACCTATCTACCACCTACCTACCAACTCTATCCTATATCCTAATTACCATCAACTCTATTTTTCTTTCTGGTGTTATCCCAGTTGAATGGAAATCCCAAACTGTTCTTCCACTTTTAAAACCAGGTAAAGACCCATCATACCCCACTAGCTATCGACCCATTGCCCTTTCTTCAACTATGTGCAAGGTTATGGAGCATCTTGTTAAGAATAGGTTGGAATTGTTCCTTGAGATCCAAGGAGCCTTCCCCATTTCCCAATTCGGCTTTAGGAAAGGCCTCGGAACAATTGACAGCTTAAGCTCTTCTTCAACTGAAATTCGACTTGCATTTTCTAAAAACCAGTACCAAATGGTACCAAAACAGTAAAAAGGTACTCCTAAAAAGGATTATTGCTTGATATCTCTGCACCCTATGATAATGTTCTTCTTCCGGTACTCAGGCAAAAATGCAATAGCTGAGTGTCCCCGTGAAGATGACAAATTTTATTTTAAATCTCCTCTCTTCTAGAACAATTTCTGTCCGAGCAAATGGTACCAATCTTTCATCTCGCAACGTCTGGAAAGGCCTCACTCAAGGATCTGTTTAAGCCCTTTTGCTCTACAACCTTTGCACATACAATTTGGAATCCTTTGTCAATTGTTTCTGTTCCATCCTGCAATATGCAGATAACATAGCTCTTTTTTATGCTGGTGATATGGTTATTGAAGTTACAAAAAGGAATAATGCTTTAGTATACCTTAGTGACTGGTTTATGGAAAATGGATTAACCTTATCCACGCCCAAATATTTGTCAGTGCTATTTTCTAGAAAAAGGTCAATTTCAAACTACTTCTTCTATATAAACGGCGAACTCATACCTCAAGATAGCAAAGTTGAATTTTTGTGCCTTATTTGGGATTCCAAAATGTCTGGTGTCCCTCACCTCTCATATATTGCAGATAAGTGTGAACGATATAAACATTCTCCGATCTCTTTCAGGTGTACGGTGGGGTTCGCACCTATTTTGCCAGAAGCTTTTGTACAATGCCATAATTCGTAGCCACTTTGATTGTGGCCCTTCTTTTTATTAGAGCCTTTTAATAAACAGGCTATAGCCATACTAGACAAAATCCAAACTAAAAATGTCTGCGCATTAATATAGGAGCTATGAGATCAACCCCGATTAATGCAATGCAAATAGAATGCCTAGAACCTCCTCTACACCATAGAAGGCAATATCTCTCTGATCGTTTTTTTAATATAATATTGCCTATTTATCATCACACCCTCAGCTCCCTAAGCTTAGAGATCTAACTGCAGCTACTATGTTTACTTTTATGACTCCAGTAGCCATCTTTCACAGATAGCCACGTAAATAGCTTCTCTAAACTCTTTAGGTATTCAGATTCCTTGTTCCACTCTTCCGTCAAACCTCTATTCAAATCCCTTTTTCAGCTCTCATCCATAAACCAAATATAATCCTCGATTTTGGCATCCAGAAAAATAATTTGTAGATGCAATCATTAATGAAAAAACTAGCAACTGACTGGTCCAATTTCATTAACATGTACACTGATGCTTCAAAAATTTTTGATACAGACTATGTTGGATCTTCAGTCTGGATCCCAAAACATAGTCTGATTCTTAGTTTTAGGTCTCCATCATCCTCGTCAATATTCACAGGTGAATCAATTGCTATTTTGGAAGCTGATACCTTTGCATACTCCCATAAACTTAAAAAAACTTTAATTCTGACTCCCAGAGCTGCCTTCAAGCAATTGCCTGTAACCCGTTTAAAGTTAAGGTATCCTATCATCCTTAAAATCAGACAGATCCTCTTCCAGTCTGCTGCTGATGGCTTTGACATTACTTTGGCTTGGATACCAAGTCATTTTGGCATTTGCGGCAACAAGGTGGCAGATACGTTGGCTAAAGAGACAATTTTCACTGGCATATCCACTCGTAACGAGACCTATTCTCAGGATTTACGAGCTGCTGCTAAAGTGTAAAACTTGCTTTTTAATTGGTATAAACTATAGGTCAGTACAAGATGTATCAAAGGCAAATATTACGCCAGCATACAAGAATCTATTCCAAATAAACCTTGGTTTTTCCGCTTCCATGAATCGAATAAACAAATCACCTCCACTATATGCAGACTCCGACTAGGCCATGTATGCACTCCCGTACACCTAGCTAAACTAAAAATTAGAGATAACTATGTGTATGTGGCCTTGATGAAGCTTCTCCAGAGAGAGCATACCTTCTTTTCCTGCCCTATATTGTTATTTTCACTGTATGACATCCTGCCACCCGATATACTACGTCCCATTAATTTTCAATCCCTCCTAACCTATGTTTTCTCTCCCTTTGTAAAAATTTTTATTACCCGACTAGAGGAGTGTGTTTTTCGAGCGCATGTATGTATTCATTTCTTTGACACGCCCTACAGCCCAAACAGCTTGGCAGTTTTTGACATATGAAGAGTCGTTGGATTTGTCTAAATTGTAGTAGTGACATAGGCTATACAAATTTTCAAAATGATGCCCGCAAATAGAGGAATGGGGGAGAGGAAGGTTGATTTTTTCTTACCGTAGCAATATGGGTAGGTAGTATAAAATAAAAGCTAGTAAAAAGGCCAGTTATATATATATATATGTAGGAGGTGGGTCAGATACGATAAATAAAAACCAGATGTGGTGATATAACAGGTCTTTGTATTTTGTACTAATAAGTTATAATTTAAGCAGTAGATAGTCAATTATAAATTGTACTGCGACTAATTTATAGTCGATAATAATAATTAATTTTTTTTGCACAAATTAATTATCCAAGAGTCAAGGAAAAGCTACTAACAAGATTTCCTACAATATTGTTTTTTTTGCTTTTTTTTTACTTACATTTTTTAGTGATTTTTTTTTTATCATCATTTTACTACATTTTCTTCGTTTACTTTACAGTGGCATTAGTAATTATAAGATTAGAGAACTTCCTTCGCAGGTAGTTCGAAGATATTGAAAACTCTGACTGTTATAACTATCTACAATATACACTGCAGTTCTAATAATACTGTTTGGACCAGTTTCATGAACAAGATCATTATCATGAGTATACGCCGTCACGTCATCCTTGTTATAATTTTCATATAGGTACCTCAAGAAACCCTACAGGAATATGGGGAACTTCGCAGAGGCTATCGTGGGCTCACTTATATGTCCTATTAGATCCATTGATATGTCTTAATTCGTACTTAATGTTTTCTAAAATTACGGTAACTTTTAAGGAGCTCTTATAATTTGAATCAAGTTTCGTTTAGTGTCGTTCTTCATTCCTAACAAAGACAAAGTCACCTACACTAAAAGGTTTAACATTTCTTTTACCTCTACTCAACCGTAAAATGTCTGATTGGGCTGATTTTGTGATTCTGTTGGATACACTGGATCTTCAAAGCTTGTAGATACTTTTGCGAGTTTTAGTTAGTTGCCTTGAATACCGAATGTCAAATCAATCGGGGTAAATCTAGATACACTATACCTAATGCTGTTGAGCGCGTGTTGCATATTACCTAACCGCTCTTCCCATTTTTTGTCAGAGTCATACTCCGCTATTATTATTCAACTGCTATAGTCATTATTCAACTAGTACACTAAAGCTACAGGACCAGCAACAACAAACACTGCGGGAACAACTTCAGCAACAACAGCAGCTACAAGAACATCAACAACTGTTGTTCTCGTGGACTGTCCAATATAGAATGGCAGAAATAAATGTCTTGTCCCCGCCAAAGTAAGTAGTCGATACAATTATTATATTACAATCATATTATAAGTAAGTAGTCGAGTAACGACGAATTGCAGTATTGGCAAAAAAAATGAATGTATGCTCAACCGAGCAGTTACCTAGCCTAGCTTAAGCGGAGTACTACGTTTTACGTTGAATACTTTTCTTAACATCAAAACGTAATATAGTAAACTCATTTTCGGCACTTTGAACATGTTACTTAGGCGCTTTAAATAATAATAAGCTTTGGTTAAATACATTTCATTAAAAAATAACTAACAACTATATTTATCACTTAATCTGGTGATTGCATGAATTACAGTATATAAACATTGAATATTTCATTTTAAGGGTCATTCTTCGGTGTACATTTTTTG
This sequence comes from Apodemia mormo, assembly GCA_036924255.1. Classification (NCBI taxonomy): domain Eukaryota; kingdom Metazoa; phylum Arthropoda; class Insecta; order Lepidoptera; family Riodinidae; genus Apodemia; species Apodemia mormo. The sequence continues at coordinate 46,040,527 of JAUPFN010000007.1, forward strand.
AGCGTAACAGATTCTTATCTCCTATATAAACAAATAATGTTTGCATAAATCTACTATTACATTGTTTATACATTCTATATGCATCGTGTCATATAGATTTTATTATGTAATAACCATTTATATAGAAGTTATTTGCCCTCAACACCTCAAATCCGGTTAATTTTGCACGTTTTACACGCGTAACACGTGCGCCGTCTTCTGATCAATCGCAGATATTTTTTAATTCACAAATGCTTTTGATCAGATTTATACAGAAAATTCAAAAATACAAATCATTTTATATCCTAACCAAATTTCTAATCCAATTGCACTGAAAGTTTTTATTTTATGAGTGTAAGTAAATATGTCACACACTTGGCAAATTTTAGCTTCGCTTATTGCGACGGCTACTACTCTGAACTGGTGAGGTCTAGAGGATTCGGGATTAGTTTTTCTGATTCTGCTTTTATGCTGCAGCTTATGGGTCAAGTATTCGTAGCCCTAAATCCCTTCATTTTGGTGCAAGAGTAAGTTCTTCAATTTTTCAATTTTTGGTTCTCAATTTTTAAGAATTTCCATGTCACATTTTTGGAACAAATCGTACTATTTTTAGTAAACGGGTATTACGGTCTTATACCTAACTCCTAAATGTAGATAGCCAATAACAAACTAGTAGCCTATATCTTTCCAATGGCGAGAAATTTCAAAATATATGCTTTTTGTGATTTCCATGGAGTAATTTTCATATATAAAACACCATGGGAGTTACATAAAACCCATGGAAATTACTCTATTCCATTTTGTTTGCAATAATTAAAATGAAATATTCAATTTTTAAAAATATATAAACGGGTCAAAAACCCGTACACATATGTATAGAACCGTGACCGTGGTCACGATCAGTCTGCTCGTATGTAACTTGGCCGAAACGTCGAGCTTTACAAGTAAGTTCTATATATGTACGCGTTATTGACCCGTTTATATATTTTTAAAAATGATAGTAGAACGCGTTAGTTTAAAAGGAAATATTCAATGTTTATACTGTGATTCATGCAATTACCAGATTAAGTGATAAATATTGTTTGTCAGTTATTTTTTGTTTAAATCTGTTAATCCAAAGCTTATCATTTAGACTGCCTTATAGTCCTAGGTTTGATCCCCAGGTCAGGCAAAGGTGTTATTCAATTTTTTTTCAAAGTTTTCTCGAAAATCTTAAACCTCAGTAGCTGCTCAGAGTCTGGCGGAGTGGTGTATTACCACTCCCGTGTCTCGGATGACCACGTAAAACTGTCGGTCCCGGTTATGACTAGAAATAGTCGATAATCGTTAACATGATTAGGATCACCACTTACCTCACCAACCGACAAACCGGTGAATCACGGTGAAGCAGAAAGTCTATAGACGTTCATTTTTTCACGCACTTCGATTGCATGGCTTAGAAAAGCAAAAGGTAATGGGAAATGTGTAGCACACGCACTTTATCGCTAATTTGTTTTGCGAAGCTAATTTGTCTGAGTTCAGCGAAGAGGAGAAATTCAGAAAAAAAAAGAGTTGCTGAAAAAATTTGCCTAATATCTTTTTAATTTATATTACAGCCGTTCATAGTTCCCCAAGTCACTTTTATCTAATCTTATTTTCATATCTGATACGGTATTTAGCAAAATTTTACCTGCTGCATTTCCCTGGTCTCTAATGTGATTTCCATGGCCCGAAAATGTTTAATATTTTTTTTTTTTTAGGAAAAGTATAGATCCACTATGTGTCAAATTTTCATATGTTCTTTAAATTTGCATAAACTTTTAAAATGTTTGTGTAATTTACTTTAAATAAGCGATTTCAAAAATACCACGGAAATAACACGGAGAACATATTTTTGAAGAATCACCCTAACTTTTGATCCGCTTTGTAATTGAACTTCCGAACGAACCTCTGTCTTCCATATTGCCGGGACGACGGTACACTGTTACCCTTCTTGCATCAGGCCGGAACTTGAATCGAGATTCATCGTAAAATGGAATTTTATCCCATTGCACCTGGGTCCATGTTATGTGTTCCCTTCATCATTTATTTCAAAGAGCGCGATTCCAGTGACGTATAAGTGAGCGCCCGACTAGGTGTCGTGATCGTAAGCTGTACTCGTGCAGCCGATTTCGCACCGTGCACGGTTTGTGGGCTACGCCACCACCTAGGTTTTGTAGACTGAAGTATATCAGCCACGAGGTAAACATCGTTACGTTATTTTGTGGTACGTATGATGTAGTACAGACAACGAACTCGGAGTACAGATAAATACTGTTAAATTACCTCATTAAAATATAAATTGAAATGAACAGTTATTGTCTTTACATCAATAATACTTTAAAAATATGATTAAATAATAAAAATGCGGCGTGTCGTGGAACTCACGGTTCGGAGTTCGGACGAAGTTTTCCTCCCCCTCTCTCAGCTCCGCTCCTTCTCCCCCTCCATATCTCCCTTCTCTTACCTTCTTCTTTTCCCTCCTTACCTCTCCTCTCCCCATCCCCTCCATCCTTTCTCCTAAAACAAATAATTAGTAATAATAAATAAATAATAAATAAATATTCACGGGACAAATTACACTGACTGATCTAACCCCAAAGTAAGAAAATTATTTGCATGTGTTATTGGTGTTAGTCAACGATAGAAATACATATATTTTATTGGTTTGGGTGTTTATTAAATATATAGATACTATAATATATTTAATAAACACCCAAACCCGGAAATACAAATATTTATGCTCAACACTAAAACGCTTGTCCCCATCGGGGATCGAATCCGAGCCCCGTCGATTGCGTAGTCAATGTCGCTAACCACTCGACCAACGGGACGGTCCATATAATTTGTTAATAATATATCTAATCTTCCACACGTTTTCAAATGGTGATATTTAATGTACAAATGTACAAAAAAGAATGTACTAAATGTTGGTTTTCAACTGAAGTCCTATATTTATTTATCCGAAAATTGACACGTTTCCCAGCGGTTTCAGAACATACCGCGCCGCCCGTTTCCTACAGAATAGACGTGCGTCAAAATACCTCGCCTTAATAGTAAAAAAGCGTAGATGTGTTATGTGTTCAAACGTGGCACATCAAAAACAGGCTAATTGGCTCATGGCAATTAAATGTGTAATCTCACTTGCATTTCTTAACTATTTCTTATTGTGTCGTTTTGATTTCTTTCTAATAATGTGCCATGTTTTTCACGGTATGTACCATTCGTGCCGATTGCTTCGTCAGTAACCTATCTACTTTTTTTTTTTTTAAATACTAGTAATCAATGGATGTAAGAATATTGTTATTCTCAAGATGTTTTCCGGCAGTCTGTACATAATTTTTTTTTTTATGTTTCATGTTGCAGGCCACATCGCCGAAATAATATCCACAAGCAGTCAAAAATGTGATGACAAATTAAAGCACATGACGGAAGAGTTCTTCTTCAATGTCATGACTCTATTCCCGGAGGAGTTCGCCCAGTTGAGAGCCAAATATGACCCCGGCAACAAACTTCACGATCTAGTGCTGGTGGTTTCTAAATATTGACATTTCTAGCGGAAATAACACTAAACAAGGTTGACGATGTTTTAAAAAGCTCAATAAAAATAAAATTAACATTTTTTTTTTTTTTTTTTTTTTTAATTTCTATTTCCAATCTTAATATAGCAAACAAGCAGATGGCTCCCCTTATGGTAAGAGTTAATCAACTTAAAGATATTAATGATACGTTGCTATCTTTGTAGCGGGGTCTTAAAACTACATCTATAAGTTACCGGCTATCTTACCCTCCAAACCGCAATACGATAGTGGCAACACTGAAACTCAGTAAGGTGGTGGTACCAGACTTGGACAAGGCAGTGTAGAACTCTACCACATACTAGTCACGATAATAGTGACACACAGGTGGTTCTCCCGGTAGAAAGAGATATGAGTGAATGTGAGTGAGTAAAATGTGTTTGTGCAAACCAAAGTTTATTGTAATATTTTATCACTTATATACTTGAACTGTTTCACAATAAAGTTATTATCACTTATTACCAACCGGTTTCGCTTACACAAGTATCATCAGGGCAATTAATAGTAATTTGTAACTATATAAATTGCCCTGATATATATATGTATGTATGTATATATATACATACATACATTCATTTATATAATAATCATTGTGTGAAAAATGCATTGTGGAAGAAAAAAAAAAAAAAAAAAAAAAAAAAAAAAGTCACGCGTATGAAGGAACATCAAAAATATAATTCACAATTCCGTCACTACACTACTACTGTACTATATGACCGAACTTGTACATTTAAAGACAGTACTAGTACAGAGCTATCCGTTCAATGTCCAAGCAAGAACAAGTCTTTACCCTACTACGAGCACTCACGAACAATCTCTTTATGGCGAACCATAATATAATACTTACTACATGGACACAAGACACACACACTATAATGCGATTCATCTCAGTTCAGCGCCATCTTTTTGACTCACGTGTCAACATATCATTATATTATTATATGTTGACATATTTTAATGATAAACAGAGGGCGTTGTTCGTAACACTGAGATTTCTACATCGTGCTATTAAGAAGTTATTTCGATAGTACTAACGAATTTATACGATTATGAATTACGGGTTAGGTTAGGTTAGGTTAGGTTAGGTTAGGTTAGGTTAGGTTAGGTTAGGTTAGGTTAGGTTAGGTTAGGTTAGGTTAGGTTAGGTTAGGTTAGGTTAGGTTAGGTTAGGTTAGGTTAGGTTAGGTTAGGTTAGGTTAGGTTAGGTTAGGTTAGGTTAGGTTAGGTTAGGTTAGGTTAGGTTAGGTTAGGTTAGGTTAGGTTAGGTTAGGTTAGGTTAGGTTAGGTTAGGTTAGGTTAGGTTAGGTTAGGTTAGGTTAGGTTAGGTTAGGTTAGGTTAGGTTAGGTTAGGTTAGGTTAGGTTAGGTTAGGTTAGGTTAGGTTAGGTTAGGTTAGGTTAGGTTAGGTTAGGTTAGGTTAGGTTAGGTTAGGTTAGGTTAGGTTAGGTTAGGTTAGGTTAGGTTAGGTTAGGTTAGGTTAGGTTAGGTTAGGTTAGGTTAGGTTAGGTTAGGTTAGGTTAGGTTAGGTTAGGTTAGGTTAGGTTAGGTTAGGTTAGGTTAGGTTAGGTTAGGTTAGGTTAGGTTAGGTTAGGTTAGGTTAGGTTAGGTTAGGTTAGGTTAGGTTAGGTTAGGTTAGGTTAGGTTAGGTTAGGTTAGGTTAGGTTAGGTTAGGTTAGGTTAGGTTAGGTTAGGTTAGGTTAGGTTAGGTTAGGTTAGGTTAGGTTAGGTTAGGTTAGGTTAGGTTAGGTTAGGTTAGGTTAGGTTAGGTTAGGTTAGGTTAGGTTAGGTTAGGTTAGGTTAGGTTAGGTTAGGTTAGGTTAGGTTAGGTTAGGTTAGGTTCCCCCCCATGGTTCCAAGCCTTGTCGTGGCGGGGGGGCTTAGTACCTGGGGTGCAATCCAGCACCTTGGGGAACTAATTGGACCACTACGCCGCTCCTTTCCGTTCTCTTCATGAGAACGGCGTTTGGATGCGGCACTTATAACCCGGTTTCCGGGAGCCCATTGTGGGGCTGGGAGGAAGAAAACCTCTCTAAAAAATCACCCCGAAACCGCGGTCGGCGTGCCGCGGCGTAGGGTTATCGGGCGAGCGCTGACGAGACGGGGGTAGGCCCACCCGGAATGGGCCACCAAAACACAATGAAGCACAGCAGTTTTCAAAGGTCTACCCAGGAGGGTCCCGGCAAAGCCGGGGAATCCCTCCCGGCGCCCTCGGGTGCCGGCAGCCCCACGTACTCTGGGGGGGGCAAAAACTGCTTCGCGGGCCGGCGGTCTGCCGGTCTGCGCACCGATAACACTGGCGATTCCGAACTGGACTACGATTCACTTTACGATCTGGACAATGACGATTTTGAGGCTGGGGCGCATGCCACGGGGGCGTGTGTCTCATCCAAAGACCACGGCGTAGACTTGGACTCTGACAGTTCAACTGTCGAGGTAACCGGCCGGCTAAGAAGGAAGAGGCCCGGCCCGGGTGAACATGAATCCGGGCTGGACTCTGACGACACGGCGGGAGAGGAGTTGTCGCAAACAGGGCCGGCGAAACGTACAAGAGGGCGCCCACCCACAACGGGCGCCTACGTCGGCCTCCGGAAAGCGAAAGAAGCCTTCTTGCAGGCAAAAAAGGAGGAAATCGGGGTTTTGGCCGAGGAGCAAATACTCTCCATGGCCAAAACCCTCGAAGTATCGAGAAAGGAGGAGCGCTCCGCTGAGGACCTTGCCGCCCACGCTCAGAAAGGTTGCGACCTCATCCTGAGCGTGGCTCAAAAATCTAAAAACCTTAAGGGCACAATGGTGCGTGCCCTTAAACAAGCAGCATGGGCCATCCAAGATGCGGTTGCAGCATTGAAAGAACGCACCACTAATGAGGAGGTTGATCTACTCCGCTCAGCGAACTACCGTCAAGAGAAGCAGATAGCGGAACTGCGAGCGGAGATAGCCGAAATCCGCGGCGAACTGGGCAGGCGCAAGGCCGAACCCGAGAAGAGCCATACCGAAGACGGAGAGGAGGCCATGTTGGGTCGCATCATGCTGCAGGTAGGCAACATGATGGACGCCAAGATGGCCTCTGTCGCGGACCGGCTACTGCCGGAGAGGAGAATAAGGCCCCCACTACGCGGGGATATAGAAGTGACGGAAGAGGTGCCAGTTGCTCAAACAACTTCGGACACCACCAGAATGACGATGACGACCGCCGCTGATGAAGTCGCTGGGTCGCAGAAGCCCAAGCCCACTAAGGGCAAGGGCAAGGGCAAGGGCAAAAGTCAAAGTGCCCAGTCCGTTGTGGCCCAAGTGACGGCACCGGCTCCTTCTTCTGCCTCTCGGGACGCTCCAAACGAAGAGGGGTGGACCCGAGCGGGCAAAAAGAAAAAGACGAAGAATAAGAAGAGGAAGGAAAAAGAAAAACCGAAGGAAAAGGCCTCTTCTTCCCTGACGAAGCCAAGGTCGAGGAAGAAGAAAGACAAGGAGAGGATGGAGCCACGGTTGCGCCCGCCCCGGTCTGCGGCTGTCGTTCTGACGCTGCAGCCTGGTGCGGCAGAAAAAGGCGAAACCTATGCGGCCGTCCTAACTCGTGCGAGGGACAAGGTGTCGCTTGCCGAGTTGGGCATCCCAGGCCTAAAATTAAGGAAGGGGGCAACTGGTGCCCGTATATTAGAAGTTCCGGGGGCCACAAGCGCCGACAAGGCTGACCAACTGGCTACAAAGCTGCGGGAGGTCTTGCCGGCAGATACCGTAAGAATCGCCCGGCCCGAAAAATGCGCTGAAATGCGCATTTCTGGGTTGGACGATTCTATAACCGTGGCAGAGGTGGCAGAGGCCGTGGCCAAATGTGGGGGTTGCCCCGTCGACTCCGTCAAGGCGGGGCGCCTTCGATTCTCCCTGTCGGGCAGCGGCACCTTGTTTGTTCGTTGCCCAGTGGCCGCGGCGAAGTTAGTCGCAAAATCAAAGCTTTTGGTGGGTTGGGTGGTAGCGCGGGTGCGGGTTCTACCTTTTAAGCGCCTGCGCTGCTACCGATGCCTCATGGTTGGGCACACAGCGGTGCAATGCACCTCAGACGTCGACCGCAGCGACGAGTGCTTTCGCTGCGGTCAAAAGGGGCACAAGGCCACCGACTGTAACGGTGAACCTAAGTGCTCCGTGTGCTCGGCAGCGCATCTTCCAGCAGGTCATAGGGTTGGGTCTCTTGCTTGTAAGGGGACCCTGCCCAAGGCTAAAAGGAAAGGAAGAGCCACTGCCACAAAGACGTCAACAGCGTCCGCCCCAATTTCAACAGGGGCGTCGCAGGAGGAAGCGATGGAGTGACTCCTTCCTCCGGGAGAAAAAGGTCACTCTGCCCCCGCAGAAAGACCAAGGTACCTAGTACCAACTGGATATGCGCGCGGTGATTCCGCTCACCGCGCGCCTTTGTGATGATTGCTAAGGCTCTCCTTGGCAGGGAAGGTCGCCGGTAAGCTGGCGAGTGCCGGTGGGGCAATGGAATAGTGTGCAAGGGTTACCATCTCCCCGCCATAGCCGGCACAGTGAAGCGGGCGCAGGAGTTTTAGTGGGTAGAGCCGGTTTTAGGCGAGTCCCACACTCGGGTCGCGTAAAGTGGCCCGGTTGTGCGTAAGTGCATTTCTCCTGCGAAAACAAAAAAAAAAAAAAAAAAAAAAAAAAAAAAAAAAAAAAAAAAAAAAAAGGTTAGGTTAGGTTAGGTTAGGTTAGGTTAGGTTAGGTTAGGTTAGGTTAGGTTAGGTTAGGTTCCCCCCCATGGTTCCAAGCCTTGTCGTGGCGGGGGGGCTTAGTACCTGGGGTGCAATCCAGCACCTTGGGGAACTAATTGGACCACTACGCCGCTCCTTTCCGTTCTCTTAATGAGAACGGCGTTTGGATGCGGCACCTATAACCCGGTTTCCGGGAGCCCATTGTGGGGCTGGGAGGAAGAAAACCTCTTTAAAAAATCACCCCGAAACCGCGGTCGGCGTGCCGCGGCGTAGGGTTATCGGGCGAGCGCTGATGAGACGGGGGTACGGCCCACCCGTAATGGGCCACAAAACCAAAATGGATAGCACAAGTAGTTTGAAAAGGTCTACCCAGGAGGGTCCCGGCAAAGCCGGGGAATCCCTCCCGGTACCTTCGGGTACCGGCAGCCCCACGTACTCTGGGGGGGGCACAAGCTGCTTCGTGGGCCGGCATTCTGCCGGCTCGCGCCACGACGACTCATGCAATTCTTATACGGACATCGATTCGGCTTATGATTTGGACGTAGAAGAGGAAGAGGTTGGGGCGCGTGCCAAGGGGGTGCGTGTTCTGACCGTCAACTTAGGGAGGAGAGTAGACTCGAACAGCTCGACCAGCACAACAGTGAGGGCCGATCATGTCCAGACTCCGGAGAAGACCAGCCAGCTAAGGCGGAAGAGGCCCGGCTCGGATGACGACATATCCGGGTTGGACTCCGACGACACAGCTGAAGAGGAGGCACAGCGTTCAGGGCCGGCGAAAAGGGGACGGGGGCGCCCACCTACAACGGGTGCCTACGTAGGCCTACGCCAGGCTAAGGAGGCTCTAATAAGGACGAAGAAAGAGGAAGTTGGGGTTTTGGCCGAGGAGCAGATCCTCTCCATGGCCAAAACCCTAGAAAGACCTAGGGGAGAAGAACGGACATCTGAGGATCTGGCGGCGCACGCTCAGAAAGGGTGTGATGTCATTATGAGCGTCGCCACCAAATCTAAAAATCTTAAGGGCACAATGGTGCGCGCCCTTAAACAAGCGACATGGGCGATACAAGACGCGGTCGCGGCATTGAAGGAGCGCACCGAGGGAGAGGAAGTGGAGCTGCTCCGTGCGGCGAATTATCGGCAAGAAAAAGAGCTGAAAATTCTACGCGCGGAAGTAGCCCAAATCCAAGAAGAACTGGCTCGACAAAGGGCTGAACCCACGCAAAGCCAACCCGTAGTGGAGGAGGAGGCCATGTTGGGTCGCATCATGTTGCAAGTAGGCAACATGATGGACGCCAAGATGGCTTCCGTTTCGGACCGGCTATTGCCAGAAAGGCGAATTCGGCCTCCACTGAGAGGAGACATGGAGGAGACAAGTGCGGTGCCTGCGACTGAGTTGGGTACAGACGACACCACCACTACGAGGCGAACCACTGCCGAGATTGTCAAGGAGTCGCAGAAGCCCAAACCGATCAAAGGTAAGGGTAAGGGCAAGGGCCAAAGTGCCCAGCCCGTTGTGACCCCAGAAAAGACACCGGCGCCTTCACTTTCCACTCGGGCCCCGGATGAGGAAGAGTGGACTCGGGTGGACAAGAGGAGAAAACCAAAGAAGAAGAATAAAACGAAGAAGACGGTTGAAGAGACTCCTCCGCCTCCGCCGAAAAAGCAGGGGTCGGGGAAAGGAGAGAGGGACAAGAAAAGGAAGGTAAGGTTGCGCCCGCCCCGGTCTGCGGCAGTCGTCCTAACGCTGCAGCCCGGTGCGGCAGACAAGGGCGAAACCTATGCGGCCGTCCTGACTCGCGCAAGGGACAAAGTTTCGCTTGCCGAGTTGGGTATTCCGGCGCTAAAAATGAGAAAGGGGGCCACGGGTGCCCGAATACTGGAGGTGCCGGGTGCAACAAGCACCGAAAAGGCCGACCTGCTGGCTGCAAAGCTGCGGGCGGTCTTACCGGCAGAAACCGTAAGGATCGTAAGGCCCGAGAGGTGTGCGGAGATGCGCATCTCCGGGCTAGACGACTCCGTTACAGAAGCGGAGGTAGTGGCCGCTGTAGCCCAATGTGGAGGCTGCCCTGCCGATACCATCAAGGCGGGGCGGCTTCGCTTCTCTCGCTTGGGCTGCGGCACAATATTTGTCCGCTGCCCGGTGGCGGCAGCGAAAAGGGTGGCGAGCTCGAGGCTATTGGTGGGTTGGGTGTCCGCGCAAGTGCGGGTCCTGCCCACCAGGCCTCTGCGCTGCTTCCGGTGTCTCGTAGTTGGGCACACCGGAGTGCAGTGCGCGTCGGAGGTTGACCGCAGCGATGAGTGTTTCCGCTGCGGTCAAAAGGGGCACAAGGCCGCCGACTGTTCTGGCGACCCTTGTTGCTCCGTTTGCTCGGCTGCGGGTCTTCCGGCGGGTCATAAGGTAGGGGCTCCCTCCTGCAAGGGGACCCTGCCCAAGCGCGCCAAGCGGCGAGGAGCTGCGGCCACCTCGGCGCAAGCAGCGCACACCCCATCTCCATCCGGGGTGGCGCCGGAAGAAGCGATGCAGTAACCGCTTCCTCCTGGAGTAGCGCGCGGTGCTTCCGCACACCGCGCGCATTTGAGACGTATTGCTGGGGTCTCCCCCAGTCGAGAAGACGCCGGATAGGCTGGCGAGTGCCGGCGGGATGGTGGAATAATCCGCAAGGAGTTTACCACCTCCCCTGCCACCATGGCACAGAGGAGCGGACGCAGGAGTTTTAGTGGGTAGAGCCGGTTTTAGGCGAGTCCCACACTCGGGCCGCGTCGCGTGGCCCGGTAGTGCGTAAGTGCATTTCTCCTGCGAAACCAAAAAAAAAAAAAAAAAAAAAAAAAAAAAAAAAAAAAAAAAAAAAAAAAAAAAAGGTTAGGTTAGGTTAGGTTAGGTTAGGTTAGGTTAGGTTCCCCCCCATGGTTCCAAGCCTTGTCGTGGCGGGGGGGCTTAGTACCTGGGGTGCAATCCAGCACCTTGGGGAACTAATTGGACCACTACGCCGCTCCTTTCCGTTCTCTTCATGAGAACGGCGTTTGGATGCGGCACTCATAACCCGGTTTCCGGGAGCCCATTGTGGGGCTGGGAGGAAGAAAACCTCTTTAAAAAATCACCCCGAAACCGCGGTCGGCGTGCCGCGGCGTAGGGTTATCGGGCGAGCGCTGACGAGACGGGGGTAGGCCCACCCGGAATGGGCCACAAAACCAAACATGGCAAGTTCACGCAGTTTTAAAAGGAATACCCAGGAGGGTCCCGGCACAGCCGGGGAATCCCTCCCGGCGCCTTCGGGTGCCGGCAGCCCCACGTACTCTGGGGGGGGCAAAAACTGCTTCGCGGGCCGGCTTTCCACCGGCTCGCGCACCGACGAACCCTGCGAATCGATACTGGACATAGAATCTGCATACTACTTGGATGTTGCTCGGAAGGAGGCTGCTGAGGGAGTAAGCGCCACAGCAAGTGACACTGGCGACTTTGACACGGACAGCTCGACTGGTGTGATGTCACGGTCAATCCAAAACACCGGAAGGCTACGGAGAAAGAGGCCCGGCCCGGATGATACCGAATCTGGGCTGGACTCTGATGACACGGCCGCTGACGAAGCGTCGCGATCCGGACTGGCGAAGAGAGGACGAGGGCGCCCACCAACAACGGGCGCCTACGTTGGTTTACGACAGGCGAAAGAAGCCTTTCTCAAGGCTAAGCAAGAGGAAGTCGGGGTTTTGGTCGAGGAGCAAATACTCTCCATGGCCAAAACCCTGGAAATCTCACGGAAAGAGGACCGCTCCTCGGAGGATCTGGCCGCGCACGCTCAGAAGGGGTGCGACCTTATTCTGAGCGTTGCCCAGAAGTCCAAAAATCTTAAGGGCACGATGGTGCGGGCCCTTAAGCAAGCGGCCTGGGCCATCCAGGATGCGGTCGCGGCGCTGAAGGAGCGTACTGAAGGCGAGGAGGTGGAGCTACTCCGCGCCGCAAACTACCGCCAGGAAAAGGAGTTGGCGGCACTGCGGGCGGAAGTGGCCCAAATCCGGGAAGACTTGCGGAAGCGAAGGGTGGAACCGGACGAAAAACAACCCGGAGAGGACCAGGAGGCCATCTTGGGTCGTATCATGTTGCAGGTGGGCAACATGATGGACGCCAAGATGGCCTCAGTAGCGGACCGGCTTTTGCCGGAGAAGAGGCTTCGGCCCCCGCTAAGAGGAGACACTGATGTGGAGGTGGTACCCGTGGCAGAACCGTTAGCCATGGAAACCCCATCAGTAGTAACTGCCGCAGATGTCGCTGCGGGGTCACAGAAGCCCAAGCCCTCAAAAGGCAAGGGCAAGGGCAAGGGTCAAAGTGCCAAGCCCACAGTGGCCCCGCTGATAGAACCGGCGCCTTCCACATCCGCTCAGGACACTCTCGACGAGGGGGAATGGACAAGGGTGGAGAATGGAAGGAAAGACAGGAGGAAGAAGAGAAAGAAGGCCACGAAGAAGGCTAAGGAGATTTCCCCTCCTTCCTCGACAAACCAGAAGTCAGGGAAAGGAGAGATGAGCAAGAAGAAAACGAAGATACGGTTGCGCCCGCCCCGGACAGCGGCAGTCGTCCTGACGCTGCAGCCCGGAGCGGCAGACAAAGGGGCGACTTATGCGGCCATCCTTACTCGAGCGCGGGACAAAGTGTCCCTCGCCGAGCTTGGTATACCGGGCGTTAAAATGAGGAGGGGGGCCACGGGGGCTCGAGTGCTGGAAGTGTCGGGGGCCACGAGTGCCGACAAGGCTAATAAGTTGGCAGATAGGCTACGGGAGGTACTGCCGACGGACACCGTGCGAATCGCCCGGCCCGAGAAGTGTGCAGAAATGCGTGTTTCCGGGCTGGATGATTCGGTTACGGAGGAGGAAGTGGTAGCTGCTGTAGCCAAAAGTGGAGGCTGCTCTGCCGAAGTAATAAAGGCGGGGCGAATTCGGTTCTCGCCATCGGGTCGCGGTACAATATATATCCGCTGCCCGGTGGCCGTGGCGAGCAAAGTGGCAAGCTCCAAGCTGCTGGTAGGGTGGGTGTCCGCGCAGGTGCGGGTGCTGCCCACCAAGCCCTTGCGCTGCTACCGCTGCCTGGTTATAGGGCATACAGCGGTGCAGTGCACATCGGAGACTGACCGCAGCGATGAGTGCTATCGCTGCGGACAAAAAGGGCATAGGGCCGTCGACTGCACCGGCGACCCCTGCTGCTCAGTGTGCTCGGCTGCGGGTCTTCCGGCGGGCCACAGGGTTGGGTCTCCCTCCTGTAAGGGAACCCTGCCTAAGCGCGCCAAGCGGCGAGGAACCGCGGCTAGATCGGCGCAAGCAGCGCACACCCCAGCTCCATCCGGGGTGGCGCAGGAGGAAGCGATGCAGTGACCGCTTCCTCCTGGAGTAGCGCGTGGTGTTTCCGCACACCGCGCGCATTACAGAAGACATGCTGGGATCTCCCCCCAGCCGAGTTGAATGCCGGCTAGGCTGGCAGGTGCCGGTTGGGGCGGTGGAAGAATGCGAAAGCGCCCCACCCCCCCGCCACCATATGGCACAGAGGAGCGGACGCAGGAGTTTTAGTGGGTAGAGCCGGTTTTAGGCGAGTCCCACACTCGGGCCGCGTCGAGTGGCCCGGTAGTGCGTAAGTGCATTTCTCCTGCGAGAAAAAAAAAAAAAAAAAAAAAAAAAAAAAAAAAAAAAAAAAAAAGGTTAGGTTAGGTTAGGTTAGGTTAGGTTAGGTTAGGTTAGGTTAGGTTAGGTTAGGTTAGGTTAGGTTAGGTTAGGTTAGGTTCCCCCCCATGGTTCCAAGCCTTGTCGTGGCGGGGGGGCTCAGTACCTGGGGTGCAATCCAGCACCCTGGGGAAGCCAATTGGACCACCAGCCGCTCCTTTCCGTTCTCTTCATGAGAACGGCGTTTGGATGCGGCACTTATAGCCCGGTTTCCGGGAGCCCATTGTGGGGCTGGGAGGAAGAAAACCTCTTTAAAAAATCACCCCGAAACCGCGGTCGGCGTGCCGCGGCGTAGGGTTATCGGGCGAGCGCTGACGAGACGGGGGTAGGCCCACCCGGAATGGGCCACAAAAACCAAAAATGACAGGTCGCAGTTTGAAAAGGACTACCCAGGAGGGTCCCGGCAATGCCGGGGAATCCCTCCCGGTGCCTTCGGGTACCGGCAGCCCCATGTACTCTGGGGGGGGCACAAGCTGCTTCGTGGGCCGGCAACCTGCCGGCTCGCGCACCGACGACTATGGCATTCTGACACCGGACACTGATTTAGCACGCGATTTTGGCAGTGGTGAGAAGGAGGTTGGGGCGCGCGCCACGGGGGTGCGCGTCTCAACAAACGACCCTGGCGAGGACTTGGATACGGACAGTTCTCAGACTGTTTCGTCAAGGACGAGGAGCAGCCGGCAGTGGCGGAAGAGGCCTGTTTCGGGCGACAGTCAGTCTGGGATAGACTCGGACGACACCGCTGGCGAGGATGGACCGGCGAAAAGGACAAGAGGGCGCCCGCCAACAACGGGTGCCTACGTTGGCCTACGCCAAGCAAAAGAGGCCCTTTTAAAGGCCAAGAAGGAGGAAGTAGGGTTATTGGCCGAGGAACAAGTACTCAGCTTGGCCAAAGCTCTGGAAACACACAAAAGAGGGGAGATCCACTCTTCGGAAGACCTGGCTGCGCACGCCCAGAAGGGGGTAGACCTTATCATGAGCGTTGCGCAAAAGTCGACAAACTTGAAGGGCACGATGGTCCGTTCGCTAAAACAGGCGGCATGGGCCATCCAGGACGCGGTGGCGGCCCTAAAAGAACGAACGGAGACTGAGGAGGTAGAGCTGCTCCGTGCTGCTAACTACCGACAAGAAAAGCAAATAAGAGAGATGCGGGCAGAGCTGGCGCAAATCCGTGCCGATCTGGGCAAGCAAAGGGAGGAGCCGGAAGGCAGTAGATCCGCGGAAGAGCGGGAGGAGGCCATGCTTGGGCGCATCATGTTGCAGGTAGGCAACATGATGGATGCTAAGATGGCCTCGGTTTCGGACCGGCTCCTGCCGGAAAAACGCCTCCGGTCAGCATTAAAAGGAGATAGCATACACGCTGAAACGGTGTCTGTCGCCACTCCGGCCGCAGACACTGCCACGGAGAATATTACCGCCGGGGTAGTTGCCGGGTCGCGGAAAGCCAAGCCCACAAAGGGCAAGGGTGCCCCACAAGAAGCGGTGCCTGTGGTCGAACCAGACAGCGCAATGAGACGGACCGCCGCTGAGGTCGTCATGGGGTCGCCGAAGCCTAAGCCCTCAAAAGGCAAGGGCAAGGGCAAGGGCCAAAAAGCCCAGCCAACGGTGGCCCCGGCGATTGAACCGACGCCTTCTACTTCCGCCCAGGAAGCTCCGGTTGGGAACGAGGGGTGGAACCGGGTGGAAAAGGGAAGGAAAAACCGGAAGAATAAGAAGCAAGCCACGACGGAGGTCAAGGAAGCTTCCCCTCCCCTCTCCAAAGAGCAAAATCCGAGGAAGGGCGACAGGAAAAAGAAGCCAAAGTTGCGCCCGCCCCGGTCAGCGGCTGTCGTTCTGACGCTGCAGCCCGGTGCGGCGGATAAGGGCGCAACATATGCGGCCGTCCTGGTTCGTGCGAGAGACAAGGTCTCCCTCGCCGAGCTGGGCATCCCGGCCGTAAAAATGAGGATGGGGGCCACGGGCTCCCGAATTCTAGAAGTTTCAGGCGCTGCGAGCGCTGAAAAGGCCGACCAGCTAGCCACTAAGCTGCTGGAGGTCCTACCGGCGGATACAGTTAGAATCGCCCGGCCCGAGAAGTGCGCAGAGATGCGCATTTCCGGGCTCGACGATTCTATCACACACGAGGAGGTTGTAGACGCCGTGGCCAAATGTGGGGGCTGCCCTGCTCACGCTATAAAGGCGGGGCGAGTGCGGTTCTCCCAATCAGGCCGCGGGACGATATTTGTCCGTTGCCCAGTGGCTGCGGCGAAGAAAATAGAAAGCTCAAAGCTTCTTATCGGATGGGTGTCGGCGCAAGTGCGGGTGCTGCCCGCAAGGCGCCTGCGCTGCTACCGCTGCCTGGTGGTCGGGCATACAGCGGTGCAGTGCACGTCGGAAGTCGACCGCAGCGACGAGTGCTATCGCTGCGGTCAAAAGGGGCATAAGGCCGCCGATTGCTCCGGCGAGCCGAAATGCTCTGTGTGCTCGGCGGCGGATCTTCCGGCGGGCCATAAGGTTGGGTCACCCTCCTGCAAGGGGACCCTGCCCAAGCGCGCCAAGCGGCGAAGGGCCGCGGCCAACTCGGCGCAAGCAGCGCATACCCCAACTCCATCCGGGGTGGCGCAGGAGGAAGCGATGCAGTGACCGCTTCCTCCCGGAGTCGCGTGCGGTGTTCCGCACACCGCGCATATTAGCGACGTTTTGCTGGGGTCTTACCCCCAGCCGAGTAGAACGCCGGCAAGGCTGGCGAGTGCCGGAGGGGCGGTGGAAGAATGCGAAAGCGCCCCACCCCCCCGCCACCATATGGCACAGAGGAGCGGACGCAGGAGTTTTAGTGGGTAGAGCCGATTTTAGGCGAGTCCCACACTCGGGCCGCGTGCAGTGGCCCGGTAGTGCGTAAGTGCATTTCTCCTGCGAGAACAAAAAAAAAAAAAAAAAAAAAAAAAAAAAAAAAAAAAAAAAAAAAAAAAAAAAAAAGGTTAGGTTAGGTTGCCCGCGGGGCAAACTACCGTGAGGCCGCCCGCCTGGCAACGGCAGGCGTGGCGTCGGTCGTCGCGCGAATCCGCGCTCTGGGCCTCGAGGTGGCGCTCGAAAAGTCCGAGGCCTTGTGTTTCCACAGGCCGAGGGCTGCGCCACCTCCGGGGGCCCACATCGTGGTTAGCGGTGTCCGAATCGAGGTCGGGTCCGATATGAAGTACCTCGGACTCGTCCTCGATAGCCGCTGGGACTTCCGCGAGCATTTCCGTCGCCTGGTCCCCCGTCTCATGGCGGCAGCCGCCGCTCTCTCGCGGCTGCTGCCGAATCTCGGGGGGCCGAGTGTGGCCTGCCGCCGCCTGTACCTCGGGGTGGTGCGCTCGATGGCCCTGTACGGAGCCCCTGTCTGGGCTCCGGCGCTGCGAAGCGCCACCATCGCCCTCTTGCGACAACCGCAGAGGGTGATGGCGATCAGGGCCATTCGGGGCTATCGCACCATCTCGACGGAGGCGGCGTGCGTGTTGGCGGGTTCGCCGCCGTGGGATCTGGAGGCCGCGGCACTGGCAAGGCTCTACGAGCGGCGCCAGGAGCTGCGGTCCGGCGGCGAACAGCCAACGGTGACGGAAAGGTGGAAGTCCCACCTTCGACGGTCCACCGTCCGTAGATGGGCGGAGCGGCTGGCCGATCCAACGGCCGGCCGACGGACTGTCGAGGCTGTCCGGCCGGTTCTTCAAAACTGGCTGGACAGGCGGCACGGACGGCTCACGTTCCGGCTCACACAGGTGCTTTCCGGGCATGGATGCTTTGGAAAGTACCTGTGTCGAATCGCACAGCGTGAGCCGACGACCGATTGCCACCATTGTGCGGGCAGCGAGGACACGGCGCAGCACACCCTCGAGGGGTGCCCTTCGTGGGCAGTGCAGCGTAGTGTCCTGCGCGATGCCATCGGGGTGGATCTCTCGCTCCCGACCGTTGTAAAAGCAATGGTCGAGAGCGAAGAGTCGTGGACGGCCGTCCTCTCCTTCTGCGAGGAAGTGATGTCGCAGAAGGAGACGGCGGAGAGGGAAAGGGAGGCTGCGGCCAACCCCGACCCGATCCGCCGGAGACGCACGGGGGTGCGGCGGCGGGCCTACCAGGCCCTACTCCGTCCCCCGTGATCGAGGCCGGGGCTCTGCCCCAAAAGGCCTCGAGGAGGTGCGCGCGGCGTCGTGGAGTCGCGCGCTTTCTAGCCGTCCGCTGGGGCCATAACGGCCCCGGCCCCGAAGAATGCCGGCAAGGCCGGCAGGTGCTGGCGGGCAGGTGGGAGAATGCGCAAGCGTTCCCTCCTCCCCGCCACCACAGCACAGTGGGGTGGCGCAGGGGTTTTAGTGGGTAGTGGTCGGTTCCGTCCGGCGAGTCCCACACTCGGGCCAGTCCACACGGTCCGGCAGTGCGTAAGAGCATTTCCCCTGCGAGAACAAAAAAAAAAAAAAAAAAAAAAAAAAAAAAAAAAAAAAAAAAAAAAAAAAAAAAAAAAAAAAAAAAAAAAAAAAAAAAAAAAAAGGTTAGGTTAGGTTAGGTTAGGTTCCCCCCCATGGTTCCAAGCCTTGTCGTGGCGGGGGGGCTCTAGTACCTGGGGTGCAAGCCAGCACCTTGGGGAAGCTAATTGGACCAAACTCTCCTCCACGTGTCCCTCTGTTCTCAGAAGGCACAGTGGATTTGGAGTAAGCGCGGGCAATCGCTGGCACTAGCCCTGTCGGCCTGCTCGTGACATCGTAAGTCCAGAGGAGGTGTCGGTGATCACGTCTATCGGCCAATGATCCTGGACCCGAGGGCCTTGCCTTAATTGGCCGGGCCGCGAGGAAGATAACCTCTATAAAAAATTCCCCGAACCTCAAGCGGAGACGCACCGCGAGGAGGTTTGCAGACCGGCTCAAGTCGGGATGTATGGCTGACGGGTTTATCAGTCGCTAGTGTGGACCCGCCCGGGTACCGGCCGACCCCCGGGGCGCGATAATGTAGGCGCCTTTTTAGGCAGCGTTTAATCCTGTTTGTACTCGTGGGAACAAATATGGAAACTAATAAAACTTTTGACGCTTTGGTGGAGGGCCGCGAAGGCCAAAAAAACGACGAGAAGGTGGGCCGCGAAGGCCAATCCGAGGAGGAAGTGGGCTACCAGTCCAGTGTGGAAGTCCAGAACGAAACGGAGGAGTTAGCTCTGTCGGACTCAGATGGCTCGACCGGAACTTTGATTACGGTCGCCTCTGGTTCTTCAGGACTGCGAAGCGGCCGGCTGTGGCGCAAGAGGCCCGTCCCGGGTGACAGTGAATCCGGGATGGACTCCGATGACACGGCTGGCGAGGAGATGCTTGGTAGGTCTGCGTCGGCGAAACGCGGAAGGGGGCGCCCACCAACAACGGGCGCCTACGTGGGCCTACGAAAAGCTAAGGAGGCTTTCCTTAAAACAAAAAAAGAAGAGGTTGAACTGTTGGCTGAGGAGCAAATTCTGTCCTTGACCAAAAGCCTAGACCGATCGGCAGGAGACAGCCGCTCTGCGGAAGAGTTAGCCACGCACGCCCAAAATGGTGTTGATCTAATTTTGGGCGTCGCTAAAAAATCAGGCCAGCTTAAGGGCACAATGGTGCGTGCCCTTAAGCAAGCAGCGGAGGCTATTTCAGAGGCGGTGACGGCCCTTAAGAGCAGGACGACAAGCGAGGAGGTCGAGCTGCTTCGCGCTGCAAACGCCCGCCAAGAAAAGGAGCTGTCGGAGATGCGTAAGGAGATGGCCCAAATTCGAGTTGATCTTGGCAGGCGTAGGGACGACTCAGAAATGGGTCCAAATAGATCTGCGGAGGATAGAGAAGAGGCCATGCTTGGGCGCATCATGTTGCAGGTGGGCAACATGATGGACGCTAAGATGGCCTCCGTGTCGGACCGGCTCCTGCCGGAGAAGCGAATTCGGCCCCCTCTACGGGCGGATTCGAAAATGGTGGAGACGGTGTCCGCGGCCAAACCGGCTTTGGACACCACTACGAAGAGAACGGCTGCGCAAGTTGCCGCCGGGTCGCAAAAGCCCTTGCCCACAAAAAAGGGCAAAGGTAAAGGAAAGGGTCAAAGTGCCCAGTCCTCTGCAACCCCGGTGATGACACCGGCGCCAACTACTTCTTCCGCTCGAGACACCCCAGATGAGGAGGGGTGGACTCAAGTGGAGAAGAAGAAGCGGAAGAAGAAGAAGAAGAGGGCTCCAAAAAAGAAGAAAGCGCCCTCTGCTCCTTCGAAGCCCCAAGAAGTAAGGAAGAGTGATAAGAACCGGAGTGTTCAACCGAAGTTGCGCCCACCCCGGTCTGCGGCTGTCGTGGTGACACTGCAGCCCGGAGCAGAAGAAAAGGGTGCGAGCTATGCGGCGGTGCTATCGTCGGCGAAGGAAAAAATCTCCCTCGCCGACCTGGATATCCCGTCACTCAGAGTGAGGAAGGGGGCCACAGGCGCCCGAATATTAGAGGTACCGGGGGCCGCAAGCGCTG
Source organism: Apodemia mormo (assembly GCA_036924255.1). Classification (NCBI taxonomy): domain Eukaryota; kingdom Metazoa; phylum Arthropoda; class Insecta; order Lepidoptera; family Riodinidae; genus Apodemia; species Apodemia mormo. Next base: position 46,060,956 of record JAUPFN010000007.1, read on the forward strand.
CTAAGGCAGATCAACTCGCGCAAAAACTGCGGGAGGTGCTGCCGGCAGAGAATGTCAGGATCGCCAGGCCCGAGAAGTGCGCGGAGATGCGCATTTCTGGGCTTGACGATTCCGTCACCACAGAGGAGGTGGTAAAAGCCGTGGCCAAGTGCGGAGGCTGCCCCGCCTCATCAATCAAAGCGGGGCAGGTGCGTTTCGCCCCATCGGGTAGCGGCACGATTTTCATCCGCTGCCCGGTGGCCGCGGCCAAAAAGGTGGCCAGTTCTAGGCTCCTGGTGGGGTGGGTGTCCGCGCAGGTGCGGGTGCTACCCACCAGGAGAATGCGCTGCTTCCGGTGTCTCGTTGTTGGGCACACCGGAGTGCAGTGCACTTCTGAGATCGACCGCAGCGGCGAGTGCTTCCGCTGCGGTCAGATGGGGCATAAGGCCGCTGCCTGTTCGGGCGACCCGCGCTGCTCCGTATGTTTGGCAGCGGGTCGTCCTGCAAATCACAGGGCTGGGGCTCCCACTTGCAAGGGAACCCTGCCCAAGCCCCGACGGGGCAGAGAGGCTGCAGCCGGCGCCACAACGGCACCGGCAATGCCCGCCCCATCCACTTCAGGGTTGGGTCGCGGGGAGGCGATGGAAACCAAATAATGGCCCTAGCGGGCCCCATCCATCGCTTCCTACAGGCGAATTTGAACCACTCTGCCGGGGCACAAGATCTATTTATGCAGTCCCTGGCGGAGTGGAATATCGGCGTCGCTGTGGCCGCTGAGCCGTACTTTGTCCCCTCCAGAGCTAATTGGGTGGGGGACTTGGACGGCTTGGTGGCCATCGTCACTTCGGTCGTAGCCCCGGTCTCCGGTGTAGTTGGTCGTGGCCGGGGCTTCGTCGCAGTCGAATATGAGGGAACCGTAGTGGTGGGGTGCTACTTTTCGCCCAGCCGCTGCTTCGCCGAATTCGAGTCGTTCTTGGGCGAGGTTGAGGCTCTCGTCAGACGGGCCGATCCTCGCCCTGTGATCGTGATGGGGGACTTCAATGCCAAATCCTCGGCATGGGGGTCCCCCGTCACCGACTCGCGAGGCAGCGCGTTGGAAGAGTGGGCAGTGTTGGTCGGCCTCTGCATCCTAAATAGGGGGTCGACCTTCACTTGCGTGAGACAGCAGGGCGGTTCGATAGTGGACGTTTCGTTCGCTAGCCCTGCTGTAGCACGCCGTGTCCGGGACTGGAGAGTCCTCGATGGGGTGGAGACGCTGTCGGACCATCTATACGTCCGATGTGACGTCTCCGCCTCGTCGACGACCCCGGGCACGAATCCCGCGAGAGGTAGTGCCCCGCCACTCCCTAGGTGGACGTTGGGGCGTCTCGACAGAGACGCTCTGCTGGAGGCCTCCGTCGTCCAGGCCTGGCAACCGCAACCCGCCGGGCCTGTGAGGGTAGATGAGGAGGCGGAATGGTTCCGGCGGGCGTTGACGCAAGTGTGCGACGCGTCGATGCCCCGGGCCAAGCCGCCCCCCTCTCGTCGCCAGGTGTACTGGTGGTCTGACCACATCGCCGCGCTCCGCGTGGAGAGCGTGGCGGCCAGGCGTATGTACACCAGGTGCCGAAGAAGACGGCACCGCGACGAGACGACGGAGCGCGAGCTGTATGAGGTCTACAGGACGAAGAAAAAGACCCTACAGCTCGCCATCAGCAGGGCCAAGACCCAAGCGCGCGAGGAGCTGCTCGGGACTCTGGACAATGATCCGTGGGGGCGCCCGTATAAGTCCGTCAGGGGCAAACTACGCCCCTGGGCGCCTCCGCTGACCCAGAGTCTCGACCACCACTTCGTGAGGGACGTCGTGTCCGCCCTGTTTCCACATCGGGCGGAACACGTCCCCCCCGCTATGGCGCCGCGTAGAGGTGGCGCCGGTGGTGAGGAGGAAGATAGCGGGGTCGCTGAGCTCACGAGTGAGGAGTTCGACGCGGCCGTAGACAAGCTCCGGGCGAAAAACACAGCGCCCGGGCCAGATGGAGTACACGGTCGCGTCTTGGTCTTGGCCCTCGACGTCCTAGGGGACCGGCTCCGGCGGCTCTTCAATGGCTGCCTGGAGTCGGGACGGTTCCCCAGAGTGTGGAAGGTGGGTAGCCTGGTCCTGTTGCGGAAGGACGGACGCCCCGCAGAGTCTCCCTCCGCCTACCGCCCCATCGTGTTGCTCGACGAGGTGTGTAAGCTATTCGAGAGAATAATGGCTGCACGCCTCGTCGAGCATATGACTGAGGTAGGTCCCGATTTGGCGAACGCCCAGTTTGGGTTCCGGGCCGGCCTTTCGACGATCGACGCGATCAATCGCGTCAAGGCCGACTCGGAGGAGGTTGTCGCCCGCGGTGGGGTGTTGTTGGCGGTTTCGCTAGACATAGCGAACGCTTTCAACACCATGCCGTGGAGCTGCATCAGGGAGGCACTAAAATATCACAAAGTGCCTCTCTACCTCCGTCGCCTGATCGGGGACTACCTCAGTCAAAGGTACGTCCAATACCAGGGGCGGACAGGCGGACTGGAGACTCGGGAGATGGTGTGCGGTGTTCCACAAGGGTCGGTACTCGGCCCCCTCTTGTGGAACATCGGATACGATTGGGTGCTGCGGGGCGCTCTCCCCGCGGGCGTCAGGGTGACGTGTTATGCGGACGACACCCTGGTCACGGCCCGCGGGGCAAGCTACCGTGAGGCCGCCCGCCTGGCAACGGCAGGCGTGGCGTCGGTCGTCGCGCGAATCCGCGCTCTGGGCCTCGAGGTGGCGCTCGAAAAGTCCGAGGCCTTGTGTTTCCACAGGCCGAGGGCTGCGCCGCCTCCGGGGGCCCACATCGTGGTTAGCGGTGTCCGAATCGAGGTCGGGTCCGATATGAAGTACCTCGGACTCGTCCTCGATAGCCGCTGGGACTTCCGCGAGCATTTCCGTCGCCTGGTCCCCCGTCTCATGGCGGCGGCCGCCGCTCTTTCGCGGCTGCTGCCGAATCTCGGGGGACCGAGTGTTGCCTGCCGCCGCCTGTACCTCGGGGTGGTGCGCTCGATGGCCCTGTACGGAGCCCCTGTCTGGGCTCCGGCGCTGCGAAGCGCCACCATCGCCCTTCTGCGACAACCGCAGAGGGTGATGGCGATCAGGGCCATTCGGGGCTATCGCACCATCTCGACGGAGGCGGCGTGCGTGTTGGCGGGTTCGCCGCCGTGGGATCTGGAGGCCGCGGCACTGGCAAGGCTCTACGAGCGGCGCCAGGAGCTGCGGTCCGGCGGCGAACAGCCAACGGTGACGGAAAGGTGGAAGTCCCACCTTCGACGGTCCACCGTCCGTAGATGGGCGGAGCGGCTGGCCGATCCAACGGCCGGCCGACGGACCGTTGAGGCTGTCCGGCCGGTTCTCCAAAACTGGCTGGACAGGCGGCACGGGCGGCTCACGTTCCGGCTCACACAGGTGCTTTCCGGGCATGGATGCTTTGGAAAGTACCTGTGTCGAATCGCCCAGCGTGAGCCGACGACCGATTGCCACCATTGTGCGGGCAGCGAGGACACGGCGCAGCACACCCTCGAGGGGTGCCCTTCGTGGGCAGTGCAGCGTAGTGTCCTGCGCGATGCCATCGGGGTGGATCTCTCGCTCCCGACCGTTGTTAAAGCAATGGTCGAGAGCGAAGAGTCGTGGACGGCCGTCCTCTCCTTCTGCGAGGACGTGATGTCGCAGAAGGAGACGGCGGAGAGGGAAAGGGAGGCTGCGGCCAACCCTGACCCGATCCGCCGGAGACGCACGGGGGTGCGGCGGCGGGCCTACCAGGCCCTGCTCCGTCCCCCGTGATCGAGGCCGGGGCTCTGCCCCAAAAGGCCTCGAGGAGGTGCGCGCGGCGCCGTGGAGTCGCGCGCTTTCTAGCCGTCCGCTGGGGCCATAACGGCCCCGGCCCCGAAGAATGCCGGCAAGGCCGGCAGGTGCTGGCGGGCAGGTGGGAGAATGCGCAAGCGTCCCCACCTCCCCGCCATCACAGCACAGTGGGGTGGCGCAGGGGTTTTAGTGGGTAGTGGCCGGTTCCGTCCGGCGAGTCCCACACTCGGGCCAGTCCACACGGCCCGGCAGTGCGTAAGAGCATTTCCCCTGCGAGAACAAAAAAAAAAAAAAAAAAAAAAGGTTAGGTTAGGTTAGGTTAGGTTAGGTTAGGTTAGGTTAGGTTAGGTTAGGTTAGGTTAGGTTAGGTTAGGTTAGGTTAGGTTAGGTTAGGTTAGGTTCCCCCCCATGGTTCCAAGCCTTGTCGTGGCGGGGGGGCTCTAGTACCTGGGGTGCAAGCCAGCACCTTGGGGAAGCTAATTGGACCAAACTCTCCTCCACGTGTCCCTCTGTTCCCAGAAGGCACAGTGGATTTGGAGTAAGCGCGGGCAATCGCTGGCACTAGCCCTGTCGGCCTGCTCGTGACATCGTAAGTCCAGAGGAGGTGTCGGTGATCACGTCTATCGGCCAATGATCCTGGACCCGAGGGCCTTGCCTTAATTGGCCGGGCCGCGAGGAAGATAACCTCTCCATAAAAAATTCCCCGAACCTCAAGCGGAGACGCACCGCGAGGAGGTTTGCAGACCGGCTCAAGTCGGGATGTATGGCTGACGGGTTTATCAGTCGCTAGTGTGGACCCGCCCGGGTACCGGCCGACCCCCGGGGCGCGATAATTGTAGGCGCCTTTTAGGCAGCGTTTAATCCTGTTTCTACTCGTGGGAACTAATATGGATACAAAAACTTTTGACGCTTTGGTGGAGGGCTGTGATAGCCAAAAAGACGTGAAGGTGGGCCGCGAAGGCCAAAACGACGAGAAGGTGGGCCGCGAAGGCCAATCCGAGGAGGAAGTGGGCTACCAGTCCAGTGTGGAAGTCCAGAACGCAACGGAGGAGTTAGCTCTGTCGGACTCAGATGGCTCGACCGGAACCTTGATTACGGTCGCCTCTGGTTCTTCAGGACTGCGAAGCGGCCGGCTGTGGCGCAAGAGGCCCGTCCCGGGTGACAGTGAGTCCGGGATGGACTCCGATGACACGGCTGGCGAGGAGATGCTTGGTAGGTCTGCGTCGGCGAAACGCGGAAGGGGGCGCCCACCAACAACGGGCGCCTACGTGGGCCTACGAAAAGCTAAGGAGGCTTTTCTTAAAGCAAAAAAGGAAGAGGTTGAACTATTGGCTGAGGAGCAAATTCTGTCCTTGACCAAAAGCCTAGACCGATCGGCAGGAGACAGCCGCTCTGCGGAAGAGTTAGCCACGCACGCCCAAAATGGTGTTGATTTAATTTTGGGCGTCGCTAAAAAATCAGGCCAGCTTAAGGGCACAATGGTGCGTGCCCTTAAGCAAGCAGCGGAGGCTATTTCAGAGGCGGTGACGGCCCTTAAAAGCAGGACAACAAGCGAGGAGGTCGAGCTGCTTCGAGCTGCAAACGCCCGCCAAGAAAAGGAGCTGTCAGAGATGCGAAAGGAGATGGCCCAAATTCGAGTTGATCTTGGCAGGCGTAGGGACGACTCAGAAATGGGCCCGAATAGATCTGCGGAGGATAGAGAAGAGGCCATGCTTGGGCGCATCATGTTGCAGGTGGGCAACATGATGGACGCTAAGATGGCCTCCGTGTCGGACCGGCTCCTGCCGGAGAAGCGAATCCGACCCCCGCTACGGGCAGATTCGAAAATGGTGGAGGCGGTGTCCACGGCCAAACCGGCTTTGGACACCACTACGAAGAGAACGGCTGCGCAAGTTGCCGCCGGGTCGCAAAAGCCCTTGCCCACAAAAAAGGGCAAAGGTAAAGGCAAGGGTCAAAGTGCCCAGTCCTCTGCAACCCCGGTGATGACACCGGCGCCAACTACTTCTTCCACTCGAGACACCCCAGATGAGGAGGGGTGGACTCAAGTGGAGAAGAAGAAGCGGAAGAAGAAGAAGAAGAGGGCTCCAAAAAAGAAAAAAGCGCCCTCTGCTCCTTCGAAGCCCCAAGAAGAAAGGAAGAGTGATAAGAACCGGAGTGTTCAACCGAAGTTGCGCCCACCCCGGTCTGCGGCTGTCGTGGTGACACTGCAGCCCGGAGCAGAAGAAAAGGGTGCGAGCTATGCAGCGGTGCTATCGTCGGCGAAGGAAAAAATCTCCCTCGCCGACCTGGATATCCCGTCACTCAGAGTGAGGAAGGGGGCCACAGGCGCCCGAATATTAGAGGTACCGGGGGCCGCAAGCGCTGCTAAGGCAGACCAACTCGCCCAAAAACTGCGGGAGGTGCTGCCGGCAGAGAATGTCAGGATCGCCAGGCCCGAGAAGTGCGCGGAGATGCGCATTTCTGGGCTTGACGATTCCGTCACCACAGTGGAGGTGGTCGAGGCCGTGGCCAAATGCGGAGGCTGCCCTGCCAACTCAATCAAGGCGGGGCAGGTGCGTTTCGCCCCATCGGGTAGCGGCACGATTTTCATCCGCTGCCCGGTGGCCGCGGCCAAAAAGGTGGCCAGTTCTAGACTCCTGGTGGGGTGGGTGTCCGCGCAGGTGCGGGTGCTGCCCACCAGGAGAATGCGCTGCTTCCGGTGCCTCGTTGTTGGGCACACCGGAGTGCAGTGCACTTCTGAGATCGACCGCAGCGGCGAGTGCTTCCGCTGCGGTCAGATGGGACATAAGGCCGCCGCCTGTTCGGGCGACCCACGCTGCTCCGTGTGTTTGGCAGCGGGTCGCCCTGCAAATCACAGGGCTGGGGCTCCCACGTGTAAGGGAACCCTACCCAAGCCCCGACGGGGCAGAGAGGCTACAGCCGGGGCCACAAAGGCACCCGCAACGCCCGCCCCATCCACTTCAGGGTTGGGTCGCGGGGAGGCGATGGAAACAAAATAATGGCCCTAGCGGGCCCAATCCATCGCTTCCTCCAGGCGAATTTGAACCACTCTGCCGGGGCACAAGATCTATTTATGCAGTCCCTGGCAGAGTGGAATATCGGCGTCGCTGTGGCCGCTGAGCCGTACTTTGTCCCCTCTAGAGCTAATTGGGTGGGGGACTTGGACGGCTTGGTGGCCATCGTCACTTCGGTCGTGGCCCCGGTCTCCGTTGTAGTTGGTCGTGGCCGGGGCTTCGTCGCAGTCGAATATGAGGGAACCGTAGTGGTGGGGTGCTACTTTTCGCCCAGCCGCTGCTTCGCCGAATTCGAGTCGTTCTTGGGCGAGGTTGAGGCTCTCGTCAGACGGGCCGATCCTCGCCCTGTGATCGTGATGGGGGACCTCAATGCCAAATCCTCGGCATGGGGGTCCCCCGTCACCGACTCGCGAGGCAGCGCGTTGGAAGAGTGGGCAGTGTTGGTCGGCCTCTGCATCCTAAATAGGGGGTCGACCTTCACTTGCGTGAGACAGCAGGGCGGTTCGATAGTGGACGTTTCGTTCGCTAGCCCTGCTGTAGCACGCCGTGTCCGGGATTGGAAAGTCCTCGATGGGGTGGAGACGCTGTCGGACCACCTATACGTCCGATTTGACGTCTCCGCCTCGTCGACGACCCCGGGCACGAGTCCCGCGAGAAGTAGAGCCCCGCCACTCCCTAGGTGGACGTTGGGGCGTCTCGACAGAGACGCTCTGCTGGAGGCCTCCGTCGTCCAGGCCTGGCAACCGCAACCCGCCGGGCCTGTGAGGGTAGATGAGGAGGCGGAATGGTTCCGGCGGGCGTTGACGCAAGTGTGCGACGCGTCGATGCCCCGGGCCAAGCCGCCCCCCTCTCGTCGCCAGGTGTACTGGTGGTCTGACCACATCGCCGCGCTCCGCGTGGAGAGCGTGGCGGCCAGGCGTATGTACACCAGGTGCCGAAGAAGACGGCACCGCGACGAGACGACGGAGCGCGAGCTGTATGAGGTCTACAGGACGAAGAAAAAGACCCTACAGCTCGCCATCAGCAGGGCCAAGACCCAAGCGCGCGAGGAGCTGCTCGGGACTCTGGACAATGATCCGTGGGGGCGCCCGTATAAGTCCGTCAGGGGCAAACTACGCCCCTGGGCGCCTCCGCTGACCCAGAGTCTCGACCACCACTTCGTGAGGGACGTCGTGTCCGCCCTGTTTCCACATCGGGCGGAACACGTCCCCCCCGCTATGGCGCCGCGTAGAGGTGGCGCCGGTGGTGAGGAGGAAGATAGCGGGGTCGCTGAGCTCACGAGTGAGGAGTTCGACGCAGCCGTAGACAAGCTCCGGGCGAAAAACACAGCGCCCGGGCCAGATGGAGTTCACGGTCGCGTCTTGGTCTTGGCCCTCGACGTCCTAGGGGACCGGCTCCGGCGGCTCTTCAATGGCTGCCTGGAGTCGGGACGGTTCCCCAGAGTGTGGAAGGTGGGTAGTTTGGTCCTGTTGCGGAAGGACGGACGCCCCGCAGAGTCTCCCTCCGCCTACCGCCCCATCGTGTTGCTCGACGAGGTGTGTAAGCTATTCGAGAGAATAGTAGCTACACGCCTCGTCAAGCATATGACTGAGGTAGGTCCCGATTTGGCGAACGCCCAGTTTGGGTTCCGGGCCGGCCTTTCGACGATCGACGCGATCAATCGCGTCAAGGCCGACTCGGAGGAGGTTGTCGCCCGCGGTGGGGTGTTGTTGGCGGTTTCGCTAGACATAGCGAACGCTTTCAACACCATGCCGTGGAGCTGCATCAGGGAGGCACTAAAACACCATAAAGTGCCTCTCTACCTCCGTCGCCTAATCGGGGACTACCTCAGTCAAAGGTACGTCCAGTACCAGGGGCGGTCGGGTGGACTGGAGACTCGGGAGATGGTGTGCGGTGTTCCACAAGGGTCGGTACTCGGCCCCCTCTTGTGGAACATCGGATACGATTGGGTGCTGCGGGGCGCTCTCCCCGCGGGCGTCAGGGTGACGTGTTATGCGGACGACACCCTGGTCACGGCCCGCGGGGCAAACTACCGTGAGGCCGCCCGCCTGGCAACGGCAGGCGTGGCGTCGGTCGTCGCGCGAATCCGCGCTCTGGGCCTCGAGGTGGCGCTCGAAAAGTCCGAGGCCTTGTGTTTCCACAGGCCGAGGGCTGCGCCACCTCCGGGGGCCCACATCGTGGTTAGCGGTGTCCGAATCGAGGTCGGGTCCGATATGAAGTACCTCGGACTCGTCCTCGATAGCCGCTGGGACTTCCGCGAGCATTTCCGTCGCCTGGTCCCCCGTCTCATGGCGGCGGCCGCCGCTCTCTCGCGGCTGCTGCCGAATCTCGGGGGGCCGAGTGTGGCCTGCCGCCGCCTGTACCTCGGGGTGGTGCGCTCGATGGCCCTGTACGGAGCCCCTGTCTGGGCTCCGGCGCTGCGAAGCGCCACCATCGCCCTCTTGCGACAACCGCAGAGGGTGATGGCGATCAGGACCATTCGGGGCTATCGCACCATCTCGACGGAGGCGGCGTGCGTGTTGGCGGGTTCGCCGCCGTGGGATCTGGAGGCCGCGGCACTGGCAAGGCTCTACGAGCGGCGCCAGGAGCTGCGGTCCGGCGGCGAACAGCCAACGGTGACGGAAAGGTGGAAGTCCCACCTTCGACGGTCCACCGTCCGTAGATGGGCGGAGCGGCTGGCCGACCCAACGGCCGGCCGACGGACTGTCGAGGCTGTCCGGCCGGTTCTCCAAAACTGGCTGGACAGGCGGCACGGGCGGCTCACGTTCCGGCTCACACAGGTGCTTTCCGGGCATGGATGCTTTGGAAAGTACCTGTGTCGAATCGCCCAACGTGAGCCGACGACCGATTGCCACCATTGTGCGGGCAGCGAGGACACGGCGCAGCACACCCTCGAGGGGTGCCCTTCGTGGGCAGTGCAGCGTAGTGCCCTGCGCGATGCCATCGGGGTGGATCTCTCGCTCCCGACCGTCGTTAAAGCGATGGTCGAGAGCGAAGAGTCGTGGACGGCCGTCCTCTCCTTCTGCGAGGAAGTGATGTCGCAGAAGGAGACGGCGGAGAGGGAAAGGGAGGCTGCGGCCAACCCTGACCCGATCCGCCGGAGACGCACGGGGGTGCGGCGGCGGGCCTACCAGGCCCTGCTCCGTCCCCCGTGATCGAGGCCGGGGCTCTGCCCCAAAAGGCCTCGAGGAGGTGCGCGCGGCGTCGTGGAGTCGCGCGCTTTCTAGCCGTTCGCTGGGGCCATAACGGCCCCGGCCCCGAAGAATGCCGGCAAGGCCGGCAGGTGCTGGCGGGCAGGTGGGAGAATGCGCAAGCGTCCCCACCTCCCCGCCACCACAGCACAGTGGGGTGGCGCAGGGGTTTTAGTGGGTAGTGGTCGGTTCCGTCCGGCGAGTCCCACACTCGGGCCAGTCCACACGGCCCGGCAGTGCGTAAGAGCATTTCCCCTGCGAGAACAAAAAAAAAAAAAAAAAAAAAAAAAAAAAAAAAAAAAAAAAAAAAAAAAAAAAAAAAAAAAAAAAAAAAAAAAAAAAAAGGTTAGGTTAGGTTTCCCCCCCATGGTTCCAAGCCTTGTCGTGGCGGGGGGGCTCTAGTACCTGGGGTGCAAGCCAGCACCTTGGGGAAGCTAATTGGACCAAACTCTCCTCCACGTGTCCCTCTGTTCTCAGAAGGCGCAGTGGATTTGGAGTAAGCGCGGGCAATCGCTGGCACTAGCCCTGTCGGCCTGCTCGTGACATCGTAAGTCCAGAGGAGGTGTCGGTGATCACGTCTATCGGCCAATGATCCTGGACCCGAGGGCCTTGCCTTAATTGGCCGGGCCGCGAGGAAGATAACCTCTCCATAAAAAATTCCCCGAACCTCAAGCGGAGACGCACCGCGAGGAGGTTTGCAGACCGGCTCAAGTCGGGATGTATGGCTGACGGGTTTATCAGTCGCTAGTGTGGACCCGCCCGGGTACCGGCCGACCCCCGGGGCGCGATAATTGTAGGCGCCTTTTAGGCAGCGTTTAATCCTGTTTCTACTCGTGGGAACTAATATGGATACAAAAACTTTTGACGCTTTGGTGGAGGGCTGTGATAGCCAAAAAGACGTGAAGGTGGGCTGCGATGGCCAAAACGAAGTGAAGGTGGGCCGCGATGGCCAAATTCAGGAGGAAGTGACCTGTGAAGGTCGGGAATCGATGGACGAGCTAGCTCTGTCGGATTCGGATGGCTCGACTGGCACCTTAGTGACAGTCGCCTCCGGTTCATCAGGACTGCGAAGCGGCCGGCTATGGCGGAAGAGGCCCATCCCGGGTGACAGTGAGTCTGGGATGGACTCGGACGACACGGCTGGCGAGGAGTTGCTGAGTAGGTCTGCGTCGGCGAAACGCGGAAGGGGGCGCCCACCAACAACGGGCGCCTACGTGGGCTTACGGAAAGCAAAGGAAGCCTTTCTTAAGGCCAAAAAGGAAGAGGTCGGGATATTGGCTGAGGAACAAATCCTCTCCTTAGCCAAAAATCTACAACAACCCGAAGGAGGAAACCGCTCTGCGGAGGAACTGGCCGCGCGCGCACAGAATGGCGTAGAGGTCATTCTGAGCGTTGCCAAAAAATCGGGCCAGCTTAAGGGGACAATGGTGCGTTCCCTGAAGCAGGCAGCGGAGGCCATTCAAGAGGCGGTGACGGCCTTGAAATGCCGAACCACGGACGAAGAAGTGGAGCTGCTTCGCGCCGCGAACACCCGCCAGGAAAGAGAGCTGGCGGAGATGCGCGCGGAAGTGGCCCAAATCCGGGCTGATCTGGGCAGGCGAAGAGCTGAGCCGGAGACCGGCCGATCAGCGGATGACAGAGAGGAGGCCATGTTGGGGCGTATCATGTTGGCGGTGGGCAACATGATGGACGCCAAGATGGCCTCGGTGTCTGACCGGCTCCTGCCGGAGAAGCGCATGCGGCCCCCGTTGCGTGGGGACCTAAAACAGACGGAGGCGGTGTCAGTGGCCAAACCGGCCGTCGTCACCACAAAGAAGGGGACTGCTGCTGAAGTCGTCGCGGCGTCGCAGATGCCCAAACCCACAAAGGGCAAGGGCAGGGGCAAGGGCCAAAGTGCCCAGCCTGCTGTGGCCCCGGCGAAAGCACCGGAGCCATCTTCTTCTCCCGCTCAGGACGCCCCAGATGAGGAGGGGTGGACTCAAGTGGAGAAAAAGAAGAGGAAGAAGAGAAAGAAGAGGGCACCAAAAAAGAAGAAGGCACCCTCTGCTCCTCCTTTGAAGCCCCAGGAGGAGAAAAAACAAAAACAAGAGAAGAAAGGGAAGGTCGCACCGCGGTTGCGCCCGCCCCGGTCTGCGGCCGTCGTCTTGACGCTGCAGCCCGGAGCGACCGAAAGCGGCGTTAGTTACGCGGCTGTCCTAACTCAAGCGAAGGAGAAAGTGTCCATCGCTGAGTTAGGCATCCCGGGGATAAAGGTCAGGCGAGCCGCAACTGGTGCCCGAATATTAGAGGTACCGGGGGCCGCAAGCGCTGCTAAGGCAGACCAACTTGCGCAAAAACTACGGGAGGTGCTGCCGGCAGAGAATGTCAGGATCGTCAGGCCTGAGAAGTGCGCGGAGATGCGCATTTCTGGGCTTGACGATTCCGTCACTACAGAGGAGGTGGTAGAAGCCGTGGCCAAGTGCGGAGGCTGCCCCGCCTCATCAATCAAAGCGGGGCAGGTGCGTTTCGCCCCATCGGGTAGCGGCACGATTTTCGTCCGCTGCCCGGTGGCCGCCGCTAAAAAGGTGGCAAGCTCTAGGCTCCTGGTAGGGTGGGTGTCCGCGCAGGTGCGGGTGCTACCCACCAGGAGAATGCGCTGCTTCCGGTGCCTCGTCGTTGGGCACACCGGAGTGCAGTGCACCTCTGAGGTCGACCGCAGCGGCGAGTGCTTCCGCTGCGGTCAGATGGGGCATAAGGCCGCCGCCTGTTCGGGCGACCCGCGCTGTTCCGTATGTTTGGCAGCGGGTCGTCCTGCAAATCACAGGGCTGGGGCTCCCACTTGCAAGGGAACCCTGCCCAAGCCCCGACGGGGCAGAGAGGCTACAGCCGGCGCCACAACGGCACCGGCAACGCCCGCCCCATCCACTTCAGGGTTGGGTCGCGGGGAGGCGATGGAAACCAAATAATGGCCCTAGCGGGCCCAATCCATCGCTTCCTACAGGCGAATTTGAACCACTCTGCCGGGGCACAAGATCTATTTATGCAGTCCCTGGCGGAGTGGAATATCGGCGTCGCTGTGGCCGCTGAGCCGTACTTTGTCCCCTCTAGAGCTAATTGGGTGGGGGACTTGGACGGCTTGGTGGCCATCGTCACTTCGGTCGTGGCCCCGGTCTCCGTTGTAGTTGGTCGTGGCCGGGGCTTCGTCGCAGTCGAATGTGAGGGAACCGTAGTGGTGGGGTGCTACTTCTCGCCCAGCCGCTGCTTCGCCGAATTCGAGTCGTTCTTGGGCGAGGTTGAGGCTCTCGTCAGACGGGCCGATCCTCGCCCTGTGATCGTGATGGGGGACTTCAATGCCAAATCCTCGGCATGGGGGTCCCCCGTCACCGACTCGCGAGGCAGCGCGTTGGAAGAGTGGGCAGTGTTGGTCGGCCTCCGCATCCTAAATAGGGGGTCGACCTTCACTTGCGTGAGACAGCAGGGCAGTTCGATAGTGGACGTCTCGTTCGCTAGCCCTGCTGTGGAACGCCGTGTCCGGGATTGGAGAGTCCTCGATGGGGTGGAGACGCTGTCGGACCACCTATACGTCCGATTCGACGTCTCCGCCTCGTCGACGACCCCGGGCACGAGCCCCGCGAGAGGTAGAGTCCCGCCACTCCCTAGGTGGACGTTGGGGCGTCTCGACAGAGACGCTCTGCTGGAGGCCTCCGTCGTCCAGGCCTGGCAACCGCAACCCGCCGGGCCTGTGAGGGTAGATGAGGAGGCGGAATGGTTCCGGCGGGCGTTGACGCAAGTGTGCGACGCGTCGATGCCCCGGGCCAAGCCGCCCCCCTCTCGTCGCCAGGTGTACTGGTGGTCTGACCACATCGCCGCGCTCCGCGTGGAGAGCGTGGCGGCCAGGCGTATGTACACCAGATGCCGTAGAAGACGGCACCGCGACGAGACGACGGAGCGCGAGCTGTACGAGGTCTACAGGACAAAGAAAAAGACCCTACAGCTCGCCATCAGCAGGGCCAAGACCCAAGCGCGCGAGGAGCTGCTCGGGACTCTGGACAATGATCCGTGGGGGCGCCCGTATAAGTCCGTCAGGGGCAAACTACGCCCCTGGGCGCCCCCGCTGACCCAGAGTCTCGACCACCACTTCGTGAGGGACGTCGTGTCCGCCCTGTTTCCACATCGGGCGGAACACGTCCCCCCCGCTATGGCGCCGCGTAGAGGTGGCGCCGGTGGTGAGGAGGAAGATAGCGGGGTCGCTGAGCTCACGAGCGAGGAGTTCGACGCGGCCGTGGACAAGCTCCGGGCGAAAAACACAGCGCCCGGGCCAGATGGAGTACACGGTCGCGTCTTGGTCTTGGCCCTCGACGTCCTAGGGGACCGGCTCCGGCGGCTCTTCAATGGCTGCCTGGAGTCGGGACGGTTCCCCAGAGTGTGGAAGGTGGGTAGTTTGGTCCTGTTGCGGAAGGACGGACGCCCCGCAGAGTCTCCCTCCGCCTACCGCCCCATCGTGTTGCTCGACGAGGTGTGTAAGCTATTCGAGAGAATAATAGCTGCACGCCTCGTCAAGCATATGACTGAGGTAGGTCCCGATTTGGCGAACGCCCAGTTTGGGTTCCGGGCCGGCCTTTCGACGATCGACGCGATCAATCGCGTCAAGGCCGACTCGGAGGAGGTTGTCGCCCGCGGTGGGGTGTTGTTGGCGGTTTCGCTAGACATAGCGAACGCTTTCAACACCATGCCGTGGAGCTGCATCAGGGAGGCACTAAAACACCATAGAGTGCCTCTCTACCTCCGTCGCCTGATCGGGGACTACCTCAGTCAAAGGTACGTCCAATACCAGGGGCGGACAGGCGGACTGGAGACTCGGGAGATGGTGTGCGGTGTTCCACAAGGGTCGGTACTGGGCCCCCTCTTGTGGAACATCGGATACGATTGGGTGCTGCGGGGCGTTCTCCCCGCGGGCGTCAGGGTGACGTGTTATGCGGACGACACCCTGGTCACGGCCCGCGGGGCAAACTACCGTGAGGCCGCCCGCCTGGCAACGGCAGGCGTGGCGTCGGTCGTCGCGCGAATCCGCGCTCTGGGCCTCGAGGTGGCGCTCGACAAGTCCGAGGCCTTGTGTTTCCACAGGCCGAGGGCTGCGCCACCTCCGGGGGCCCACATCGTGGTTAGCGGTGTCCGAATCGAGGTCGGGTCCGATATGAAGTACCTCGGACTCGTCCTCGATAGCCGCTGGGACTTCCGCGAGCATTTCCGTCGCCTGGTCCCCCGTCTCATGGCGGCGGCCGCCGCTCTCTCGCGGCTGCTGCCGAATCTCGGGGGACCGAATGTGGCCTGCCGCCGCCTGTACCTCGGGGTGGTGCGCTCGATGGCCCTGTACGGAGCCCCTGTCTGGGCTCCGGCGCTGCGAAGCGCCACCATCGCCCTCTTGCGACAACCGCAGAGGGTGATGGCGATCAGGGCTATTCGGGGCTATCGCACCATCTCGACGGAGGCGGCGTGCGTGTTGGCGGGTTCGCCGCCGTGGGATCTGGAGGCCGCGGCACTGGCAAGGCTCTACGAGCGGCGCCAGGAGCTGCGGTCCGGCGGCGAACAGCCAACGGTGACGGAAAGGTGGAAGTCCCACCTTCGACGGTCCACCGTCCGTAGATGGGCGGAGCGGCTGGCTGATCCAACGGCCGGCCGACGGACTGTCGAGGCTGTCCGGCCGGTTCTCCAAAACTGGCTGGACAGGCGGCACGGACGGCTCACGTTCCGGCTCACACAGGTGCTTTCCGGGCATGGATGCTTTGGAAAGTACCTGTGTCGAATCGCCCAGCGTGAGCCGACGACCGATTGCCACCATTGTGCGGGCAGCGAGGACACGGCGCAGCACACCCTCGAGGGGTGCCCTTCGTGGGCAGTGCAGCGTAGTGTCCTGCGCGATGCCATCGGGGTGGATCTCTCGCTCCCGACCGTTGTAAAAGCAATGGTCGAGAGCGAAGAGTCGTGGACGGCCGTCCTCTCCTTCTGCGAGGAAGTGATGTCGCAGAAGGAGACGGCGGAGAGGGAAAGGGAGGCTGCGGCCAACCCCGACCCGATCCGCCGGAGACGCACGGGGGTGCGGCGGCGGGCCTACCAGGCCCTGCTCCGTCCCCCGTGATCGAGGCCGGGGCTCTGCCCCAAAAGGCCTCGAGGAGGTGCGCGCGGCGTCGTGGAGTCGCGCGCTTTCTAGCCGTCCGCTGGGGCCATAACGGCCCGGCCCCGAAGAATGCCGGCAAGGCCGGCAGGTGCTGGCGGGCAGGTGGGAGAATGCGCAAGCGTCCCCACCTCCCCGCCACCACAGCACAGTGGGGTGGCGCAGGGGTTTTAGTGGGTAGTGGTCGGTTCCGTCCGGCGAGTCCCACACTCGGGCCAGTCCACACGGCCCGGCAGTGCGTAAGAGCATTTCCCCTGCGAGAACAAAAAAAAAAAAAAAAAAAAAAAAAAAAAAAAAAAAAAAAAAGGTTAGGTTAGGTTAGGTTAGGTTAGGTTAGGTTAGGTTAGGTTAGGTTAGGTTAGGTTAGGTTAGGTTAGGTTAGGTTAGGTTAGGTTAGGTTCCCCCCCATGGTTCCAAGCCTTGTCGTGGCGGGGGGGCTCTAGTACCTGGGGTGCAAGCCAGCACCTTGGGGAAGCTAATTGGACCAAACTCTCCTCCACGTGTCCCTCTGTTCTCAGAAGGCGCAGTGGATTTGGAGTAAGCGCGGGCAATCGCTGGCACTAACCCTGTCGGCCTGCTCGTGACATCGTAAGTCCAGAGGAGGTGTCGGTGATCACGTCTATCGGCCAATGATCCTGGACCCGAGGGCCTTGCCTTAATTGGCCGGGCCGCGAGGAAGATAACCTCTCCATAAAAAATTCCCCGAACCTCAAGCGGAGACGCACCGCGAGGAGGTTTGCAGACCGGCTCAAGTCGGGATGTATGGCTGACGGGTTTATCAGTCGCTAGTGTGGACCCGCCCGGGTACCGGCCGACCCCCGGGGCGCGATAATGTAGGCGCCTTTTTAGGCAGCGTTTAATCCTGTTTGTACTCGTGGGAACAAATATGGAAACTAATAAAACTTTTGACGCTTTGGTGGAGGGCCGCGAAGGCCAAAAAAACGACGAGAAGGTGGGCCGCGAAGGCCAATCCGAGGAGGAAGTGGGCTACCAGTCCAGTGTGGAAGTCCAGAACGAAACGGAGGAGTTAGCTCTGTCGGACTCAGATGGCTCGACCGGAACTTTGATTACGGTCGCCTCGGGTTCTTCAGGATTGCGAAGCGGCCGGCTGTGGCGCAAGAGGCCCGTCCCGGGTGACAGTGAGTCCGGGATGGACTCAGATGACACGGCTGGCGAGGAGATGCTTGGTAGGTCTGCGTCGGCGAAACGCGGAAGGGGGCGCCCACCAACAACGGGCGCCTACGTGGGCTTACGCAAAGCTAAAGAGGCTTTTCTTAAAGCCAAAAAGGAGGAAGTCGGAGTTTTGGCTGAGGAGCAAATCCTCTCCTTAGCCAAAAACCTACAACAACCTGAAGGAGGAAACCGCTCTGCGGAGGAACTGGCCGCGCGCGCACAGAATGGCGTAGAGGTCATTCTGAGCGTTGCCAAAAAATCAGGTCAGCTTAAGGGGACAATGGTGCGTTCCCTGAAGCAGGCAGCGGAGGCCATCCAAGAGGCGGTGACGGCTCTGAAATGCCGAACAACAGATGAGGAAGTGGAGCTGCTTCGCGCCGCGAACGCCCGCCAGGAAAGAGAGCTGGCGGAGATGCGTGCGGAAGTGGCTCAAATCCGGGTTGATCTGGGCAGGCGGAGAGCTGAGCCGGAGACGAGCCGGTCAGCGGAAGATAGGGAAGAGGCCATGTTGGGGCGTATCATGTTGCAGGTGGGCAACATGATGGACGCCAAGATGGCCTCGGTGTCGGACCGGCTCCTGCCGGAAAAACGCATTCGGCCCCCGTTACGAGGGGACGCGAAAAAAGTGGAGTCGGTGTTAATGGCCGAACCTGCCGTTGACACGATAAAGAAGAAGACTGCCGCCGAAGCTGTCGTGGGGTCGCAGACGTCCAAGCCCAAAAAGGGCAAGGGAAAGGGCAAAGGCCAAAGCGCCCAGCCCGCTGCGGCCTCAGTGGTAGCACCGGGGCCTTCTTCTTCTCCCGCTCGGGACGCCCCAGTTGAGGAGGGGTGGACCCGGGTAGAGAAAAAGAAGAGGAAGAAGAAGAAGAAGAGGGCGCCGAAGAAAAAGAAGTCGCCATCTCCTCCAACGAAGCCCCAGGAGACAAAGAAGGTAGACAAAAGTGGGAAAGCTGCACCGCGGTTGCGCCCGCCCCGGTCTGCGGCTGTCGTGGTGACACTGCAGCCCGGAGCAGAAGAAAAGGGTGCGAGCTATGCGGCGGTGCTATCGTCGGCGAAGGAAAAAATCTCCCTCGCCGACCTGGATATCCCGTCACTCAGAGTGAGGAAAGGGGCCACAGGTGCCCGAATATTAGAGGTACCGGGGGCCGCAAGCGCTGCTAAGGCAGACCAACTCGCGCAAAAACTGCGAGAGGTGCTGCCGGCAGAGAATGTCAGGATCGCCAGGCCCGAGAAGTGCGCGGAGATGCGCATTTCTGGGCTTGACGATTCCGTCACCACAGAGGAGGTGGTAAAAGCCGTGGCCAAGTGCGGAGGCTGCCCCGCCTCTTCAATCAAAGCGGGGCAGGTGCGTTTCGCCCCATCGGGTAGCGGCACGATTTTCATCCGCTGCCCGGTGGCCGCGGCCAAAAAGGTGGCCAGTTCTAGGCTCCTGGTGGGGTGGGTGTCCGCGCAGGTGCGGGTGCTACCCACCAGGAGAATGCGCTGCTTCCGGTGTCTTGTTGTTGGGCACACCGGAGTGCAGTGCACTTCTGAGATCGACCGCAGCGGCGAGTGCTTCCGCTGCGGTCAGATGGGACATAAGGCCGCCGCCTGTTCGGGCGACCCGCGCTGCTCCGTATGTTTGGCAGCGGGTCGTCCTGCAAATCACAGGGCTGGGGCTCCCACTTGCAAGGGAACCCTGCCCAAGCCCCGACGGGGCAGAGAGGCTGCAGCCGGCGCCACAACGGCACCGGCAACGCCCGCCCCATCCACTTCAGGGTTGGGTCGCGGGGAGGCGATGGAAACCAAATAATGGCCCTAGCGGGCCCCATCCATCGCTTCCTACAGGCGAATTTGAACCACTCTGCCGGGGCACAAGATCTATTTATGCAGTCCCTGGCGGAGTGGAATATCGGCGTCGCTGTGGCCGCTGAGCCGTACTTTGTCCCCTCTAGAGCTAATTGGGTGGGGGACTTGGACGGTTTGGTGGCCATCGTCACTTCGGTCGTAGCCCCGGTCTCCGGTGTAGTTGGTCGTGGCCGGGGCTTCGTCGCAGTCGAGTGTGAGGGAACCGTAGTGGTGGGGTGCTACTTTTCGCCCAGCCGCTGCTTCGCCGAATTCGAGTCGTTCTTGGGCGAGGTTGAGGCTCTCGTCAGACGGGCCGATCCTCGCCCTGTGATCGTGATGGGGGACTTCAATGCCAAATCCTCGGCATGGGGGTCCCCCGTCACCGACTCGCGAGGCAGCGCGTTGGAAGAGTGGGCAGTGTTGGTCGGCCTCTGCATCCTAAATAGGGGGTCGACCTTCACTTGCGTGAGACAGCAGGGCGGTTCGATAGTGGACGTTTCGTTCGCTAGCCCTGCTGTAGCACGCCGTGTCCGGGATTGGAGAGTCCTCGATGGGGTGGAGACGCTGTCGGACCACCTATACGTCCGATTTGACGTCTCCGCCTCGTCGACGACCCCGGGCACGAGTCCCGCGAGAGGTAGAGCCCCGCCACTCCCTAGGTGGACGTTGGGGCGTCTCGACAGAGACGCTCTGCTGGAGGCCTCCGTCGTCCAGGCCTGGCAACCGCAACCCGCCGGGCCTGTGAGGGTAGATGAGGAGGCGGAATGGTTCCGGCGGGCGTTGACGCAAGTGTGCGACGCGTCGATGCCCCGGGCCAAACCGCCCCCCTCTCGTCGCCAGGTGTATTGGTGGTCTGACCACATCGCCGCGCTCCGCGTGGAGAGCGTGGCGGCCAGGCGTATGTACACCAGGTGCCGAAGAAGACGGCACCGCGACGAGACGACGGAGCGCGAGCTGTATGAGGTCTACAGGACGAAGAAAAAGACCCTACAGCTCGCCATCAGCAGGGCCAAGACCCAAGCGCGCGAGGAGCTGCTCGGGACTCTGGACAATGATCCGTGGGGGCGCCCGTATAAGTCCGTCAGGGGCAAACTACGCCCCTGGGCGCCTCCGCTGACCCAGAGTCTCGACCACCACTTCGTGAGGGACGTCGTGTCCGCCCTGTTTCCACATCGGGCGGAACACGTCCCCCCCGCTATGGCGCCGCGTAGAGGTGGCGCCGGTGGTGAGGAGGAAGATAGCGGGGTCGCTGAGCTCACGAGCGAGGAGTTCGACGCGGCCGTAGACAAGCTCCGGGCGAAAAACACAGCGCCCGGGCCAGATGGAGTACACGGTCGCGTCTTGGTCTTGGCCCTCGACGTCCTAGGGGACCGGCTCCGGCGGCTCTTCAACGGCTGCCTGGAGTCGGGACGGTTCCCCAGAGTGTGGAAGGTGGGTAGTTTGGTCCTGTTGCGAAAGGACGGACGCCCCGCAGAGTCTCCCTCCGCCTACCGCCCCATCGTGTTGCTCGACGAGGTGTGCAAGCTATTCGAGAGAATAGTAGCTGCACGCCTCGTCAAGCATATGACTGAGGTAGGTCCCGATTTGGCGAACGCCCAGTTTGGGTTCCGTGCCGGCCTTTCGACGATCGACGCGATCAATCGCGTCAAGGCCGACTCGGAGGAGGTTGTCGCCCGCGGTGGGGTGTTGTTGGCGGTTTCGCTTGACATAGCGAACGCTTTCAACACCATGCCGTGGAGCTGCATCAGGGAGGCACTAAAACACCATAAAGTGCCTCTCTACCTCCGTCGCCTGATCGGGGACTACCTCAGTCAAAGGTACGTCCAATACCAGGGGCGGTCGGGCGGACTGGAGACTCGGGAGATGGTGTGCGGTGTTCCACAAGGGTCGGTACTGGGCCCCCTCTTGTGGAACATCGGATACGATTGGGTGCTGCGGGGCGTTCTCCCCGCGGGCGTCAGGGTGACGTGTTATGCGGACGACACCCTGGTCACAGCCCGCGGGGCAAACTACCGTGAGGCCGCCCGCCTGGCAACAGCAGGCGTGGCGTCGGTCGTCGCGCGAATCCGCGCTCTGGGCCTCGAGGTGGCGCTCGAAAAGTCCGAGGCCTTGTGTTTCCACAGGCCGAGGGCTGCGCCACCTCCGGGGGCCCACATCGTGGTTAGCGGTGTCCGAATCGAGGTCGGGTCCGATATGAAGTACCTCGGACTCGTCCTCGATAGCCGCTGGGACTTCCGCGAGCATTTCCGTCGCCTGGTCCCCCGTCTCATGGCGGCGGCCGCCGCTCTTTCGCGGCTGCTGCCGAATCTCGGGGGCCGAGTGTGGCCTGCCGCCGCCTGTACCTCGGGGTGGTGCGCTCGATGGCCCTGTACGGAGCCCCTGTCTGGGCTCCGGCGCTGCGAAGCGCCACCATCGCCCTCTTGCGACAACCGCAGAGGGTGATGGCGATCAGGGCCATTCGGGGCTATCGCACCATCTCGACGGAGGCGGCGTGCGTGTTGGCAGGTTCGCCGCCGTGGGATCTGGAGGCCGCGGCACTGGCAAGGCTCTACGAGCGGCGCCAGGAGCTGCGGTCCGGCGGCGAACAGCCAACGGTGACGGAAAGGTGGAAGTCCCACCTTCGACGGTCCACCGTCCGTAGATGGGCGGAGCGGCTGGCCGATCCAACGGCCGGCCGACGGACTGTCGAGGCTGTCCGGCCGGTTCTTCAAAACTGGCTGGACAGGCGGCACGGGCGGCTCACGTTCCGACTCACACAGGTGCTTTCCGGGCATGGATGCTTTGGAAAGTACCTGTGTCGAATCGCCCAGCGTGAGCCGACGACCGATTGCCACCATTGTGCGGGCAGCGAGGACACGGCGCAGCACACCCTCGAGGGGTGCCCTTCGTGGGCAGTGCAGCGTAGTGTCCTGCGCGATGCCATCGGGGTGGATCTCTCGCTCCCGACCGTTGTAAAAGCAATGGTCGAGAGCGAAGAGTCGTGGACGGCCGTCCTCTCCTTCTGCGAGGACGTGATGTCGCAGAAGGAGACGGCGGAGAGGGAAAGGGAGGCTGCGGCCAACCCTGACCCGATCCGCCGGAGACGCACGGGGGTTCGGCGGCGGGCCTACC
The DNA here is from genome assembly GCA_036924255.1 of Apodemia mormo. Taxonomy (NCBI): domain Eukaryota; kingdom Metazoa; phylum Arthropoda; class Insecta; order Lepidoptera; family Riodinidae; genus Apodemia; species Apodemia mormo. Next base: position 46,083,249 of record JAUPFN010000007.1, read on the forward strand.
AGGCCCTGCTCCGTCCCCCGTGATCGAGGCCGGGGCTCTGCCCCAAAAGGCCTCGAGGAGGTGCGCGCGGCGTCGTGGAGTCGCGCGCTTTCTAGCCGTCCGCTGGGGCCATAACGGCCCCGGCCCCGAAGAATGCCGGCAAGGCCGGCAGGTGCTGGCGGGCAGGTGGGAGAATGCGCAAGCGTCCCCACCTCCCCGCCACCACAGCACAGTGGGGTGGCGCAGGGGTTTTAGTGGGTAGTGGTCGGTTCCGTCCGACGAGTCCCACACTCGGGCCAGTCCACACGGCCCGGCAGTGCGTAAGAGCATTTCCCCTGCGAGAACAAAAAAAAAAAAAAAAAAAAAAAAAAAAAAGGTTAGGTTAGGTTAGGTTAGGTTAGGTTAGGTTGGAGAACGGCGTTTGGATGCGGCACTCATAACCCGGTTTCCGGGAGCCCATTGTGGGGCTGGGAGGAAGAAAACCTCTTTAAAAAATCACCCCGAAACCGCGGTCGGCGTGCCGCGGCGTAGGGTTATCGGGCGAGCGCTGACGAGACGGGGGTAGGCCCACCCGGAATGGGCCACAAACCAACAAACATGGCAAGTCGCAGTTTTAAAAGGACTACCCAGGAGGGTCCCAGCAAAGCTGGGAATCCCTCCCGGTGCCTTCGGGTGCCGGCAGCCCCACGTACTCTGGGGGGGGCAAAAACTGCGTCGCGGACCAGCATCCTGTTGGTTCGCGTTACGACGACTCTGGCGATTCCG